>CM076579.1:1510615541-1511319223 GCA_034641835.2 Pinus albicaulis | reverse complement strand
GGGAAAGCCACTCCATTTGCAATGTGGAAGGCTTTGACAAATATTTTCCAGCAGAGCAACCATAGGAAGCTGGCACCGAATTGGCACCGAAAGATAAGCTCGAAAAATCAAAATGGAGAAGGGAAATAGAAATAAAACTTTAATATGCAAAACTATCTCTCATATTAATCAAATAGATTACACACATTTATACATGAATTAGTCTCAAGATAGGAAATCTATCTTGGACGTACAATAAGTTGGTTGAGGGAATATCTCAACCTCACACCAAACAAGGAAACTAGTTTTAGCTAACTCCTATTAAATATGAACAGACTCTATACATAGAGAGTCACAACTGGACAAGTAGGAATTATACATTCTAACACACCCCCTTAATGACTACTTGTCTCGATATCACTTCGCAAAATCTAGTTGTGATCAAACATAACAAAGAATATGTCGACGTCCATATAAAGGAGCAACCATCCACCGGAATGCATGGGTACCAACCGCTGCAACCGCTAGTCTCATAGGATGTCCTTCGTATACATGGTTCTGTCAACCATTATCACTACATACATGTACCCATATCTACAGATCCCCCTCCAACGTGGGTTTTATCGGATGACCCGTAACCATGCTCTTCTTGGGTTTTAGCGGATGACCCGTAACCATGCTCTTCCTGGGTTTTATCGGATGACCCGTAACCATGCTCTTCATCAGTGGGCGAACACTGACACAGACCTGTTTCCAGTCTGCTTCACTATTATACGTGGTTTCTAGCTGACCACAAACTGACACTGCAAAATGGTTTTTGGCTGACCATGAACCTGTAGTTACAAAGTGGTTTTGAGATTACCACGAACTTTTACAGGGATACACATGCCTTTATAAGGCTTACATACTCCATCTCTTGGAGTTACCAGGTACATAAAATGACCACTACAAAACCATCCTAGACTTGCTTACCATTCAACTGAGTGACTCATCATCAAAAGTTTATTCTAAGAAACCCACACTAATTCACACAAACGTTCACCTACATGTCCATCATCCTTTAATTTTCAGAGTCATTGTTGGGTTGTTGCACAAAATTAATATTTGTTACACTTCAGTCTTGCTATCCACCACGAAGTATCTTTACATCCTTTTTCTTTTTCTTGTCTAAATGTTGTCTTGAATTCACCTGAGCGATTTGTTAGAGTAGCTAATTCTAACAAAACCACTCCATTGAGTTAGCTAGGCTCAATGCTTCAATACATTCAAGAGTTACCTGGAGAGTGCCAAAGCACTCCACATACTGCCTTTCTTTCTTCTTCTTGTATGACCAAATACATGCTTTCTGTCACTAAAGTAATTTCACAGAAACACGCGAAGAACGAGGAAACTCCGGCCGATTATGTTGACAAAATAACATGTTATCAAACAAATAAATGTTTCAAAGCTTAAACTGTAAATAGGCACCAACATTGACGTGGATAAGGACAAACTGTAACCTGATCCCTTCATATTGGAAAGATTTCACGCCACGAAGCATGCAGTGGCCGCTGCAATTATGACATTGCCTTGCTACACTCCACACAAAAAAAATGCCCGCTGATCCTCTAGACATTAACCATTATGCCATTTAAAAAATAAGCCGCTTCTCTTTCCTCATACACCACATCGCCTCTCGATCTGCATGGTCTCCTACGCAGCTCATATCTCCACGGCGTTGACCTCTTAGGGCGAATTCAGAGTGTCAACAAAAAATCGATTGGTATAATTTCAAAAAACACAGGAAGGAAATGTGCTCTCTTCAATCGCCTTCTGCTGATCCAATTAACAACGTTCCTCAAGGAGGAGGCAAAAGATCAGCTTGCCCGGTCTGAGATCTTTGAAATCATTATCATTTATGAGAAATTGGGAAGACACAACATCAAGCTGGCTAAATAGACTTTCATAAAGAGCCATTAAGCCACTCTGACCAACAACAGCACATGGCTTTCAATCAAGTTCAACCTGAGACTTTTGAAGATCTGCAAAGCTGCTATTCGTACTTTAAATATAGACCATTTCATGCTATATCGTGCATGCTTTACTGTTAAACAAATTAAAACAAATATAAATCGGCTCTCAAACAAACAATGACTCACAACTGCTGAATTCACGAATTGCACGAATTTGTAAGCGCAAATTTTAAATACAGTAATGGAATCGTTGTCCACGCCTTGCACTCTTCAGAGTGGCAATGGTATGCGTAAGTGCAGATTGAAACTTCGAAACCGTAGACCTGGAAAGATTTTCTCGAACGCAGGTTGATTTCTTCTTTGCTGCTCACGCCGGGGATTGAAATACAAACTGTGCATACCTCTAATCTTTTCTGCCGTGACTTATGACAGCAGAGAAAATCGTCCCGACTACCAATCTGTTCAGAAAACCTTCAGCTATGCTGTCGCTAATTGCTAATCACAAGGTGCAGTCACGCTCACCACACCAGTTCGCCCAAACCAATCGAAAAAACAAACTAAATATATTCTTCTTATTTCCCTCAGCCCAGGAGGGGCCGAGGTCCAGACCTTTATTGCTCCGATACCAAACTAAAATTAAACAAGCACAACAAACTAACGAAAAAAACTAAATATATCTCTTCTTATTTCCACTCCCAAGAGGGCCGAGGTCCAGACTCCTATACTCGATACTCAAAATAAAATTAAACAAGCACAACAAAGCACAACGAGGAAACGTGAGACAAAGCTCACACCAATCAATGAATTCCATTGCACGATTACATCACACTTATATAGCAAATTGCACTCACCTAATCTTCCTGAAGATGAGGAAACAAACCTAAATACGTGGAACCAATTTCTAAATAAACACTCTCGTTCAACCACTCACAACTAAATCTATTTCTGCATGAGCTAGATTATTCTCACATCCTCCCTTAATGGAGAAATGGATTTTCTACAATACCTAATTGACTTCTAAAAACTTCAAATTTGATTTTACCAAGTGGCTTAGTAAATATATCAGCCATATTATCCTTGGTATTACAAAATATTAATTCAATTTCATTCGACTCAATTTTCTCACGTACAAAGTGGTACTGTAACTCAACGTGTTTTGTTCTAGCATGGTAAATTGGATTATGTGCTAATTTGATAGCACTTTGATTATCACAATTGATGCATGTTGAACCACTTTGCGCCTCTTCAAGATCTGCAAGAATTCTCCGCAACCAAATAGCTTCACAGGTGGCATTAGTCAAAGCTTTGTACTCTGATTCTGTTGATGATAAAGAAACAGTTGGCTGTTTCTTACTACTCCAAGATACGACCCCTGATCCAATATGAAATGCATAGCCAGAGGTTGATCGTCTGTCATCTGGATTTCCTGCCCAATCTGAATCAGAAAAACCTGTCAGTGCAACATTAGATTCATCAATATACATAATACCTAAATTCACTGTTCCCTTTAAGTATCGGAGAACTTTCTTTGCAGCATTCCAATGATTTCCTGAAGGCTTAGGCATGAATTGACTAAGGATACTGACTGAGTATGCAATGTCTGGTCTGGTAGTGGTGAGATAGTTCAAACTTCCCACCAACTGACGATATAATGTACCATCTGACTCTTTAGTTCCATCTTCTTTGTACAACTTTGCATTCTGTTCTAAGGGAGTTGACATAGCTTCGCAATCACTCATATTGAACTTTTTAAGAATTTTCTTTGTATATTTGCTTTGAGTGATCAAAGTTTTACCAGGCTCTCTCCATACCTCAATTCCTAAACAGTAATGCAATTCACCCAAATCTTTCATTTCAAATTCCTGTGACAACTGAACTTTAATTTCTTCAATTAACTTGTGAGCACTACCTGTGATAATGAGATCATCCACATACAAAGATATTAAAGCAACATTTCCCTTTTCATCTTTCTTAACATACAAGTTAGGATCATTTTTTATTTTCACAAATCCATTCTGAAGAAAGAAGGTATCAATCTTTACATACCATGATCTCGGTGCCTGTTTCAAACCATATAATGCCTTTCTTAACCTACAAACTAGATGCTCCTGTCCCTGTTTGACAAACCCTTCAGGTTGAACCAAATAAACTTCTTCCTTTAAATCACCATTTAGAAAAGCAGATTTGACATCCAATTGATGTATATTCCAATTATGTTTTGTGGCTAAGGCAATCAGTAATCTAATTGTATTCAATTTAGCTATTGGTGCAAAAGTATCTTCATAATCAATTCCCTCCTGTTGAGCATATCCTTTTGCAACTAATCTTGCCTTAAATTTATCAATGCTACCATCTGCTTTAAATTTCAATTTGTACAACCATTTGCTTCCAATTGGAACTTTATTTTCAGGAAGTTCCACTAATTCCCATGTTTGATTTTTCATAAGAGAAGCATATTCATCATTCATAGCATTTCTCCATTGTTCATGTTGTTTAGCTTGCTCATAATCAACTGGTTCTACAACATTCATGATATTAGACATTAAGGCATAATCTCTATACCTTGCAGGAAGCTGGGTTTGTCGGGTTGACCTTCTTGGTGCCACAATACCTGTTGGAGTTCCATCCATGATTCTTCGGCTTTGAGGCGAATCTCCCTCTCGCGATGACTCACCGCTGCTGGATGTGCTCATACTGCTCTCATCCTAATCTTGAACCTGTACCTGTACCTGTTCCTGTTCCTGCTTAATCAAAGTATCAAGTTTGACATGAGCATCATTAGATATATGCCATGCATCATTCTTTGTATCACATTTATCAGCCTGCTCATGAAACACCACATCTCGACTTGCAAACAGTTTATGTGAACTTGGATCAAACAATTTATAGGCTTTCTGATCCGCACAATACCCAATAAAAACACACTTGATTGACTTTGCATCAAGCTTTCTTCTGTTAGCCTTAGGAATATGTGCAAAGGCAGTACATCCAAAGACTCTTAAATGACTGACATCAGGTTTATAACCATGAAGAACCTCAAAAGGAGTTTGAAAAACTAATTTCTTAGTGGGACATCGGTTCTTCAAATAAACAACAGTATTAATGGCTTCTGCCCAGAAACCATTAGAAATGTTTTTACCTTGAAGCATACTGCGAGCACACTCCACCAGTGTTCTATTCCATCTCTCAGCAACACCATTTTGCTGAGGGGTATGAGGTACTGTGAACTGTTGTTGGATCCCATTAGATTTACAATAGCTGTTAAATGCACCTGACTTATATTCACCCCCTTGATCAGATCCGAGTATTTTAATGTACTTACCTGTTTGTTTTTCAATCATAGTTCGGAACTCTTTAAAATACTCAAATATATCACTTTTCCTTCGAATGAAATAGACCCAGGTATACCTAGATCTATCATCAATAAAAATAACAAAGTATGAAGCACCACCAAGAGACCTAGTTTGCATAGGTCCACATACATCACTGTGAATTAATTCAAGTATATCATACACAGTGGAAGGATTTTGTATTTAGAAAGAAGATAAATATTGTTAGATCAGGAGAATCCAGTAATACATCAGTATTAATAAATTTCTACAAGGTATGAAAGCAGTGTTAATCACTGTATATTTCAATTGTGAAGTGGTGTTGAGTTTTGTGCTGGTGGACAATTCGAATTTGTTGCAGAAATTTCTTGGTGCAACAGTTGAATATTCATTGAAATGTCTTTCAATGGGTTGCGATTGGAGTATGGCCTTGAGGGTAGCTTGAATTACATAGCCTGGAAGGATAGGATGGAGGCGGTGCTTGAAGATAATGGAGTGAAGGAGTTCATCGATAGCGATGTTGTAAGACTTGACGCATGGCAAAAGAAGGTAGCAAAGAGAAGAATAATTCTATTGGAAGGTGTGAAAGACCATATTGTGTCAAGCCCTCACGGGAAAGCCACTCTGTTTGCAATTTGGAAGGCTTTGACAGATCTTTTCCAAAGCAGTAGTGACCATAGGAAGTTGGCGCTGAAAGATAAGCTCAGAAAAAAAAAATGGAGAAGGGCGACAGTATTCCAAAATATCTCACGAAGTTTTTCCAATGTAGGGATGAGCTGGGAAGTGTGGGGATTACAGCTGCGGATGATGACTTGGTGAGATTGGCTCTCCTTGGGCTTCTGAAGAGTTGGCACATCTACGAAGACTTTTTCAATGGACGGGAGAAACTGCCGGATTGGGAGTGACTTTGGTCGGATCTTGTGGAGGAGGAGATAAGGTGGAATACCAAGGATGGCTCTTCATCGAAGAATGATGATGAAGAGAATTGCGCTTTTGCTGCCAAAGCAAGGAAAGGGAAGAGGAAGAAATCCCATCCAAATCCGAGGCTAAAGGCAAGAAGCTGGATTTGTCCAAATTGAAGTGTTTTCACTGTCACGAACATGGGCATCTAGCCACTAACTGCCCACAGAAAAGGAAGAACAAGAAGGTTGTTCGCACTGCAGCGAGTAAGGCCTTAGCCTCGCAATTTGAACTTGATATCTCTTTGATCGCATGCTTGGTTTCAAGCACAATGGGATCGGTGTGGTATCTTGATAGTGGTGCGTCTTTCCATATGACAGGAGACAAGGAGTTGTTTAGTGACTTGGAGGAGAAGGATATCCAAATGCATATAGAGATGGGTGACGATGGTAGATATAGTGTGACCAACATTGGAACCATTACCTTTGAGAGGGAGTCAGGTAAACCATTTATGTTGAAATATGTTATGCATGTTCCAGGTCTGAAGAAGAACTTGGTCTTGGTCGCAATGTTGGAGGACAGAGGTTATCACGTTGTTTTCAGCGAAGGAAAATATTTCCTGCGACATAAAATAATGGGTCAAACCAAGAGGATAGGGATTTGAGTTAAGAATATCTACAAGCTGGAGGTATATGGCTACGTTGCAATGATGGGAAAAGCAGAAGAAGTGGTGAGCCGGGATGAGGGTGAACTATGGCACAGGAGATTGGGCCATCTTCACCATGGCACCTTGAAGATTTTGCAGTAGATTTCTTCTGGACTTCCCAAGGGTACTCTTGTGTAGTCAGATCAGTGCAAGGGATGTACTATGGGTAATTTTTTGAAGATCACCTTTCATGAGAAGGAGAACCATGCTTCGGTGATCCTGGAGAGAATTCACACAGACGTGTGTGGACCTTTCTCGGTTGCTTCAACAACAAAACACAGGTATTATGTTATATTTGTTGATGACTATTCTCATAGATGTTAGATCTTCTTCATGCAGAAGAAGAGCGAAACATTCTCAAAGTTCTGTGAGTTTAAAGCATTGGTGGAGAAGGAGTCGAGGAAGCAAGTGAAGGCTCTGCGGAGCGATAATGGTGGTGAATATATCTCGAACGAATTCAAAGACTTTTGTAGCAAAGAAGGAATTCGAAGAGAACTCATAGCACCTCATAACCCACAGTAGAATGGGGTCGCAGAGAGGAAGAACAGAACGATCATGGGTGTTGCACGAGCTATGTTGCATGACAGGGCCTACCAATGCAATTGTGGGCGGAAGCATGCAACACTGCGGTTTATGTGCAAAACCGTTTTCCTCATAAAGTACTTGGAATGAGTACGCTTGAAGAATTTTTTACTGGTAAGAAGCCTGATATTTCTCATTCAAACATTTTTGGCTCATTTGTTTACATTAATGTGACAAAGGATGCCAGGAAGAAGATGGAGCCGACTGCAGAAGTGGGGATATTTGTGGGGTACACAAAAACACCCCATAATTATTGTCTGTATTTTTCAAACAGTCGAATGATTGTGGTGCGACGGGATATAAAATTTAATGAGGTGAAAGCCATGAAGTTGTCTCTTGAGAGGGAGCCACACTTGCATGGAGAGGAGGAGCTACTTGTTCCCAAATATGAGCCTCTAGGTGTGGATCAGCCATAGGAGGAGATTCATGGAGTGGAGGAGTCCACTCATGCAGAACCAAACATCAGAACAGGCAGAAAGCTCACCACAGACGCTGAGAGACTGAATCTTGATGCGGCACAAAATGTAGGAGTTCCTACATCATAGTGCAGACAGAGACAGTCACCTAACCGATTTACTGGATACATGGCTCTTATGAGCAAGTGTATCATGAAAGAGCCATCTTCTTTTGAAGAAGCAGCGCAAGAGCCCACATGGGTAGATGCCATGGTGGAGGAGTATGAATCCATTTTCAGAAACAATGCTTGGAATATTGTTCCAAGGTCGGTTGGTAAATCAGTGGTAGGTTCAAGAGGGATATACAAGGTAAAGAAAGCTATTGATGGGAGCGTCGAGAAGTATAAGGCAATATTTGTTGCCCGAGGCTTCTCACAGAACAAGGGGATTGATTATGAAGAAACCTTTGCACCTGTCGCACGGTATACTTCCATAAGGACCATCCTTGCTCTCTCAGCGCAGATGGGTTGGCACATTCATCAGATGGATGTGAAGACTGTGTTCCTTAATGGGATCATTGAGGAAGAAGTGTACATTGAGCAGCCTGAAGGATTTGAGATCTTCAGCAGCGAATCACGTGTGTGCAGACTCAAAATAGCGTTGTATGGGCTGAAGCAAGCACCACGTGCTTGGTACACTCGGATCGACAGCTATTTCACCGGACTTGGCTTCACTAAGAGTAAAGCGAATGCAAACCTGTACCAAATTGTGGTGGAGGGTAAGCTTTTAATCATTGTTATTTATGTTGATGATTTAATATTAACGGGTGATGAGAAGTTGATACACTCATGCAAGGCAGATCTTGCAAAGGAGTTTGAGATGAAGGATTTGGGCCTCCTTCATTATTTCCTAGGATTGGAAATATGGCAGCGAGAAGGTGAACTGTTTGTGTCTCAAAGAAAGTATGCTCGGGAGATACTTTGTTAAGTGCCTATATTAATAGTGGAGTCCCTTATTATGTTAGTGTAGCCCCCTTATTGTTATTTTTGTAGCACCGTAACCCCCATATTTTTATTATTGTGCCCTTACATTATTATTGTTAGGTAGGCTAGGATTACATTGTGGCCCCACTAGGATTACATTGTGGCCCCATGGACTCCTATATATATAAAGGAGGTTTTGTCATTTGTATCATCCAAGAATTGTTCATTTATGTAATGTATTGGAGGTTTCCCCTTCGAAGTGGTTGATTTATAAGGTGTAGATCTCTCTTTTCTTCTATGTTTGGAGCTGGTTACATAACATTTGGTATCAAAGCTTTGGATTCTAGGGTTTCGCTGCTCGAAACAAGTCATCATGGTATTTTCGCTATAACTTTTTTTCTCCGAAGGTTCACAAGTTGAAATTTTTTGAGTGCGAATCCAAAATCCTGAGGAACATCATTGCAAAATTTAAGATCTTGGTTCAAAAAAATTTCGAAGATATGGTCTGTGGAAGTTAGGTCTTTTGTAGGCTCCCAAATTTCATCTCAAAGAGGTGATCATGGGAAAATTTTCATAAATTTCTATCTTAGCATCAGATTGGAATTTTGTAAGAAGTGGCCATAATTAAATGGATAGCAGTTTCCTGTCTATCAATTTCAGAGCCGAAGGAGGAAACAGTGACACATGGCAATTCGTACAAGTTCGCTCTACTGAACTAGTCCATAATTAGGTCATCGTAGGAGATTGGACACAACTTTGACTTCAAGAATCCAAATTAGGTCAAACATATAAAATTCAAAACAGAATTTAGAGGGCTACCTCAGTGCCAAATTTCAGATATTGAAGATCTAAAATCACAAATATAATTCAGTTTCAATATCGAGCTCCTCAAAATCAAGAAAAATGTGTGTATTTTTTTCGAATTGCATAAGTCTTGTGTAAAAAAAAATCAATTTGAAGTGATTGCAAGGGCATATTTTAGAATTTTTATCAGTATTTGGTTCTATAATGCTTCAAAAAAATAATTCCATACCATTAAGACCTCGAAAATCTATACTATGACGCATGAAGAGGAAGAATTACAGTATGAGATATCAAAATTATGATACCAAGTGCAACAAATTTCGATCTTACGAAGAGCAACCGAAGATGACATGGACGGTTTAAAAGCAGAAATGGAGGCTAATTTGGATGGTTTAAAGGATCAAATAATACCTAATATGGATGATAAATTAGTGGAAGATCACATCGAGCATCAACACCAAGTTCTCCAACTCTCGAAGGATAACCTAAATTTGGTGCAGAATCTAATGAAACAACAGGAAGATCAACATCACATCGAAAGAAGTTCTGAAGTAGTCACAGAAACAAGAACTTGACAAGTTCGATCAATTTCAGAATATCTCAGCAAGTGGAAGAACCTTCCTTTATAATATTCCACATGGGAGGATGAGAATTTTATACAGAAGCATCAAGAAATAATCAAGCGTTGACGACAACAATTGTTTGAAGGAAAGGGGCATGTTAAGTGCCTATATTAATAGTGGAGTCCCTTATTATGTTAGTGTAGCCCCATTATTGTTAATTTTGTACCCCTGTAACCCACATATTGTTATTATTGTGCCCTTACATTATTATTGTTAGGTCCGCTAGGATCTAGGATTACATTGTGGCCCCATGGACTCCTATATATAGAAAGGAGATTTTGTCATTTGTATCATCCAAGAATTGTTCATTTATGTAATGTATTGGAGGTTTCCCCCTCGAAGTGGCTGATTTCTAAGGCGTTGATCTCTCTTTTCTTCTATTTTTAGAGTTGGTTTCATAACATAGTTGGTAAGTTTCACATGCAGGACTGCAAGCCCATGGATACTCCTCTTCCAAGAAATTGGAGGAAAGAGGATGCTACATCGGCAGAGGTAGTGGATGCCAATGTTTATCGACAGTTGGTGGGTTCGCTCATGTATTTAGTTAATATAAGACCGTACATATGCTATGTGGTGAACCAGCTTAGTCAAGCGATGGTTAATCCTACCAAGCTCTTTTGGAAGGCAAGAAAGCATGTCCTAAGGTATCTTAGGGACACATCTGAGTATGTTTTATGGTACAGACAGATGGATGAGGTGAAGTTGCATGGCTTCACGGATGCAGATTGGGCAGGCAGCCCAACGGACAGAAAGAGCACATCACGAGGGGTTTTCAGTATCGGATCTACAACAATTCTTGGTACAGCAAGAAACAAAGATCCGTGGCACTCAGTTTAGCGGAAGCAGAATACATGGCAGCAATTCAAGCTGCATGTGAGGCTATCTAGATGAGGAAGATCCTGGTCGGTTTGCTCGGTTCTCATTTAGTTCCTACAGTGATACATTGTGATAATCATAGTTGCATTGAACTCTCGATTAATCCTATGTTTCATGATAGATCTAAACATATTGATATCTGGTATCATCATATCAGATATTGTGTGCAACGGAAGATCATGTTGCTTCAGTACATTCCTACAAAATATCAGGATGCAGATATTTTGACGAAGGCGCTCAGCAGGAGAAAATTCAAATACCATAGATGCAGGATCGGGGTGAAGGATAATCCCTATCTTGTTGAGATGGAGTGTTGAGATTCAACAAGATGATGAGCTTAGTGAAAAGTAAGCATCTTCACTAAGTGGGGCCCGCGGGCTATTTTTAGTTGTATGTCTATTTTTAGACATGGTGAGCATATTCTATAAGTTGCAGGATGTTATTTGTAGATGGTTGGTCAAATGTGAAAAATAGATGAAATTGTATTTTTATAATATTGGGTGAAGTCTATTTATAGATCGTCAATCTAAAAATAGATACATGTCGATTATTATTAGCCCTTAATAATAATCTGACAATAAATATCAACTTATTCTCTTGGAGCACTTTATTTTAGTGAAAATATTTGGAAAATCAGTGGGCTGAAGGAATTATGCAAATTCCTAGGGTTATTGGTGGCTCATGCATGGAGGACTCAGTTAGAACTAAAGTGGCAAAGTTATGACAGACTTGGAAGAGTAGTTACAGGAGTTGTTATTTAGTTTAACTCAGTTAAGTGAGTTAAACTCAGTTGAACTAGTTGTATGTAGTCTAAATGAAAGATACACTAGTGAGAGTTTAGTAAATTAATTAGTTAACTAATTCACAACTAATAACTCATTAAAAAATGAACAAATATAGGATTTAACTACTTTCATGTCAGTTCCAATGGAGACCCGGTGGAGAGATAGGTGAAAGGGTGAGATGGACTATCTGTTGTGACTATAGTGATGCATTCAATGCATCTGACACACATTGGAGATGCCAATGAGGATTGCGCAGTCAAGGCAAGGCCAATTCGAATTCATTCAGGGGTCTTCTTCATCGGGGATTGCGCAGTGGAGGCAGGCTATCAGAAGGTAAGAAATTGGTGCATAGATATGCAAATTTCTACATGACAGTGTGTAATGATTGTTGATTTTACTGAGAGATTGATGTACTAAGCTTTGTATGAGATTATTACATGATCCATTGATATACATCATATATGATATTTGGGGTTTTTAGCTTTAAGCTTTCCCATTAAACAAATGTGTTTATGTGCGATTGAATTTATTCACATGTATTTGCAATTGAATTTTTAATTTCTGCAAGATTAACAGTGGAAGGATTCTATATTTAGCAAGAAGATAAATATTGTTAGATAAGGAGAATCCGGTAATACATCAGTATTAATAAATTTCTACATGGTATCAAAGCAGTGTTAATCACTGAAGATTGCAATTGTGAAGCGGTGTTGAGTTTTGTGCTGGTGGACAGTTCGAATTTGCTGCAGAAATTTCTTGAAGCGACAGTTCAGTATTCATTGAAATGTATTTCAATGGGTTGCGATTGGAGTATGACCTTGAGGGTAGCTCGAATTACATAGCCTGGAAGGATAGTATGGAGGTGGTGCTTGAAGATAATGTACTGAAGGAATTCATCGATAGCAATGTTCCTAAGCCTACTTCTAGCAATGCTGCAGGACTTGACGCATCGCAAAAGAAGGTAGCAAAGACAAGAAGAATTTTGTTGGAAGGTGTGAAAGACAATATTGTGTCAAGCCTTCATGGTAAAGCCACTCCATTTGCAATGTGGAAGGCTTTGACAGATATTTTCCAAAGCAGCAGTGACCATAGGAAGTCGGTGCTGAAAGATAAGCTTAGAAAAATCAAAATGGAGAAGGGCGATAGTATTCCAAAATATCTCATGAAGTTTGTCCAATGTAGGTTTGATCTGGGAAGTGTGGGGATTACAGTTGCGGATGATGACTTGGTGAGCTTGGCTCTCCTTGGGCTTCCGAAGAGTTGGCACAACTATGAAGACTTTGTCAATGAAAGGGAGTGTTGGAAATACTGAGAGGGGGGTGAATCAGTATTTTTTTTCAATTGTTATTTTTACCAGTTAGATCACTTATATTTAGAACACAAAATGAACAATAATAATAAATTATTTTATTATTTTTTTCTTTACAATAAATCAAGTACAATATATGTAGGGCTCCAACCCTAGATGAAGACACTAATATTCAATCTCTCAGGCTCCAACCTGTATTTTCCAAGCACCGACTTGGACTTCCAAGGCTCCAACCTTTATTGTGCCAAGCACCGACTTGGTCTTTCCAAGGTTCCAACCTTGTCAATTCTGAGGCACCAACCTCAAGGGCTCCAACCCTATATCTGGTACAGGCTCCAACCTGGTCTCTTGAGGACTCCTATCCTCTAGGGCTCCAACCCTATCTTCCAAGGCACCAACCTTGTCTCTATGATGCTCCAACATCCTACTTCATTTCATCAATATATATTTGGTTATAATTACAGCTCCCAATGTCTTCTGCAACGAGCCCTGAAAATATTTAGCTTATGCTTCACTGTAATCTACACATCACGTCATCAATGACAACATTTTCTTCGTAAAAGGTGTCACCGCTGCTCTTCATCATACCCAAACAATTTCTCCAAGGTTACATCATGAGGCCCTTCAACACTACATCATGTCTCCAAGATTTTCTTATAGGTCCTTCAAATAGGTCTCAGAAAATCTTCAATAATCTACTTAAAGAGGGTCCTTGGATTCTACTTTACAAGGATTCAAGAGTTTCTCCAAGGAATCTTCAAAATCAGCTCTAAAAAATATTTCAACGCCTGCTTACTCTTGGATACCTTCAATGCTTCCTCAAAATATCTTCAAGAACCTGTTTCAAACTTATCTTCAAAATGGTTTCCAACAAGCTGCTTCAAGTCTGTTAAGAAGTCTTCAAAATTCTGGCCTAAGACACTCACCAAGGATCACAAGGGCACCTTAAAGGTATATTTCAAAAATATGCTCTCCAAGGTCTTCTAATATGCTACATTCTACTCCAACAAGTGTCAATAAGATAACCCACTGGTAACTTTATCATTGCAAATAATCCGAGCGCTTTTTTCCACAATTTACTACCATAGGACTGAGTTGAGGTTACTAAAACTACACCATGTAGCAGCAAGTTTGAACCCTCCAACACTCCAAAAAATTGTCCAACAATCCAAGTTACTCAGGCTGCAAACCATGCCTTTCAAACAGTGATCCGAGCTTCAAATGATAATTACTGGTGTGAGGTCTATTATTTGTTGTGGTAAACCAGCATAGATCCGCAGTCACAGAAATGCAATGATATCTTCACAATAGATCAGCAATCTTTATTGCTGGTGTAGCATTAAGGCACCAAGAATCCGAGCTTCCACACAACAAATTCGAGGCTAAAATCTTTCCTCCACATTCAATTGGTTTTTCTGTTAAAAATTTAGCTCAAACAATGTTCAGCAATCCAAGCTTGTAATCTGAGCATCAAATAAATATAAAGGTATTTTCCCAAAACAGTATGCTTTTTTAATCTCCTCGGCTTTCTTTTCGAACTGTTCTTCCTGTGGTATACGTCTGTAATTTTTTACCAAAATTTTGTGATTGAAATGAGGTTCTGCGGTTTTATATTTATAGTAGTTTATCAGTTTTGAAAGGTCACGTCTGTTTGGAGGGAGGCCGACATGAGTGACTGAGTGTAGGTCGGCTCAAGGACAGATTTATTTTCTTTAACTTGAAAAATTCATATCTCCCAAGCTACTTGGAGTTTCGATCCAAGTAATAGCTCATTGGAAAGCTAAAATTATGCTCTAAAGGGTGGTGAAGGTCCCACAAAAAAATGTTGCCTCTAAGATGGTGAAAAATATTTTTCATTGTGACTGTCCTTAAATTTTATGCATAAAAATTTTTGGGACAGCATGAGGAATGTTTGGGTCAGCGTGGCTTCTTCATTCTTTGGCTTCTTCATTGTTATCATATGATCATAGAGTCAATATGTAGTAGTGAAAAATTTATGTAGCACCACGTATTAGAGCAAAGATATGTCATAGTGCAACCTTTATTAATTTGTCAATAGATCCAAAGCAATATTCCAATCATCAAATGACCTCTAACCATGTTATCAAGACATGTGGTTCTCCATATGTCATCAAAGATTAAGGCCTAGATCATCAAGTGCATGCAACATTATATCAAGTACTTCTTAGGGCTTCCTTCATTAGTGGTTTGACTTCTTCATTGATGGTATTCTAGTCAACCAAGAGTTGTGACATCATCACTTGGAACCAAGCATCTCAAGAATATTGACATCTCAATCAATGCCATATTGACATCAATGACAACCTTGATTAACAATCTCCCCCTTTTTCATTCATGGCAATATTCTTGCCCTTCCAATATTCTCTCCCCCTTTGACATCAATGGCAAACGAGGTGCTCAAGTACTCCCCCTGTCAAGTTGCTTCTTTTCTTCATAACTATATTACTCCCCCTGTCATGGTGCTCTTCCTTCTGGAAATTTGGTCCATGATAGATGTGTCTTTCTTCATGTGATGAACCAACTCCCTGTGCCTGCATAACCTCCTCCAACTTCAAGAAATATTTCTGCCTTGTGGTCAAGTGGAAGAAGTCAATATTGGAATCATGTTCTTCAATGGTGCTGCTCCTGAGAGATTATCTATCAAAGGATGAATGTCCATGGGTCACTCATCAAAGATTTCATAAGGCCCATTCACGGATAACTTCTAGAATATCAATGATGACTTTATCAAGTCAACAACATGTGTTGTTGGCTAGAGTGTTCAAGGGACTTCCAGATTCAACTTGCTTCCTTCTCCATACTTGTGTAACTTTCTTCTCTAGGTCGGTTGTCATGGTTTTAGCTTGTTTAGGAACCCAAGTCAAGTTACAATCACATGCCATATGTCCAATGTTATGGCAATTGAAAAACTCTATCTTATTCATGAATGAAAGATCATGACTTCTTCTTGCAAAGTTTCTTCTAGGAAACTGACGGGGACCATTATATTTGTCCTTGTGGTATTCCCTACATTCCTTTGCCATATGCCCAAATTTTTTACAAGAATAACAATAACCAAAAAATATACTTTTGTACCTGGAGGATGGATATTTCCTTGATGTACTTCTAAAATAATTCTTTCTTGGGATCCTTTGCTCAAATTTATTGCCTCTAGCATTCTTGACACCATCAGCATATCTTCTTGGAGTAGGGTTTCTTACAATCTCATCTTGACTCTTCTTCTTTCCTTTCCTGGAATTGGGGGCATCAATATTTCTTCCAAGCTTTTCCACATCCTTATTGTTTGAAGCATTAAGAATTGAATCATTTTTGTTTGAAGATTCACCTGCATAACCAAGACCCGATTTATCAAGAGGAGATCTTTTATGACTCAAGATGTCATCTATGGTTTGGGAGCTCTTTAGGCTCTTGTTCAGATGATCAACTTCTTTTTTAAGGATATAAATTTCTTCTTTCATTTTCTTGCATTCTTCATCCTTCTTTGATAGATCGATCTCCATTTCTTCCTTCATCTTGGTTGCTTCATGTGCTTCAATTTTAAGGGAGATGATATTTGATTTCATTATGAATACTTCTTCATTCTCCTTTGCTAGATTTCTCACCATTTCTTCTTTTATTCTTGTAGCTTCACATGTTTTGGCCCTGAGAAGATTGATGTCTGATTTTAGTTTCAAGATTTCTTCATCCTTTTCTTCTAGTTGGCATATCATGGTGTTTCTCTCTTTTTCTGCTTCATCAACTTGTCCTTCTATGAATGCCAAAGTTTCCATCACCTTCTTGGCTCCTTGCGCTTGTTTCCTTGCTTCTTCTAGTTTAGATCTAAGAGAGGAGACCTCTTCCTTGTATTCACCAATCTTTGCTTCAAGATTGTTTAAGCTCTTAAGTCTTTGTTCAAGGTGGCTTGACGAAGTTTCCTCCCTTTTCTTTGCCTTATCTAATTGTTTTGTCATAGATATGACTTCTTCATGATGCTTTCTTTTGTTTACATGAAATTCCTCTTTAAGTTTGGCGAGCTCTTCATCTCTTTCTTGTACTTGAAGCTTGAAAAATTCAACTTCCTTCCTTGTCTTGTCTTGGTTACCATCTTGTACTTTCTTCTTAAGTTCCTCATTTTCCTTTTTCAAACTGTTAATCTCTTCCATGGAAGTCATAAGTTTATTCAGGAGATCCTCTTCAAAGTCTTCTTTGTTCTCTTCATCTTCTAGCTCTTCTTTAGCCTTGTTGTCATCTCTCTTATCTTCAGCTTCCTTGATGAATTTTGTACTTATTTATTTTTTCCCATCATATTATTGACTAGAGATCATTGTCAACGCTCCTTTTGAGTGAAGATCATGAATTTTCTTCCATATACCTTTTGCTGACGAACATTTTTCCTTATTGGCCTTCACAGAATTTGGCAACCCATTCAAAATTTCCTTCATTGCTCTTGTATTGTACTCCTTGGATTCTTCGTCCATCGTGTTATTAGTAATCACTGATTTCCAAACTCCATTAGGCTTTGAGTGAAGGTACTAGATCTGATACCAATTGTTGGAAATACTGAGAGCAGGATGAATCAGTATTTCTTTTCAATTGTTATTTTTACTAGTTAGATCACTTATATTTAGAACACAAAATGAACAATAATAATAAATGCTTTTATTATTTTCTTCTTTACAATAAATCAAGTACAATATATGTAGGGCTCTAACCCTAGATGAAGACACCAATCTTCAATCTCCCAGGCTCCAACCTGTATTTTCCAAGCACCGACTTGGACTTCCAAGGCTCCAACCTTTATTGTGCCAAACACCGACTTGGTCTTTCCAAGGTTCCAACATTTTCAATTCTGAGGCACCAACCTCAAGGGCTCCAACCCTATATCTGGTACAGGCTCCAACCTGGTCTCTTGAGGAATCCTATCCTCTAGGGCTCCAACCCTATCTTCCAAGGCACCAACCTTGTCAATTCTGAGGCACCAACCTTGTCTCTATGAGGCTCCAACCTCCTACTTCATTTCGTCAATATATATTTGGTTATATGTACGGCTCCCAATGTCTTCTACAATGAGCCCTGACAATCTTCAGCTTACTCTTCATTGTAATCTACACATCATGTCATCAATGACAACCTTTTCTTCGTAAAAGGTGTCACTGCTACTCTTCATCGTACCCAAACAATTTCTCCAAGGTTACATCATGAGGCCCTTCAACACTACATCATGTCTCCAAGATTTTCTTATAGGTCCTTCAAATAGGTCTCATAAAATCTTCAATAATCTGCTTAAAGAGGGTCCTCGGATTCTACTTTACAAGGCTTCAAGAGTTGCTCCAAGGAATCTTCAAAATCAGCTCTAAAAAATATTTCAACGCCTGCTTACTCTTGGATACCTTCAATTCTTCCTCAAAATATCTTCAAGAACCTGCTTCAAAGTTATCTTCAAAATGGTCTCCAACAAGCTACTTCAATTCTGTTAAGAAGTCTTCCTCTAGGTCTTCACAGAAGTCTTCAAAAGTCTGGCCTGAGACACTCACCAAGGATCACAAGGGCACCTTAAAGGTATACTTCAAAAATATGCTCTCCAAGGTCTTATAATATGCTATATTCTGCTCCAACAAGTGTCAATAAGATAACCCACAGATAAATTTATCACTGCAAATAATTTGAGCGCTTTTGTCCAAAATTTACTGCCACAGGACTGAGTTGAGGTTACTAAAACTGCACCATGTAGAAGCAATTTTGAACCCTCCAACACTCCACAAAATTGTCCAACAATCCAAGTTACTCAGGCTGCAAACTAGGCCTTTCAAACAGTGATTCGAGCTTCAAATGATAATTACTGGTGTGAGGTCTATTCTTTGCTGTGGTAAACCAGCACAGATCCGCAGTCACAAAAATGCAATGATATCTTCACAACAGATTAGCAATATTTATCGCTGGTGTAGCATTAAGGCACCAAGGATCTGAGCTCCCACACAACATATTCAAGGCTGAAATCTATCCTCCACAGTCAATAGGTTTGTCTGTTAAAAATTTAGCTCAAACAATATTCAGCAATCCAAGCTTGTAATCCGAGCATGAAATAAATATAAAGGAATTTGTCCAAAACAATATGTTTTGTTAATCTCCTCAGCTTTCTTTTCAAACTGTTATTCCTGTGGTATATGTCTGTAATTTTTGACCGAAAATTTTGTGATTGAAATGAGGTTCTGTGGTTTTATATTTATAGTAGTTTATAAATTTTGAAAGGTCGTGTCTGTTTGGAGGGAGGCCGACATGAGTGACTGAGTGTAGGTCGGCTCAAGGACAGATTTATTTTCTTTAACTTGAAAAATTCATATCTCCCAAAATACTTGGAGTTTTGGGCCAAGTAATAGCTCATTGGAAAGCTAAAATTATGCTCTAAAGGGTGGTGAAGGTCCCACAAAAAAATGCTACCTCTAAGATGGTGAAAAATATTTTTCTTTGTGACTGTCCTTAAATTTTATGCATAAAAAGTTTTGGGACAGCATGAGGAATGTTTGGGTCAGCGTCGCTTCTTCATTGTTATCATAGGATCAT
Source organism: Pinus albicaulis (assembly GCA_034641835.2). NCBI lineage: Eukaryota > Viridiplantae > Streptophyta > Pinopsida > Pinales > Pinaceae > Pinus > Pinus albicaulis. The sequence continues at coordinate 1,511,299,439 of CM076579.1, read as the reverse complement.
AGAGTCAATATGTAGGAGTGCAACATTTATGTAGCATCACGTATTAGTGCAAAGATATTTCATAGTGCAACCTTTATTAATTTTTCAATAGCTCCAAAGCAATCTTCCAATCATCAAATGACCTCTAACCATGTTATCAAGACATGTAGTTCTCCATATGTCATCAAAGATTAAGGCCTAGATCATCAAGTGCATGCAACATTAGATCAAGTACTTCTTAGGGCTTCCTTCATTAGTGGTTTGACTTCTTCATTGATGGTATCCTAGTCAACCAAGAGTCATGGCATCATCATCTGGAACCAAGCATCTCAAGAATATTGACATCTCAGTCAATTCCATATTGACATCAATGACAACCTTGATTAACAGGGAGAAACTGCCAGATTGGGACCGACTTTGGTCGATCTTGTGCAGGCGGAGATAAGGTGGAATACCAGGGATGGCTCTTCATTGAAGAATGATGATGAAGATAATTGCGCTTTGGCTTCCAAAGCAAGGAAATGGAAGGGGAAGAAATCCCATCCAAAATCTGAGGCTAAAGGCAAGAAGTTGGATTTGTCCAAAGTGAAGTGATTTTAATGTCACGAACATGGGCATCTAGCCACTAACTTCCCACAGAAAAAGAATAACAAGAAGGCTGCTAGAGCTACAGCGGGTGAGGCCTTAGCCTCGCAATATGAACTTGATTTCTCTTTGATCGCATGCTTGGTTTCAAGTGCAATGGGAACGGTGTGGTATCTTGATAGTGGTGCGTCTTTCCATATGACGAGAGACAAGGAGTTGTTTAGTGACTTGGAGGAGAAGGATCTCCAAATGCATATAGTACCCAGTATCAAACCATTACCTTTGAGAGGGAAAGGGTAAACCATTTCTATTGAAAGATGTTATGCATGTTCCGTGTCTAAAGAATTCCAGGTCTAAATAGAACTTGGTCTCGGTTGCATGTTGGAGGACAGAGGTTATGACGTTGTTTTTAGCGAGGGAAAAGCTTTCCTATGAAATAAAACAATGGGTCAAACCAAGAGGAGAGGGATTCGAGTTAAAAATCTTTAAAAGCTGGAATTAGATGGCTACGCTGCAATGATGGGCAAAGCAGAAGAAGTGGTGAGCCAGGATGACAGCGAATTATGGCACAGAAGATTGGGCCATCTTCACCATGGCACCTTGAATATTTTGTAGCAGAGATTTCATCAAATTTCCCAAGGGTACTCTAAGTAATAAAATTAGTGCAAGGGATGTAATATGGGTAAGTTTGTGAATACCACCTTTCATGAGAAGGAGAGTCGTGCTTTGGTGATCCTGGAGAGAATTTGCACAGACATGTGTGGAACTTTCTCGGTTGCTTCAACAACAAAGCACAGGTATTATGTTATTTTTGTTGATGACTATTCTCATAGATTTTGGATCTTATTCATGTAGAAGAAGAGAAAAACATTCTAAAATTTCTGTGAGTTTAAAGCATTGGTGGAGAAGGAGTCGGGGAAGCAAGTGAAAGCTCTAAGGAGAGATAATGGTGGTGAATATATCTCGGGCGAATTCAAAGATTTCCATAGCAAAGAAATAATTCGAAGAGAACTCATAATGCCTCATAACCCACAACAGAATGGGGTCACAGAGAAGAAGAACAGAATGATCATGGGTGCTGCACGAGCTATGTTGCATGACCAGGGCCTACCGATGCACTTGTGGGTGGAAGCATGCAACACTGCGATTTATGTGAAAAATCGTTGTCCTCATAGAGTACTTGGCATGAGTACACCCGAAGAAGATTTTACTGGTAAGAAGCCTGATATTTCTCATTTGAATATTTTTGGCTCATATTTTTACATTCATGTGACAAAGGATGCCAAGAAGAAGTTGGAGCCAACTGTAGAAGTTGGGATATTTGTGGGGTACACAGAAACACCCCATAATTATTATGTGTATTTTCCAAATAGTTAGATGACTGTGGTGTGACGGGATATAAAATTCAATGAGGTGAAAGCCATGAAGTTGTCGCTTGAGAGGGAGCTACACTTGCATGCAGAGGAGGAACTTCTTGTTCCCAAAGATGAGCCTCTAGATGTGAATCAGCCACAGGAGGAGATTCATGGAGTGGAGGAGTCCACTACATGATCCCAAACACGTAACAGCAGAAAAGCACGGCTAAGCCGAGAGATTAGCAAGCTCGATGCGCATAGAATGTAGGAGTTCCTACATTGTTATTATCGTATAGAGACAGTCACCTGATCGATTTACTGGATACATGGCTCTTATGAGCAAGTGTATCGTGACAGAGCCATCTTCTTTTGAAGAAGCAGTGCAGGAGCCCACATGGGTAGATGCCATAGTGGAGGAGTATGACTCCATTGTCAGAAACAGTGCTTGGGAGATTGTTCCAAGGCCGGTGGGTAAATCAGTTGTAGGATCAAGATGGATCTACAAGTTAAATCAAGTTGTTGATGGGAGCGTCGAGAAGCATAAGGCAAGAGTTTTTACCTGAGGCTTCTCATAGATCGAGGGGATTGATTATGAAGAAACCTTTGCACCTGTCACACCGTATTCTTCCATAAGGACCATCCTTGATCTCTCATCGCAGATGGGTTGGCACATTCATCAGATGGATGTGAAGACTATGTTCCCTTAATGGGACTGAGTAAAGGCGGTATATTTAGTAAAGCCCTGGTTGATTTTATATAGATCTTCAACAATGAGTCGCATGTGTGCAGGCTCAAAAGAGAATTGTATGGGCTGAAACAAGCACCCCGTGCTTGGTACACTTGGATCAACAGCTATTTCACTGGACTTGGCTTCACCAAGAGTGAGACGGATGCAAACCTATACCATATTGTGGTTGAGGGTAAGCTTTTGATCATTGTACTTTATGTTGATGATTTGATACTAACAGGTGATGAGTAGTTGATACACTCATGCAATGCAAATCTTGAAAAGGAGTTTGAGATGAAGGATTTGGGCCTCCTTCATTATTTCCTTGGATTGGAAATATGGCAGCGAGAAGGTGAAATATTTGTGTCTCAAGAAGAGTATGTGTAGAAATTATATACAATATGCATGTATATATCTGGACTCTCCTAATCTAACAATATTTATCTTCTTTCAAAATACAAAATCATTCCACTGTTAATCTTTTGCGGAAAATTAATTGCGAACACATGTGAAGCATAAATAAAAACAATCGCACATAACACAGTTTTTTAACAGGAAATCCTAAAGCTGAAAACCCCAACTATCATATATTATGTATCATGGAGATCATGTAACAATCTCATACAAATCTTAGTACATCAAGCTCTCAATACAATCAATCGTCACACACTAACATAGAAGAAATCTGCAAATCCATGCACCAAACTTTGCCCTACTGCTAGCCTGCCTCCACTGCGCAATCCAAGTTGATTACAAAGACCAATTCGATGCAATCCCACTCTCCTTGACTGCGTGATTATCAGTGTAAACTTCAATGTATATGTAGATTCAATTCATGCATCACTATGGTCACAATAGATAGTCTATCTCACCCTTTCACCTATCTCTGCACTGGGTCTCCACTGGATCTGATATGCACAGTAGTTAACTGTTGTATTGTTCAGTTGATTAATGAGTTATTATTTATGAATTAATTTACTAATTAATTCACTCCACTCTCACTAGTGTATCATTTAGTTAGATTAGATATAACTAGCTCAACTGAGTCTAACTGAGTTAAACTGAATACAACTCCATGAAATACTCTTCCAACTCTGTTATAAATTTGCCACTTCAGTTCTAACTGAGTCCTCCATGCCCGCTCGAACATAAAGAACCCTTAGAATTGTGTTGCTTCCTTGTACCCACCACTCTGGACAAATCGTATACCGAAATTAAGTGCTCCAATAGAATAATTTGTTGTTTATTGTCGGATTATTATTAAGAGCTAATAATAATCGACACTTCTATTTTTAGATCGACGATCTATAAATATACTTCACCCAATATTCTAAAAATATAATTTCATCTATTTTTCCAACTTGATCAACCATCCACAAATAGCATCCTGCAACTTCTGAAATATGATCACCATGTCTAAAAATAGACATAGTCCTAAAAATAGTCATAGGGCCCCACCTAACCCGCTTAGGTGATTATTTTCCAACTAGGATCAAGGATTACGTCTCAGGATGCCTCCTTCACTATTTCTTGTTGTAAAATTCAACACTCTCTCAACGAGAAAGGATTGTCTTTGCATGCGACATGCAACTCCATGCATTCGCCCCGCAATCCCCGTCGCAACACTTCCGAAACCGAAAGGCTCCAAACAACTCAATCCGCCTAATGCATCTATCATCAAAGTCTTCGAATTCTACTTCTAGCCATAGACATGTCTTCGTGAACCACTACGTTGTTGAATCAGACCTATGGACTCGCACTTGTCGTCAACTCGAACCGTGCTCCGCATCCAACACCGTCACATCGATCCGCCCGCATCAACTAACCGATCATGCTACCGTCGTCATGTCTTCGTAGCCAGGTTCAATTCATGATATCCACACCATCTTAATGAATCCTGCCTAGAAATATCCTCTTGGGATTACTCATGCATGTCGCCCCACCTCTCACCTAGTGGTATAGCTGCATGCACTCCCTCTGCCCATCTGGCACGAAATTTGTCTGCATGAGTGGTTGCTCCCAATCCATGATCCTCATCTTGTGGCTGCTCCACATCCTGAGGTTCACTCTTACTTGCATGAAAATCCTGCTCCCTCTCAAGCTTTAATTTCATGTCTTTCTTGCACTTCCCAACAGTAGGAAGCTTCGTAGAAATCCCATCTACATCAAATCTATAAATATTCTTCTGCATCTCCAGTTGTGGCTGCTCCACAACCTTCTGAGACTGCTTCTCAGGCTGCATGTTGAGAGGCTCCCTCTCAACCACCAAGTCACTAACCTCTACTTTGCTCCTAAAAGATTTGCATGCATCTTGTACCACAGTGCATGTAGATTCTTGGCTCGCGCACATTGTAATTGTCCCGCCGTCGCAAAATTTTCTAACAAAAGATCTGATTTTAAATCGACGATATCTCCCTCATCTGAGCTCCGATTCGAAAAAATTTAAAAATTTGTGTATTTTTTCACAAGGAATCCAAATATCCTATTTTTTTTCTGAAAATATTTCACCAAAAATTTCAGATATTCTCTGCAAACTCGCACACCCAAAAATTCCTGCTCTCATTCCATGTAGAAAATCTATAACACAACTCCGATACCATGTAGAAATTATATAAAATATGCATGTATATATCCAGACTCTCCTGATCTAACAATATTTATATTCTTGCTAAATCCAGAATCCTTCCACTATAATTATTGCAGAAAATTAATTGCACACACATGTGAAGCAATAAAAACACACATAACATAGTTGTTTAACGGGAAATCCTGAAGCTAAAAACCCAAAATATAATATATTATGTATCATGGAGGTCATGTAACAATCTCATACAAAGTTTAGTACATCAAGCTCTCAGTACAATAAATCGTCACACACTAACAAGAAGAAATCTGCAAATGCATGCACCGATTTCTTGCCACCTAATAGTTTGCCTCCACTGTGAAATCCAAGTTGATTACAAAGACCTATTCGATGCAATACCACTCTCCTTTACTGCATTATTCTCATTGGCATCTCCAATGTATATGTAGATGCAATTAATGCATCACTAGTAGTCACAACGGATAGTCTATCTCACCCTTTCACCTATCTCTCCACTGGGTCTTCACTGGAACTGACATGAAACTAGTTAAATGTTGTATTTTTTCAGTGGTTAGTGAGTTATTAGTTGTGAATCAATTAACTAATTAATTCACTAAACTCTCACTAATGTATCTTTCAGTTAGATTAGATACAACTAGCTCAACTGAGACTAACTGAGTTAAACTAAATACAACTCCATGAACTACTCTTCCAACTCTGTCATAACTTTGCCACTTCAGTTCTAACTGAGTTCTCCATGCATGAACTCCGGTAAACCCTTAGGAATTGCGTAATTCCTTCATCCCATTGATTTGACAAATCTGTATGTTGAAATTAAGTGCTCCAAGAGAATAAGTTGTTGTTTAGACTCTAATTATTATTAAGAGCTAATAATAATCGACATGCATCTATTTTTAGATCGACGATCTATAAATAGACTTCACCCAATCTTGTAAAAATAGAATCTCATCTATTTTTCACATTTGACCAACCATCTACAAATAGCCTCCTACTACATATAGAATATGCTCACCATGTCTAAAAATAGACATACACCTAAAAATAGCCTGTGTGGGCCCCACCTAGTTTAGGTGATTATTTTCCAACTAGGATCAAGGATGATGTTTCGGGATGCCTCCTTCACTATTTCTTGTTGCAATCTTCAACCAGTGTGCTGAAATGCCGAAATAAGTTTCAAATGGAGGCTGTAAGCCCATGGATACTCCTCTTCTAGGAAATTGGAGGAAAGAGGATGCTACATTGGCGAGGAGGTAGTGGATGCCAGCATTGTTTTATCGACGGTTGGTGGGTTCACTCATGTATTTAGTTAATACAAGACCGAACATATACTATGCGGTGAACCAGCTTTCACAAGCGATGGTTAAGCCTACCAAGATCTTTTGGAAGGTAGGCAAGCATGTCCTGAGATATCTAAGGGCCACATATGAGTATGGTTTTTGGTACAGACGGACGGATGAGGTGAAGTTGCATGGCTTCACGGATGTAGATTGGGCAGGGAGCCCAGACGAAGAGCACATTAGGAGGGTTTTCGGTGTCGGTCTGCATCATTTTCTTGGTACAACGACAAATATGCGGCACTCTGGTTAGGTGGAACGAATACATAGCGACGAAGTTAAGTTGTATGTGAGGCTATCTGGATGAGGAAGATCCTGGTCGGTTTGTTCGGTTCTCATTTAGATCCTACAGTGATACATTGTGATAATCAGAGTTGCATTAAACTCTCGATTAATCCTGTGTTTCGTGATAGATCTAAACATATTGATATTTGGTATCATCATATCAGAGATTGTGTGCAGCGGAAGATCATGTTGCTTCAGTACATTCCTATGGAAGATTAGGATGCAGCTATTCTGGCGAAGGCACTCAGCAGGAGAAAATTCGAATATCATAGAGGCAGGATCGGGGTGAAGGATAATCCCTATCTTGTTGAGAGGGAGCGTTGAGATTCAACAAAACGATGAGCTTAGTGAAAAGTAAGCACCTTCACTAAGTGGGGCCCGCAGGCTATTTTTAGGTGTATGTCTATTTTTAGACATGGTGAGCATATTCTATAAGTTGCAGGATGCTATTTGTAGATGGTTTTTCAAATGTGAAAAATAGATGAAATTCTATTTTTAGAATATTGGGTGAAGTCTATTTATAGATCGTCAATCTAAAAATAGATGCATGTCGATTATTATTAGCCCTTAATAATAATTATTAGTATGAATCTTTCGTCGTAAAAGACCACTTTAGCTACGCATAAAAAATAGCCCTAACATCAATTATGGCTGCCAAATATCTTTAAATATGCAATCAGGTGATCCAAATAATGCTGCGCAAATCCAGATCTAAGCATAAAAGACATTAAGCAGATAAAGTAAAATGTGGCTCCATGCATCCAATAGACAAGACAAGAACAATGCATTTGAAAGAATTTTTTATATTATATTGAAAAGGGGCACCTGAGAGGAAAACAAGAAAGGTGTTTTCCGGTTCTCCTCAATGGGATGGGTTCTAGACAGTCCTCAGCATTTCAGATCTAAAATCTCTCTCTCTTGTTGGTGTAGAAAACCCAGACAAACATAGAACTCAATGGGAGCTCACAAGGCAAAAATGGAGAAAATGTGACCAAGTGTATAGATCCAGAGTGATCTAATGCAATCAAAGGTGTCTAATGAATGGAGAAAACCCTCCTATTTATAACAAAATATTGGGGCGATCTAGAACTTGGTGCATGAATAAAATATTATTAATCAAATTCTAGAACCACCCTTTAGGAATATTTTATTATATTTGTTGGAGGGAAAAGGATTTTTGACTTGGGTCAATTCCTTTATTTATAAATAATAAATAAATTATTTATTTATTTACTATTTTTAAGGTAATGGTGGGAATATAATTAAATAAATAATGATTTATTAATTATTTATAAAAGGCTTAGTCAAATTTAACTAGGAATATTATTTAAATAGGATTTAAATAACTTATTCCTAGGAAATAATCAAATAAATAAGGATTTATTTAATTGATTTCCTTGTTTTGGGTTCAATATGACTATGAAATATAAACAAATATAGATTTGTTTATTATTTCCTTTTGGGGTTTCTTGTTTAGACCGTAAACAACTTAATAAAGGTGTTTTACTAAGTTATTTCACATAGTGAAAGAAATTTTACTTAGGGTAAAATTGGTCTTACACGGTGTATTTGGGTTCATCTAATGATAATAGGTTAGATGACCAAAAAATGGTGTAACAGATTTCCCCCCAACATACGAGTGTTAGGAGAAAATCGTATGACCGAAGTACGTTGTAAGAACTCAATCACTAAACATCAAGAGGGAAGTCAGAGAGAGAAATGTAAGGTAGTCTAATGTGCTAAAGGACTAGACCCTGAGGAGACAAGACTTACAGGTGCAACAAGTCTCTATTTTATGAAGTGGTACCTGTGCGAAAGGCGGCGGGGGAGGCATACCTATGCCTGCCGAGACAAAGTACAAAAGAATAGTATGTCCAGTAAACAAGGAACCGAACGATAAAGTACATGCTGGCATAAATACGAGCCAGAAAATAGAATGATGAATCCCACATACATGTTGTGCCTGGAAAAACAGCCAGGACTTATACAATAATAGTTTAGTACATGAGATACAAATACACCCCAAATTCCCCCTATACACGGGGAAGGGCTCACAAAATCTGACTGATACATGCAAATCGAAAAGGCGCTGCAAGCGGCTGAGGTCGACATCATCAAATGTAAGGAGCTACATCAAAGGCTGAAATGAAGAAGTCATCTGGGCATGTGGGGAGCTACCTGCAGGGCTGCCCCCTCATGAGGCTTGAGACATCTCACACACACCCAGGAATCACCAATAGCTTCTGCTGCATCACTGAACCATCGAGTATACGGATCGCGATCATGGTGACAGGAGCTCGAACCAAGGTACACCGCCCTCTAGACCTGGCTTCTGGAGTAAATGAGTTGATGTCGACAAAAGGAGGTCCGCCATAGGTGAGGCAAGAAGGGATCCCCAACTAAGGCGCGAGAGAAAATAATGGAGCGACTAACAAACGGAGACTAATGATGATGATGAGATGGGGGAACATCCAAAGGGGACCATAAAAAACATGAGTACAAAATGGTATCTCATGACGGAAATTGACACGAACAGGAATGAGTATGGAGGCAAAGTGGTGCCCCCAATGAAATGTGTTGTAAGTGAGAAAATCCGATTTTGAGGAGAGGTGAAGTAAGACTTCGTGGAAAACAAGTGTCCTGGTGAAGTAGCGAAGTGCGAAAACAAACAGATGATGGCTATCTAAAAGAAAATAAAACATGCATTTCAAACGGGAAATGCTAAGGGTAATATCTCTTAAGATAGAGTGCATTGCGAGGATTAGGAAGGATGTGGCCTTCAAAGTCCTCTAAAAGATATGCCCCCTTACCAAGGTCTTTGCTGATAATGTAAGGTCCTAGCCATAATGAGTCTAACTTCTCATGACCGAGGGTATCGTGGGCCTGGTCATATACTAGAACAAGGTCACCTTCATGAAAGGTACGAGGGTGTAATTTTCGGTCATACTGAGCTTTGGTGCGCTTTTTGGCCGCTTCAAGAGTTTGCAATGCCACACGGCGGTCTTCAGAGGCGCGCTCGAGCATGATAAGTCATTGTTCTAGAGGTTGGGTATCAGGGATAAGTTCGACGGCCAAGTGAAGGGAAGGGATTTCACACTCGATCGGTATGACTGCCTCCTCACCAAAGACAAGGTGGAAAGGAGTGAAACCAGTGGCGGCTTTAACAGAAGTACGATAAGCCCACAAAGCAGGGAAGAGCATGAGATGCCAATTAGTTTTGTGCTTATTCACCGTTCGTTGAAGCATGGTCTTAAGAATTTTGTTGACTGCTTCAACTTGGCCATTACCTTGGGGGTAATAGGAAGATGAATATTGGTGCTCAAAACCCAATAAGGAGGATAGTGCATGCCAAATCGCATCTTCAAAATGTCGGCCATGGTCAGAGACTAATTGTTTTGGAACTCCAAATCAAGCAATGACGTGGTTAAAGAAAAAGAGGGCTGCGGTGGTTGCCGTATTGTTGAATGTTGGCATAGCTTCGGCCCATTTAGTGAAATAGTCAACCGCCATGATGATATATTTGTGGTTACCAGCAGATGGAGGGCGACATTCCATAAAGTCAATGGCCCATTTACAAAAAGGACCAGCTGTGACGACAGGGTGGAGGGGAGCGGGAGGAGCTCACGCCTTGGGGACAAAATGTTTGCAATTGGAACAGTGTTTGACGGCTTCAATGCAATCACTGAAGAGAGAAGGCCAAAAATACCCAGCGCGCATGATTTTTTGGGCGGTGGCGAGGCCGGAGAGGTGGTCACCACAAACACTGCTATGACAAGCATTGAGGACTTGCTCGACTTCAGCGTGGTTGAGGCAACGACTAAGGACAGTATCTACTCCACGACGATAAAGGTCGTCGCCGATTAGAAGGTAGCGAGAGGCTTGGTGTTCGATACGTCGTCGGGCATCATGATCAAGATGAAGGGCGAACTTTTGGGTTCGCAAGTAAGGATGTCACTGTACCAAGGATTATCGGTGGTGATGGCAAATAAATGTTCATCGGGAAGAGCATCATTAATTGGAGTATCTTGTGTCCCAGTAGGCAAAGCATAAATGAGTTCAGCGAGGACTAAACCTTTCTTACTTTTTGGGGTGACAAATTCAAGGTCGAAAATTCTTGGAGGATAATGACCCAACGAGCGTACTTCCCAATGAGGATGCGTCGACTCAATAGGAAAGCCATGGGGTTGGAATCAGTCACAACCTTGGTGGAACGCATGAGGATATAATGACGCAGTTTTTGGACTGAGAACACGACAGCTAGTGCTAATTTTTCTTCATGTGAGTAGGACACAGGTGGACCGGCAAGGTTCTTACTGACATAATAGATCACATGTTCGATATCGTTATCATCCTCTTGGATAAGGACACCAGCAACCGAATAGGTAGAAGCGGAGATGTATAGGATGAAATCTCCGTCAAAGTCAAGAGGACGGATCAAGGGAGCGAATGTGAGAGCATGCTTGAGGGCATCAAAATACTTTTGAGCGTAGGTATCCCAGACGAACGGGGTGTGAGATCGAAGGAGTCTAAGGAAGCCGTGTGTGGTGGTGGCATAGTCAGGAACGAATCGGCGAAGAAAATTAGCTTTACCTTGGAGAATTTGTAGCTGGCGTAAGGTACAAGGAATAGGAAGTTCAAGAATGGCTTGAACCTTCAAAGGGTCGAGAGTTATCCCGTCTTTAGATACTATGAAGCCGAGGAGATGACCGGCGGGAACACAGAAGACACATTTCAATGGGATAAGGCGGATGTTATACTTGCGACATCGGAGGAAAATGGTACGCAAATCATGAAGGTGTTGCGCCCGATGTTTAGAACGCGCAGTAAGGTCGTCTAAATAGGCAAGGATAATATGAGCTAAGTCATGGAAACAATAAGACATGGCTCGTTGAAAAGTGGCGCCGACATTTTTAAGGCCAAATGGCATGACTCGGTATGTGAAAGTGCCCCATGGACTAATGAACGCGGTTTTAAGTTGATCAGCACGACGGATAACGATCTGGTTGTATCCGGAGAAGCCATCCATAAAGGATAGAATCTCGTGCCCTGCACACTCATCAATGATTTGGTCAATAAATGGGGTGGGGAATTTGTCTTTGGGACACGCTTTTTTCAGATCGTGGAAGTCGGTGCAAACACGAATGGTGCCTTGTTTTTTGAGGACGGGAACTGGGTTGGACACCCAAGTGGTGTATTCGATGGGATAAATGAAACCAGCCTGTTGGAGCTTATCGATTTCAGCTTTGATGGCTTCACGTCTAGAGGGATGAATGGGTCTCAACTTTTGACGGACCGGAGTGGGATCAGGCCATGTGTCGATGTAGTGTTCGACAATGGCAGGATTGAGTCTGGGCATTTCTGAGTAGGACCAGGCGAAAATATCACGGAATTCTTTGAAGAGTTTGGTGTAGGCTTCAATTTCTTTCGGAGTGCATTAGGTGCCCATGGTGATATGTTCTTCGATACCTGGATTGAAAAAAATGTCTATTTTGATGGTAGGAGAGATATTAGCCATATTGCCTTCTTCGAAAGCGTCAGGTGCAGGGATGGGGTTTTTGAACCAATCGACTTTATCGGGAATGAAGTCTTTAGATTAGAGAGCATATTGGTCATGGGATTGATGTGGAAGGAAGTATGCACGATGGTGCATATCGTCCCACGGAAAATTAGGTTCGGTCATGGCTTCCATGATGTCTTCATCGGACTGGAAGATGGGAGGAGTGGATGGAATAAGATGACCTGAGGAGGTAGAAATACGAGACACCTAATTTTGAGGGGAAAGGCTCACATGCGCGTCTTCATGAGGGATGACAGCGGAGTAAGCAGATGATTGGGTAGGCGAAACATCGGCAGAAGGCACTAAGGGGTCGGTTGTCGGGAAACACGGTGATGAGGAAAGGTAGGAAATAGTGGCGGAAGGTTCGGTCATTTCAGTATCAGGATGAGAAATGGTAATCGGGGTAGACAGGTGGTTTGGTGTTATTAAAGAAGGATTACAGGCAAGTGTGGCTTCGAATTGGCAGTATGCGGCTAAAGAAGCATGATATTCTTCAAGATGGGGGCAAAGATGGGTATAATGTCCATGGAAATTGCACAAAGAACAAGGGTGATTGGTGCACAAGTTTTTAATTTTCAGAAGGGAATCAGGTATGGTGACATAGACCTCAGGAATATCAGATTCCGGAAACGTTTCATTGACCATGGTTTTGAGATGTGGTAATTTAGGACAGGTATGGGTGGCGTGGCCGACAACATCACACAAGGCACATTGGATGGGATGCTTTGGAGGTCGAGGAGGGGCAGAGTTTGTCGGGGCAACCTTGTCCTTTGATGCCCCCCTACGAGCTTTGCTATTGTTACTCGACACGGTCGCAACAAGAGGAGGTTCCTGATGAGGTGACTGAGGTACTGGTGCGGCGGGAGAAGTCATGGGTATCGGTTGAACCGGGGTCAAAGCAAGATATGGTTTGGGTTGACCAGGCAGGGTAGTGTCTGGGGGGTCAAGGTACCAGACGGGTATACCTAAGGTCAAGTTGGGGAGGGATAGGGTGGCCAATATAGGGACGGAATAATCTCTAGGAGGGGGATCAAGGAAAGGAATCTGACCAGCAGGGAAATGGCCAGGAGGAATGGGGCCAAGGGGGTTGTTCTCGGGTGGGATCCACCTAGGAGGGTAGAGAGGCGCGTGAGGACTATTTGGGGAATGATATTTCGAAGGAAGAAGGTTGGCTAACAGAGGCGAAGGGCTAGGCGCTGGTGGGGGTGGGTGAGGTTGAGGTTGCTTACTAGCCAAAGTGGGTTGTGCAAGGTTAGCCCAAGATGATTGCATCATGCAAACGTTCGCCAAGCTAGGATCAGAAATGGGAGGAGGGTCAAGAAAGGTTCCAAGCAAGGAGGAGTCTTTATAGACGCCAGGGGAAACACTGGGCAAAGAATCAATGGTTGGCTTATTAGTGACGGCAGAAATAGTGGACTCAAGGGAGGTCTGAGATTTTGGTTCATGATATGTCAACTGGTCAATGGTGACAATCTTGCCATTATGAGGGAAAAACATCTTGCGGTGGACTGCGGATGAGACGGCAGACATGGCATAGGTGTAACTACGCCCCAAAAGAATGTTGTAGTCAAGAGGGGCGTCGATAACTTCAATGTCGACACAAACAGTCTTGCCCACAAGGGTGATAGGACAGTTACGGAATAGGCCAATGCGCTGGGAGGCATGGCCATCCCATGCACGAAGGATGATTGTGGAAGGGGCCAGCTCAGGAGATCTGAGTTGTTTCCAAACCGAAGTAGACATCACACAGGTAGATGCCCCCTCATCAATAATACACCAAGAGATGTTGGCATTTTGGATTTTGACTGGGATTTGGAAAGCAACAGAAGCGGGAAGTGGGGGATGGTCTGACTGTCGGGCATTGAAAACAATCAATTGGTCATCAGCAGGATCTACAGCACCCATGGCAGGTAGTAGAGCCTTCTTTTGAGAAGGACACGACTGGAGGAGTTCCAGTGTTGAAATGGCAGTAGGAGATTGTGCCAGATCATCTACTATGCTATATGAATGGGCAGTCCGACCAGAGGTAGCATTTCGATGTAATGGGCCCTTAGGAATCTTGGTGTGAACCTCAGCTTTGGGCGGAGGGATTTGTAAGGGACCATTGGGTGTCGACAAAGGCTCTGTAGGACCTGAAGATGGGGACTCGGTGACAGATGGAGCGGGGGGTGTGGAGTACTAACGAGACCGAGTTTGAAGGTGAAGGTCGACGGTGAGAGGTTGGTCAGAGGCCATCATGAGGATCTGTTAATCGGAGGAACCAGAAGGGGAAGGTGTAGTGGTTACCGGGGCATGAGGTGGTTGGGTAGCCACGAATCCTTGTTGAGGGAAAGGATCAGTAAACACAACGGGTTGAGAAGTAACCGTATTGGGAGGGATAGGAGGGGAGGAGTGTTGTCCCCGCACGGTGGCTTGAGACTCCCACATCTGCCTCATCTGGGTTAATAGGGTACAATCGTGAGTGTAATGACCATAAACACCGCAACACGAACAGGGCTTATTGGTGCGAAGCGGCCTGTCCGGCTTGGGCTGAGAACCTTGTGGCTGGTTGGCAGTGTTAGAATCAACACTGGAAGGATTGGATCCATGATTACCAGGGGCAGATGGATTGCCTCTCCTCTTTCTTTGAGAAGGGGGAGAATTAGTCGCGCCCTGTTGCGCAAATACTTGCCCTGGAGGGGGGAGTAAGTGTGGTTGTTGGGGTGGAGGAGGCAAGGGAGGGAGAGGTCCAAATGTTGGAGGAGCTAGGACACCAGGCTGTGGGTAAGGATAAGGATTAGGATGGGCAACATTGAGGTAAGCAGGAGTGTGGGAAAAAGGAGGAGGCATGCTGTATCCTGGATACATGCTACCTGGAGGGGGAAAAGTGCTGGAGGTGCTGGTCCCTCCTGGGGGTAAACCATAGCCCATAATAGGTTGAGCAGAGGTATGTGAAAGAGCTCCAACGATACCGTCGGCAGAGTGAGATGCCCCCGGAGAATTAGCGCCACCAGGCTTGGGAAGGTCAGGAAGGACAGTATAAACATAACCAGATTGAGCATAAATAAGGTCATATTTCAAGGCTATTTGGAGGGCGGCTTCTTCGATTTGAGGGAAATGGGAGGCAACATCTTTGCCAATGGGAGGTAAGAGAGAGCGAAGGAACCAATCCATATAAACCCAATCTTCAAAGGGAGGAGTGCGACATAAGCTTCTTCTTCGCCGCCATTCCTGGACATGAGCGGAAAGGCGGGTCGAAGAGGATTGACGGAAAGAAGTTATGAATCTTTCGTCGTAAAATACCACTTTAGCTACGCATAAAAAATGGCCCTAACATCAATTATGGCTGCCAAATATCTTTAAATCTGCAATCAGGTGATCCAAATAATGCTGCACAAATCCATATCTAAGCATAAAAGACATTAAGCAGATAAAGTAAAATGTGGCTCCATGCATCCAATAGACAAGACAAGAACGATGTATTTGAAAGAATTTTTATATTATATTGAAAAGGGGCACCTGAGAGGAAAACAAGAAAGGTGTTTTTCGGTTCTCCTCAATGGGATGGGTTCTTGACAGTCCTCAGCATTTCAGATCTAAAATCTCTCTCTCTTGTTGGTGTAGAAAACCCAGACAAACATAGAACTCAATGGGAGCTCACAAGGCAAAAATGGAGAAAATGTGACCAAGTGTATAGATCCAGAGTGATCTAATAGGAAACAAAAGGTGACTAATGAATGGGGAAAACCCTTCTATTTATAACAAAATATTAGGGCGATCTAGAACTTGGTGCATGAATAAAATATTATTAATCAAATTCCAGAACCACCCTTTAGGAATATTTTATTATATTTGTTGGAGGGAAAAGGATTTTTGACTTGGGTCAATTCCTTTATTTATAAATAATAAATAAATAAATTATTTATTTACTATTTTTAAGGAAATGGTGGGAATATAATTAAATAAATAATGATTTATTAATTATTTATAAATGACTTAGTCAAATTTAACTAGGAATATTATTTAAATAGGAATTAAATAACTTATTCCTAGGAAATAATCAAATAAATAAGGATTTATTTAATTGATTTCCTTGTTTTGGGTTAAATATGACTAGGAAATATAAACAAATATAGATTTGTTTATTATTTCTTTTTGGGGTTTCCTGTTTAGACCATAAACAACTTAATAAACGTGTTTTACTAAGTTATTTCACATAGTGAAAGAAATTTTACTTAGGGTAAAATTGGTCTTACATGGTGTACTTGGGTTCATCTAATGATAATAGGTTAGATGACCAAAAAATGGTGTAACAATAATCCGACAACAAATATCAACTTATTCACTTGGAGCACTTTATTTCAGTGAACATATTTGGAAAAGTAGTGGGCTGAAGGAATTACACAAATTCCTAGGGTTATTGGTGGCTCATGCATGGAGGACTCAGTTAGAACTAAAGTGGCAGAGTTATGACAGAGTTGGAAGAGTAGTTACAGGAGTTGTTATTTAGTTTAACTCAGTTAAGTGAGTTAAACTCAGTTGAACTAGTTGTATCTAGTCTAACTAAAAGATACACTAGTGAGAGTTTAGTAAATTAATTAGTTAATTAATTCACAACTAATAACTCACTAACAACTGAACAAATACAGCAGTTAACTACTTGCATGTCAGTTCCAGTGGAGACCTAGTGGAGAGATAGGTGAAAGGGTGAGATGGACTATCTGTTGTGACTATAGTGATGCATTCAATGTATCTGACACACATTAGAGATACCAATGAGGATTGTGTATTCAAGGAAAGGCCAATTCGAATTCATTCAGGGGTCTTCTTTTGCAGGGATTGCACAGTGGAGACAGGCTGTCAGGAGGCAAGAAATTGGTGCATAGATATGCAAATTTCTGCATGACAGTGTGTAATGATTGTTGATTGTACTGAGAGCTTGATGTACTAAGATTTATATGAGATTATTACATGATCCATTGATATACATAATATATGATAGTTGGGGTTTTTATCTTTAAGATTTCATGTTAAACAACTGTGTCTATGTGCGATTGAATTTATTCACATGTGTTTGCAATTGAGTTTTAATTTCTGCAAGATTAACATTGGAAGGATTCTTTATTTAGCAAGCAGATAAATATTTTTAGATCAGGAGAATCTGGTAATACATCAGTATTAATAAATTTCTATAATGCACTAAAGGAATGGTGACCTTACCTAATGGGAAGACACTTCAAGGTAAAAACTGATCATGATAGTCTTAAACACTTTTTGGAACAAATACGATCTTCAGAAGAACAACAAAAATGGGTCACAAAGATGTTGGGATATGAATTTGAAATCATATTCAACAAAGGGAAGCTAAATGTTGTTGGAGATGCACTCTCAAGAAAGGATGAAGAGGTGGAAGCATTGCTTTGTGCCATTTCTATTATCCAACCAGATTGGATAACTGAAGCAAGGGATGAATGGAAGAAGGACGAAGAAGTGTGGATACTCATTCAAAATTTGCAGCAAGATCCCAGTACATCTGATACATTTAGTTGGAAAAATGATTCCTTATGGTACAAATATCGCTTATATATTTGCAAGAATTCCCAACTAAAACAAAAAATTCTTTTGGAATTGCACACTTCTCCTTTAGGAGGACACTCATGATTTTTAAAAACTTACAGGGTGAAGAAAGAATTTTTTTGGGATGGCCTTAAATCGGATATTCAAAAGTTTGTGGCGAAATGTTTGGTTTGCCAGCAAAATAAATTTGAGACAATTAAGACCCCAGGTCTTCTACAACCTTTATCCATTCCAAGTCAACGTTGGGAGGAGATTTCAATGGATTTTTTTATATGTTTACCTAAGTCCGAAGGAAATACTGTCATCATGGTGGTAGTTGATAGACTTACCAAGTATGCACACTTTTGTTCATTAGCTCATCCATTTAAAGCAAGTACAGTTGCTACTAAATTATGGAAACAATTCAAAAGCTACATGGAAACCCGAAAATTATTGTAAGTGACAGAGATCCCATTTTTACAGGAAAATTTTGGACGGAATTATTTCCCATTTGGGTACTCAACTAGCTCGTAGCTCATCTTATCATCCTCAATCCAATGGTCAAACTGAGATAGTGAATAAATGTTTGGAAGGATATATTCGTTGTTTTGTATCTGATAAGCAAGCACAACGGGTCAAGTGGTTACCTCTCGTTGAATGGTGGTATAACACTTCCTTCCATATTGCAGCAAAAATGGCCCCATTTATGGCACTTTATGGATATCATCCACTGTCCATCACATCTTCTTTAAGGGAAAACTATAGGGTTCAAGCAGTTGAAGATCACATCAAGCATCAACAAGAATTTCTACAACTCTTAAAGGATAACCTAAATTTGGCACAAAATCGAATGAAACAACAAGTAGATAAACATCACAGCGAGAGAAGTTTTGATGTAGGAGACTGGGTATTTTTACGGCTACAACCATACAAAAAAAATTCCCTCAAGCAAGCTAAGAAGGATAATAAATTATTGCCAAATTACTATGGTCCTTACAAGGTGTTGCAAAATATTGGTGCTATGGCATACAAATTTGAGCTTCCTGCTTCTTCACGAGTGCATCCAGTTTTCCATGCTTCATGCTTAAAGAAGGTTATCGGGGACAAAATTCCAATTCAAACAATATTTCCAGAACTTAATGAGGAAGGAAAAACCATATTGGAACCTGAAGTAGTCACGAAAACAAGAACTCGACAGCTACGAAATCGATCAATTTAAGAGTATCTCATCAAATGGAAGAACTTACCCACTGAATATTCTACATGGGAGGATGAGAATTTTATACAGAAGCACCCGGAGCTACTCAAGCATTGAGGACAACACTTTTTGAAGGAGAGGAGCATGTTAGGTCCCTATATTACTAGTATAGTCCCTTATTGTTGCTAGTGTAACCCCCTTATTGTTATTGTTGTACCCCTGTAACCCCCATATTGTTATTATTGTGTCCTTACATTATTATTGTTAGGTCAGCTAGGATTACATTGTGGCCCCATGGACTCCTATATATAGAAAGGAGGTTTTGGTCATTTGAATCATCCAATAATTGTTCGTTTATGTAATGTATTGGAGGTTTCCCCCTCGAAGTGGCTGATTTCTAAGGTGTTGATTTCTCTTCTCTTCTATTTTTGGAGCTGGTTTCATAACATTCACAAGGAAATTTGATTTCTGAAGACTTAGTCAAGAAGCTAAATTTAAATACCATTCCTAATCCAAGACCTTATCATTTAGGTTGGGTGTGCAAGAATGAAAATTTACAAGTTACGAGGAAATGGATAATATATTTGCAATTACAAAAAACTTTCTTGATGAAGTTGAACTTGATGTAGTTACACTTGATATTTCCAGAATTGTTTGGGAAGCCCATATTTGTATGATATAAAAGTTATTTTTCATCCCCATGAAAACAAGTATCATTTGTTTTAAGATGGTATGGAGTACATTGTGAGAGCACATCGACAAAAATTAAATCTTTCACTTGTAAATTTCGAACAAATGAAGAGACTCATTAACTCTAGCAGGAATTTTGTGCTTTTAATGGTGACACAAAAGAATGATGTTGTAAATGAAGCTTTTCAAGGTTGTGACTCAAGATTAAAATCTGATTTGGTTGAGATTGTTAACCAATACGATTAGATGTTTCAGGAGCCAAAATGATTGCCTCCCAGGGGGGAATCCAACATGAAAGACAATTGCAACAAGATTTTCCTCTTCCTAACATTGGCATGTACAGAATGTCAGTGATGGAAAGTGCAAAAATTAAAAAGAAAATTCAAAGGTTGTTGGACAAAGGGATCATCAAACCAAGTACTTCACCATGCGGGTCACCTATTGTTTTGGTGCCAAATAAGGATGGAAAATGGCGCATGTGTGTGGACTTCCATGCATTGAAAAAAATTACGGTAAAGAACCGTTACCCACTTCCTAGAATTGATGATTTACTTGATCAATTGAAAGATGAAAATTATTTTACTAAGTTGGAATTAAGGAGTGGCTATCATAAAATTATAAATGTTGAAGGTGACATATGGAAGACAACATTCAAAACAAAACAAGGTTTTTTGAATGGCTAGTTATGCCTTTTGTTCTTTGCAATGCTCCGGCTACCTTTATGCGTGTGAGGAATGATGTATTGTGGCCATTTCTAGATGAATTTGTGATAGTCTACTTAGATGACATATTGATTTTCAGTAAATCTCATGAAGAACATGTCATGCATGTCAAAAAGGTACTTGATGTCTTGAAGAAAGAACAATTGTTTTTAAAGATGTCAAAGTGTGAGTTTGGAAAAACTTCTTTAGTGTATTTGTGTTATATTGTTGGAGGAGGTGAATTGAAAATATATCCCTCCAAGGTTGATGTCATTTTGAATTGGCCAAAGGCCAAAACAGTTATGGAGGTAAGAATATTTTTGCGAGCAGCCCAATATTGGAGGAAGTTTATTGCTAACTTCTCTTCCATCACAGCTCCATTGCATGCATTGATAAGTGAGAAGTTGATCTTCCAGTGGGGAGGTAAACAACAAAAGGCAATTGATGCATTGAAGGAAAATATCATTTCATCCCCAGTACTTGCACTTCCAGACTTGAGACAGTCATTTGAGATTCATACTAATGCTAGTGACTATGCCATGGGTGTGGTCCTCATGCAACATGGTAAGCCCATTTGTTTTCATTCGGAAACTATTAATGGTGCAGTGATTAATTATCCTACATATGACAAGGAATTGTATGCATTGGTGTAAAGTGTGAAAAAGTGGAAACACTACTTAATGGGTAAGGAAACAATCATTCACACTGATCATCAACCATTTCAATACTTGCAATCACAAACAAAGTTACAGCAATCAAGGCACTTTCAATGGATGGGTTTTCTTCAACAATTCCACATGGTGATAAGGTATCAAAAAGGTATCTACAATAA
This sequence comes from Pinus albicaulis, assembly GCA_034641835.2. Lineage (NCBI taxonomy): Eukaryota > Viridiplantae > Streptophyta > Pinopsida > Pinales > Pinaceae > Pinus > Pinus albicaulis. The sequence continues at coordinate 1,511,278,056 of CM076579.1, read as the reverse complement.
AGTTGTTGACATGCTTTCTAGGCCTATTGTTAGTTTTGCTACTATTTTTAAGCATAATTCTGTTTTCATGATAGCTATGTTGAAAAATATGCTTTAGATCGTGATTTTCAAGGTGTATATGCAACTTTGAGTTAGGGGAACCAAGTAGAGGAATTGGATTATCACATGCATGATAACTTGTTGTACCATCTTGGTAAGCATTGTATTCCACAGGGAGAAAGAGTCAACATCATAAGAGAGGCACATACTTCTCTTATTGCTCGTCATTTCAGTGTAAGTAAGAGGTATTGTTATTGGCCTCGTATGCTTGAAAGTGTGTCACGTTTTATTAAAGGTTGTTCATTATGTGTTGTTAGTAATCCTAGCAATAGAAAGTTAGGATTGTACACACCACTTCCAGTACCTTCTCTTCCATGGGAGAGTGTTTATATGGACTTTGTTGGAGATATTCCTATGTCAAAAGGAATCATGATTATCTTTTTGTATTTTTGGATAGGTTCAGTAAAATGTGTATTTTGATGCCATGTAAAAATCAATTACAGTTGAACAAACTGCTCAGTTATTCTTTCAAAATGTTTTGGTGCATTTTGGATTTCCCACATCCATTGTTAGTGATCGATATTCTTGCTTTGTTGGGAATTTTTGGTCAAGCTTGTGGGGATTCATGGACACCAAATTGAAAAAGAGTACAACATTTCATCTGCAAACATATGGTCAAACAAAGGTGGTGAACATGAAGGTGATACATATTCTTCGCAGTTATTGCAACAAGCATCCTAAATTATGGGATGAACATTTGAACTACATTCAACGTGCTTACAACCGGACCAAGCAATCTTCAACTCAAACATCACCATTTGTGGCATGTTTGGGATACTTGCCTAAATCTCCTTTGGATTTAATTTTTGGAAAGGATGTTACTATTGATGTTCATAGTGACATAGACAAAGCTAAAAGTTTCATTGAACAAATCCAATTGGTACATCAAGCAATCCAAGAATAGCTAGAAGAGAGCCAATTCAAGTACAAAACAAGGCACGATAAGTATCGTGTAGATCACAATTTCCAAGTCGCTGATGAAGTTTGGCTTCACAATAGAAAAGAAAGGATTTGAGGAGAAGGTAAAAAACTGAAACCAATTCGATATGGTCCATTCATAATTTTAGAAAAGATTGGTGATAATGCCTTCAAGTTGGATTTTCCTTCATATATGCAAATTTATGATGTTGTTATTGTTGAGAACTTAAGGTTGTATGAGCTACCTTTGATTGAATATTAAGGAGAAAATTTTTAGATTCCTTCTGTTGAGGAATTTCCTCCTGAATACCTTGATGAACTACAACAAGACACCATTCTTGACAGAAGAACAAAGTCTTCAAAACAAGGTAATGTGGAGTACCTTTGTGTGGGGCTCAAAGTACAAATCCAAGCAAAGCCAAATGGATCGAGATTGTAAAGTTGAGGGAATTCTACCCTCATCTTCTAAACAACTGAAAGTGATATTTTGGGGTCCAAAATCTTCCAGTGTGGAGAAGTGATCACGTCCTCAAAATTATGCTAAAAAATGAAAGTTGTCAGAATGGTGTGGAAACTGAACGACCGCATAGATCTTGTCAATTTTAATCTGACGCAACTCGTTTCGTGGAAAACCAAAACTGTATGCTCCCGGAAACACATTCTATTCATTTCCCAAAATAAGCAATTTTTTCAAAAAAATGACAACTGACTGTGTATTTTGGGCCAGTGGTAGGTTGCCACGTGGCCTCCCTTGATTGGCTTAAAAATTCAAATTTTTGGGCCTACCACTACCTGAAAAGTGGCAGGCCTTGATTAGTTCTAGTTTGGAAAATTTCTATTGGTTGGAAAGGTGGCTAAGCACATGTTGCCACGTGGCCAACCACATGTTTCCACATGGCCCAACTAGAGGCCACCACGTGGCAGTAGAGGGGCCACCAAAATTGGTTTGAATGCCAAACTGCACCTCCACGAATTCAAAACCGACACCAAAATCCAAACAGCGCACTGCGTAACCGCATGGGCCACCATACTACTTGTTAAAACCTACCATCGAAATCCTATTTGAATGTTATGGTGGTGGACTATGGTTTAAGTGGCTAGGACTTAGGCCCGACCCCCCAACAAAATCACCATACGACCAAATGCCCAGAACCACAGGTGCGGCGGAGGCCCGCCATTTTTAATTATTATTTTTTAATTAAACCATAACATTATGGTTAAAAATTTAGATTTTGGGTGGCATTATGCTTTTAATGATCCAACAATTTTTCTGGAATTCTAGGAATTTTTTGCTCGGTTAGCCGAAATCAGGGCAAAATTGTAGGACGGTTCCGAATTTTGGGGAATTTATGGTGCGGTTAGAACCAAAACTAGGGAGGCTCATAACTTCATTAGTTTTTGACCAATTTTGGAGCAGAAAGTGAATAGACAGGTACTTTTGGGTCTTCTGAAACTTATGGAACAAGTTTTGAAGCCATTTGAGCACTATAAATGTATGCAATCACCATTTTAAGCATAATGAAAGAGGGCCAAGCCATTGGAAGCTAGATCAAGGATACATAGACCAGGAGGGGTGAACTCCTTCATCATTTGTTGTGTTGTGGTTATTTTTATGGGGTATTTATTTTTTGTTCCTGTTATTTTAGAGCTTTTAATTTATGCTTTGTGTGTTTAAAAATTTAACATAGAGGCCCATAAAACTCAGTTTTTAATAATTGTAATTTACAAACGCTCATGCACATTTTCTTTATGATCTCATAATGATCAATCAGGGATTTATTTTACTAGGTTATCGAAAATTTTATCAAAACCACTTACAATTTCATTATCCCTCTTTTTTCAGATCATTACATTATGACCAGAACAACCCACCATCTTTTTAAGATACCCATATTTTCATAACATGGAATTTTTTTCCAGGATCTAATAGTTTTATTAGGAAAACTATTTTACCATGTTTGGGATTTTTCCACTGAATATGCATAAAATATATTCATAACCACATCCTCATTATCATTGTTAACATGATGAAGTTAAAATGCTGCTTAAAATGAGGTCAAATGTTCTTAAACATAAGTGACATTATTTATGTAAAGTCTAAGTATCCAACTATCAATTTGTTTAGGCATTCTATGAGAGTAACCTTGAATTTTGAACATGTCTAAGGCCTTAAACATTGGAAACCCATAGTTACAAATCCATTGGAGTTATTGGTGGAGGATTGCTAAAAAGAGACTTAACAATAACAGAGTTGTGGAGGACTCTTCTTTTATAAATCTTGATAGGGTTAACATAATTTTGAATAGATCTTTGGTTGGAATTTCCAACAACTTCCTTCTTTCAATGTGGAGTCAACATATCAACACACTAGATTAGGCTTTGGTGTAAGCTCATCAAAATGGGTTTAAGCATAGACTTTATATTTCCAGGGAGAATGACTCTGTTCTCCCTAGTAACGATCTCGAAATGTTATCACAAAATATAGCACCTTAGTGAAAATCCTATCACAAGATGCTAAGACAAGTGTAACATGTAAATGTTACCATTTTTACTTTTCAATCACTTCACTCCCTTTAGTGAAGGACGGATCCTATCAAATGGAGGCTTCCCTAGTAGCTTCAAGGATTCCTAAGGAAGGAGGAAATAAAGTCTAAGGACTCCTATATTAACTACTCACAATACCAACACTAAGATATAACGTTAATGTTGATGACAAGGTGGTTTAATTAAGGCTCTTTCCAAATTTGAATGTATGAAGTTTCTAAGACAATTAATATTTTTTGTACGTTAATATTGGTCAAAGAGGGAATCTCAAACACTACAAAAGAAGAAAAAACTATGGTTGTTGCAAAACTTGCACAAAAATTTATATATTTGAGGAACAAGACAAGTTATTACAACAACAAATGAAACAATTGTTGAAGAAGTAATAATCAATGCAAACTAGGGTTGAAAATATAAATTAAACAAGGGTTTGATAAAAAAGTTACATTTTTTGAAAATTTCAAAGCACATAATAGCCCAAGGAAATGACATTTCTAGCTTTAGAAGGGTTGAAAAATGAATTAGCAATGTTAAAAATGAATATGAGACCAGTATTGAGCCATTTTAATGCACTTTTATCTAAAATGATTGGCTACTCCATAGATGAAAATGAAAATTTTGCCATTATAAACCCTAATCTAACCTCAAATTTGAAAATAAAATGTCTAAAGTTTGGATTTTGTGAATGACCATTGGGATAAAGACTAGTGTCTACTTAGTTTTGGGGCATATGGGGTCAACGAGGGAATCCCTTGGGATGAAGTAAGAGGACCTAAGGTGATATCTAGGGATGTCCATAATTAATCTTATAAGATCTACCTAATATCTTACAAAATCCAAGAAATTCAAGGAAAGACTCTCCAATAGAAAAATTCCAAGGGTTTTTAAAAAGGGATTTGTCAAGAGAAAACCAAGATAATGCACCCTCTCCACTAGAAAAGTATAATTACACCTAATAATCATCTACGAAAAAATCCAACAAGATTAGAGAGAACACTTCTAAAATCAAGATTGTCCATAAATATTGCCCATGAACATCCATAGAAGTTGCAAGATCATCCACAAAACAATATCCACAAGAAGTTACTCCAATTATCCTTCCATAGCCTTTTAAAATAAGAGAAGATTAAACAAGTAGTTATATATCTCCACAAGCAGCAACAAGTTTACAAGTGAGGAGTACTTTTCTTATTTTCCTGAGAAATCTAGCATTTCCTTTCCCACTAAAATCCCTAGAAACATAAAATAATGCCTTTATCTCTTACAAACGCTATAGATAAGGTACCAATACATAACATATCCATGATACAAGAGTGAATAGGAATCAAGACCCTAACACTGCCTCATAAATGAAGAGTAATGCTCAAAATACTAGGTTGTCCTCCTCAAATGTGTGTTAGATGGTAACATGTGTGGCATAAATGTTATTTATGAGTGGATAAATCACTCCAAGTGGCAAGTAATAGCTCCAAATGTGCAACATTGTCTCCATAATTCATAAAATTTCATCTCCAAGTGTCATAGAAAACTCCAAAAGGCATGACATCATCATCAAAGTGTCCAATAATCATGAAGAGGTCCCATCAAGGTGTAATTTCCCATCTCTATTGTGCAAAGTCCCCTATTTAATGGGTGGTGAGGTATCTTGAGAGGGGTGTCAAGTCATTAAGAATCCCAATGCTTTGTAAAGGAGGTGAAGCAACTTCACCAATTGTGGGATCAAGATGTCATCAACGTCCTCTAAAGGACCATGTCTATGGAAACATAATCATCATGGACAAGCTCCAAGAATCCATGTGATACCATCTAACATATGTACAAGAGTCAATGCAACATAAAAAGTGAGTCATGTTCAATGTGAAATCCATTAAGTATATTACATTAGGTATCTTCTTGAAATTTCATAATACCTTATGAATTTATGCAATATACCAAGTTGAAGCATGGGAGGACCATCATAAAACCCTATTAGGTGTGCCAAAAAAGGAATAATTTCCAAGAATGTAAGTGCAAAATACAACAATATGATTAGTGGTTTACTTTGAAATGGTGTCTTTGACATGCAAGGTTATGTATGATACTCATCCCATGAGTGCCTTGTTAGAGAAAGCACATTGTTCATTGAGTTACCTTTTTCTTACCATTGTGTATTTCCACCTCATGCTTTCCTTTTTCTTATATTCTTTATTTTTTTTCCAAGTCCTCTTTTCGTGTATATGAATTTCATTGCATGGGGGTCATAATGATTCAATCAAGTCCTTTTTTTAGCTATGCATCTTATTACATTGGGACTCAAGGTGATAACCTCATAGCAAGGGGGTAAAGCTCAATATTGTTTGACTTTTGATTTAAAATTAACATCCCTTATTTTTCTTCTACATTTTGAAATGTACATCTCTATCTCTCTCTCCTCTTCTCATGGGATTATGAAGCACAAGCCTTTTTGGGGTACATGTAACAACCCCCCCCCCCCCTGCTCTCTCTCTCTCTCTCTCTCATGGGGATTATGAAGCACAAGCATTTTTCGGGTACATGTAACAACCAACCCAAAGGAAAGGAGAATGAAGAGGGGAGATAGCGTGTGTTATGTATGGAAAGGACATGGGCACGTTACCCTTCCATATGGTATGGGCGCATTAAAGGACTCCCAGTAACACCCCTCTCCTAAAGAGTGGCAACTAGAAGATCCATGATGATCACCAAAGTGAAACAAGGGAAAAAATATAATTTCTAATTGATTCAACCCATGATCCCTAATCTTTCTCTCTCTCTCTCTATATATATATATATATATATGAATCACAGCCATCCAAGCCCCTTCTTCTCATGGGATTATGAATCACAAGCCTTTTTCAGGTACACGTAAAAACCAACCCAAAGGAAAGTAGAATGAAGAGGGAATAGATAGAGTGTGTTATGTATGGAAAGGACATGGGCATGTTACCCTTATAAAGGGTCCCCAATAGCACCCCTCTCCTAACGAGTGGAAACACTTGACTATAAGATCCATGATGATCACCAAAGTGAAACAAGGGAAAAAATATAATTTCGAAGCATCACGATTCATTATTTGATTCAACCCATGATCCCTACTTACATTAAATATAAACACTCGATATGAAGCAGTGACTAAATGTTAATCATGTATGTCGAAGCACCATTATAAACAAATAAGTGAGCTAAGCATGATATAAGAGGCATGTGTGGGCTATTGTTTGTGGAGAATGATGAAAATCATCATCGAGGCCACTATTTGTAATGTGGAAATCAAAGAAAAATATCCTCTAGTTACCCTTAGAATTGAGGGGATAATAATATCCATAACAATTTGAATTATAATCACTACAATTCCATCTAGTGTGTTATCACTCCAATAATTCTCAAGGGTTGTTTACATTTTGGTTTAAAGAATATTAGAGGTAACCACAAACCTACTTTCAAGCCTTAGGATCTAGCCTTCCTAATGCTCAAAGAGGGCTCTCTTTATATGATTTATCTTTGTTGATTTTAGTTGATTTAGGCTAGTTATGTAGGATTATTTGGGAATGGATTTTGGATTTGGTTTGGTGGTGGAATCACTAGTTCAGATGGATAGATGTAGGTTTGAATTCCATTGGGCTAATGGAGTCAATGTATCAAGCAGTCATAGAAGAATCAAGGTTTTAAAGGGAAGTGTTCATAGGGAAAGATAGTTGAGTTACTTCAGATCCTTAGGCTGATGGTGAAAATGGTTTCAATCGGGATGAGAGAGCAATTAAGGGTTCTCAGATCCGGATAATGAGTGAAAATACAGAGGTCAATCAGAACTAGGGAGCAATTAAGAATTCCCTAATCTAGATATCAGTAGAAAACATGTAAATGACATAACAGTTCAAACAAAGTGCTTTTAAACATATTGTGAAATAACATTCCTGTTATACATTTAGATCTAGAAAAGCATTCAAAGTATATGTGAAAACTTCAGATAAAAACAAAGAACATTTGAGAATACTTCACTGAAGTGGCCCAACACATTAATCATGTAATATGATCTCTTTATTGCTCAAGCCAATTTGCTGACTTCAAAATGGTACCAAAAAAACCCTCTGGTTTTAGCTCAGTACAACTATAGAAATGTTCAGCAATTCATCCACCCTCAATACTTCGAAATGTGAAGTATTTATACAAAAACACTTACAAAATATCCTAAAACAAACTTAGGAATTATTCATGGAAAAAAAAATATCTCCATGCAAGAAGATAGAGACAATTATCTAACTAATGCAAGTTGTCCCTACTTTTATTGAAATTGTTGTTTGTTGTCTTTGATTTGTTGTTGATTTGTCTCTCTATTATTTTCTCAACGAAGGTTGTTTGTCAGGCAGTGGAGTATCCTTTACGCTGGCAATATTTCACTCTGATTTATCATCTCTGATTTTACTTTAACTCTGACTTTCACCTAATACACTTTAAGTCTGATACTCTTTAACTGTCTTTGTTTTCACTTGAAACTGTCACTGTTGTTTTTAACCTTTTGACTGCTCGATTTACTGTTTTACCTTCACAGTAAATCAGTCAACTTTTCCCAGTCTTCTGTATTTGGTAATTTGATCTTCACCGTCCTTCTAAATATTTCATCTGCCTCTGTATATTTTGAAAATGTAGGCTTGTTGACAAATAGTTGTTTTACCTCATGTTGCAAGTAAAAAAGATTTTCAAAACTCTTGTAGAGAAATTTCCCCATTGGAATTCCTTGTGAAGAAGGGAGGTTAGCTTGATCTTTGGCCACTTCTCTCATTTTTTTTTATCATAATCCTCTTGCTTCATTAACGTGTCATTTATAACTAGATGATTTGGAAGGCCTTTTTGCCTTATAATGTCAAACTTCATCATAAATCTAGTTATGCCAAGCTCCATGTTTTGGCATTTTTCTTCAAGTTGAATCATTAAATTCCTTTTTGAAATTACCTTCCTGACTTCAAGAATGGTATATGTCCTGTCACTAATTCCAATTTCTTCTAGTTTCTGCTTATTCTTAGAATTAAGGAATTTGATGATTTCATTTACCTCTTGAGGTTTCTTGCCAATTTCTTCTTTGATCTTTTGGATGGCTTCACCTACTGCTTTGATGATATCATTTTGTTCATAAATAGCCTGGATTGATGGCCAAATATCATTGACAGATTCAATGATATTGGCCCATAGTTGCTGCTTGCTTGTGCCATTGGTTCTTTCAGTGTTAGATATTTCTCTAATTTCTTCAATTTTTCTGTTAATCTGTTTGCTTTTTGTTCTTCATTCTTGTGCATAATTTGAGCCAGTTTCTTTTTATCCTCCAGAATTTTCAGTCGTTCTTTAAGTCTGTTGATTTCATTTGTCTGAATAGACATTTCCTACATTGCTTTTACTAACTTACTTTCTTCATCAGTTGGTTGTGTTGTTAATGTAGATGACTCTGTTGCTGAAGTAGTTGCTGAGGTGACAGGAAGTGTTGTAGCCATTGGGACTGTAGGGGCCAATGATTCTGTAATGTGGAATGGGCAACAACAGTGACTACAGGAATGATAGTGACAGGAACTTCTTCTAATCTGGCCTTTTTCTCCTGGACTAAATTGTCCATTTCATTTTCCATTTATTTTATTTGGGCAGTCAACTGAAGAATGAGATTCATTATCTCATCTTTCTGGTTTGCATCCTGTAATACTTCTTTTCCCTGAGGATGTTTAGTAGGAGGCATTTTTAGTTTCTTATTTAGTGCAGAAATGTCTACATTCTTCTTTTTTATCAGTTCATCTGCAACTTTGACATTTGTGGGATCATATCCTACTTCAATAATCAACTCTTCCAGTGATTTGATTCTGTTATCTTTAGCCTTTGAGGATGCCTTTTCTAGTTTGAGTTGATCTTTGATGCTCCCAAGAGTGTTTTGCAGCTTTTGTACACTCATGGCTTTGTTTTTCATGGTTGAATAAAGAATTTCACCAGCTTGCTTGTGAAATTCTATCTAGTTAATTGGATGAAGATCTTCTGCTTGAAGTTAATATGATGTATTTTTATAATCAGCTGATGATTTGGGATGCTTAACTTTTGGTTGTAGGAAGGTCGTCTGCATCTTCCTAGTCTTATAATCAAATGCAAAAAGTAATCTGCTTTGGTCACCGGGTGACTATTTCCAGTACTGTGTGTAAGTATCAGCCTTTAAGGCTTCATTTCTGATCTTTATTTCTTTATACTTATGCATAATATCCATATCTTTGTCTATTGGTTTGCTGGATGAAGATACTTCAATGTTGTGATGCTTCTGAATCATCTAAGTTTTTGATACTGAAGGCTGGTGTGTTTCTTCAGAAACTGCAGGAGGAGAATTGTCTTTCACCACTGCATTTGTGTCAATTGCCTCAATTGTTTCCACTTCCTCATTTATAGGATTTAATTTTGGCTTCTTCCTGTACATCAATTCAAATTTGGTTCCAGTGGTAGTCTCTGCGGTGTATGATCCTTCTTCTCTGATTCTTTTTTAGTTTCTATCTTCTTGAGCTAGAGTTTGCAAGATTTGACTAGTATCACCTTGCTTCTCTGCCTCTGTCAAAGTGTTCTCCAACCATTCAGACTAATTGGATTACTTCTCTATGTCTGGGTTTTTTTTCTCATGTACATAAGGAGTTAATTTTCATTTAATCCTTAATTTTCGTATTACTCCTAGAGGATCATAATACCACTGAAAGCTCTGACTGAACTTAAACTACTGCAAATGTTTTTCTGCCTGTGGACCTGCATCTCTATTGTTACAAATAAAAGGGCCAACCTGATTCTTTATCTTAAATTATGTCTTCATTTTGGCTACCAATAAGTTGATTCCATCAGAATTAATGATCTGTTTGATATACTCAAGGGAAAATAACCTCATTGCGAGGTATTTGGGTAGTTTATATGGAATAAGATTTGATCCATTTACCCTAATCTCTATATGGTTTTGATACAAGTACCAATCTCTTGTCCTACTATGCTCTGATAATTGTAGGACATTCTTAATTTCCTCACTAATTCTTCGTTGATTATTGTTGTTCAGCATGTTGACCATTGGACGAATAAAAGAATCAATGAATTTTGTGTAGGTGGATTGTGTGGAGTCTTTTATGATAATTGGAGTCCAAAATATAATTGACTGTGGGTTACCTTAAACATCAAGCTTTTGAAGGTTGATGGCAAATTTCTCAGACTGAAAGTACAGAAACATGTGGAATAAAACTGAGGAATACTTGAAGACACATTCTTCAGGCATTTTGACCAATTGTTCATGAATTGAGTCAGAAAGGTATTGGGAAAAAATAAAAATGGTAGCAGGAGGCTAACCAGGTGTGAAAGTAGACAGGAAACCCAATACTAAAGCATCAACATGCTCATCAGTAAAATAACCTAAAATGTAGGACAGCATAGTAATGATATGTCTGGTTCTCTCAGAAAATATTGCAGATGGGTAAGGAGGATTTGTCTTGGGAGTCTCTACAGATGAAGGAATGAATGTCTAAAAAATATGGAACCTCTTGGGGAAGTCCAGATTCAGGTATAATTGTGTAAGAGCCTCAATAGATAGAGGAGTTTCATCTGGTCTAGTTTGGATCTGCAGCATTTGGTTAATTGACTCAATTGTTATAGTAACAAAATTTCTTTTCCAGGGGTTATTAGGGCTCTTTGGTCAAGCAAATAGCAAGATTGACAGAGTCTAATTATTTTTGGGCACTGGAATGTTTGTGGGACAAAATATTTTGGCAAATTTGACTCCTAGATAAAAACTTCATCAGCTTGGTGAATGGATTTGTCATGGCTCCAACAGTGGAGCTCAAGAAGGTTAAATTCAGTGAGAGGGTCACTAATTTTAAAATCTTTATTTGCTAATGGAGTGTGTTCCACATCTACAACTAGAGGTTGCAGGGGATTTATAGTTACAATACCTTTGGAAGCCATTGTTTGTTTGATTTTACTCAATTGATTAGTCTTTGATTCAAGAAATAGACTCTGGCTTCTTAGGAATGTTGTGAAAGAATTTTACAATGTGCAGAAGGGTTTAAGGGGCAATAGGGATTGTTTTATGGACTGCAAAGGTTTAAACTGGTCAAATTGTACTCTTATGTGTTCAAAAACAGTCTCAGGCCTTGGGAATTCTATAAAAAGACGCCTAGGGTCTGCAGAAAAGGATTGGAAGGCAAGAGGGCTTTCTTCAGGTCTACAGAGGCTCCTAAATGATTCAATTACTTATTACTTTCTCTTTAGATTAAGTACAAGTCTTTGCTTTGAAGAATACTTGGATAAAATGAAGATTTTAAGTTTGCAGAAGGGGTTCTGAGATTGTGGTAGCTTTCTGAAGCTCTTCTAGTCTTTGTAAGGCTTCGGACTGGTTTTGCAGTGTCTTTAGCAGCAAAGACTCAAGAGTGTTGAATTATGGTTGAATTGGGCTAAATAACAGGTCGACACTGGTGTATTAGCTCGAAAACAGGTCGCCAATGGCTCTGTTTGCACGAGTTTGTAACAGAAATGGTGAAAAGGTTGTAAAGGGCGATTATATGAGTTTTTTAATCAATAGTGTTTTTACATTGAATGCGCGGGGTTAATTCAAATGGGCAGGATGGTTTTTGCAACGGCCAAGAATACAACCCAGTGGTTTTTGAAAGGTGGTAGGTGGTATAATTTGGAGGGATGCGATGCAATCAAATCGCACCACGTAGCCAGGAGAGGGGCTCCGAAAACCACGCATTTCGCAAGGTTCTGGAGTGGTTAAAGAATTGACTAGCGGGGATGTGATATGCAATAAGGGCCATTGGATCTGATTGGTATATATCTGATGGTCAGGCAATTGCGATGGATCCGTCGGGATTTGATAGGCGTGGGGCCCGGGACTTTAAGTTATGCGGGATATGCATAAAATATATGGTTTAATATACACGGTCAGGGTTTAATACATAGCCAATGGGGTTAGGAAAAATGGGACCTATGTATAGGCGGGGATAATATAATAACATTATATATTAATTAACATAAGGGTTGAGACTTTATAATAAGATATTAATATAATATGGGATAAAGGTTTAATGCAGGAGTTAATAAATAAAGTTAAATACTAATAATATACACTAAAATCTTAATAAGTACGGGATTTTTATAAAATACACTAAGGATAGTGTTAAAACTTAATATCGGGGTGGGATTTTTATAGTGGGGCCCAATATTAATATTTTAAATTTGAAAACTTAGGATAAGTGTATTTTAGGGGGTATTTATGAATGAAATGGAAATTAATAAAGGAATTTTACTTTTCCAAAGAAAAATATGCATTTTAACTTAGGAAAAGGGATTTTTTGCAAGGAAAAATGAGTGACTAATGGGAAAGAATAAAAAATGAGAAGGGGTATTTTTACAAGAGAAATGATTTTGAAGGGAAACTAGTAAATATGAAATGACCAATTTCTGCTATCCATGCCTTCTGAAAATTTCTTCTGCCTACCCATCAGCTACCCTCACATTCATTTTTTCTTCATTTCTTTGGGTGCATTTGAGCTTGTAGACCCTTATCATTTTTATTTTAACAACAAACTATCTAATTCTAACCTTATTACTTCCAAGGGCTCAGATTAAACTGTTGAGCTCCTTATTATTCTCTACCTAACTATTGATCTGCCAAGATTAAACAGTTTGGCTAGATCTTTATTCTCTATCTATCAGCATGAAATTTAAAGCATGAAAGGTCAAGATTAAGCAGATTGACTTTCATGGATTGTGGCATTTTTTACAAGCTGCACACAATCTTATTTTTCAAAGTAAAGTAAAAAGTAGTGGCATTTGAATTTGCATCACTTTCATGATCTATTTTTATCTCTTTTTCGTTTGGGGTTCATTTTTTATATTCTTTTTTATCTTTTTCTTTCAGTCCTTTGATTTTTCTTTTAGGAATTTTACCCTCTTTACATTTTCTATTTTTATTATGGGAAAATATTTTTGTAGAAAGTAAAGTATGTACATATTACAAGACTAGTCTAATTCAATTCAAAATTATGAATCCTATTATTATAGGACCCTAACATAGTGCACTAGGATTGTAATCCTCTCATATTTGTTTGCCTAATTGTCATGGATTTTTCCATATTGCAATTGCATTCCTTGAAGGGACTCACAACCAAACTTTGTGATCCTTGAATGGACACCACAAGTTGTACATTTTTCTTTTGGAACATGTGGAAATCTCACCATGATAACTCTATACTTGTTGGAAAATAAAAAAGGCAAAAATATTTTCTTATCTTGATAATTACTTATGATTTCTTAGCAATCTTATTAAATTATTTCATGTCTTCTTTTATCTTCTTAGAATCAAGAAACTACCAAAACATAAATTTGTGAAGATCAAAACAACAAGGACAAGAGATATAGGCTCTCATCTAGGGAAAAACCCCTCTTCTAGGGGAAAACCCAAAAATTCTCTTCTCTTCTTTTAGAACCAAATAAAATGACACAACCAAGACCCTTGACCAATACAAATAACTCCTCCAATCCACCAAGTCAACCACCCAAGATATTCCTTACAATAATCTTCTCCAATGCCGCATCAATATTGCTTCAATACTCATCAAAACTTCATCAACCAAAATTTTGGCCCTACTGCATCAGAATTTCAGCCTTACTGTAGTCCTGCAACTTCGACCCCTTCCTACAACATAAAAATTTGCACGTGTGATATAAAAAGAGAGAACTTGGCTTCCTTTTGCTATATAAGTATCTCCTTGTTCATTATGATTATCCTTCTTCTTCTAGGTACTTCACACTTATTTTCTTCCTCTTGAAACAACAAACTGAACTTGATGAGTGAGTGAGAAAATGAGGTCGAGTTCCTTATTATATATAGGGGTTGGATTATCCCTTTTTAGGTCAACTTGGTGGAGGAGGCATAATTTTTTTTTTTTACTCAATTACAAATTTATTTCTTGATATGCAAAGCCCAAGAAGGGGCTATTAAATTATGACAAGGACTATGACTCATGACATAAACCCTAGAAGCACTCAATGGGTGCTTTGACCTAGAAATAAACAAATAAAGCATGAAAATCATGCTTATAAATATTTTTTCTTTTTCTTTCTTTTGACAAGTGCATTACATAATGACTTAAATACAATTATGAAGGTTGATACTAGTTACATTTCTCAACGCTCCCTCTTAACTAGGGAGGTATTCAGAATTGTTTAAGAGGTACAAGGTTTACCTCAATTTGAAATGTTCTAAGAAGAGTACAACAACATACACAATGCTAGGGATACCCTTACTACCAAGGTATCCTTCCAACAGGGACTAAGGTGTAATCTAGGCATTTTCCACTATAGGTACCATCAAGCTACAACCCTAGTATTCATCCAATAGGATATAAATACCATCTAGGCCTCCATGCCCTGACATCAACCCTTACATGGATCCAGGTATCAACACTAAAATGGAGCTCCACACGATACCCTCCCTCATTGGGATCCATACATCAAATGAGATCTCAATACTAACTCGGCCATGATGTCTTCCCAAGTACCATCATACAGACATTTTTATGGTACTCATTTCTCCCTCTCAACCAAACAAGAGATATCCATCAATCCAAACATGCTCCTAAAATAAACTAAATTCTTTTTGGGAAGAGATTTTTTCAAAACATCAAATACTTGTTCATTTGTTCGCACATACTATAGCTTCATCACCCCAACTAGTATCGAATTTTGTATGCTATTACAATCTTCAGGGTATTTAGTTATTCTGATGCTTATTTTATCGTTACAATATTTAGACACATCTTGACAAGCTTCCTTCAAAATTTTCAACAGCACTAAATTCAACCTCAACTCTTTCCAAAATGTCCAATTGTTGTTCACAATGAATAACCATCTATAGTGCTTTAGCCTTTCTCCAATTTTCATTATTTCTTCATGGTATTCACTATTTTCATAATATGTCCTCCCTCTTAATTGGGGAGATATACACTTTCTTTATCCAAACTTCTTCTCTATTAGGGGACAAATCCATCAACAACTCATCAACACAGACTCTTTCTTTCGCATTATCATATCATCAAAGAGCTTCAACCTTCAAAACATCATTCCTTCTAATTTCACATAGCAACAAGTTCATCTATTAATGTAAACTTTAATTCCATCAATATTATTATTGCTCCCTCTTTCCATCATGAGCATCATCATGATCAAGTCATCATTAAGTATGAGGTAGGTAAGTATATTCAACATCTTGAAGACTATGTAATTGTAAATCTTCGACAACAAGTACACCTAAGCACAAATGTACAAGAGAATGAAGTTAACTTTATCAATATAGGGTTAACATGTCATCACAATGGGAGCATATAGGGTTATCAAAACTTTTGAATAATAAATCAATATTTAGATATTCAAAACCTATACCTAGTTAGGTTTACAATCAACAAGGGTTACACTTTTCATGCCATAGACTTTCACAATAATATTTGCTATGGTTTTGTCACAAAATCTAGATTCCATTATCAAAAATAAACTTTAAATATCAACCACTAAATTCAATCATAGCGAAAGCATTTTACATCTAGGGTTTCCATAATCTTACATCAATCTCCATTAGGTTGTTTTCATAGACCCTAGATATAATCATCAAAACTTAATATTATATATACAACAACTTGACCAAGTTAGGGTTTCAATCATAGAGAAGCATATACACCTAGGGTTTCATTCCTAGCATCGTACATTATTTATTATAAGGGTTTTGTCATACACCCTAATTCATCAAACCCTAAAAGTTAGGGTTTTATCACATATTCTAAATATTACCAAGAAACCCTTAAAGGCTAGGGTTTTTATAGTGAACCCTAAAGGTTAGGGTTTTACCAAGAGAAAAAAAGATAGATAGTATGATAAAGGTTTATTTAATCACTCACCCTAACACATAATAATCTTTATGATTATATATCAAAACCCTAGGCATGAGAGAGTTATTATCATGAAGCAAATTTCAAAGACAAAATGATCATACCTTATTTTATGATAAGAACTTGTTGCAAATATTTGATCTTAAAAATACCTTTAGTTTCTCTCTTTACAAACCTTGAAGGGCTTACTTTGCAACAAAGTTTCTCAAGTATTTATTTTGGCGACTCCCTCTGAATCTAACCACATCCCTTCCTTCTTTAGAATATACTTGCAATCTTTCTTCCAAAGATAATACAAGGAAATGATTATAATCGGGCATAAAAAATAAAGCCAAATATGTATAAAGGGAATCAACAAAAATAATGAAGGAAATAAGGAATGATTATATTTTGTGAAAAGATGGAAGCTCCCTCTTGATCTTGCGTCAAGCTAGTTTTGTGAGGGATTTCCTCAGCTTATCAAAACAACTCAAGAAATTTCTAGCAAAACATATTAGATCTATAAACCCTGAAAATAAAAAGTAAGATTGATCCTAGAGCTAAACATAAGGGATAATTTTACAATACCTGAAAACAACAACTTATATTGTAAGCAAAGGATATACAAGGGATAATATCCCTAAAGACTTAATAAAATAAGTCTTTGACTTCAAAGTTATCTATTTTGGTCTTCTTTGGTGGAGATTCATCAACTCAAATTATAGCTTGGTCTCTTTCTCTTATATTGCTCTTCGGATTTTCAGGACATTGGTTCTTATAGTGTCCCATATTGTGACAATGATAGCATCTTCATCATCCATCTCCATATCAGTCAGAGTGCCCAAGGATCTAAATTAATTACCAAGCCTTTATTCATCATACTCTTCATAAGATCATCATAGCTTACTTATTAAGTACCTGCAACATTTACTAACAAGTACCACTAAGAAAAATATACAAGTACGAAAGTATGAAGACAATTTTATTAACATATGGAATCTTTAGAGAGGAAAAACTCATAGAGTTTCCAGATCCAAACCCTAAGTTTTATGATGCTACCTTTCGAAACATCAACTCTAGGGTTTTAATCTCAAATCCAATTCTACCCTCACTAGGGATTGTTATTTCTCCCTAGACTACCTATAAACCCTGTATACCAAAGGCTAAGGTTTCTATAATGGAACAAAATAGAATAGTGTCAGGGTTTTTGAATAGGAATCTCTATTCAATATCCATCTCAGGTTTTGATCCCATATATTTAAATATCTTCAAGTATAAGACTACAAACCCTGGACTAGAAAAACCCTAATGCATACTTATATATATACCTTTAAACAAAAACTTAACAAATGAACATGTTATTATATGTACCTTGTAGTAGCCCTGCCCTTTCTTGAAAGTGACTGCTTCCCAAGTTATACTTCCTTTAGTGTTTCCTTCATGATATTATTCACATGATCTTTGATTTTATCTTTGCTATTCAGATTCCTTGAAATGATGACAAATGATGTCTAAAGAGTTCTTCTTGACACCGACACTTTCTTCATCCTACTAGCCCAGGTCTACGGTCTTTAAAGACTTACTTCCTTCATTCAACATTTCAAGAGTCCAACTTCTTATTTATCCATAAATACTTTCTTGAACCCTTACTAAGTGATATTCAAGCTGATTTTTTCTTCTTCTACTTCACTTTAGCTCTGATACCATGTTGGAAAATCAGAAAGGCATAAATATTTTCTTACCTTGATAATTAATTGTGATTTATTAACAATCTTATTAACTTCTTTTATGTCTTCTTTTATAGTTTAATCATCAAGAAACTACCAAAGCATAAATGCATGAAGATCAAAACAACAAGGAAACAAGAAATAGGCTCTCAATAAGGGAAAAAACCCTTTCCTAGGGGAAAACCCAAAAATTATCTTTTATTCTTTTAGAACTAAATAAAATGAGACAACCAAGTCCCTTGACCAAGACAAATACCTCCTTCGATCCACAAAGTCACCCTCCCAAGACAGTCCTTCCAATCAGATTCTCCAATACTGCATCAATACTGCTTAAATACTACATCAACACTGCATCAATGAAAATTTTGGTTCTACTTCATCAAAATGACTGCAATCCTGCAACTTCATCCCCTTCCTGCGACCTCGAAACTTGCACGTGTGACAAAAAAAGAGAGAATTTGGATTCCTTTTGCTAGATAAGTGTCTCCTTCTTTGTTATGATTATCCTTCTTCTTCTAAGTACTTCACACTTCTTTTCTTCCTCTTGTAATTGCAGATCGAACTTGATGAGTGAGTGACCATGTAATATCCCAAATAGGGATTAATAGTAATAAAAGTGAAAATAGACTAAAAACTACGACAACAGAAAATAAATCATCAAAACATGTAAACTGGAGCCAAAAAAAATGCTCAACCATTTTATTAAATTGAATGGAATGAGTACTATAGTGGTGTTGGAAAGCTTGCACCTGGACCTGCTCAAAGCAGGATGAAGCACAACTCAAACCTAAGCTAAATATCCTGTTGGAAGTGGCTCTGTGTGGATCTATCTTTGCGTTGCCTAGCCTAGAAATGTTGTTGCTGCTCCATTGAATCTGTTGCTAGGGCCTAGAATAATGCTTAGAAAATTCTAGGCTTTTAACCACGGTCTCTACTCAAGAAACCCACAATAACCCACAAAGGATTTTTCCAAATATTGACCTCAAAATTTCTGCCTAATTTTCCCCTGGATCTTGTAGTTGTTGGCTAAGTTGGGATCCATTTTTTCCCTCTTGATTATATCCAGAAAATTTTTCCAAATTAATCTTGGCCTCTCCTCAATAAACCCAGAAAGGGTTTGTCCTATTTTTTACTTTGGAAATTGGCCCTCTTGGGCTTGGCACAATGAACTGTTGGGGGAAATCGAACCACCAGAATAATATGCTCGGAAATGTCTCTGGAATGCTACAATAAACCCTGGTAGAAGGTGGCTAGCCTCCCCTCCAATTATCCTGATGAGAATTCCCTTCTCTCCAACCTCCCGATGCAAACACCTCACAACACTACGTCCTCCACTGCGTAGTCTGCTCCTCCTCTACGCAATCCAAAAATGGATATGCTTCCTCTTGAAGCTACTTGTAGAAAATTCCCTCACAAAAGGGTGGAACTCCTCTCCTGAGCGAGCACTCAAAGTCCCTCGAGGTAGAGGTTGAGATCTCCGCTTGAAGATCTCGTGTGCTACACAACACTGCAGACTTGGATCTCCGGCTCAAGCGTCCTCTGTCAAAATGACAAGAAGAAAATAGTTGAATGAATGAATGAAAATGAGCCTACCCTTCCTCCTTTTATCAATTGAGGCCCAACGTATGCCTTGGGTCCCACCTTAGCATGTGTTTCCTCTCCTTGACCAATCACGTGCTGCCTTCCTCTAGCCAATCCCATGTTGTCCTTTTCGTGCCTCTTCTACGCTGCCACCTAAGGCCAAATTGACCCCACCACTAGAGCCACAATTTTCCCTTAGGGACTTTAGGAAAAGAGTTTATTTGGCTTAATTATTATTTTTGGGTCCCCTATCCACTTTATTTCTGCCAAACATTAGGAAATGTCAAAATAAATCAAAATTAATATTCCAATTAGCTGACTGCTAATTTGGAATATTACAGTCATCCCTGCCAAAAATTGCTTGTCCTCAATCAATGTGTGAACAAGAATCCTCCCTAGCTGACTCTCCCCCACGGTCACTGCAAAATTTTCCAGGGTCCCAGATGCGCCACTGAATCATCCCTGATATCTGCATTGCCCTGATATGGACGGATCCCTCAATAGCAGGATCCAAAGCCATCTTGTCCAACATGAAGATCCCCCTACTCCATTCACCATCCTGCCATGCATAAGTAACATAAGCCCTCTTCACACCATCAGTGAATAGGGAATCATGATGATATGGCATTGTGCCCCATTCCTCATGAAGTTTCCCTACTAAGTAGTCCATCCCATGCACTCTAAGAGTAGACCATGGAATATACCACCTAATCCCTACAGAGATAGTGTGTTGCTCACTTGAGGTCCTTCGTATATCATGTTGTTGACCCACTTTCCAAGCTGCTAAGGTTCCCCACGCCATTGGGGAATCACTAAAGACCAATGGAAGATCTGCATGATCTCCCCCTATGGTAGCCAACTCACCCCTAAGGGGTATTGAGCTGTAAAGAGCGGTGATGATCAAGCCCCCTGCTGAACTCAAAGTGGTGCCACCATGCTGATGTTATGCTACTCTGATTATGGCATACTCCCCACTACGTGTAGATTGGATCCTCCTCTCTTGAGGCCTAGTGGTGGAAGGTCGGTGAGAGCCAAGTTCATCCTGCCCGAGCATCACCTTGATGCCAATATCTACCCCTCCAAATCCAACTCTGATCCTATATAGCAACAGAGAAAGTCGAACTCGCCATCCAATGGAGGCCTCTGAGTACCCCCATGTGCCAAACCAATAATGAGCTAGATCACTCTCTATCTTGACTCTGACCATCACGAGACAAAATAGTCTATCAATCAGTTGAATCTCTACCTCCCATAGTCGGACTTGCTGCACCATAGCTCTAATAATTGTAGGAATCCCTCTCTGCCTCATCTCTAGTCATTGCATGTGACCAATATAGAGGGTCCATATATCATGGGAAAATTCGATGCATGCTAACCTGCCATGTGCCTTCCACTGTGTAGTACTGATGACTAATGGAAGCCATATATGACAAATATCCACCCCTTGAATGCAACCTGTTATCACTTAGTAATTTCCCCAGGTTCAAGAGAGAACTCACCGAGGTAACCACATACCAACTTTTAAACTCTAGGATCTAGCCTTCCTAGGGTTCAGAGAGGGCTCTCTCTTTTAACTTTGTTTTAATTTGTGAATATT
The DNA here is from genome assembly GCA_034641835.2 of Pinus albicaulis. Lineage (NCBI taxonomy): Eukaryota > Viridiplantae > Streptophyta > Pinopsida > Pinales > Pinaceae > Pinus > Pinus albicaulis. The sequence goes on along the minus strand of CM076579.1, from coordinate 1,511,256,688 downwards.
AGGCTAGTTATGAAAGTGCAGCTTTGTTTTTATTTTGATATATTTGGTGGGAAAAATCACTTGAAAGGATGGATAGTGGGAAATATATTTGTCCATTGGGCTATGGCGTCAAAATCAAGTAAACAAGACTAGGATCAAGGGAAAAAAGGTCAAATGTCTTCAGGGCAAGATAGATAACCCTTGGAGATCTTGGAAATTTTTTTTTGTGAGGTAGTATGATCGGGATAAAGGGCACTTAAGAATCCTTAAATCTAGAAAAGGGAAGTAGTAGGAGAGCTCAAACGAGAGAGGGAGCAATTAAGAATTCCCTACACTAGAAATCAGAGGAAAACATATAAATGATAACTAGTTAAAAACAGGGTGCTATTAACATATCCTGTAGTAATACTCCTAGCTATACATTCATATTTAGCATAAACATAAATGGATGCATGTAACAGAGAAAAGAAGCAATGACAAGTGAAGAAAATACTTCACTCCAAATAGCTCATCACAGGGATACTGAAGTATGATGCCAATTTGCTTTGATCCAGCTTGCTACTTGAAGTTTTGACACACAAAAGCTATAAGGTCCAAGAAGAAATAACTATAACAATCCCAGCAATTTTATTCCACCAAAATACTTCAAAGAGTGAAGTATTTATACAAATTCTAAACTAGAATATCTTGAAAAAGATATCAAGATTGGTTTACAAATATCTCCAACGGTTTTACATAAATAGAAATTAAGTAAAGGACACTCAAAACTAATGCATCTATTTGGTACTATTTTTTTATGGATAGGTGATTACAAAGAGGAGAATTTGAATTTTATCTCAACCCTTAGTTGATGATGAGCCATCCAAGTCACTAACTGTCTCCTTTCTTTGTGCATTCTTCTCTAGCAATTCTGCAAACTTGGGGTCCAATGATACCTTTGTATTTATCAATCCGAAATAGATATGTAAAAAGTGAAAGAGGTTATTGTAGATAAATAGTTTTTTGAGATAAACCTCTCTCAGTTCCCTAAAATTCATCTCCAGATGTTCACAATAGGCTCTGCAAAAAGATGTGTAAAACAGAGCTTTCCACAGTCTGAAAAATAGGCTGTAAAGATGTGAATGTATCTCTCATTCCGTAATACCTGTGCAAAACATGAGATAGGTTTTGTAGAAGGGTCTCTTAGGAAAAAACGCCTCCTTCAGTTTTGTAAGATGTATTTCTGATTGGCCACAATATTCTCTGCAAAATTATGACTTAACAAGAATTTTCTGTAAAAAGTGCTTTCACATATTGTTTAATATTTCCAAACCCATAATGGTTGTAGATGGACATCTTAAGAACATAAACCTCCTTCAGTTTTGCAAAATTCATCTTGGATTAGACACAATATTTTCTGCAAAACTATGACTTAAATAGGAAATTTCTGCAAATATGTCCCTTCATGCTCTGTTTTCATCTTTTAACTTTACTGTTCTTTTAACTATTTTTACTTTCACTTTGGATAAACTTAATTGTCGTTGAAAGAATTTTCATCTTTATTTACCATTTACTGCCTCTGTATTTACTTTTATTGTTTTACCTTGACTGCTCTGTAACTTTGTTTTAACCTTTACTGTGACTTTCATCTGATACACTTTAACTCTGATGCTCTTTGACTGTTATGTTTTCACTATCACTGTGAATTCTTATTTTACTTTTACCATTCACTGTGAAAATTTATCTCTCTCTGCATAAATGAATTCTTTCTGTTCTGCTGCCTGGAATATTTTGTTAAGGAATATCATTTAAAATTCTTTTCTTTGTGAACTTTTGGAGTAAAACAGATCTTTAACTAGTATTTAGATTGTTTTATCCAAATTCTCCTTTTGCTAATAACCTGCAAAACGAAATAATTGTTAATGAAACCCTGGCTACATGGAGGTGATAATGGCTTTAAGTGGTCACAGTACTGGATTTGATTTTGGCACTGTGGAACCTTCAGGATTGCTAGAACTCTATTTTTTTGGCATTTTGGCTACTTCTGCAAGTTTAGATAGTTTGCAGAAGTAATTTTCACTTTTAGCAGAGACTTCTTGGATAAACAGGTGAAGTATAGTCTTTTCTTAGGGCTTTCTTTCCAATTAGGTTTGTCAAAGAGGTTAACGGGATTTTGAACTGACTTAAAACAAGAAACAAGGGTTTCCTGAGTCTTTTAATGAGAAATTGGGCTAAAAAAGTCTGTTAAATTTAGGCAAAGAGGCTTATGATACCTTCAGAGGCTTTATGGCTTAATTCAGGGTTTAAAATAGTTCATTAAATTGAAAAAACTCACAAATTTCCTCCAAAATTGTGCGCAGCAGTAAAACAGGGTTTTTGGAAAAAATTTGACAGGGTTTGGCCTATTTTTGGACTATTTTGATGGACTTCTTTGAATTGATTCTTAAGCTCTGAATGTGTTTTTGTTCTTTATAGGTCTTTCAAATTGATTGCAGGTTCCAATTTAAGAGAAATACCTGTAGTGTGAAGGTATCGGGCTTCAGAATGATTTCTGAGATTTTGGCTGAGTTGATGGCTTCAGTAGCTTATCTGGAGCAATATGAAGCTCCTCGGCAATCTTCACAGGCTTGCAGGGAAAATTATGCAGGCTTCAGGCATGAAAATGGCGGAAAAAGGCTTTAAAAGGGTGTTTATGCAGTCGGGAAGGCACGAGCAATAGTTTAAGGTTAATGTGCAGAAGATAAGGAATGAAATGCATTTTCGAAGGTTTATTAAACATATTGGTTGTATTAATCCGACATTGAATGCAAGTCGCATCAACGGGAAGGGCAGTTTCGGGATTCAACGAATCTAAAACCATTGGTTATCGCGCATGTTTTTTGTGGTAAGTGGTATTGGGCTCAACCCACGCGATCCAATAAGGATTGACCACGTGGAGGAGAGAGGAATTGAAAAACAACCCATTTCGCGCAGCTTTGGAGCTTGGGTGATTGTGCAACTTATCCGCGCGATATCATATTTTTGCCGTCAGATTTGGAGTTCGTGTGCGAACGGCCCATATTAGTTTGGAAGTTGCGTCGGAATAAGGGTGGTGGGACCGGGCTTTGTTATATGTGCGGCAATGGGTTTTGAACTTTTACAAATAGAAATTTATTTGATTCAAAAACCTTGGGTTTTACAAATATAGGCGGGGGAGTAATGTAATGTATTTTTAAAACATTTATAAAAATGTTTCAATAATACATACGCGGGCGCGTTATATTTATATAGTTTTTAACCTTTTGAATAGTTTAAAAACTATAGGGGGCAGGGTATTTAAATAGAGATAGGTTTAGACCAAAGGGTTTATAGGCGGGTTTTTTATTTTATGCACATGGGGATAATAAACTATGGTCTAAACTTTAAAATAGTGGGTATTTGGGGGTTATATATAGGGGAATTAATATCTATGGGAGGGTAAATTAGGGATTTAATAAAATTAGGTTAGAAGTTAATATGAAAAGGGTAGTGAAATGGAAATAAAACACATGTTATCTCTAAGTAAAATGTGAAAAATAAAGCATTGCTCATATTTTATATTATTTCACTAATACTTAGGATAAATGTAATTTTGAGGGTTTTATGAATGTTTTTGAAAAGAATGAAGTTAATTATTTTAGGGTTACAATTTTACTATGTAAAAATGTGCCTTTACTTAGGAAAAAGGGGTTTTGATGTATGAATGAAGGGTAAATGTTGATGAATGAGGGTTTAAGGTAGGAATTCAATATTTTTAACTAACCAGTCATCGAGCCTTGGATCCGGTCCCAACAAAAGTCAGAGAAATGCTTTGACCCTTTTTGACTGAAATTTTAGAATACTGAATACCTATAGGGGAGGGGAAATTAGTGATTTTTCCCCATGATGTCTTATTTACATGATTTCTCAACTGCTTTCTACCTACCCAACTTTATTTCTAACATTTTTTCTTCAATTTATAGGTGCATTTAAGCTTGCAACCTTAAAAAAAAAATTCTTTCAAAGCAGAAAATTGTCTAGATCTATCTTATTTCATCTGAGGGCTTAGATTAAACTGTTGAGCTCCTCATTATTCTCTACCTATCTACTGATTTGTAAAGTTTAAACTGTTTGACAAATCTTTATTCTCTATCTAAACATGAAATTGAAAGCATGAAAAGTTAAGATTAAACTGTTTAACTGATCATGGATTATGGCATTTATTGACACTCTGCACATAATCATTATTCTTGTAGTAAAAAGTAAAAGCAGTGGCATTTGGACTTGCTCACTTTCAGGTCTTATTTCTCTTTTTTCTTTTGGGGTCTATATTTTTCTAAGTCCTTTGATATTTATTTTAGGACTTTTTACCCTCTTTTTTATTTTTTATTATTTTTCATTTTTTCAAAATATGGGAAAACAACTTGCAGAAAGAAATGTATGTACATATTTACAAGACTATCAAAGTCAATTCAAAAATTATGAATCCTATATTTATAGGACCCTAACACAACCAAAATATGGATATCTGATACTCGCAATCAACTCAAGGTATGTGGATCCCTCATGTTCCTACCAACCATCTCCACTAGGTCTACCATCCACCCTCTCAATAATGTGTCGATACATTTTCTGGAGCCCAGACATATACTGGGATGTTACCTCGTCTCTACCCAGTATCCTATGCTCATGCGTGGTCTCGACATGCCCTGAGAAAAGAGTAACGCATGTCTCCCTCGTGACCTGCTCCCCAAACGTAAGCTCATTGATGACTGATATGCCACCCCTGCAAATGATCATCTCATCCACCAACCTGTGGCTGTCAACTAACACACCGACCTAATGTCACGGCTGAGAAGTCTCTCCCCAAGTGTGTTGAGTGTCATCTAAATATCTTAAGTGAGCTTCGCGTACCCCGCTTCTCATGCCCAGAGTGCCAAAGGACAAAAACAAAATCGATTGTGCCCTTGAGTGATGTAGAAGAGGGTTAGGTGTGTGAGTCCCCACAGATGTTGTCAAGTATCACTCATATGTCTCCCTATCGATCCTCAGTGAACTACCCCCAAAGGTATGCCCGGTGTCTCCGTCCATGAGTCTCCCTGGAGGAAATATTCTAAGACCTTGTTGTGCAGCACAATACACCCCTGCATACCACCGATCATTCATGTACTCCTCGACATGCCACTACACACTGCGACATACCCCAGCTATTTTTGTACCACCCATTACCATCCCATGCCTTATCTATGTTAAGGGACCAATCACTCCTAGCGTGTACTCGATGTGATGTAAGACACTCCTACTCTGCAATGCAATACCACATACTACGGTACACAACCATGCACCTCCATGTCCACCAGTAATCCACTACTCAATGTTATATGATCCCACACATCCTTGGATGTGATGGCCTAGAGTTGTGTCTCTACATGTCGAACCACCCCCAATGGGCATCACCACCTCCACCGTCGCATCACTACACCCTCCTATGGATGGACCATCACTCCAAAACCTCCCTAAGGGGTCCAAGAAGTGAATCTCCCTATGTGTCAGTCGTGATTCCTCCATTGCTCTACTCCACTACGACCTCTATGCCCCACGCAAATGTGAAGAATCCTTGGCTCCATACAAGGCACTGTCTAGTGGCCTGTTAATGCCACCTCCTCCGACAAGCTCCTGCCAAAGTATGTTGATCACCCCATGATGTCGCGTACAAATTTCGTACCAAGACAACCCAAGGAGTTTTCCCATAAAATGGTTGGCCACTGGAGCTGACCGAAACTCCCCTAGCGAATGTACATGCTCAACTTCTAGGCCAACTGTACCCTCCAAGACATAGTCAACCGACCTGCTTGGGAAACGATAAGTAGTCCCACCCGAATCCTAATGCCAATTTGGGGTTCCCATATTCCCAATGCCTGGAAAATCCTGCTAAAGTACACCCATGTCCACCACCATCTCCATAACCCACTCCACCGAGTACCAACTCAAAATCTCTCGCCATCCAACCTCAACATGCGGATGTTGCACCCTATGCAACTTCGATCGTCTCATCCCACTATCCAGGTCAACATATGAAATCTGACTAGGTGACTCCGTCTCTCACTCTCTAATGGGAAGAGGTGACCCAACAATGCTTCTAGCCCCGTCTATGTATGTTTGAAGGGGGCTGCTCTGATACTCCAATGTGCCTTCTAGTTGTACCATTAGGGAATCCAAGCGTTCCCCAATGTGGGCCAACTTGGCCGTTGAATCAACAAAAACCACTCTCATTCCCTCCAGTTCCTCGTTCTGCAACAAAATATCCTCTCGTACTGATGTGGCCTTCCCTTTCAAAGCTAGAAGGTTGGACCGAAGCTGATGACACTATTGTGTGCAACCATCATCCAATAACTCTGTATCTCCTAGCGCCTCATCAAGGGCTAGCCCAAAGTATGGTTGCACACCCTCCTCCATAGACACTACAACACACAAGACATGCTCACTAGTCATTTGCATGTGATTGTCATCCGAAAATTCTGTCATAGACCTGGAGGCCTTTGTACCTATTAGCTCCTTAACAACGGTGGAGTTTTTTTTCCAACACCTCATCAAACTATGATGCATTGTTATCATCATAGGACTCAGTCACAACCTCGGATACCCCATCAATGGATACCTCAACAATGGGTGGTGTATCATCAACGAGTGTATGCTCAGTTGTCTCCTTTCCAACCATGGCCCCTTCAACTACCTTTCAACTTCTTGCTTAATCTGTCTCACCATCCCTGCATAATTCCACGAATTCCCCCTAATATGTGCATGTCTCTTAGTTCACGGAACTCCCAAAAAGAGAGGGACGCTTGAATGTCATGTCCCAATGAATTGTATGCTCACCAATTTTCTACCAATAACTCCAGATTAGTTGCAATAATGTCTTTCCATCTTGATGTATTATCCACCATTATAGGCATAGCGGATTTGTTGTATAATTGAGAATGGTCCTGATTCCCGATTGTTACATGAATCAGTTTCTTTCCCACATTAACCATAATTTTTTTCCACCCTAATCACCTCATTCAAGGTTTTTTCCATGGCATCTCAGTTTAACCTTTCTTGGGATCCCATGATTTTTATTTATTTATTTATTTTTAAATTTTGGTCTTGTCATAGAATGAAGGGTTTCCCACAGGCTGAGCCAAGATTATGCTCTGATACCACTGTAATATCCCAAATAGGGATTAACAATAATAAAAGCGCAAATAAACTAAAAACTACAACAACAGAAAATACATCATCAAAACATGTAAACTGGAGCAAAAAACAATTGTTGAGCCATTTTATTAAATTGAATGGAATGAATACAATAGTGGTGTTGGAAAGCTTGCACATGGGCCTGCTCAAATCAAGCTGAAGCACAACTCAAACCCAAGCTAAATCTCCTATTAGAAGTGGCTCTGCGTGGCTTTGTCTCTGCGCTGCCTAGCCCAGAAATGTTGTTGTTGCTCCACTGAATCTGCTGCTAGGGCCTGGAATAATGCTTAGAAAATTATGGGCTTTTAACCACGGTCTCTACTCAAGAGACCCACAATAACCCACGAAGGATTTTGCCAAATATTGACCTCTGGATTTCTGCCTTATTTTCCCCTAGCTCCTCTAGCTGTTGGCTGATTTGGGATCTTGGTTTTCCCTCTTAATTCTACCTAGAAAATTTTTCCAAATTAATCTTGGCCTCTTCTCAAAAAACCCAGAGAAACCCAGAAAGGGTTTGTCCTAGTTTTGACTTCGGAAATTGGCCCTCTTGGGCTTGGCATAATGAACTGTTGGGGGAAATCGAACCACCAGAAGAATCTGCTTGGAAATGTCTCTGGAACGCAACAATAAACCCTGATAGGATGTGACTAGCCTCCCCTCCAATTATCCTTATGATAATTCCCTTCTCTCCAACCTCTCGACTCAAACTCCTCACTACACTGTGTCCTCCACTACGTAGTCTGGTCCTCCTCTATGCAGTCCAGAAATGGCTACGCTTCCTCCTTATGTTGTTGGTAGAAAAATACCTCACAAAAGGGTGTAACTCCTCTCCTGAGCGGGCACTCGAAGTCCCCCGAGGCAAAGGTTGAGATCTCATCTTGAAGATCCTGTGTGCTAAACAACACTGCAGACTTGGCTCTCCGACTCAAGCGTGCTCTGTCAAAATGACAAAAATAAAATAACTGAATGAATGAATACCAAATGAGCTTTCCCTTCCTCCTTTTATCCATTGAGGCCCAACATATGCCTTGGGTCCCACCTTCACCTGCACTGCCTCTCCTTGACCAATCATGTGCTGCCTTCCTCTAGCCACTCCCACGTTGTCCTTTTCATGCCTCTTCTATGCTACCACCTAAGGCCAATTCGACCCCACCACTAGATCCGCAATTTTCCCTTAGGGACTTTAGGAAAAGACTTTATTTGGCTTAATTATTAGTTGTGGGTCTTCTACCCACTTTATTTCCGCCAAACATTAGGAAATGCCAAAACAAATCAAAATTAATATTCCAATTAGTTGAATGCTAATTTGGAATATTACATACCAAATGAGGTCAAGTTCCTTCTTATATATTGTGGTTAGATCATCCCTTTTTAGGTTGACTTGTCTTCTCTCGGGGCCAACTTGTTGGAGGATTTACAAATTACATTTTAGTCTCAATTAAAAACTTCTTTCTTGGTATACAAAGTCCAAGAAGGGTCTATTACATGATGACAATGACTATGACTCATGACATAAACCCTAGAAGCACTCACTGGGTGCTTGGACCTAGACATAAATAAATAAAGCATGAAACTCATGCTTATAAATAATTTTTCTTTTATAATAATTTCTTTCTTTCTTTCTTTCTTTCTTTCTTTTGACAAGTACATTACATCATGACTTAAATACAATTATGAAGACTGATACTAGTTACATTGCTCAACAATACCTTATGCAACTTACAATTAATATAACTCCTTGTGGGTTTTTACCGCCACAAATGAATAAGTCAATATTCTTTATCATAATTTCAAATCTAATTACATTAACTAGAGGCTATAAATATAGCCAATTCTTGCAACCCAGTATTCATATTATTGAATGTTGGCCCTTTTTCTTTTTCTTTTGATTTCTTCATTTAGTTTTTAACTTGTATCTCTTATGGCCACTTATGTCATTATTTATTTTTTAACGAGTAGTTTTTAAGTGCGACTTTTTGAAAAGTTTTCCAGTTTATTTTTTTTATTTAATTTGTCTAAAATCCGAGAGGGATTCATTGAAATCACAATTTTGACAGGTGAAATCTGCACAATTGAAGTGCCCCAAGGGTTTTTGAGGGTGTTGATTCCATATATGCAGTCACAAAACTAGTTTAAACAACACAAATCGAGATTTGGCCACAAATTATTTTGCCAGATTTTGGCGAGAAACTCCAAAAAGTCACACTTGAAGACTACTCAATTTTTTAGTCTTCTTATTTATATATATATATATATATATATATATATATATATATATATATAAAACCCTTCTCATCCTCATTTTGACAATTTTTTTTAATATTAATAAATTATATATTTTTAATTTGGTTTTATTTTCTTTTCAATTTATATTATTAACAATAAAATGCCTTTATTTCCAATGGTGCATTTACTATTTTAATCATTTTCACATAAGGTTATAAAATTCTCCACAAGATTCAACCTTAATTTTAAACATTTTCACATAGGGTTGTAACTTTTTTCACAAGAATCAACCTCAATTTTACCTTATAAATACTCATCCTAATACTCTTTTATATTAGAAAGAAAGAAATAAATTATTTTAACGTCCATGAGGCTAAAGATAACCTTTGGGACAAATTGCTTCTCCATGTGGCTCTTGTATTCAACCCTTTTCTTGCGAAGTCTCACAATAAATGCTCCCAGCTTCTCAACAAACCCCTCGCTGAATAGATTATTCCAAGAGCTAGCTACCAGAATATCTCCATAACTTACCATGTTGTCTTTGAAGGCCTTACATTTTAAAATGAAATGCTTTTATGTTTCCACTTTGCTGGAAGAGCAAAAAAATAAATACACTTTCCTCCCACACTTATGTTGGCCTTTTCCAGCACCCAATTTCACAACAGAGTAGATGAGAATTAGTCCTTAGATAATAACAATAGTATTGATAGCGATAATAATAATAATAGTATTATTAAGAATAATATCCTCTATGGTTTTACTTATAATAATAATAGTAATGATGTTAATAACTGTAGTAATAATAATAATATCAATTATAATAATAATAACTATAATAAACTCAACATTAATAATTATAACAACAATAATAGTAATATCAATTCTTTCTCCCTCCCCTCGAATAAGATTGTTATTAATCTCTCTAGTTTTTCCTTTGATCAACATGTCTTCAGTTTGTTAGAGAAGGGTCTTAATTTTTCTCTTACTCCTAAAAAAATCCCTAGTCTAGACATAATTTGTGATATTGAATACGGGATTAGGGATTTACCTGATACTACTAAAGACACTATTAGGCAAGATTGTGCCATGATCCTAAGAAAAGCTAAGCCCCCTAAGAGCAACATCAGCAAACTAGAGTTTGAGGCTCTTAAATCCTTAAACAACAACCATAACATTGTTGTTCTTAAAGTTGATAAGGGAGGTGCTACAGTTATTTTAAACGAAGAGGATTATCGTAATAAGATGTTGGATCACCTTCTTAATAGCGGGAGCTACAAGAAGCTTGACAAAAATCCCCTAAAAAAAGTTTCGAAAGCAGTTGCTTTGGCTATAAAATCGAGTAGCACTGTTGGGTCTTTGAGTAAAAAGCTTACTGAGAGTAACCCCCTCACTCCAAGGATTTATGGTCTTCCTAAGATTCATAAGGACGGAGTTCCCCTTCGCCCTATTGTTAACACCATAGGAGGTCTGACTTATCTACTTGCTAAATTTCTAGCCACTAAGCTTAAACCGCTTGTGGGTCAGACCTCTTCCTTTGTTAAAGACTCATGTTCTTTTATTAATGAATTGAAAGACTTGAAGTTAGATAGTGGTGATAGGTTTGTTAGTTTTGATGTTGTTTCCTTATACACTTGCATCCCCATTAGGGAAGTTGTTGATGTCATTTCTCGGGTCACAGATCCTGATATTGCTCATCTTGTTAAAATTTGTCTTACCTCGACTTTCTTTAGTTTCGAGGGTGAATTCTTTGAACAAACTTGTGGTGTGGCCATGGGTTCTCCCCTTTCTCCTGGGGTAGCTAATCTATTCATGGAAGGCTTTGAATCTAGAGCCCTTTCCTCCTCCCTTTTTCAACCTAAACTTTGGAAAAGGTTTGTTGATGACACCTGTGTTGTTTGGCCTCATGGTAAGGAGAAATTGGACCTTTTCTTCCAGCATCTTAATGATCAATCTGACTTCATTAAGTTCACCATGGAATTTGAACATAATGGTAGCTTGCCTTTTCTTGATGTCCTCATTTCTAGGAATGAAGATGGTTCTTTCTCTCATCAAGTTTTTAGAAAGAAGATGCACACTAAGCAGTATTTACATGCTAGTTCTCACCATTTCCCTACTCAGAAGCTTGGGGTTCTCAGCACCCTAGCCACCAGAGCCTTTAGAATCTCTGATGGACACCACTTTGAAGGTGAAAAGGCTCATCTCTTTAAAGTTTTTAATAAAAATGGTTATATCATGAGTCATTGTCTTAAAGATTTTCGAAAAGCTGAAAAGGGTCCTAGAGGTAAGAAAGATCCTTGTGATCGGTTATCTGGAGTTCACCTTCCGTTTATCCAAGGTACTACGGATAAAATCGCTAGGATCCTAAAGAAACATAATGTTTCCTCAATGTTCAAACCATCCTGCACCATTCAGAGTTCGTTTAGATCGGTTAAGGACCCGATTTTCCCTAAGGATGGTAAGGGTGTTTACTTGATTCCGTGCTCGTGTGGGACCCCTTACATTGGTGAAATGGGTCGATCAATTAATCAAAGAATTCATGAACATGTCACTGACCTTAAGCATAATAGATCACGCTCCTCGGCCCTAGCAGAGCATGCTGAGAAGACAAATCATCACATTTGCATTGAAGATGCTAAGGTTATTGCAAGGATTGACCATTTCCACCACCGCAAGTTGAGAGAATCCTTGGAAATCGAAAAGAGGTCGATTAACCTCAATAGGGACGATGGGTGGATGGTTAGCAAATGTTGGATTCTTGCTCTTCATTCCTAGTTGTTTTTTTTTTTAACTTATAATTATTAATATATAACATATTTATTCAAACTATAATTATTTATTTATTTTTATTTGTATTTTTATTTATTAATTTTTATTTTTATTTATGTATTTTTATTTATTTATTTATTTATTTAAAATATAATTATTAATATATAACATATTATTAAAATAAAATAAATTTATTAAATTCAAACTATAAATATTTATTTATCTATTTATTTTTATTTGTATTTTTATTTGAAATTATGTATTTTTATTTTTATTTTATTTATTTATTTATTTATTTATTTTTTATATTTTAACATTTAATCTATTATTAAAAAAATTAAAAATAAAATAATAAGATAAATATATTAATTATTATTCTAAAAATAAAAATAAATATATATAATAGTAAACATTTATTTATTCTTCAAGAATATATTGAATAATTTTTATTTTATTAAAAATAAAAATAAATAAAATTCAAATTATAAACATTAAGCATTTAACTTATTCCTATTAAATAAATAAAGGAAATCATTATTATATATATATATATATATATATATATATATAATTGCCTAAGTTTAGTCAAATTAGTCGTTATTTTACAAACGACTGGTTGGAGCTTTTCTTATCTCTTTAATTGGGTTACCTGATCTGATTTTTCATCTTGTCCTGATGATGAACCACACTGGCTGGTTCGAAACGCGTCGACCAAATTTATTTTGATGTTATTTTTACCAAAAGATTTTACTCACAAGTATTTTAGGTCTCCAAGAAATATTGGCCCCTATGTACGTTTTTTGTTGATGATTATGAGTGGGATTAAACTCTTCAATATAGTGTTTTTTCTTTCTCCCTAACTCATTCTCCCAAGTACGTTTGTGGAACGTATCCATAACAAAAGCTTTTATCTCTTTATTGTTTGTGAGACACATGCTCAAGTAAATACCCCATTTAGTAAACCATTTGTTATTTTTCCACATCCAAGTCTTCTTTCTTTTGCACAATATGTAATTAAACACAACCTTAGGCCATTTTCCATCTTCCATTCGCTTGATTTTTTTTAAATACCTTATAACTCGCACCATAACAGTTGCTTCAATTAGAGCAACCCCTTTTTCAATTAAAAAGATAACATAAGGAACTGCACTTTTAATTTTAAATTTGTTTATAATCAAACGCTTCTTAATTTTCTCATTGTGTTTCCACTGCATGTCGGATGTACGATTGGCCCATAGTTCACAACTGTAGAGAATCATTAAAAGTCCAAAAAGATTTATATTGGTTTTCCACTCCCATAAATCTGCCTCCCTACACCTATTTTGAAAAGCATAAAATGCTTTCCCACCCCCCAAAGTTATTTTCCTTCTACAACCATCCTAGCTTAGATTTTTCGTTGAAGTCAATTATGCGGTATTTGTAATCTGTAACTTCTCCCATAATGTTTCCTTCAAAGTAGAACTTATGATGGTTTTGTTTTCTTTTGTTAGAGAAAACCACTACTTTCGTTTTGCTAATATTGACTTGCATCCCCACCCTTCTACAAAAATGCTCAAGGGAAAGTAAGTGCTCTTGCAAACCAAGAGCAGATTTAGCAATCAAAATAACATCATCTGCATACAAAAGAAGCCTTATAGCAAACTTGCCCAAATGGATATCGTCACCCCCTTGCGAATTTAGCCACTCTTCAAGCTTGTCGATATATAAACCAAAAAGGGTAGGATACAATGGGATACCTTGCTTAACCTCGATATCATTTCTAAAACTTTTAGAAATGCCTACTGAAGTTCTAATTTTGACTTTCACCTCTTCATACAACATATGCACCGCTACTCTCAAATGCCTAGGAACCCCAAGTTCCTCCATTATGTGCCAAAGCTTATCCCTAGGAACCGTGTCAAAGGATTTTTTGAAATCAACAAAGCAACAAAATATTTCTTCCTTTTGCTCCCAGAGTTTTTCAGTGATGTGCCTTTAAGTTATACCATGATCAACTGTGGAATGTTTAGTTCTAAAACATGCTTTCCCTTTAGCACATTTATCTCTTTCTTTTGCGAACTTGCTGATTTTATTTTCTAACATGCTTCCAAATAACTTTTCAAACAACGAGTTTATAGTTATGGTCCTATAACTGGAGGGATTATTGACGTCACCATTCTTGAAAAGAGGAATTTCCAGACTAGTTGTCTAATCTGTGGGGAACCCCTGTTGTATGATGTTATTGAAATTCTTTGTAATGTGAGGTGCAAGAATTTTTAAGCCCCACTTTAGATACTCTGAATGGAGTTCAGCTAAGTATTTTTCTTTTCCAACACCCAACTTCTTGATACCCATCTCTATCTCTTGCACTGTGAAGAGTTTTATATTAGTGTTGACGAAGGGAGGAGGTTCAAACTTGGGATCCTACTCATAAAGTTTTCTTGCATAGTCAAACCATTTAGAAGTTGTAAAAAAAAAAAATCAATTTTCAACTTTCTCAGTTGGACCTCCTTCCAAAATAATTTGGGGTTATTTTTCCCAAGGAAGATTAGTTCTTGTCTCCTTAAAACCATGAAATCAACCTTTTTTCTTTCTTAATATATGCATGTAAACTTTGAGATTTATGTTATGCTTGTTTGACTCTTTCCACATTATCCTTGCCTCTTTGCATTCCTTGTGAAACCAAGCATTAGCAGGAAAGCCATTTATTTCAGACTTCTTCATTTTTTCTCTTTTGCACTCTGCAAGTGCGCTTTGAATTAAATGTGTTAATTTGTGACTATGAAGGTCATGAAATGGTATTTTCTCCTTCTCGAAGAGTCTCTCTAGTGTTATTTTTAAGGTATTACAATTTTTTGGAGTCAAAATAATTCTAACCTTTGGGAGATTTTGTTGAACACAGTGAGTTTTTGACCCTAACTACTTCTTTCCGGTCCTAAAGAAACTTAAATAAATTGGCTTGTGATCCAAATTTAAGTCCCAAAGCTAAACTCCAATAAAAAATTCCTCCATTTTCTCACACAAAATATGCGAGAAAATTGCATAATCTACTACAATTGCTCCATTGTAAGTATTGCAAGTGACATTTTCGGACTTTTCCCATTTATTCAAACCATTGCAAATGACTAAATTGAAATCCCCACATAGAGTAAGCAATTGTTCACCAAAGAGATTGCAACCCTTGTCTTATGTTATTCTTTCTCACTGGTGATTAATCTCTTTAGTAAGCCATATACGGTCGTAGTCTTATTTACAACAAAGAATGTTAGCTTGCTACTTGCAATCCTAGCATTGAAATCACCCACTATAAGGACTTCACCTAGATGAGAATATGTTGCAATATCTGCTTTTAAGGCTACAAAGGTATCTTTGTGGTCAAGCCCTCTACTCTTGCAGATTTTTGAAAATCGCGACACATGCTGCAATTCTAATGTGATTTCCATTTTTTGACATTTTAAGCCAAACAAATTGTTTATCTGACTCTTATTTTTCTAATTCAATGAAACAACCTTCTTTTTCTCTCCCTAATACCATGATTACCCATGTCCTTTTCCTTTCCCTGCTTCCTTGTTCCACATTTCCATATTCCAATAGCCTTCAAACAAAGGTGTCTTGTACCCTTCATGCTCATGTGTTTCTATGAGGTAAATTATGTCTCTATCTTTTGCAATAAGTCCTAACCTAGGTCCTTGTCTCCATGAGTAACCTCTGCAGTTCCGACAAACTAATATTAAGGAAACCTGGTTGTGAATTCATTGCTATCTATTTTGACATGCAAAACTCACAATTGATTCTTTGTCCTTGCTTGCCCATACTGACCTTACTTCCTGATTTCCTGCTAAAGATTTTGCTGCCTCTTCTTTGTTATCATCTTGCTTCCTTGTTTTGGAAGAAGGTCCATATCACGCTATCACAACTTTACCTTTATAAATCCATGTTGTCTTACCCTAATCCCTTGTTGCCTGAACCTTTGACATTTCCTCCCTCCTTTCCTCTTGTCATCTTACAGTTAAATATTCTTCTAGGAAAAAGTGAAAACCCCTCGAGAGTTGCTTCTTGCTTAGAATGATATATTTATCACACAAGCTAGGCATGATGACTTTTATGGGCTTGGCTCTCTCACCGTTAAACTTACCTACCCTCCATGCTTGGAATATTTACAAATTGTCTTTGAAGAAGTCCCTTGCAATGTCAAGAGTACAATCATTTTTCCAATAGTATTTCACCTCTTTAATAATTATTCTTGTTAATTTATCTTGTCTTTCATTACTTTCTCTATCTTGCATGTTGCCAACCCAAATGTTTGCTTCTCCTTCCCTATTAGCATAATTTCTAATAACCCTAGCCCAAGTTTTGGAAACTTTTGTGGAACCTCCTTTCCTTTCTTATCTTACTGTCTCTTCATGGTTTTCTATTTAGGCAACCGCTTTCCCTTTATCCTGGGATGGTTTCGCATTCACCACCTTTGTACTCTCCACTACAAATTTCTTCATATTTTACACATCCACCTTGATGTGTTGCCATTTTGTCTTCCCTATTAGGAGAGATTCCTGTAGCAATGCCACTTTCTCCTTCAAAAATTTATTGCTTTCTGATAAAGTCTAGTTTTTAGCTGTTATTTCATGAATTGTATGATCTCTTTTCGCTCTTTAGCTTGTAAAACCTCCAACCCATTTTTTTCACTTAACAATTATTTCACGTAAAAATGGCATGACCAGGTGAGAGGTGTGGATGTGGGACTATATGGGGCAAAATCATCAATGAATTTTCCTCTAGGCCTGTTGTTTCCATATGCTTGCAAAGGGGACTTGTTTGAATATTTCTTATTGTGAAGGGCCCGAGTACTTTCCCTTTGAGATCGTTTTTTCCTTGTCTGCTTCCATTTTAGACAAGTGTTGTGGAGGTAAATCCCCTTTGCGGACAGAGGCGATCCATACTAGCCCAGACCGGGTCTAGCAACAATCATTCACACTATAGTGCAGGTTCCTAATTGCAAATAAACCAACTAGCGATGAAGGCTTACCTGGAATCCAACACTGTCGCTTGTAGAGAAAGTAGCGCTCCCGTTTCTTAGCTCCGGCAAATCACAATCCTCACGATCTCCGTGATCGGACACCTGCACATGCAAGAAACAAAACAAACGCAAGCGTAAAATCCAGTATATGCAACTATATGTCAGTCAGAGAAGACATAACTCATTATCGTAATCAACAACAAGAGTGGAACCATAACCAATAGTCGCTTATCATTAATCAATCAAAGGAGGGTACAACCTGGCTTTGACACTGAATTATCCTTCGGAGGGTCGCCAGCGGAACACGTCTCGAAAAGGCCTGTCGGGGATGGGACAAACCTCTCTCTTCGGATGTCTCGACAATAATCTCCTTGCTTGGATTTGGCCTTAAGGGAATAAATCAAGGCTCTTGCAGCATAAGGCTCTTATGGCTCTTGGGAACTTGGAGACTAGCTTGCAAAGGGGATGAGCAAGCTTTTATAGATGGAGGAAGAGGAGTCGGGATCCCTATAATCATGGGATTGGCCCTATCCTCAAGGAAGCTTCCATGAGAGGTGGCAAACCACTTCCTCTACATGGAGATCCGGAGCCAAACCTCCCAACTCAAGATAGATACCAGTTTAGGAATTGGTTAGGATGAAACTTCTGCCATTTATTTTTAAAAAACACTCCTTAAAATGGCTGGCGCGAGTGTGACTCTGCGACAGAGCGCCAATTGGCGCGCCCCATTTGAAGGATTTCCCCCATTGGCGCGGGTACTGAACTGTCTAGTCACGCCAATGAAGAAAAGGCCATTTTTAGGGTTTTTCACAAGGAGATGTCTTCAGGGCAATGAAAGCTCATGTTCAGAGGGATGTCATGAAGGTGTTTTCAAGTCATGTCACTGCTCACAGGTCACGGAATGAGCCCTCCAATTGTGCGGGATGGGGAATTGCAGGGACGGTGACAAATTGCTGTGTAATAACAAGCTAGTCTTCATTTTAAAATGCCCCATTACTGTTTTGCATTGAGCCAAACCCAATACCCATCTTTGGATGATGAGGCAATTTTCACTTGTCCTAGATCATTTTTTTCCATAGGTTCTGAAATTTACTATCTTGTTGTCACGTTTGAATGCATTTATGATGCATTGTCCTTTTAATCAAATGTCTCCAAAAATGTCTGGCTTTATTCACTCCCTGATTTTTCCTTCCACTTCCCTTTTCAATCACGAATGTGTGTTGTCCGTTAAGAAATTCCAGCTAGTAATACCCAACCGAATGAAAACTACACTCTTAAAATTATATTTCCTAATACCCATTCGCGGCTTCTACCAACCCACATTATTGGTTTTATTGATCGCTCTTCTGTAACCTTAACAACTATTTGTGTGCCTTCAAATTATTTCAACACTCTTTTATATTATTGCTTCGGCTATGGTTAAAGTGTCCAAACTTTAAATGTTTCAAAATATACACAATTATTCCTGAGAAAAATCAAACAAGGTTATTAGTTTTTTTTAAGGAAGAAGTATAACCCCTCATTTGACTAAGAAGTATAACCTCGCACTATCTCAAGTGAAAATATTGTCTTGTAACTTCAATATGACTAAATGTATTTGATATTGAAACCTCTATGAATTTGTGTAGAAAGAAGTATAACCTCTCACTTTCTCAAGTGAAAATATTGTCTCATAACCTTACATGATTGAATTTATTTGATATTGAAACCTTTTTTAACTTTTGCATAAAGAACAATTATCAGTTGAGCTAATTATCTAGAAATGTTATGTGTTGCCAATGATATACTAACTCTTTTCATATTACATGACCACAAAATGATGTTAGATGTTTAAATATTTTTTCTTTCATATTTTATTATTATTATTATTTTAACTTGGCCAAATGATTTAAGGTAATTGCCAATTAAAGAAGAAGAAGAAGTGATTTTAACGTCCACAAGGCTAAAGATATCCTATGGGACATATTGCTTCTCTATCTCGCTCCTGTATTCAACCCTTTTCTTGAGAAGTTTCACAATAAACGCTCCTAACTTCTCGAAAAACCCCTCGCTGAATAGATTATCCCAAGAGCTAGTTGCCAACATATCTGCATAATTTTCCTTGTTGTCTTTGAAGGCCTCACATTATAAAATGAAATGCTTTTCTGTTTCCACTTTTTCGGAAGAGCACAAAATACATACTCTTTCCTCCCACACTTCTTTTAGACTTTTCCAATGCCCTGTTTCACAACAGAGTTTATGAGAATTAGTCCTTGATTGAGCAATAAGAATTTTGGCTCTCCATGAAATATTGGCCCCTATGTACACTTTTTTGTTGATGATTATGAGTGGGATTAAACTCTTCAATATAATACTTTTTCTTCCTCCCTAGCTCCTTCTCCCAAATATGTTTGTGGAACTCATCCATAACAAAAGCTTTTATCTCTTTACTGTTTGTGGGACACACGCTCAAGCAAATGCCCCATTTGCTAAGAATCCAAGTCTTCTTTCTTTTGCATAATATGTCATTAAACACAACCTTAGGTCATCTGCCCTCTTCCATTTGCTCAATTTTTTTTTAAATACCTCATGAACTACACCATATCAATTGCTTCAATAGGATCAACCCTTGTTTCAATTAACAAGATAGCATACGGAACTATACTTTCAATTTTGAATTTGTTTGTAATCAAAGACTTCTGAATTTTTTAATTTGTTTCCACTGCATGTCAGATGTACTGTTGGCCCACAGTTCACAACCATAGAGAATCACTATAAGCACAAAAAGAGTTAGAGTGGTTTTCGAGTCCCATAACTCTACTTCTCTACACCTATTTTGAAAAGCATAAAATGCTTCTCACCCCCCCCTCCCCCCAAAAAGTTCTTTTCTTTCTACATCCATCCCAACTTAGATTTCCGTTGAAGTCAATTAAGAGGTATTTGTAATCTACAACTTCTTCCAGAACGTTGACTTCAAAGTAGAACTTAAGTTGGTAATGTTTTCTTTTGTTAGAGAAACCACTACTTTCGTTTTGCTAATATTGACTTGCATCCCCACACTTATACAAAAATTGTCAAGGGAAAGTAAGTGCTCTTGCAAACCAAGAGCAGATTTAGCAATCATAATAAGGTCATATGCGTACAAAAGAAGCCTTATAACAAACTTTCCCAAATGGATACCATCACCCCCTTACGAATTTAGATACTCTTCAATCTTATTGATATATAAACCAAAGAGGTTAGGAGACAATGGGAAACCTTGTTTGACCCTAATATCACTTCTAAGCTTTCAGAAATTCCTGCTGAAGTTCTAATTTTGACTTTCACCTCTTCATTTAGCCTACACACAGCCACTCTCAAATGCCTGGGAACCCCAAGCTCCTCCATTTTGTGCCAAATATTATACCTAGGAACCATGTTAAAGGCTTTTATGAAATCAACAAAGCAACAAAATACTTCTTCCTTTTTTTCCCAAACTTTTTCAATGATGTGCCTTAAATTTATACCATGATTAATTGTGGAATGTTTAGGTCTAAAACCTGCTTTCCCTTTAGCACATTTATCTCTTTATTCTGCCCATTTGTTGATTTTATTTTCTCACATGCTTTCAAATAACTTTGCAAACAATGGGTTTATCATTATGGTCCTAATATTGGAGGTATTATTGACGTCACCACTCTTGACAAGAGGTATTACCAGACTAGTTGTCCAATCTGTGGGAAACCCTTGTTGTATGATGTTGTTGATTTTTTTTGTAATGTGAGGTGAAAGAACTTTTAAGCCCCGCTTTAGATACTCTTCTTGGAGTTCATCTAAGTCTTCTGCTTTTCCAACACCCAAATTCTTGATACCCATCTCTACCTCTTGTACCATGAAGAGTTTTGTATCAGTGTTAACCAAGGGAGGAGGGTCAACCTTGGGATCCTACTCATAAAGTTTTTTTGCATAGTCAAACCATTTAGAAGTTGTAATATTGTTTTTTGTTTGCATATTTCTCAGTTGGAGCTCCTTCCAAAATAATTTGGGGTTATTTTCCCCAAGGAAGATTAGTTCTTCTCTCCTTGAAACCATGAAATCAACCTTTTTCTTTCTTAATATATGCTTTCAAGCTTTGAGCTTTACGTTATCCTTGTTTGACTCTTTCCACATTCTCGTTGCCATTTTGCATTCCTCGTCAAACCAAACATTAACAGGAAAGCAATTTGTTTCATACCTCTTAATTTTTTCTCCTTTGCACTCTACAAGTGTGCTTTGAATTAAATGTGATAATTCGTGACTATGCAGATCGTGAAATGAGATTTTATCCTTCTCTAAGAGCCTCTCTAGTGCTATTTTGAAGGTATTGCAATTTTCTGGAGTCAAAAGAATTATGCCCTTTGGAGAATTTTGTTGAAAAAATTGAGTTTTTAAACCTAAATACTTCTTTCTGGTCCAAGAGAAACTTAAATAAATTGACTTGTGATCTGCTTTAAGTCCCAAAGTTGACCTCCAATCAAAACTTCCTCCATTTTCTCACACAAACTATGTGAGAAAATTACATAGTCTACTACATTTGCTCCATTGTAAGTATTGCAAGTGAAATTACCAAACTTTTCCCATCTAGTCAAACCATTAGAAATGACTAAATCGAAAGCCCCACATAGAGTAAGCAATTGTTCACCAAAGATATTGCAAACTTTGTCCTTTGAAAATCTTTCCCACTGATGATTACTCTCTTCTGTAAGCCAAATAGGGTCACAATCTTCTTTACAATAAAGAATGCTAGCTTGCTCACTTGTAGTCCTAGCATTGAAATCATCCACTATAATAACTTCACCTAGCTTAGAATATGTTGCAATATCTGCCTTTAAGGGTGAAAAGGGATCTATGTGGTCAAGCCCTCTACTTTTATATTTTTTTGAAACTTGCTACGCAAAATAACATGCTGCAATTCTAATGTGATTTCCATTTTCGATATTTTAAACCAAATGAATTGTTTATTTGAGGCTTATTTTTCTAGTTGAATGAAACGGACTTCTTTTTCTCTCACTAATACCATGATACCTCTGTGTACTTCTCCATTTTTTGCAGCCTTGTTCCACATTTCCAATTCCAGTACCCTTCAAACAAAGGTATCTTGCCCCCTTCATGCTCATGTGTTTCTATGAGGAAAATTAGGTGTCTATCTTCTGTAATAGGCCTTAACCCAGGTCCTCATCTACATGGGTAACCTCGGTAATTCAAACAAACTAAACTTAAGGAAACCTAGGTATGATTTGATTGCTATTTGTTTTGAAATGCCAAACTCATAGTTGAGTCTTTGTCCCTGCTTTCCCATACTGACCTTGCTTCCTGATTTCCTGCTAAATAGTTTGTGTCTCGTCTTTATTATCATCTTGCTGCCCTGTTTTGGAAGGAGGTCAAAATTGTGCTATCACAACTTTACCCTTATAAATACATGCTCTCTTTCCCTCATCTCTTGCTGCTCTAACCTTTGACATTTCCTCCCTCCTTTCCTCTTGTTGTCTTACAGTTAAATCTTCTTCTAGAAAAAAGCGAGAACCCCTCAAGAGCTGCTTCTTGCTTAGAATGGTATTTTTATTACGTAAGCTACGCATTATGAATCCTATGGGCCTGACTCTCTCACCGTTAAACTTTACTACCCTCCATGTGGTATGCATGAGCTCTTAATTAAAATGTGCTTGAGGGTTTGTAAATTTCAAGTGTTAAAATTGTGTTTTATGAGCCTTTATGTTAAATTATTAAACACATAAAGCATGAATTTAAAACTCCGAAAAATCAGAAACAATAGGAAAATACACCACAAAAATAACCACAACACAACAAATGATGAAGGAGTTCACCCCTCCTGGGCTACGTCTCTTTGGTCCAACTTATAATTGCTTGGACCTCTTTCATTATGCTCAAAATGGTGATTACATAAATTTATAATGCTCAAATGACTTCAAAACCTATTCCATCAGCTTTAGAACACCCAAAAATGTCTGTCTAGCCTCTTTCTACTCCAAAATTGGTCAAAAACTGAAGAATTTAAGAACCTCCCTAGTTTTGTTGCTAATCGCACCACAAATTCCCCAAAACCCGGAACCGTCCTACAATTTCGCCCTTATTTCGGCTAACCGAGCAACAAATTTATGGAATTCTGGACAAAATTGTTGGATCTTTAAAATGCATAATAACACCTAAAATATGATTTTAAAACCATAAGACATAGTCATATTAAAAAAAAAGTTTAATTAAAAAAATTGGGCAGTAACCATCGGTGGTCAGGGTGGCTATCACATGGCGGTTCCCCATGGCTTTCGTAGTGGTTACGGTTACAATGAGGGCGATGGTCTATAACCGCACCACAAATTCCCCAAAATCTAGAACCGTCCTACAATTTTGCCCTTATTTGGGCTAATCGAGAACCAAATTTTTGGAATTATGGGAAAAAAATTCAGATCATTAAAATGCATAATTATGCCTAAAATTCGATTTTAAAACCATATGACATGGTCGTATTAAAAAAATTAAAAATTCGAGCTGTAATCATCAGTGGTTATCGTGGCTTTGGTAGTGGTTACAGTTACAGTGTGGGCGACGGTATATACGTCTGTGCCCTTAATTCCAAGTATGGTCATATTGCAACGTATATGGGGGGGCCGGGGTTAAGCCCTTGCCCCTTACCCCAAACCTCCGGCAACTAAACTTTATATATGGTTTTTTTTGTATGTTTAAACAAGGAACTGAGTGGCTCGATGGTGAAGTGTTGTTGGTTAAGAAGTCCGATGTTCGAACCAGCCGAAGGGTAATTCAGTTTGCTAACAAATTTTTGGTGGCCCCCGTGCTGCCGCATGGTGGCTTCCGGTTGGGCCATGTGGCAGCCTCTAGTTGGGCCACCAACCAACCAATAAAAATTCTCTAACCAACACCCATAGAATGTGAACAAGTGGCGTGACCTAACTGGTCAACCCTTCCCAGTCAACCTTGACCAGTCAACCATTCCTAGTTAGTTGTACGGATTGATGATTGGGCAACCTGCAAAATTTTTCCAAATTTTTGCCTGTTTGGGAAAACGAACAAAATGCTTTTCCGAGAGCATATGGTGTCAGTTTTCCGCTAAACGAGTTGCGCCAGATTCATAACGATGAGATCTATGCAGTCATTCAGGTTCCACACGATCCCTCCAACTTTCATTTTTGAGGTTATTTTTGAGCACCTGATCACACCTCCCCACTGGAAGCTTTTAGACCCCAAAAACTCTTTTATTACTGAAAATTTGGATGAGGGTACAACCCCCTCACCCTTCCAGTCTCAATCCATTGGAATTTTCCTGAATTCAACAATTTGAGATTTTCATGAAAACTGATCTTTTTCCTTGATTCTAGAGACCGTGTCTTGTCGTTGTAAATACCATCTTGCTGCAATTTCCTAGAATTTGCAGAACAAAAACCTGTCCTTGAAGGAACATACATATTCCCTCCTCAGTTGTCAATCAAAGGAAACTTAAATAACTTGAAATTCTTCTCACCTCGAACATTGTCGACATGGCGATGTTTAGCTTGGGTTGCCTTGTGCTTGACTCGAATCTTGACCAAATGTGATCGACATCGCCACACAACATCCCATTTCAAAGATAATACTTTGTGAAACCCATAGGAAGAAATTTTGAACCCAATGCCCTCTTTGTCGAATTTCTTTGGCGCTTGCTCATTGAACTTTGCACTCTCTTACACCGACATCCTATTCACATCACTGCTCAACAATGATCCATGTTGTTGCAATTTTACTATATATTTTTTACCTCTTTTTGGAGGTAACATGGTGGCGAGGTTAATGGTGGTGTCAAAGGTGGTTTGTCACCATTCCCATTACCTTTTGGAGGCTTGTCTCCATCTCCTCCTTCTCCTTTTGAAGACTTATCTCCCTTTGGAGAATTGGAGCTTTCACCTTGCATCCTTGTACTTCTCTCCTCATAGAGAACTTTTACCATTATTTTCATATCAAAGAATGCTTTCCTAAAGGATTTTTCATCCTCTGACATATTTTCATGCTCTCCTTCATGTGACATACTTGCTAAAGCTTCAACTGCAATTTGAGGAAGAATTTGTGGTGGAGATTGTGGCAAACTTGCTGTCCTTGTCCTTGACCTAACTCGAGGACTTGCAACCATAAGATTTCCTTCTCCTCTCTTGAGATTCGGCCTTGTAAGCATCACATACACTTGCAAACAATTAAATCCTCACAACATCAAGAGATCCAAAGCTTTGATACCAAACTTGATTTGTATGAGATCTTAATTAAATTGTGCTTGAGGGTTTGTAAATTGCATGTGTTAAAATTACGTTTTATGAGCCTTTATGTTAAATTCTTAAACACATAAAGCATGAATTTAAAACTATGAAATAACAGAAACAACAGACAAATACACCATAAAAATAACCACAACACAACAAATGATGAAGGAATTCACCCCTTTTGGGCTACATCTCCTTGGTCCAGCTTCAAATGGCTTGCCCCTCTTTCATTATGCTCAAAATGGTGATTACATACATTTATAGTGCTCAAATGGCTTTAAAACCTATTCCATTAGCTTCAGAACACCCAAAAATTCCTGTCTAGCCTCTTTATGCTCCAAAATTGGTCAGAAACTGAAGAAGTTAAGAGCCTCCCTAGTTTTGTTGCTAACCGCACCCAAATTCCCCAAAACCTAGAACCGTCCTACAATTTCGCCCTTATTTCAGATAACCGAGCAACAAATTTATGATATTTTGGGTAAAATTGTTGGATCTTTAAAATGCATAATAACGCCTAAAATCTGATTTTAAAACCATAAGTCACAGTCATATTAAAAAAAGTTTTAATTAAAAAAATTGGTGGTAACTGTCGGTGGTCAGGGTGGCTGTCACATGGTGGTTTCCCGCGGCTTGGGTAATGGTTACGGTTACAATGAGGGCAATGGTCTATACCTCCGCACCCCCGGTTCTGAGAATGGTCATATCGCAACGTATATGGGGGGGTTAAGGCTAAGCCCTAGCCCCTTACCCCAAACATCCGCCAACTAAACTTTATATATGGTTTTCGTTGTATGTTTAAACAAGGAACTTGGTGGCTCAATGGTGAAGTTGTTGTGTTGTTGGTTAAGAGGTCTGGTGTTCGAACCTACTGGAGGGTAATTTGATTTGCTAACAAATTTTTGGCGGCTCCCGTGCTGCCACATGGCGGCCTCTGGTTGAGCCACGTGGCAACCTCTAATTGGGCCACCAACCAACCAATAAAAATCCGCCAACCAACACCCATAGAATGTGGAAAAGTGGCGTGACTTGATTGGTCGACCCTGCCAAGTCAACCTTGACCAATCAACCATGCCCAGTCAGTTGTACGGACTACCGACTTGGCATCCTGCATAATTTTGCCAAATTTTTTCCTGTTTGGGAAAACAAACAGAACGTGTTTCCGGGAGAATACAATGTCAGTTTTTTGTGAAACAAGTTGCATCGAATTCATAACGACGAGGTATATGCCATCATTTAGGTTCCACACCATTCCGACAACTTTTGTTTTTGAGAATATTTTACATGATCACCATGCTTGGCATATTTTTCCTTGCCATAACAACTTATCTTTCAAGAAGTCCCTGCAAGGTCAAAAGCAAATTCATTTTTCCCATAGTCTTTCACCCCTTTAATAATTATTTTTGCCGCTCTATCTTGTCTTTCCTTGATTTCTCTATCTTGCATGTTGCTGACCCGAATGTTTGCTTCTCCTACCCTATTAGCAGAATTTCTAATAACTTCAGCCCAAGTTTTGGAATCTTTTGTGGAGCCTCCTTTCCTTTCTTCTCTTGCTGTCTCTTCATGGTTGTCTATTTGGGCAAGCGCTTTCCCTTTATCCTAGGATGGTTTCGCATTCACCACCTTTGTACTCTCCACTACAAATTTCTTCATGTTTTGCACATCTGCCTTCATGTGTTGCCATTATGTCTCCCCTATCAGGGGAGCTTCCTGAAGCAATGGCACTTGCTCCTTCAAAATTTTATTGCTTTCTGCCAAAGCGTGGTTCTCAGCTGTTATTACATGAATTATATGATCCCTTTCCTGCTCTTTAGCTTCTAAAACTTCCAACCTCTTTTTTGCACTTAACAATTCTTTCACATAGAGATTAGATGAACAAGTGAGAGGTGTGTATGTGAGACTTTACAAGGCAAAATCATCAATTGATATTCCTCTAGGTCTGTTGTTGCCATATGCTTGTAAAGGGGACTTGTTTGAATATTGCTTATTGCGAAGGGCCCGAGTAATTTCCCTTTGAGACCATTTTTTTCTTGTCTGCTCCCATTTTAGACGGGTTAGTCTTCGTGTTAAAATGCCCTGATAGTGTTTGGAATTGACCCAAACCCATTTCCTAGCTTTGGTTGATGAGGCAATTTTCACTTGTCCTAGATCATTTGTTTCCACAGCTTTTGAAATTTCTTGTCCCATTATCATATTTGAATGCATTTATCAATTGTATATGTTAAGCTCCAACCCCTTCACTGCTGCAGTGCCGAACTCCCAATTCCTCCTCCCAGCTTCGAACCATGTCTCTCAAACCCAAACCCAAACCCTCATCTGGACAAATATAATATAATAACCTTTCCACAAATTTCTCAACGACTACGTTGAAATATTGGACTGATCAAAATCTTATGTGTTATGCAGAAGCCGTTCTTTGTTCAGTGAAAGCGACTCTCCCTATTCCAGGACGACTGCTCTATAAACAGTGGCTGGGTTCCTTCAACTATGTACGGTGTAAATATGGCAGCTCTGAAGACCAACAACGGTGGCTAGGAAATAATGGCTTTGTATTGCTACAACGAAGGTTGCAGGGCTCACTCATTACCAAAATGAAACTTTCACACTCAGAAATTCAACTCTGCTTCTTCACGATATGAAATTAAAACCCTTAGATCTTATGATCTACTCTCCTTTACGTGAAAAGTTAGACAACCACCCTCGCCAAAACCTCCATGGCCCTTTGCTCCATTCCTCCCTCCATTCTTTAGACTGACTAACTATTCTTCTTCTTCATCAATGATCTCGATCCTCATCCTCATTCTAATTACAATAATAAATAATAAATTACTCCCATAAACTTTCATATTTCATTATTAAAATAATAAACAAATAAAAATAATTATAATTACACTTCACTACTTAATATATCACTTACAATTAAAAAAAAAAAAAAAAGAGGAAAAAAGAAAAAAAAGGAAAAAAACAAACAACTTGAACCCACCTATCATCTATAAATTAAGGTGATCAAATTTTAACATACAAACCTCACATTTAAAATTTTTTAAAAATACTAACAAATTTTTCTTATATTTAAAAAATATTTTCTTTCTCTTTATATTTAATAAATAAAAAAATAAAACTTTTATAAAATATTATAAATCATAATATAGCGTAACCACAAAATGGAGTAAATAATTTATTTCCCACATCATACTTTCAAAACTATTTGACTTTTCAAACATATTCGCGAAGTTCTTTGTATGTATTGGTGCCCTCTAAATTATGCAACAGACGGGCTTTAGGTACGAAGGTTTCAACAATATGCAAGGATAAATCGACTTATGAATGATTTAAATGAGCATTATGTGCAGTAAGGAAATCCGAGGGAGAGACGTCAGGGAGGCCTTTTCTCAACAACTAGTGGAGCGACAAGTAACGAGGTAGCGTATATTACATAAAAATCCGATTCTAATGGAATGCACAATTTCCAATGAAGATTCAAAACTTGTCGAGGGCGGCAGTAATGTTAGAATCTTGTGCCCTGCATATAGTTTTCTCTTGGATTTCTAGCTCTATTGTAGCCGGGGTTAGCTGCACCCCAAGTAAAATAATGTAAACTGTAAAGAACGAAATCAAACTATCCGTGCAAGTGTAATTTTAGTTGGATGAAATGATTTTAGGCTCATGGTTTATGATTTTTGTCTGCTCTGAGAAGTACCTTTGGTTTTCCATCAATTTTCAAATTGAGTCCTTGCCTTGTCAGTGCACTATTAACTCTACCCTATTTGCAACAAAGCAAATAGTCAATAGTGCAGGTTTTCCTAATCTTATCCATTCCTTTTTCAACAGGAGATGAACTCCGGATTCCCCAGAGTCACAATATGCTTTATTTTGTAGTAATTTGTAGTTATTTGTGACTTGGGTAGCATGATCGTCTCTATCCATCGCCAAACTGATGTAGTCTTCCTTTAGGAGTAGTTTCTCCACTGTTGCCTATTATTGGCTGACCTGTTTCAATTCCCTCTGTTATAACGACATTGGCGATAGCTTCACTGGCTCGTCTTCACGCATAACTTCCTTCACTGTCTGCAACAAGGCTTCTTTCCACACGAGTTATGTGTGTGACCAATGTAGCCATTTTCACTGGGGTCTCTCTGAAGAAATTTTAATCAACCCTCGCCACTTGATTCAATGAGGTTCTTGGGCTTTTCCTTCTTCCCTTCTTCTATTGAATCGGAGTGTTGTGCCTTACTTGCTTTTAACCTAGTCTGCACTGCTTATGTATCAGCTTCCACAAAGTTTATTTGTTTATGTTTCTGACAATTGTCATTATCGTGATCATCGGGTCTACACCATTGACATAATCATGTCTTTCAGGGTTGGCCTTCTATGCAATCTTTGTTGCAGTGTCCATATTTTTCACATTGAAAGCTCTACATCATCTTTCATCTTTTCCAAACATCTCTAGAAAGGAAAGAAGAAATTATGTTAATGTTCATAAAGGATCAAAATTTGTCAATAGGATTAGAAACTGCACCAAGTTTTAATGGCAATGTGGGAGTGCCAAAACGAACTCTTAGGTGCAAATATAAGCACAAATAAAGATAAAGATGCAAAGGAGTAAACGGAAAGTAATCCCAAGCAAATAAATATAAGTAGGTATTGCTCTATGCAAGAAGAGACTCACTAGAAGAGGATCTAGTGCCATTGTGGTCAGACACGATGAAAGTACCAATATAGAGCTTGCGATTGTCCTCTAGAAAATGACTCAGATTGAGTGGACTAGGTTGGATAATTCTAGGAAAATTTGGGTTTTACTTGGCAGATCTCTTCTAACATCTAAGGTCGATGAGAGAAACCCAGTGATAGGCATACAACTGCTTGGCTTGGATTGGGAAAAGATCCCAGAGTGGGGGCACTATGTCATTGGGGAGCAACTCTCTGTGTCAAATGGTGGAGTATTTGCAAGGGTGCTTAACATCTCCGTTTGTCAAAATAGGCTAGAAAAAATAAGTGATCAGCCTAGTGGAATTGGGGTTGGCTAAGTCCCATAGGGCTGTTATTTGAGATTATCTGCCTCTTGGATATAGAGAACCAACACTTTTGGTCCAAATAATAGCAAAATGTTGGAAGGGACCCTCCTAAATCTCTGTTAAAATAGTGAAATCTCCATTGGAACTCATAATATATGGGTCATTAAGAGAGATGAATTTTTGAACAGCATCTACTTAGAAGTATTTATACTAGGGCCCCACATGATAAAAACTGGAAAGAAAAGAAATGAATTGAATAACAAGCAGCTCACAGGTGAGCAATGCACCTGGGTCTTGGAGACTGCAAAAACTGGAGGGTACACTCTATATTCAATTAATCAAGGATACATCAATAAATACATTTCAAAAGAATAGGGAGTTGGGAACAAACTCCTACAACCTAGGAACTAATCCTGACTTAAGGAGTTACGTTACAACCAGCTCACAGGTGAGCAATGCACCTGGAGACTGCAGAAATTGGAGCGTACACTCTACATTCAATTAATCAAGGATACTTCAATAAATACATTTCAAAAGAATAGGGAGTTGGGAACAAACTCCTACAACCTAGGAACTAATCCTAACTTAAGGAGTTACGTTACAACCATGTAACCATTTTTCTGAACTATCCCCCTTAATGGAGAAAGGATTATCCCGTAGTCCTAACATCCCTCAAAACAATTCAAACTTCACTTTCCCAAGAGGCTTAGTAAAAATATCAGCCACATTGTCACATGTTTTACAATATTCAATAAAGATTTCTTTTGACTGGAATTTTTCTCTAACAAAGTGAAACTGAGTATCGCTGTGTTTTGTGTTCTTATGAAACACTGGATTGTTCGCTAGCTTAATGGAACTATGGTTGTCACATTTGATGACAATTGCCTCTTTCTACTCTTCTCCTACATCATGGAGAAGCCTTCTCAACCAGGTAGCTTCGCATGTTGTTGTGCATAATGCTTGGTACTCAACTTCAGTTGAAGATAAAGACACAATGCTCTGCTTTTTACTGCCCCACGCTATGACCCCAGATCCAACACTAAATGCATAACCTGTGATAGATCGTCGATCATCCAGGTTACCTGCCCAATCAGAGTCTGAAAAACCTGCTAAAATAACATCAAATGTATCAGTGTATAAAATACCATAACTACTAGTAACATGAAGATACCTCAGCACACTTTTTGCTGCCACCCAATGACTTTCAAGAGGTTTAGACATGAACTGGCTCAGCACACTGGCAGAGTATGTTATGTCTGGTCTAGTTGTAGTTAGATATATCAGACTACCAACTAGCTGCCTATACAAAGTGGCATCCACCTCCTTAGAGCCATCGTCACTGCACATTTTCAGATTCTGCTGCAAAGGTGTTGATGTTGTCTTACATTGCTCCATTCTGAACTTTTTGAGCAGCCCTCTGACATACTTCCCTTGAGTAAGGAAAGTCTGCCTAGAGTCTCTCCATACTTCCAGACCTAGACAATATTGTAAACTTCCGAGGTCTTTCATTTCAAAAACCTGTGACATCTGCAATTTGATTTCTTTGATTAATTCATCTGCATTACCTGTTATGATCATGTCATCCACATACAAGGAAATCAAAATAATCTGCCTTTGTTCATCATACATGGTATATAGATTTGGATCATTCATACTCCTATGAAAACCAAGATGTAAGAAAAATGAATCAATTTTCTCGTACCAAGACTTGGGTGCTTGTTTTAAACCATAAAGTACCTTTTTCAATCTACACACTAAATGTTCCTGCCCTTGCTTAACAAACCCTTCAGGCTGTGCTAAATAAGCCTCTTCCTTTAAATCACCATTTAGGAATGCAGACTTAACATCTAACCGGTGTAGCTTCCACTGATATTTTGTAGCTAAAGCAATTAACATTTTAATAGTATTCAGTTTGGCTAAAGGAGCAAAGGTTTCTTCATAGTCAATTCCCTCTTTTGGTGAATAACCCTTTGCTACCAATCTAGCTTTAAACTTTTCTATACTCCCATCTGCATTAAATTTAGGTTTGTAAAGCCACTTGCAACCTATGGGTGTTTTTCCTTCAGGCAATTCAACTAGTTCCCAAGTATTGTTTCTAATAATAGATTCAAATTCTTCATTCATTGCAGCCCTCCACTCATGAGATTGACTAGCTTCTTTATAATTTGTGGCCTCTATAACATTTAAAATGTTTGACATTAAAGCATAGTCTTTCAATCTGGCTGGTAGTTGAGTCTGCCTATGTAATATCCCCAAAAGGGAGAATGCAGTAATACTTCACACAATATAAGAACTTACAACAAGATAAACAATAAATCTAAGTACAAATCAGAATATGCAGAAAGAGCTGAGCCATTTTATTATATTGGAGATGAATCAGTTACACAAGTACAAGATATAGGTAGATCTAGCCAAAAAGATGAGCTAGGATCACCCTGAAAACATGTGTGAAGCAGGTATAGTGTAACTGTTGAGGCTCTGCAGCAAATACTGCGCTGTCTCTTCAGTAGAAATATAAACATGAAGTTGCAGGCTGAAAAGAGAAATGCAGATCTACTCAAAACTGGAGCTCTGATGATGTTAAGATTCAGGATCTGGCCAATGTGATGGATTCCCAAGATAACCCAGAAAGGATTTTCCAGATCTGCAACTTTGGAAAATCACCTCCCTAGGATTTGATCCTTGATCTGCTGGGAAATATAGATCTGAAGCTAGATCTGAAGAATAGATCGCTAAAATATGTGCTCAGATCAGATCTATGCTTGAAGGGCTGATCCCTTTCTCAGATCTATGAGCTAGAAGCTCTAGATCTAGCTTCTCAATCCTCCAAAAGATGATTGCAGCTGCTGCAACACAGGAAAGAGAGGCCTTCTGCTTGCTGAAATATGCTGCAATAAACTCTAGGCTGATGGTGAGATTGATCCCTCACCTTGTTCTCCAGCTGAAGTACTGAAGACAACTTCTACCTTCCAAACTGATCTTCAGAAAACTACAGTTTTCTGAATATGAATGTTCTGCAGAAAGTAGAAAAAGGAAATGGCACTTAAAGCCTGATGTATAATGAAGTACAATCCTCTTCCTCAAAGATCACTCAAAGAAAGAGGTGGGATTCCCGCCCGGGAACACCCAGTGCTGAACAACACCTACAATCTTTGCTAAACAGCCCAAGAATGCAGTGGAATGTCACTTGACAATTCCAGATCTAAAAGATCATTCATCAAATAATCCAAGATGCCTTTCACCTTTGCCTTCATCTCCTTTATAAAGATTGAGCCATCCCAAGCCTTGGCTCTAATCTCAATTGCACAGTCTCATGTGGACAAGATCCTCCAAGTGGGACTACGCTGTTTGACCAAATCAACCAAACAGTCTAGGTGCAATGTACACCTCCTCCATCATGTGTGCTTCATTTGCACATGATCCTCCACCACTTGATCATTAATGCTCAATGATCCTTTGTTTGACATCTTTAAGATCTCAGTTGATTGAATCAACCCTCCATGATCTCTCTCATTTAATGAGACATGATCTCCAATCTCATTCACATTAGTAGTTGCTCAACTACCTCTTTTTGTAGATCTAGTCTAAATTAATCCACATTCACATACACAAAGTGGATATTTATTCTTATTGAGGATTGTGGGTCCCTCCACCCTTTTATTTACCTAATTCATTAAGAAAATCAAGGACTTTAATATTCCAAATATGATATGAAAATTTGGGAATATTACAGTCCCCCCCAGAAAAATGTTGCTTGTCCTCAAGCAACTCCAAAAGTAGATGCAAAGCCATCTATTCCCCTCCAAATGGCATCCACATAAAGAAGGCTTCTTCCATTTGCTGCAATAGGTTATGCATGTTTGGTTCCAAAGTTGTCTTTTAAAAGCATAAAGAATGACCTCCAACTGTTTGGTTAGATGTCCTCCTCCCATCATGAAGTACCAAGTGACAACCATATGATGTCCAACATCATCATCAATACATGAGGTGCATACAATAAGGTGGTTCTCTCCACAAAGGAAAAGCTCCATCACAAAATACATATCTTCATCCCATGTTTCATGAATTAGATTGAGCATTGAGATGCTCTCATGCTTAGTCCTGTTGGCCTTGTTGGATCCAAACTTCATCATTCCAATGTTATGCAAAAGAAGAGGGAAAGAAGTAATATGGGTGGATAAAGATGTCAAACCATATTCTCCTAACAATAACCACCGGAGTAAGGCCCTTTGCTGCCATCCTCCATCTCCTCCATGTAAGATGGACAAGCCAAACTCCCTCAAAAGCAATCCAAGCAACAAGAGATCTTGCTGCTTTCTCTCCTCCTCATGTGCGTCATGAAGCAAAAGCATACTAATGAACATATGAAATGTCACATCAGCCCCATACAAAGAAACATCATCAATGCACATCATGAGATCATTATGCCAAGTTTTACACAATACAAAACACATAGACATAGGAGATGTCATGTGGTGGCCAAACTGTCTCAAGTGAAACCAAAATGAACATGCCTTCCCTTGCTGCAATTTATCATTGAAAAACAAGGCATGATTCAGAAAATGATGAGCTATTGGGTGGTATCCATAGTCACCCAAGAGCAGCCAGCGTAGCCATGCCTCCTCCTTCATTTCATACATGTTTTTCAAGGCATGGATCAGAAAAATAGGTGCCTTTGGAGAGTAACAGAAATCTCCTAGTGGCAACCAATGTAACCAAGCATGCTGGCCCATACAAATCTGCAAGTGGCTTTGCAACCCCTTGCTTCTCATCCTTACCCATTCACTCCCATGTGGATGATGAATGAGGTATTGCATAATCATGGCATCCTCCCTTTGTAGAATGCCATCCTTCCCAAACTGTTGAAGAGCTTTGCATTCCATGAAATGTTGAAATGCATCTCTAATGAGATCTCTTAATGAGATTCTCTCTCCATCAAAGGCCCTCTTTGAGCAGTGAGAGGCTCATTGAGAAAGGGTCATGTAGAAAGGAGAAAAGGTTTCTCATTCCAAGATGTCTACTATTTGTCATCTTTGCTTCCATTGCTTCATGAGTGAAGCTACTCCAGAATGCTCCAAGAATGATGAAGCCCTTTCTTTGTCACAGCTACTAAGTGACAACGCTGTAGATCTGCAGAGTGATACATGCACTGTCTCAAAGCAAGTTACAACACTGATCTCACAATCAGTCATTGTACATAGGATAATGCTAATCCCCTCTTCTGAAACTCTACATCTCAACTCAAGAGGTTGAATGTAGCTCAACAATGATGAACAGGGATAGTTTTCAGTCTCCTCCTTGATTAGATCAAGGGTCCTCTACGCTGTGATATATCTCTGCTTCAAATCAACACTTTGTTCTAAGTTCTAACCCTTGGTTATGCATTGATCTCGAAACAATATGTGCTGAAATTTTATGCATAACTTGGATCAACTGATATGTGGGAACCTCTTGACAGAACACAAGAGTTCCTCCAACCGGGACAATAGTATCTCCAACTGCTGGTAAGAGTGATGGCCTCTCTTCTTCAAATGTACCAGCGTTGGTATCCTCCTCTTCCTCATGCACCTCCTGATCCATGCATGGGACTCCATATGTCAAGAGCTCAATACTGTCTTGCAAAGATGCAAGTGTCTCTTCTCCAGATACAAGTACTTCTGCAACAAGTGGTGAAAGTGGTGACCTCTTGTCCAGAGTGACAAGATTGACATTTTCCTTGGTTTCCTTGGGAGATGCCCCTTTGTAGCACAACTCTGTCTTCTGCATATCAAACTTCTTCCTCAAATTATGAAAGAAATCTGAAGACTTGATCACCCTTGCATGCTCTATGTACCCAAACCACCAATCTTCTGCTTCATCTAAGAGATGAAGTGCTGCAATTTGAATAGCCTCCTCTTCAGCCACAGGATGTAGCTTGAAAAATGAATCTAACTCCCTCCTCCAAGCTTTGACATTGCTTAAGGAAGATCCATCAAATGTAGGCAAATAGAATCTATTATGCCTCTTCCTTCTATTGCTGCTATAGGATCCTCTTTCTTCTCTAATCTGGAAGAATTGTTGGAGAGTTAGCTTCTCCTTGAAAGCTCTAGACTGGGCTTTGTACTCTTCAAGATATAGACTAAGAGTCTCATGAGTCTCAGGTTCATGCCTTCTTCACTTCTATACCTCTCACCTTCTTCAAAGAAAGTGGGCATGGTGGATCTATGAGGAGATCTAGGATTCTCCGATCTTCTTTGCTGCTGATAGGAAGTGCTTTCCTCATCAGGTCTTCTTCTTGGATCTTCTCTCTGTTCTTCCTCCTTCATTTGATTGACCTCCTTGGAGAGATCTTGCATGGATCTGAAGAAAGAAGTGACAGATCTCACATCCTCCATGATAGATCTCATCTATCTATTCTTCTTTCAATGTAAAAAGATGAAGTGTCCACAAGCTGAGCCAAAGATCATGCTCTGATACCACTGTAATATCCCCAAAAGGGAGAATGCAGTAATACTTCACACAATATCAAAACTTACAGCAAGATAAACAATAAATCTAAGTACAAATCAGAATATGCAGAAAGAGCTGAGCCATTTTATTATATTGGAGATGAATCAATTACACAAGTACAAGATATAGGTAGATCTAGCCAAAAAGATGAGCTAGGATCACCCTGAAAACATGTGTGAAGTAGGTACAACGTAACTGTTGAGGCTCTGCAACAAATACTGCGCTGTCTCTTCAGCAGAATATAAACATGAAGTTGTAGGCTGAAAAGAGAAATGCGGATCTACTCAAAACTGGAGCTCTGATGACGCTAAGATTCAGGATCTGGCCAATGTGATGTATTCCCAAGATAACCCAGAAAGAATTTTCCAGATCTGCAACTTTGGAAAATCACCTCCCTAGGATTTGATCCTTTATCTGCTGGGAAATACGTATCTGAAGCTAGATCTGAAGAATAGATCGCTGAAATATGTGCTCAGATCAGATCTATGCTTGAAGGGCTGATCCCTTCCTCAGATGTATGAGCTAGAAGCTCTAGATCTAGCTTCTCAATCCTCCAAAAGATGATTGCAGCTACTGCAACACAACTGCCTCTGAAAACTGCGCTGTGAGGGAAAGAGAGGCCTTCTGCCTGTTGAAATATGCTGCAATAAACTCTAGGCTGATGGTGAGACTCTTGGCAATGTGAGAGGATGATCCTTCACAGGATTGCTAGCTGAAATACTAGCAACTTCCTTCCTCCTTTCAGATCTGCAATATGGACATCGTTATTCTTGAGGAGAATACTGCTGCTAGGAGGTCAATAACTTTTGGCCTGATGCCAGATCTGCAATGTGGCTTTGGGAGTGCTAAAATATAAGCCCAAGTGATGGGAATAATCCCTCACCTTGTTCTCCAGCTGAAGTACTGAAGACAACTTCCACCTTCCAAACTGATCTTCAGAAAACTACAGTTTTCTGAATAAGAATGTTCTACAGAAAGTAGAAAAAGGAAATGGCACTTAAAGCCTGATGTATAATGAAGTACAATCCTCTTCCTCAGAGATCACTCAAAGAAAGAGGTGGGATTCTTGCCCGGGAACACCCAATGCTGAACAACACCTGCAATCTCTGTTAAACAGCCCAAGAATGCAGTGGAATGTCACTTGACAATTCCAGATCTAAAAGATCATACACCAAATAATCCATGATGCCTTTCACCTTTGCCTTCATCTCCTTTATAAAGATTGAGCCATACCAAGCCTTGGCCCTAATCTCAACTGCGCAGTCTCATGTGGACAAGATCCTCTAAGTGGGACTGCGCTGTTCGACCAAATCAACCAAACAGTCTAGGTGCAATGTACACCTCCTCCATCATGTGTGCTTCATTTGCACATGATCCTCCACCACTTGATCATTAATGCTCAATGACCCTTTGTTTGACATCTTCAAGATCTTAGTTGACTGAATCAACCCTCCATGATCTCTCTCATTTAATGAGACATGATCTCCAATCTCATTCACATTAGTAGTTGCTCAACTACCTCTTTTTGCAGATGTAGTCTAAATTAATCCACATTCACACATAAAGTGGAGATTTATTCTTATTGAGGATTGTGGGTCCCTCCACCCTTTTATTTACTTAATTCATTAAGAAAATCAAGGACTCTAATATTCCAAATATGATATGAAAATTTGGGAATATTACAGCCTACCTGATCTTCTCGGTAAAGGACTCACATCAAATCTGTTTGCTTCAGAGCTTTGCGGGCTTGACTTATTGACTACATCACCTGCCTCTTCTTCTTTCTGCTGCTGTTGCTGTTGTTGATTATCCTCACTGCTTTCTTCCATCAACAATGGAATGCGCCATTCTTCAAGACTATTTACCTTATTTCCTTCCTCAACGTGCTCATGAAATATGACATCTCGACTTGCAAAGACTTTATGAGTCAAAGGATTAAACAACTTATAAGCTTTAAACTCAGTGCAATATCCTACAAAGATGCATTTCATGGCCTTAGGATCTAACTTCTATCTGTCTTCCTTGGGTATATGGGCAAAGGCTTTTGACCCAAAAACTCTTAAATGATTCACTGCTGGCTTATATCCATAAAGTGCTTCAAAAGGAGTTTTAAAATTAAGACATTTAGTTGGAATCCTATTTTTTAAGTAAACTGTAGTGTTGATTGCTTCAGCCCAAAAGCCATTGGATATACCCTTACCTTGAAGCATACTTCGTGCGCACTCAACCAGGGTTCTATTCTTTCGTTCTGCAACTCCATTTTGCTGCGGAGTGTGAGACACTGTGAACTGTTGAATAATCCCATGATCTCTGCAAAATTTCATGAACTCTCCCAACATGTATTCTCCCCCTTGATCTGAGCGGAGAATCTTGATGAATTTCCCTGTCTGCTTCTCCACCATATTCTTAAATTATTTAAAGCATTGAAATGTCTGGCTCTTCTTGCTGAGAAAGTATATCCAAGAGAATCTAGTGCAATCATCAGTAAAAAGTAAAAAAAAAATATGCACCACCTAGCGACCTAGTCTGCGTAGGTCCGCATATATCTGTATGCACAAGTTCCATAATATCTCTTTTCTTCCTATCAACATTCATGGGAAACTCTTCCCTATGCATTTTCCCTAATGCACATCCATCACAATCTAAATGAACATTATGAAAAGTAGGAAGTCCATCAACCATACCTTTCCTTTGAAGTAGCATGAGATCTTGTAGGTTAAGATAACGGAATCTCTGATGCCAAAGATTCTCGGCTGTCAATCCTGTTGAAACCAGAGCTTGGTGTGGCATGCTCTTGACATTCAATCTATACAAGCTTCCCACACGCACTCCTGATGCAACTGGTTCCTTCTTGTTGCCCTTTATGACATAATATGTTTTGAAGAATTCAACTTGCAGGTCCTGATCTGTTATCATTGACACGAAGATTAAGTTCTTCTTGATCCCGGGTACATACATTACATTTTTAATATGTCTGGACTCTCATATCACCGCCAGGCATCATAATCGGAATATCACCGTACCCCTTAATCTCATAACCTCTATCATCACCTAGATAAATTTTAGCTCCACAAGTAGTTTCTTCAAGAAACTCAAACCAATTTCTATTACCTGTCATATGTGAAGACGTGCCTGAATCAACGTACCATATTTCGGCCTCATCCTCCTCAAAAGTTGAAAGAGCGCAATTAGCTACAAACAATCGATAATCATGACTGTGACCTTCATCGACGAAGTGTCCCGAGTGCTTTCTCTGTTTATTTCTAGCCTCATCTGTCTGTCTCTTAAAACAAAACTTAGCTTGATGATCGGTTTTCCGACAGTAAAAACATTTAATGCCAGAAAAGTTACTACTGTTACTTGCAGACATACCTTTGAATGGTCTCTTCTGAAATCCGCCACCGCCTTTCTGTCCTTGCGGCTGTTTCCCTTTGTATGGTTTCTTCTTCGCCATCATAGCAAGATCGACACTCTGTGGTCTCAAATTCTACCACCGTTCTTGTAACAGAATTCCTGTCAGCTCTTTGAATGCTGGGGCTTTATCCCGTGCAGACTAGCCTGTGATGAACATCTGGTATTCATCCGTCATCCCGTTCAAAGTAATTGTGACAAGATCGAAATCAGACACCTTCTCCCGATGTCACCCAATCTGTCCTTCAGGTCCTTGACTCTTGCAACGAATCCAACAACAGATTCATTCTCCTCCATCCTCATGGAAAACAACTTGCCTTTGAGCGACAAGATGCGATCAGTGTTCTGTGTTTGGTATAGATTCTTGAGTGTTGTCCAGATCTCATTGGACGATTTACCGTCTCTGATATGTGGGATAATATTTTCTTTAACAGACATCTTCAATAAAACTTTCGCCTTCTTCTCTTTTTTATCCCAATCTTGTATGAGTGCAACCACACTTGTTGCACTGTTAAGCTTCTGCTCATCACCACTGACGATCGACTATGCGCTCGCTCCCTCAAGCAACGTCTGTAGCTTGAATTTCCAATTGGTATTGTTGTCACCTTGCCGCTTACACCTAGTTAGTGAGAAAAGCCTTTAACTCCACAAGGTGTGGTTGGTGGCAAGGAATTCAGAGAAGGGGCTATCACCTATTCCCGATTCTCTCCGTTTAAGCTATCTCTTAGGTTAGCTATGGGACGTGGTCCCTAAAGAAAAACTAAGTTAAAGATGTGAGTTTTCTAGGAGAGTTGTTAGAGAGAAATTGGATTACTTTTTAAGGATTTATGAGCAACTTTGAAATAATAATGACAAACCATTCAACCAGTGCCTTTACAAATAACGTGCTCAAAAGTAAAAATAATGCTCAAAAGAGAGGAGAACACAATAATCCTGAAATGGAAACAAAAGATGTTGGCACAAGATATTTGCAAAATAAAATTGATTATGGGATAACCAAATCACAACATTAAAACATATCTTGTCATAGTTAGAAACAACTAAAAATTAGATGCTAAATATGAAATTAAACTTGCGAATATAGAAAATAAGCATCACAATACTTGCATGAGATCAACAACCATCAAAAGACAAGTAAAAAGAAATGTGATGAAGAGTGCTCTTGGTTAATTTTAGTTAAACCATCTCTACAACAAATATTTCAAATCGACTCTTCAATCCTCAGACTTCACCCTCGCCCAAATTATGTGGATCTGACAGTGAGGAGTCAATAGGGGAGTAGAGGGTCCCTAGAGGTCTATACAACCAACTTATGTTGGAGGTAAAGTTTTAATGAGTGTTTGTATGAAATAGATGTTGAGTAATCCCAATTAAATGATACATGCAATGTTCCACAAGAGATGAGATAGCGCTTACTTGCAATAATGAACCAAACTTTGAGAGACAAATAGACTTATGTGTGTTTGTAGCATTAAATGACAAGTGGAATGAAATAAGGTCTCATTAAAAAATGCTTCAATGGTTCCTCAAAATGTATAACATGCATGGACTAAATAGTGAAACATAAACATTAACTTAATTGAAACGTGCCAACCATGTGAATTGCTCACACACATGAAAAAATATTTGCTCAAGTTTGTAGCCTTTGGAGTTCATGCATGTAAGTTTAATTAAACCCAAAATTTTGTGAGATGGATGTAGAGTGCATTAGTTGTTAATTCTTTAGCATGCATGAAATGAAAATCAGAAATGAGTCAATCCACCAAAGAAGTTCCTTCCTCTTCAACCAAGGAAGGGGGATACCATGGGAAAAAGATCCCAAGCTCCCTCAAGCAAAAAGGTTATTATATTAGCAATTACAAATGAGGAAAAGAGCCTCTAAGAAGGCTGCCCAAAAAGAGATCCTTTTACGAAGATAGAGCTTGGAAAAAGCTAGATCTCCTCCTTAAAGATGATAGCAAAAATCCATGGGGAAAACCTTCAAAACATAAATTTTACAAGGCTCCAAGGCCCACGACAAAGATCATGTTGCTAATGTCCTAAAGGTGCTTACGGCCTCCCTAAAATTCGATTTTGAGGGAATGGAAGGCTTTGCATGCAAGGAGGCTCAATAGTTTTTCGCCATCTTTTCCTCAAGCTCCTCGTTGTTCACGCTCAAGCTTATGGGCTGCAAAAGAAAATCAAACGTTAGATCGAAATAAACAAGATCTAAAGTACAAATTAATATACAAAGACACTAGCCCAAGAAATGGGAGCGAACCCCATTCTTGCCTAGTCTAGAAAACGCTCTTGAATTAGCAAATATGACTTTAAAACGCTCTACAAAGGGAATTTTTTAGATTTTAAAATTTGAAGTAGATGATCAAGTAGCTAGAGAACGAGAAAATTCCCTCTTGGTCTTCCTTTGATGAAAGACTTAGGGTTGAAAATAGTTGAGTCTTGGATCGCTTTGAATCTAGGAGTGAGTTGGTCTATGTGAGACTTCTCCCACTCCCGGATGGATTTCCTGCACACAATACAAATAGATCTTCCCTACACACTTGAACAAATATCAGTTTGCAAAAGGATTAGAGCATCATAATGAATAAGATAAACCAAACATTTCTCCGAAAATGACTCGACAAGCTTATTTCTAGAATACTACTCTAAATCAATGATGCATGCAAGATATCTTGCATGTATCAATCCAAGCTAGATAGAAAATATAAACTAATACTGATCAAACATGTAAATGAATTCAAACACAATAGCAATAGTATGGAAAGAAATCACCTCATGACGCCAAGAGAACATCTGCTAAATAGCCCCAAAGTCTTGATTTTATTGATATGCAAAACTGACAGAGTTTCCTCAAGCCCAATAGCTCATAACATGATACAATACTATAGGCCATGGCTTTGTTATATAGAGATTCGGGAGAAATTTCCAAGGACGAATGCATGTGAGAAGTGAACTTGGAGCAAATCCCAAGTAAAAGTAAGCCAAGTTCCATATGGAGAAGACTAAGACCCAGAGCAAAATTGAATTTCTTTGTGCACACCAAGGGAAATCGAATTCCCATATGATCCAGTGAACTCATCCATAAGCCAGACGAAGTCCCATGCTACACCAAGTCCACCACTGCAAACTCGAACCAACTGAAACCGTACCTGTAGATGACCCCAGTGATCTTCTGCGTAGGTCCCTGAGAATTGCGTTTTTCC
The DNA here is from genome assembly GCA_034641835.2 of Pinus albicaulis. Classification (NCBI taxonomy): domain Eukaryota; kingdom Viridiplantae; phylum Streptophyta; class Pinopsida; order Pinales; family Pinaceae; genus Pinus; species Pinus albicaulis. The sequence goes on along the minus strand of CM076579.1, from coordinate 1,511,213,142 downwards.
TCTGAGTGACTATGCAGTCTAAGCTCAAGGAATAGCGTAAATCCTCTGAGTGAAGTGTTGAGTGTTGTCGTACTCCAGGTAGCTCATGAGAAGAGGCCCCCACTTGGTCTTCAGTTAACTTGTAATATCCCCAACGGGAAATAACCAGTAATAAACAGAAATATGCTAGACAGATATAGAAAATACAATGCTGAACCAGATCATGGAACCAATACACATAGAATGCCAGAAAAGCCAGGCCATTTTTATTAATACGAGAATACATAGACGAGGAATACAGATAATCGAGAATGGAGTCACCTATCCTTGCTCAAGGCAAGTCTGAATCCTCTCGAGAAAAATAGGCAATGTTTACTCTGACGCATCATTCTTGGAAGAAAGCGAAGCTAGGGGTGATCCCTTGCCGAATGAGCTAAAAATCTACGAGCATCACCTACTCAACACATAGGACAAAACCCCGAAGCGGTAAACAAATGGACCACCTCGAAAATCGCCCCCGAAACCCTCCTCCTACAAAAACATTTGTGCCTTCGAGAGCAATCGGAAAGCTCAAGAAATATCTTGGAAAAAAGAGTGGATCTACCCACACCAGACCTCCAGGATGAGATGACCAACTTTTCGTGGCTCTTGAAAAATCTTTGAGCCCTCCAGAAGCCCACATAAAGACCCTACTCATCAGATCTGCGTCCTCCCTGACTGGATCTGCGTCCTCTCTGCCCAGATCTGCTGGATCTGAGTCATACAAGGCTGGATCTGCTACTATCTCTCCAGATCTGCGTCCCACAAGGCTAGATCTGCTGCTAGCTCTTCGGATCTATGCTAGATCTGCCAATATCTCCTCAGATCTGCAACCTCAAAGGCTGGATCTGATGTTATCTCTTCAGATCTAGGCTGGATCTGCCAATATCTCCTCAGATCTGCAATCTCCCAAGCTGGATCTAGTGCTACCCCTCCAGATCTGCAACCTACAGAACCGGATCTGCAAATATCTGCTCAGATCTACAATCTCCAAGGCTGGATCTACTACTGGAACAGCGTCCTCACTCCAAACTGATCTGCGTCCTTCCTGCTGCTGAAACAACGTTTTTCCTGCTAGATCTGCGCAGCCACTAGAGGGCTTCTTCCTCTCAGACTCTCCACCTGAAACTGCTACTGAAACTGAAAGATAGAACTCAGAAATTAACCTTACTAGGGCGGGCACTCGAAGTCCCCCGAAGCTAAGGGTGAAACCAGAAATAACCTTACCAGGGCAGGCACTCGAAGTCCCCCAAGGCTAAGGGTGAGATCTCCGACCGGAGACACTCGTGCACTAAGCAGTGCTGCAGACCGACTAAACAACCGGCGTGCTGAAGCAGACAAAGTCTAGCTATCAATAAGAATATCAAATCATGAATGATCCAAATGAGGTGAGAACCTCTCCTTTTATAATGCCAAACTCCCTCCAAACTTAACTCTCCTTTGACCTGCGCAGTTTACTTTGGGTCAGCCTGATGCCTCCCCCATCATACTCATGTGGACCCCCAAGGCCCCCTCTCTTAAGTTACAACGTCAATCTACTAGGAAAAGAACACTTTATTATAAAGTGTGACTAAAGTGAGGTGACCCCTCTTATTTCTCACTTTATTTATTATGTCTAGCTAAAGCGGCAAAATAAAGCAAAAATGAAATATTCCAATTAGCAAGGCTAATTGGGAATATTACAGTCTCCCCCGGCAAAACGTTGCTTGTCCTCAAGCAACTGAAGTGATGGATGCTGTAAAGTTTGCTCGCTCTCCCAAGTGGCACCCACATTCGGTAAAAATTGCTTGTTCTCAAGCAATGCTTGAACAAGCCTACTCTCTAGCTGATGCTCCCTGCCGATACTGCAAAATGTGCCTGGGTCCCACTGAAACCTCTCTGTCTCCTGCATCACCCTGATATGAAGGGATATCTCAATGCCCGGATCCCAAACTGGCCTCTCATGGTACCAGCCAATCAATAGTCCTCCCGGATCCCATCGCCACTATGGCCAATAATAGCCCAAGTCCCCTGGCTCGGACTGCTCACTGCCTCTGGCTATGACTAAAGACCATGACTGCTGCTGCTCTGTAGCTATGAATGTGTAAGTTGGCCCATCAACTGTAAACCAACTCATCACCCCTCTCCAATCAAGGCGTGGAGTCGGAAATATAATGAAGAATATCTCCCTCCTGTGGATCCTCCATCTCCAAGCAATCATCCAGAAAAAATGAGCCACCTCCCAACAAGGCAACTCCCAAAAATCTCCTTCCACCTCAAGCTCTGGTAATGAAGGTGGGCTGAAAATATGAACTTGGCAAGCATCATAGCTTACCTCATGTTGTCCTTCTCTCCACTCATGACAAGTGTAGAGTCTATGCTGATCCTGGGCTGCAAAATCATTGCCCTCCAATGGCAAAGTGAAAAACAATCCACCATAGAAGGTCCCTCTATCAATGAAGAACAAGCTGGCCCAAAACAAACCATCCATGAAGAATATGACATGGTCATCATGGATCACCCTAATGAGATGTTTGCTGAAGGTGTTACATGAGGATACATAATGCAAGCAATCCCTCACAAGGATACAGCGCAGTCTCATCCACTGCAACCTCATAAAATCGCATGGCAAGCAATGTACAAGACCCATCACATCTACTAATGGATAGTAAATGGCTGAATATGACAACAACATAGGTCCAAACACTCGCCCATGGCAGTACAATGGATAAATATCAATCTCATGGCCCACATCAAAAGAGAACGCATACATAGTAGTGGTGGCCATGCCTCCTCCCATGCTCCCATTAGAACATGTAGTGCAGAAATTGTGAGAATTTTTCCCACTCACGGACACATCCAGCTCATGTGTCTCCCTCATAATCAAGCCTCCCATACAAATCTGACCATATGCTGGAAGTAAGATGATACATGGATCCATAAATGAGCCCTCCATAGTGTTTTGGCATGCTATGAAGAAGAATGAACCATGTGCTGCAAGAAGATAATCCTCCTTATGCTCGGAAACCCAAGTCAAGAAGGATATGCCATAGATGTCTCTATCATCGTTACTTCTCGTAAGTGCAACAAATATGAAGTGATCCTGGGACCTATGGGTTACAGATCCACCATATTTCTGCTGCGCACACTGCATCCATAATGTTCTGCTCCAAGGTGACAACGCTGTGAGCTCATGCGAATAAGCTCCCGTCAATACAAGACTCTGTTCTTTGACATGCTCCTTGTCAAAGATTCCTCTAATAATGCTGCAATAAATATGGAATACCTTCCAAGATGGAAGTCCTTCCCAATCATCATCAAAGACCAAGGAGATAGTGCCATCCCCTCTTCCTGCAATATCATACAAAGTGTGAGAGCAAATCTGCCCTTGCTCTCCTAGGAACAAACCAAGCAACAAGACATTGTGTTGCCTCTCCATACCTCCATCAAACAACTCATGTGATGAAGACACAATGAATGATATGAGTAACACATCAACACCACGCATCCATACTCTATGTTGCTCAATGATGCAAGTATCCATCCATCTTTCCCCCATCCTCCTACTCTTAGGAAGAGAGTTTGCCAAGTGATGGCCAAACTCTTTCAAGAGTAACCAGCGCAGCCAAGCCTCCTGCTGCCTGGTGTCATAGATCTGCAAATAGCCTCCTAGCTCCTTGCTCATCAACCACATCCACTCAATACATTGTGGATGCCTCCTTCTCCTCATCCTAGTACTCCTCCCATGAGGGCTACCATCCTCCCAAATCAGATTGCTGATTTTGCACTTCATGGGATTTTGAAATATGAACTCCTCAAGGATCAATGAGACCCTATCAAGAATCAAATAGGTGGTAGGCAAAAACCTCCCATCATGATGTGTATGGCTCAAGGGGTGTCCAACACAAGCATGAGAGATGTTATCCATCCGAAGATGTCCCCCATCTTCTATCTGCTCTTGTGAGAAGTGAAGAAAGTCATTGCACCCCATGGTGTGTCGAAGTGCATCTCCAGTGAGATCTCTCCTTGAGACCTCCCCTTCATCCATAGCCTGCTCCACCGAGCACCAACTCAAAACCTCTCGCCATCCAACCTCAACACGTGGCTGCTGTATCCTGTGCAACTCTGATCGTCTCATACCACTATCCAAGTCAACATCTGAGACCTGACTAGGTGGCTCTGCCTCTCTCTCTTCAATGGGAAGAGATGACCCAACAACTCTGCTAGTCCCATCCATGCATACCTGACGGGGAATGATCTGATGCTGCAATGTGCTCTCGGGTTGTACCATCAAGGAATCCAGTTGTTCCCCAATGTGGACCAACTTGGCCGCCGACTTGGTACAAGTCACTCTCATATCCTCCAGCTCCTGGTCCTGCAACAAAATGGTCTCCCTAACTGACGCGGCCTTCTCCCTCAGAACTCGAAGGTCCGTCCGAAGCCGATGACACTGCTGTCTGTGACCATCATCCAGTACCTCTGTATCTCCTAGTGCCTCATCGGTAATGGATATATCTCCTGATACCTCACCCATCTGTCGTGTGCTGCTACCACCCGAAGACTCGGACATGGCTCCAGTCATCACCTCAGTGGATGGCTCTACCGAGGTAGGCTCTACCTCCTCCACTACGATATCAACCGGCACGGTCAAGGAGGTCTCCAATGATGGTGAGTCCTGTGTCACACTAGGTGTAACCTCAGGCTCCGTGCAATCCTGTGTGTCCTCTTCCTCCAAGTGTGAGGTAACCATTTTAATGGTTTCCCTCTCCGATACTCGGTCAAGCTGGAAAGAGGTATCCAACTTGTCCACTGTGCGTTGTAGGTCCCTATCATGTGAGTGCTTGTTCCCTCTCTGAAAGTTGTGAGGTCTACTATCACGCTGGAGCTGATCATAATCTCTGCTAGCTGTGCGGTGGTGGTCTCCACCATGATGATGCCGGTGTCCCTTGTGTTGATCATGGAGTCTAATGCCATAACAGATCTGGGTATATTCCTCGAAGGGGAGAGCATTTATGAATGCCTGTCCGAGAGCATGATAGTTTGCAAGAATGTCAGCCATCCGAGCCGGATCTACCTCTCGCTGTACTAAAGTTATTCCTGTGTCCTCTGGCAAGAATGTGGGCATAGTGGGACGTGTGGGTGTACATGACTCCCTATGCCGAGTGGCATCATACCGAACGATCTGAAAACCCCTAGGGAGTTCTCTCTGACTGACCTCTACGGCTGCAAATCTCTTGGTTACATCCTGCATGAATGTATCCATCTTCTCAGTCAACTTCTCAGTCAACTTCGCAAACATGGCCTCCATTGGATTCCGCTGATCTGTCTCCCTAAATCTCCTCTTATCCACATCACCTGCCATCAGCTCCTTCTGCTATATGTCTACAGGCTCCTCAGAAACTGCACGGTTGCTGCAAAACCATACTGTGGCTTAACTTCAACCTCTGATTTATCCACTGAAAACTATTCAGAAAATTCCAGGAATTTGGGAAAGTGATCCTCGCCCAAAACCCAGAAAAACCCAGAAAACGTTTTTCCTAATTCCAAACTTCAAAATTTGACCCTTTTTATTTTGGCCCTTTTTCCAACTGCGTTTCTGGAATTGCAACTGCTATTGCTCTGTACGATCTCCTTTCTGATGTCATAGACCACAGGCTGAGCCAGAATTATGCTCTGATACCACTGTAATATCCCCAAAGGGGAATAACCAGTAATAAACAGAAATACACCAATACAGATATAGAAAATATAATACTGAACCAGATCATGGAACGATACACATAGAATGCACGGCGAGCCATTTTATTAATCGAGAATACATAGACGGGAATACCAAGATAAATCAGATGGAGTGCACCTATCCTTGCTCTCAAGGCAAATGCAGAGAATCCTCTCGGAAAAATGACAAGTTGCACACTCTGACTTGCATCCAATTGCTAGAAGAAGCTGACTAGGGAGTGCGACGCCTTGCCGGAATGAGCTAAAAATCTACAGATCACCTATACTCGCTGCTCCGGACAAAACCCAGAAACCGTGAAGCAAATGGACCACCTCCGAAAATCTCCCCCGGAAACCCTCCTCCTACAAAAACGCTGTGCCTTCAGGAACAGCTCAGAAGCTCAAGAAATATGCTGGCAAAAGGGCTGGATCTACCCACAAATCCTCCAGATGAGATGACCAACTCCTCAAGGCTGAAAACACTGAAAAATGCTGCCAGAACCCCACATAAAGACCCTACTCATCGGATCTGCGTCCTCCCTGACTGGATCTGCGTCCTTTACGCCCGGTCTGGCTGGATGCAGTCATACAAGTGGATCTGCTACTATCTCTCCCGGATATGCGTCCTACAATGCTAGATCTGCTGCTGGCTCTTGGGATCTATGCTAGATGCTGCCAATATCTCCTCGGATACGCAACCTCAAGAAAGGAATTTGGATGCAGTGTTCTCTCTTCGAGATCTAAGTGGATCTGCCAATATCTCCCCTCGAGATCTGCGCAATCTCCCAAAAATTTGGATCTGGTGCTACCCCTCGGATGCGCAGCCTCGGAACCGGATGCAAATATCTACTCGAGATCTACAATCTCCAAGAAGACTGGATCTATCACTGTGTGCCAGTCTGCACGTCCTTCCTCTTCCTGTGAAACAAACGTCCTCACTCCAAGGCGGTCTGCGTCCTTCACTAGCTGCTGACTGCGTTTTCTGCTAGATCTGCGCAGCCACTAGAGGGCTTCTTCCTCTCCGACTCTCCACCTGAAACTGCTACTGAAACTGAAAGATAGAACTCAGAAATTAACCTTACTAGGGCGGGCACTCGAAGTCCCCCGAAGCTAAGGGTGAAACCCGAAATAACCTTACCAGGGCAGGCACTCGAAGTCCCCCGAGGCTAAGGGTGAGATCTCCGACCGGAGACACTCGTGCACTAAACAGTGCTGCAGACCGACTAAACAACCGGCGTGCTGAAGCAGACAAAAGTCTAGCTCTCAATATCAATATCAAAATATGCATGTCCAAATGAGGTGAGAACCTCTCCTTTTATAATGCCAAACTCCCTCCAAAACTTAACTCTCCTTTGACCTGCGCAGTTTACTTTGGGTCAGCCTGATGCCTCCCCCATCATACTCATGTGGACCCCCAAGGCCCCCCTCTCTTAAGTTACAACGTCAATCTACTAGGAAAAGAACACTTTATTATAAAGTGAGGTGACTAAAGTGAGGTGACCCCTCTTATTTCTCACTTTATTTATTATGTCTAGCTAAAGCGGCAAAATAAAGCAAAAATGAAATATTCCAATTAGCAAGGCTAATTGGGAATATTACATAACTGATCATGTAGAATATTCTTTTTATGCTCAACTGCCTTTAATAAATTCGATTTTCCTTGTGTGTAACTGCCGGTTTATCTCTGGAAAATTCGATTTTAAATAAATAAATGATGAATTAATGATGCAATGTGCTCAATCATCCTCCACATGTCCGTTGACTCAACTCTTTGACTTAGAATAATTTCCAAGTCATTTCCATGTCATTTTGTCACATGGCATAATTTATTTATCTCTATTTTATTTAATTCTAGCCTAATTAAATGCCACAATTTCCACTAAACTTAGGAAATGTGGGTTTTGAGGGTCCAAAACTTATTATTAACCCCTCAAAGTGTGTCATAGTAGAAAGTTGAGGGTGAGAGGTGTAATTTTGATTACTCATACCCCATACAACTTCTCTAGACAACACTTATTACAATCCAATTAAAATTTTTATTGCAATTTTTGACCTGCAGGAAATCTAAAAAATAAAAAAATTACTACCTAGACCTAACCAAATTCCACAATTTTTTTTGTGTGATCTAGTATGGTAATACACATTGACTCTAGACATTGAGATGCGTTAGGGGCTCGGCCTTCAAGCCGTCACCCCGACTTTGGGGTAATGCAATGAGTGAAAAAACCTATAAAATTATTCGCCGCTAAAAAGAAGGAATAATTAACTAAGTAAAAAAAACACTCCAAGGTGTACTCGCTTGTTGATCGAGTCCCAACATCCTAGGCCTGTTACAGACTCAATACTATCTCAAATTTATCATTACTAGCATCACTTATTACAATTCCCCGTAGGGCGTGGAATCTGGGTACAAGAGAAAGATGATGAGAAATAGAAGTAGAGTTCAAAAACTCTATTGAATTGATGATATCTGATGGTACAAATGTCTTCTGGTTCATCCTTGGGCATGGAATCTTCTCATTATCATCAGGTGCCACTCCGGTGGTCAACAGGTATAATTGGTCCCATTGAGTTTGTTAGTCTTGTTGAGATAAGTTTCTGTAAAATTGTTCATTTTGCATTGATCAGATTCCAAATCCTTCGATCTTCAGTCGATTCTAACCAAGTGAACAATTACAAGCTACAAAAAAAAACTTCAACACATACCAGAACCTGATCACAGATCTCCCACTGATCTGGCACGATCTCTGTGTCTGCAACTCAGATCCGCCACCGATCTGAAAAAATGTTGTGTCTGCTACTCAGATCCACCACCAATCAGGCAAAATCTCATGCGCAGAACCATAAAAAGAGGTCAACATTCCTATTAGCTAAAAATCCGCGCTGTTCAAAATTTCGATAAGGGAATCTCTACCAGCGCTGGAATGACCTCAAAAAATGCGCTTATCCGTACTGATCAGCGCTGCTGTTGCTCCGAAAAACGAGCTGATCAACGCTGTTGTGGCTCCGAAAAATTCGCTGACCTGTGAGAAACCAAGTTCCTCCTGTGAGTAAGGTGTTTCTGCAAACCACCTATACTCCACTATGAGCACGGAGGCTCCTATGTGCACTGTAGCTACGAAGGCTCTGTAGCCACTAAGGCTCTAAAGGTAAATCAGGCTCACTAGATTTGAGCTTTGATACCATGATAAACACTGAAAAGAAAAGAAATGAATTGAATAACAAGCAACTCACAGGTGAGCAATGCACCTGGAGACTGTAGAAACTTGAGCGTACACTTTACATTCAATTAATCAAGGATACATCAATAAATACATCTCAAAAGAATAGGGAGTTCGGAACAAACTCCTACAACCTAGGAACTAATCCTAACTTAAGGAGTTACGTTACAACCATGTAACCATTTCTCCATTAATACAATATAATATTAATTATTTTCAACTCTACATTTATAAAATCATCATCAATTATATATATATATATAAGTTGCAGGAAACGTCACCCCTAGCATCGTTCAGGCAAAAAAACGAAATGGAAACGGGGAAACCTGTACCGTACGGCCGGGAAATGCGTTTCCGGCCATACTGGTAAGTTTCCCGTACAGGAAACGGTACCAGTACGGCCGGAAACGCGTTTCCTGGCCGCACAATAGTGTTTCCCCTCCAAACAGTGTTAAATTTCGATTTTATTTTTTATTTTTTTTGGGATTCGTGCTATGTATTATTATTTATTCGTTGTATTTGTGGCTTGGATGCTTCGCTTCTAATGATCAAGCCTATGGCCCTAGTATTTATATGCGATTCATGGTAATGTTAAATTCTTAAAGTAAAAGGATGAAAATGAAGATTAAGGAGAATATCACTTATTAAGGAGGATATCACTTATTAAGGAGAATGAAGATTAAGGAGAATATCACTTATCAAGGAGGATATCACTTATTAAGGAGAATATCACTTTTACTTAAATTTTTAACATTACCATGAAATGACTCAGGATGTTTGAGAGTGGTTCCGACCTCTTTGGATTTCATATGGAGAAAGTAGAATTTTAGATGTCATTCAAAGTCCAACAGACTTATCAATTTTTCAGTATTTCAGGATTGGGTGATTGCAATGTTTCCATCGGATTTTGTCATGTATTAGAGTATGGAACTCGTATTTAATCAAGAGCACCAATCCCTCTATGTACCTTGATGTTAGTGACATTGGTTGTCAAACTCCTCTATCATGACCCTACTAAAAATGTACCCATCACTCAAACAAAATCTTGGCTTGACATGCTCATAGTCTTTATTGTACTTGCAGCGTCATAGTCTTTATTGTACTTGCAGCCTCATATATATAATAAAGGCTGATTTTGAGATTTTGATATATAATAAAGGCTGGTTTTGGATATTTGGATATTGCTATTTTTATTATGTCTTTGTTATCATTCATGAGTAAATGTCTTGTAACCTGTAATAGTTTATGCTTTGAATTTATCATGTATGTTTTATGATTTCACATAACATTTCTTAAATGTCCTAAATTCTAATATAAATTTAAATTATAATATATATATATATATATATATATATATATATATTGCGTTTCTCCATTTCCAAAATTTGGGGAGGTCACGCTTCGTATCGCTTCCTGTTTCGGAAACTCGTTTCCATTTCCCCGTTTCGTGCAACTTATATATATATATATATATATATATATAATTGATGATGGCCCTAGTATAAATATTTCTAAGTGGGCGCTTTTTAAAAATTCATCTCTCTTAATTAACATATGACCTTTTATTATCATTAATATTTATTTATTGTACTTATATGCTTATTTTATTTATTATTTATTATTACTTAGCTTTAGACTTTGTGTATGTAACATTGCCTTTTCTTTTTGAAATGCTCCATTCTCAAAGCAAGGGTAAATACGGATTTCGTTGGTGAACTTTGTTGTCTCCTAATTTCCATCTTCCCCTAGAAGGTTCTGCAATTTAATGAGGTACTCTTTGATGGTTCTAGAGTGAAGTTTCTTCTCCATGGTGGCACTATTTGAGCTAATTGATGCTGTTGCAGCATCTGACTAGTAATAGTCAATTGGTTTGTGAGATTTGACATGTATCGCTTTCAAACAAGGGAAGAATGTTTCGATTAAGAAATAACTCCTTTAGATGAGAAGTAACCAATACCACAGCTTCATGAATTTTTGCAGGGTCTCCTCATATCTCAAGTACTTTTTTGTTTTGTAAAGTACATGCATGGGGTATATCCCCACCATGTATGTGTACTTGAACCATGGTGCATGACTTTTCCTGATTATCCTTTGTTGTTGAGACATTCATTCTAATTATACTTGAAGCCCATGATTCTCTCACTAATAGCATTCGTGTTCTTATTAATGGTCTATCCCAACCAAGTTGTTTATATGGAGTATATCTCCTTTAAGTACTTGATCTGAACCTTGAGGATGAAGGGTCAGTGATTACCTTATAAACTCTAAGGATCCCTTTGCTGGGGAAATTGGTGCATTTGATTCTCCCTTGGCTAACACCATGACCACACGTTCAAAACAATTGCACACTATGAATCCTCCATCTAGAATTTGGTTGTAAGATCTAGTCTCATCATGAAGTTTCTCGACAGTCTCTACCTTGTAATCCATTATGTCATCATCATTGCGAGTAGGAACCAGCAATCGAAACACATTTTGTCCAAGTCATCCAGGCTACTTAGTTTTATCCATAACATTGGTTCCATTATCTATAATCGCTTCTTCTTTACCTCTTTTCTTAGAGAGGTTGACACTCCTATACATTCTATTTGTATCTATTTGCTTTTCCGTTTGTGTTTGCTGAGGTTCTCCCATGTCCTTTTGTTCTTTCATCTGGCTACATTCTTAAGGTTCTGTCATTTCTTTGTGTTTTTCTTCTTGCCTAGATTTTTGAAATTCAGGGTCTTGATCATGAACAAAGATGTTTCCTATGTTTTGCCTTGTATTTTCTTCAATTGTTGTCTGTGATAGTCCAAATATGCATCTTTCTTCTTTCTTGCAATTTCCTTGGCCTTTGCTCTATCTTTGACAATAGAGTATCCAATAGTGATAGAAAAAGTGCACTGATCTTAATCAGAGGATAATGAATAAGGAACACCACCAGATCCCCTCTCATGGCATGATCTTGATATCTGATTTGTGTTTCCTTCTACCATCATTATTGTTATTCTTTGGCATTTCATCAAGATTTTTATATTTTATTTCCCTTTAAGACTTACCATTTTCAGATTTGTTTTTTCCATTGGTTGTACAACTTGGGTTAGATTTAAAAGATAGGTTTGAAATTTTATCTTTTGCTTTGGTCTCTTTATCTTTACCTTCTTTGTGGGGAATGCATTCATCTTGATTTTTTTCAATCTCCGCATTATTATTTTTTTCATGAGCAAGTTTCAGTTCAACGTGTTCCTTATCTTTGTCATATTCATATATTTTTTATTTATTGACCCATGGATACTATCAATGATTTCATTCTTTAATTCATCAAGATGAGTGTTTATAGCTTTGGAAGATGTGTCCATGGTATATCCCGAAAATGGTGGTCGTACCATTTATAATTGGAGTGTACGGTGGTTTGTCTTTGGAAATTTTTATTGGCTTGGGTTAAAATGAATAAATAAATTTATTGGGTTTTGTAAAGACAAAATTTATTGGGTCGAGTTAAAAATGTTTATTAGGTTTGGTAAAGAATTTTCAGTTGGGTTGAGTGATTTTTTTTTATTGAGTTGGGTAAAAATGTTGATACCGCTCTAGTTAAAAATGTTTTATCAGGTCTTGGTAATTTTTTTACCATGTCTGGCTCTGATTCCAATGGAGCACAAACCCCTCAGATTGTCCCCCCTTTTTCTCTATATATTATTATCCAATTTTAAGGTCACGGCCAAGCCAAACACCAAATTGGTGTATGAGACCCCTTGTTTGTGGGACAAAGGACCCACCTCTGCGCAACGATTTGACTGCTAAGTATAGCAAGGCATTCATACTCTACCTCCCTCTGGTTTTGAACCTGTGACCTCTTACAAGGAAACACATGTTCTTAACTATTAGGCCCACTCAAACTATATATATATATATATATATATATATATATATATATATAGGAAAGGATGCCGGGGGTTTATATATGTAGAGTAAAGAATCCGGGAGGGTTTTCAGATTTTACAATGTGGAGGGCCTTTTGTATTTCTATGTTTATTTTATTATTATTATTACTTTTTGTTTTATTTTTATTACTTTTTTGTATGTAAAATCCATGTGCAGAATATGGTGGCGAAGAATTTTTTTATTTTGCATGTTCTCATGCCTTTACGTGTGAATAATTTTACTAAACATGTGTTCTTATTGATCTCCTTGCTTTTAAATTCAATTCAAAATATTATCCATAGTTTAAAAGAATGGAATTGACATGATTAAAAGATAGTACTCAGCATTGTGTTGCAGTGGTGAATACCATAGAATCAGGAGAAAGATCACTGTGCTTAAACAGAGGAGGGAATTGTGTCAGAAATGATGTTATGTGTATGTTGTAATATAAGCCCTTTTCACATTCTACGACATTCATGGAGGATAATTGTTCAACCTAATGATTTCAATTTGATTCTGATAATTAGTCTGGGGCCTTCAAGAATTGGCTCTTTCTCATTCAAGAAATCAATACCCACCACAAAGGATAAGCAAAAGCATGTTTCTTTAAAGTGACAGACACTAACAATTTTTGTCATATTTTTTATGAGTTGCAGAATATAGGAGTTCAGAGGGTATGGAGGTCATCGTTAAGTCACAGGCTTGTGCATCTATCTAGTTTTGGATGCATGTTGACAAGAAAGAAAAAGACAGCATCAATCAATTATTTCTGGATGATAAATGGATCCACCGTCTCTTTTATGTCTTTGTCAGAAAGCATTTTCATCATTGATTATTCATGGTAAGTTGTCTATTCTTCTTCTTCTATTCCATTTAATTTTTTTGATCTTTTATACTACGAAATGAGTGACCTGGAAATGATTTAATAGATTCTTTTGTATGATTCTGATTGATGATATAGATGTTCATCAGTGGAAATGTCTCGATCAACTTCCATTGGATCTATTTGCTGATGTGTTGCTCAGTGTACCCCCAATAGTTTTGCAAGCATTGCAAGAAGAATTGCTAAGTTCAAGGTTAGTATTATCAATCTAAACGTTAAAGTTAATATTCTTTACCTTATTGTTACTCATACTGATCTTTTGTTGTTGTCTATTTTTCTTAATCTTTCGTTTTTTGATAGCCCCACTTTACGGTCGAATAATATATCGCAGAGGAAAAAAATGAAATGAAATTTATATTAAGATCCACTGAAGGCCAAATACGTTAAGGGGACTAGAGATTGCATCACATAAGAGAAGCCTAAGGGGGATCCAAGATATACTCCACCTAAGGTGAAAAGAATTAGCAGAAGTGAAATAAAAATCTAGTAGACCAACAACTGTGAATGAAACAGCATATCAAAACCTGGGCCTACAAGAAGGCTATCCTGGTAGGAAAACCCTAGACAAGTGAGGAGAGAGACAGTGTAGGAACACCCATATCTGGACAGAAGTAAACCTTTAGCCAAGAGATGAGGGATCAGGCCCTGCTTATTCTCTTAATCAATAATGTGGATGTCTGTTACCAGTGCCTGTTTGATAATGTCGTCAGGAGAGTGGCCCAGGCTGATAGGGCCTCATGGGTAATCCTCGGTGGCATCAACCTGCTCCCCCCAGGATGGAGGCAGAAGGGAGATCTCCCCTGACGTCCAAGGTCGATGAATCCCACTATAGAGGACCTTAAGCAAAGAAATAGGGGTTTGTGTGTGTTATGAAAATGGATGTTATGGTTCAGGATTATTCTTCAAAACATCCAAGCATTTTTAATACAAAACAAAGTTGAGGGAAGAAAACAATTGTGGATTGGGTTTTTCTTAAATTATCTATAGGGGAAGAGATGTCTGTAAATCTATTGTTTTTTTAATCTGTTAATATGAACATTTCCAGTGTGCTAAGTCTCGGGCAGCCGGATTGGATGTTATGGAGCAAATATACTCTTCAAAACATCCAACCCCTTTTGAGATACAACAATGCTATGGGAACAAAACAACTGTGGAGGGTATTATCTCGAATTGTATATGGGGGTAGAGTTGTCCATAAACCTTTTTTGGCAGTTAATAAATTATGAATATCTCAAGTGCACTAGTACTCAGGCAGCCAGATTGAAAATGAATGTATGGATCAAGAATACTCTTCAAAATGTTATTTTTTCAATACCAGATCTGATTTAATATTCTCAGCAATTATTCATACGTAGAAATTAAGTTCACCCCAGCAAATTGATTTTTCTGAAAACTGCTGAATAAAAAATACACTAGCATTTAACTTAAATAATTTGCAGCAGAAATTTAATAGAAAATCAGTAAGAAAACACAGCAGAAATTTGCCAACAAATTCTCCTTCAATTTTCTATTATTGAGGATAATTAGGGCTTTTTTAACAAGGAAAATAACCCTCAGAGAATACACAGAAAATATAACAAAGGAACTTGGCAACTTGGCCCCCTTAGAAATTCATATTGCACTTGTGCTGGCTGTTTTCCCCAATTTCGGCACCCCTGTAGCAATTTGGCCCCTCCACAAGTCTGGTATCAACGCTCTCAGCCTGCCAGCTGGACCTTGGCCTCAACAGTTTGGGCCTCCTCCACATGGCACACCTTTGGCCTAACCATAGAGAACTCTTGGCCCTCCTTTTGTGCGCTCAACCTGCAGTAGCTATGCCGCTCGAATCTTGTAATTGCACACTTTTCACTTCTCTTTACTCTTGAGTCTCTCACTTGCTTGAGAAAATCACTCTCCCAGGAATAGTGTGTCTTCCTCCTCTCCCTTAGTCTTCTTTTATAATTTTCATTAATCCGAATCACCAACCCTAATCTCTTAACTGATGAGTGACTAGGATTAGATCCTAAGCCTCCCTTGAGATCAAAGGTAGATATTAGATGTAATTCACTAAAATGAATTAAATTGATTTTCGTTAGAGACCTATTGACTGCTGAGTTATACTTAGCAGATGTTATGAAGACTCCATAACCCAAGTACACACCAAATTTTTTTATAATTTCAGAAGTCAGTAGGGCATTCTAGCCCTTTCTCTCTCCTCTCTCTACACTTTGTTTTCAAATTCCGCAACCCTGCGGGGAATTGTAAAAATGTCGCTAGCATGATGAAAAAACTTTGTAATAGGCCTAGGAAACTTGGGACCTTACCATCAAGTGAATCCACTCTAGAGTGTTTTTTTTCACTAGGCTAATTATTCACGTTTTTTCGCGTTTTTTAATGACGAATAACTAGCTGAGTTTTTTCACTCATAGATATCCCCAAAGCTGGAGTGCGGCTTGATGGTAGGGCCTTGGGATGGAATTTTTTAATTAATTCTTATGTAAAATGTAAATAAGTGATGCTGGAAGATGTCGAGGGTGTATGAGTACTCAAATTTCATCCTCTCCACCTCAACATTCTTCTAGGAAAAACTTTGGGGGTCAAAAAATCACTTCTAACCCATCAAAACCCACTTTTTCTAAGTTTAAGTGGATAAAGTGGTTTAAAAAAAAAAAAAAAAAAGTGGTGGAAAAATTAAATATTAATTTAATATTATCTCATGATGGCTAAGGCTACTGCACTCTATATATGTTTTTCAAAGGCTCACTCTCTTCTATATTACTAAAATTTCATATAGTTCCCTTGTTGATAGGTGAGGTGTCCACTTGAAATGTTGGGAAGCTTAGGTCATCTATAAAGTTTTCGGAATTTGACTAAGTCTAGATAGGATTTTTTTACTAATTGAAAATTTCTCGCAGGACGGAATTTTTTAATTAATTCTTATGTAAAATGTAAATAAGTGGTGCTGGAAGATGTCGAGGGTGTATGAGTACTCAAAATTCATCCTCTCCACCTCAACATTCTTCTAGGAAAAACTTTGGGGGTCAAAAAATCACTTCTAACCCCTCAAAACCCACTTTTCCTAAATTTAGTGGATAAAGTGGTAAAAAAAAATAAAAATAAAAATTAAATAAGTGGTGGAAAAATTAAATATTAATTTAATATTATCTCATGATGGCTAAGGCTACTGCACTCTATATATGTTTTTTAAAGGCTCACTCTTTTCTATATTACTAAAATTTCATATAGTTCCCCTGTTGGTAGGTGAGGTGTCCACTTGAAATGTTGGGAAGCTTCAAATTATAATGCAGTTCAATTCCAGAAAATCTAAACATAATTATGGCCAATTGTGGAAACCTTCATTCTGGAGTGTGACGGATATGCAAAATGTCAAAATAAATCATATGAGAATTGAATATTTGGTTCAATTCGTGATTTGGTACAAATTTGAGTTGTATTAGCCCTTTATAGTCTAGTCTTCAAAATGAAATTTTAAGCATGCTCAAAATGGAACTAGCCTTAAATCTAGTTAATTAATACTAGTACCACATCAACATTCTGTATGGACATGATCCTCATTATAATTTCTCTTTATGTTTTTCATAATTTTCACTTTTTTTGAAACATACTAAGAATTGCTATCCTGCTTTGCAAGGATCGCATGAGCAATAATAGATTGTTGTTAAGAAATACAGGATCTGCATGTTTTTAGCCAACTTTTCTGTTAGTATGAATTATATTCTGGGTGCTTCAGTTCCTTTAATAGCTGAAGCAGTAGAATCTGACTGATGATTGCAGGACAAACTTTTGCAACTCATTAGAATCAGTGTGTTTTGCTCGCATGTGCTTCGATGAGTCCAAGTCCTATCAACTTCTGCTTCAATTGATGAGAGCATTTTCTCTTGGGAATAGAGAATATAAATGTCAACGATGGAACTAGAACTAAGAGTTGGCCTACAAAAAGTGCTCTTTGGTACCCACTGCAGATTAGTTATTCACAATATATTCTTTTTCATAATAGATTAATTTATTGATGATGGATTGGTGTTTGGAGCATGTGCACAACTTGCAGAAAACAAGAGAAATTCCAAAATAAGGTCAAAATTTATTCGTTTTTTTCTTTGTTGTTGATTGAAAACAACTTATCAGTTTGTCTCTTATTATAAAACTGCTTTAGTTGCAAGGGGCAAAGCCTAAATGATGCTCCTTTTGCTAGCTTTATCTTCTTTGAATTCTTCGTATTTTGTTGTTAGTAGCTTTGCTGTCCTGTTTTCCTTTTATTCATTATGTACCCTTTCATACGTTTGCCTTGAAACAGGCTAATTCAATGTAGCAGCAATTGTGCTTCAAGGGCTCAGAATAGAACAGAAAAAATGAAAAGGGCTAGAACAGATCAATATCAAGACATCAGTTGTGAGAGAATACCTATTCCAAGTAGCAGTGACTGCTTAAAACAACTGAATGAATATAAAGCGGCATGTGAAGAGGAAAGGAAAAGGGAAAGAACCAATCAATTTCAAGATATCAGTTATAGGAGAATATCTATTTCAAGGAGCAGTGGAAGCTTGAAACAACTGATTGATCATAAAGCAGCACGCAGGGAGGAAACAGTAATGAATTTACAGACTTGCTTCAGCAATGCATGGAAAGATAAATTTAGAATACGTTGGCCTGAAGGTGTAAAACAAACTGGATTTCTTGCATCATTTACAGATAAGAACACTGAAACTGCATGTGAGCATGATATAGATAAGAATGATTGGCAGCAATCTTATTGGGAAGCACACTTGCAAGAGTGAGTAGAAGCTTTTTGGGTCAGATTAGAAACAGTTTGTATTTAAGTCAGATTAGAAACAGTTTGTATTTAAGCATATTCTTTATTATTTATATCTAAGATGTGTATAAGTTTTTTTCAAATTTTTTATCTGCTGTCATGACTAATTACTTTGGTTTTGTTCTGGATTTGCACAGTTGTCTTCGTGAAGGAGCTGCAAAAGCCTTAGTTCCATCGTATGAAGGATCCATTGCAGAGATTCTTGTATCGGGTAATCACGTGGATGTTTTTTTGCATTGTGTCTCTCTCCTGTTGTTTGATCAGTTCATATCAATTATGCCAAAGATATGGGGTTTGCATGGCATTTTATTTTGATTTCATCATCAGTCTGTTCACTTATACCTTCTATATATAATTGAATATGTAGTCTTGCTAAGAAAATGCTTCCTCACAAAGTTTTTTTCAGCAACATGAAAGTCCATGTCATGGTAGATGGTTGTAATTGTTGTCATTTGACATTGAATGGTCAGTGCTTTGCCATAACTATTGGGAATTCCATGATTCTTATAAGTCTATTGAAGAATCATCAAATAAAATCATTCTTTTGTAATGGGATATTTTGTCATGCATACAGTTTCCATTGTTTTAGAGATATGCTGTGTCTCCAACAGGCCAGGATAGGATGTATTTCAATCCTAGGTATCTGATACTAGAATGCGTGTTTAATATATAGGTTGAGAAAAAATTATCTAAAATTAAATATGGCTTAGGAATGTTTCATGAGTTGTTCTGCAAATGCTAATATCATCGAAATGTGTTATAAGTAGCAATGTAAAGTTACTTGTCATCCCCTGAAATGTCTTTGCAAAGATTGACCATCCAAAGTGTCTGGATAACATAAGTGTGTGTGTGCTGTCACCTTGGCTTGTCAGCCTGAGGGGGTCTCTCTAAGGGGTGTGAAGTTCGAATATGATTATTTTTGATTAAAGTGTCACAAACATGTTCATAGACCTTGCTGCTACCTTCAAATATGAAACATATTTATATGAACAGCAAAGCAAAAGTGCATATTTGTGTCTAATGTGCTGAATCAGTCCTAAATTCACACAAACCGGTGATAGTATGCCCTTGTTTCCAATTAAAATCACAGAACAGCGAGGTATGATAGTTAGCTTTTGGGGTTACTACAAAGTGTTAGACCATGTTTGCGGGTGCTTCATGAGACTTGGAGTACATAGTGTATGATCAACCCCTAGATCTCCGTGATGGATTTGCACATTGGAGATGTTGCTCGACCTCAGTTGGGTTCTTGCATGACATTTTTCCTTAGGGTGTTAGAGATCTTTAGATAACTCGACGATGTTCTGTGAGAATTCCAATACCGGAATCCTATTGCAGCAACTGGAAATTATTCTCCTAATTGTTAATTTAATTGAACAATTTATTTGCTGTGTGTTATGGCAAAAACTGAATAAATCACATTGCAATATACACAAGTAAAACTGCGGAAGAATAAAACGCTGGAAGCTGAGAAATGCTAGCACACACAAAAAAAAATAACACAATTGTTTTTGGACAAAAGTCCCTGGAAAAACCCAATGCGGGAAAATCGGTGCAGCAACTGAGGATTTTATTATTATGCAGCAGTGAGAAATTATGAGTACAACTGCATGCCCAAAATCTGGCAATCCTATAGAGAAAAATACTGGCAAAAATCTAGTGAGGAATTTTCCTCACCCCACAGGCGAACGCCTGGCACAACTTGCCTTCAGAAACTCGACCCTCTACGTCAGCCTCTGCGCTGCACTATGCAGCTTGCTTGATGTTAAGCCTCTGACTGGTTTCTGATGGAGTCGTTCTGCCTTCTACTGGCTGGGAAAACTCTTCACCGACACTCGAGGAATCCTTCTTGGCCTCTGGAACTGAAGATGTCTTTCCCTCTCAGCAAAGCGAACTTGCCTCTAGAAGCTGTGTCAACTTCTCTATGGCTCTTTTGCCTCTATGCAAATGCACTCGTTGGATCTGAAATACTTCCTCCAGCCTCATTGTCTCTGCTCCTTTTTCACTGCTTCGATCTCTGGCTCTCTCCAACAACTGACTGCTGTTACTCTGGAAATCGATCCGCTAAGAAATCAAACTGCTCAAAAGTGATTTCTCCATCACCACATTGACCTCCTCTTATAATCCTATGTGGAGCACCAACGACCAAGATTAAAACATAATCGATGGTTAGGATCATCTTTGGATCGATCTGTGTGAGTTTCTAGATTATTCTTGCCTTGAATTAATTAATACTGATTAATTAACCTGTTTTCCTAAGTTTAGACTTAGAAAACATTATAAAATTGGTTAATAATCTAATTAAGTCACTTCTAGGCGGAATTTCCAAAAACGATTTCTGGGTTCTGGAGATCTCATGTATTCTAGCATCTCCACAAAGTTTTGTGGCGAGAACACATCCGATGCTACAAAAACTAACATGTTCTACATGCTGGCCTCTTGGAGGAGGTTGCTTGCTTGGGGAATACCTATATTGTTGGACGAGTAATTGGAATTTTCGAGGCTGTTGAGCCCTAGACAACATGAAGGCATGGGTGTGATAGTGTTTATGCACGGGGAATGGACCTAGTGGAGCACATGGCTGAGGGGTGTTGGACACATCTCATGGAGGATCCTTGCATTGGAGGCTTGCTTGTGTACAACATCACCTTGGAGCTTGACATATGTACCCATGGAGTGTAGTGCTCCACATGTGTGAGCTTACTTGAGGTTTTGTAGGTTACTTGTAAAGGTTTAGGCTCGTGAATGCTTTGTTGGCCTGCCCGACCTCTCATATATATAAAGGAAGGAGAGAGTCCTTTCATCAGTCTCATTCATATATGTTAAAATTGTACAACTAGGTCCAAACTCCGGGTTGTGCTGCTCAGATGACGATCGCAATATTTTTATTGGATTCCTCTTTCGGAGAGGTGTAAGATTGATCTAAAGATCATCTCGATCGGATGAGCAGAACATGTACTTTGAATTTATTCCACTTATGTGCTGGGTCGGCCTGGAATAAAATATTTGTTGGAAATATTGTCATTGATGGCAAAGGAGGCAGCACTCAGGCAAGAGAGGCAGCGCTGTAGCAAAGGAAGGCAGAAGAGGCACAGCGAAAGTAATAGAGGCAGCAAGAAGAAAGTCAAAATGTAACAGTCATAGAAGCACAGTGAAGAACCATTATCGGAAGATAGAGACAGAGGCAGAGTGACAGAAGCAGAGACAGAGGCAGAGAGAAGTTACAAAATTCTGGGAATCGCACTCTCCAACCGGCGGAGCAGAGGCAGCGACAGAGGCAGAGAGCAGTTACAAAATTCCGAGAATCGCTTCACTCCAGCGGCATATAATACAGAACCATATTCCGGGAATCGCACACTCCAACCGGCATTATACAACACGAATCTTATTCCTGGAATCGCAGACTCCAGCCAGGCGTTACACATATAATACAGAACCATATTCTGGGAATCGCACTCTCCAACCGGCGGAGCACATATAACAAATACAAACATTATTCCGGGAATCGCTTCACTCCAGCGGCAAAATATATATAAGCATATATATCAGTTATATACAAGCGGAGCACTTTAACAAAAGGTTCTATCAAAACGAAATGGCTTATAAGGTGGGACCCCTCCCCAATCGCAATCGGAGAAAAGGTTCAATCGGCGGAGTTTTGTTATGTGCTCCGATTAAAGGCTGGACCCGATTGAGCTATATGCCACAGTTTATTGCTAATCGCATCCGAGTTCCCAATCGCATTGGAATTGGTCAATCGCATCGGAGAACATGTGAGTTGCGATTGCGATTGGAAGTCCGGACCCGATGGAGGTATGAATTATAATTCAAACATGTTTGAAGTCCTGTCCCAATCGCATCGGCAAAATACAATTAACAGTGGTCAATCGCAACACATATTAAAAGACTTGCGATTGCGATTAAGAGTTCGGACCCGATGGGTGTATTAACGATGGTGTATATATATTTGAATTCCGGCTAATCGCATCGGAACTTTCCGATTGATCGCAAGTCCTTTGTAATATGCTCCGATCAAGTGGCGGACCCGATGGCATTATACGATGGATTTAATAGGTTCAATCGCATCCGGAATCTCAATCGCAATCGGAACTCTCCGATTGATCGCACGACTTTGTAAAACGCTGCGATTGAAGTGGCGGACTCGATCCAGTTATAAGCGGGAGTTGATATATGCAAATCGCATCCGTGTTCTGATCGTAATCGGAACTTTTCTATTATGCGCCCCGATTGCATTTGATTGAAGCCCGGACCCGATGGGCTTATTAACTATGATTAACAAGTGTTTGAGTTCCAGTTCTAATCGCAAACGGAAATTTGTGAAGGCGCTGTTATATATATAAATATATATATATATAAAAAGTTGTTGCGATTGTATTGAAAAGTGCCGCGTGGTCTGTGGACCCACGGACCTCGGCTTAAGGTGGAGGGCGATTATCAATATACAATGACTGTGATATATGTCCGTTCCGCTTGTGGAATGTTCCACATCAACAAGACACTCGTGGCATGAAAAGCGTTGGAATATGGCCCAGAATTACAGTCAACATATTCATTTATATATATAAAGCGCTGATATAAAAATGAAAAATGCAGTTACACAAATACAGAAGTTACGCAGTAGCCATATACAGAATGACATACAGAGAACAGAAAAGAGATAAAACACAGTCACAGAAAAGACAAAGACACAGTCAGAGAAAAGACAAATGCGCAGCAAGCCAAGAGACAAAACGAGTGAGCTGGAGTTCTCATTTAAATTTGAATGTAAATGTTTTAATTGTTTTATTGTTTGTGATGCATTGGCAAGTCTCCGAGAGAAAACAAACTCCCACTGTAATGTTAAAATTGACACCTACAGTTATAATTTCTGAGTAAGCTGATAAAAGGAGTAAGAAGGCAGAAGGCAAAGAGACATGACTTTCCATTTCGAATTCCAAGCAGAATACAAACAGTCATGTGAGAAAATCTATAAATAATATCATCTTGATATTCAAAAAAAAAAGGAGAGAGTAAATCGAGAGAAGGCAGAATATAGAAGAGTAAGACAGAGAAGATTAAAAAAAAGCAGAACAGAAGGAGAAGCTACAGAATAGGGCTGATATCTGAGGTAAATCAACAAAATTTCAGTTTGATAAATTGAGGAAGTTGGAGCTTCCCTATCAAGTTGCAGCTTGATAGTCGTCAGTTGTAGCTGACTGAGGTTGGAGCCTCCTGTAGGTTGGTGCCTGCAGAAAACTGAAGGGAGTTGGTGCTTTCTTGCAAGTTGTAGCTTGCAGAATTGAGGTAGGAGCCTCCTGTAGGTTGGTGCCTGCAGAAAAACAGTGGTGAGAGGGAGTTGGAGCTTGCCTTTGCATCACAACGATAATAAGATGTGGTTTTCTCCCTTTATGGGTTTCCACTTATATCTGGTGTCTCTGTGCATGATATTTATGTATTGATCTGATATGTATCATTTGCTTAATACCTGCTGCTCTCAAATTAAGTCTACTGCTCTATTAAACTAATACTTTCAGATTACATTCTAAGATTACTCTCACATCAAATAGAGTTTGAAATGAAGGAGTAAATAAGTTTATTGAAAAGTTTAAAAGATCAGGAATGTATTAAATTGATTCACCCCCCCCCTCTCAGTTTAATTAGAGATTCAACAATTGGTATCAGAGCGGGTTCCTTTGTACAAGTCTAACAACTGAAAGGAGATCCTAGGTTCCCAAGATGGCTAGTAAAGAAGGATGCTCAACCAATAAAGCCCCTTTCTTCACCGGTGAAAATTATGCTTTCTGGAAAATCAGAATGAAGACATACATAATGTCTCTAGGAATAGAAGTCTGGGCTGCTGTGCAATTAGGATATGACCCGAAGGCAACTGACTCAGAAAAGGACGCAAAACAAGATTTTGTGGCTAATGCAAAAGCCATGAATGCCATCCTGAATGGATTATGTGAAGTAGAGTTTATTAAAGTAATGCACAAAGACACTGCCAAGAAAATATGGGATACTCTTGAAGACATACATGAGGGAGACCAGAAAGTAAAAACTGCCAAACTTCAAGTATATAGAGCCCGGTTTGAAAACTTAAAAATGAATGATGATGAAGATGTTGGCAGCTTCTTCTTAAAAGTTGCAGAAATTGTTAACAATATGAAAGCTCTTGGAGAAACCATACCAGAAAGTATAGTTGTGCAAAAGATTCTAAGATCACTCCCATATAGATTTAATCCCAAGGTATCTGCAATAGAAGAGACAGCGGATTGGGAGACTTTAACCATGAACCAGATACTTGGAAATCTAACAGCCTATGAAATGAGGCTCCCACAGAAGAAACCAAGTTCGAGGGAAGTAGCTTTTAAAACAGAAAAGAAGAAAGAAGAAGAGGAAGAAATATGCTCTTGCTCAGATGAAGAAGAAGCAAAATTTGTTAAGAAACTGGACAGAGGTTCAGGTAAATACAAAGGTAAACTTCCTTTCAAGTGCTTTAACTGTGGAAGAGTTGGACACTATGTTGCTAAGTGTCCTCACAAGAAAGCAAGGAATCAGGCTCAAGAGTCAGAAAAGAATAAATCAAAGAACTGGCAGAAGGGAAAGAAGTTCAACAGAAAATCTTTCTATGCTAAACAAGACAGTAGTACATCTGAAGATTCAGATGAACCCTCAAGTGAAGAAGGAACCTCAGATTTCTTATTGATGGCCATAGAAGATTTTGAGGGACTCCTACTTGAAGATGAAGAAGAAGAAGGGGAAGTCGACCTCGAGGGGGAGCTAAGAAGTGCTCTGGAGGAGATTGACAGACTCAAACTAAAATGCAGAAAACAAAAAGAGATTCTCCTCAAATGTGTGAAAGAAGAACAAAATTGAGAAGTCCTCATGCAGCTGAAGGTAAAGCTTGAAGAAGCCAAGAAGATAGAAGATATGTTACTTCAGCAAATCAAGGATAAAACCCAAAAACAAGAGAAGTTGGAGGAAGAAGTGGTATGTCTTAGGAAGAAACTAGAAAATGCTCAAAGGACAGTGGTTATAAAATCTTCTCAAACAACAAGCTCTAGCAAGTTGAATGATATCCTGGTTGCTCAAAGATCCCCAATGATAAAAACAGGAATAGGCTATGAAGGAGAATCAAGTAAAGGCAAAGAAAAAGAAAACAAAAATATAATTTTTGTAAAAGCAAAGAAGACTGATGAAGAAGCCCGGACAATTCATACAAAAGAATAAACATGTAATAAGGATGACAGAGATCAGAAGAAATCTCTAGTAACAAGGAATATAATGAATACTAAGATGGCAGAAAAAGAATCATATGCCCCTGAGTATATCAAATTTGGAAGTCATCAGAGGATATTCTTCCCTCCTATGAAGAATGCCACCTGTTATGTCTGCCACAAGCCAGGACACATTGCTGCATATTGTTATGCAAGGAAGAGTAATTCAGACCTGCAAAAGATGCAAACGGTGAAGAGGCTATCTCAAACAAACAAATGGAGAAAACAATCTTACATCAGGTATGCAAATAATTTCTATGGTTATTGTTTTTATTGTAAGGAATTTGGCCATAAAATTATTGAATGTAGAAAGTATGGAAAAAGAATGATGTTCTACACCTCAAGGAGGTTCATGAATCAAAGCAATTTTGTTCATGCTCACAATTCTGCAAAAACTATAATCAAATGTTGTATATGCAATCAAATTGGGCATATATCTTCCAAGTGTTCTCTAAAGGGATATAATTCATCACCTCACCAAAGATACCAAACAAAAGGGGGCGTCCAGTGGATAAAGAAAGTGAATAAATGTGACCTGGCTCTAACTGCTCAAGATCTGAAAAGCCAGTGGTACTTGGACAGTGGCTGCTCCAAACACATGACTGGAGACAGAAGCAAGTTTATAACTCTTGATGAAAAAAAATCTGGCAATGTTATTTTTGGTAATGATAAATCAGGAAAGATCAAGGGAAAAGGCTCAGTCAGCATAGACAATGGCAGAGGAAAAGCCCAAGAGGTACTATTTGTGGATGGAGTGAAAGCAAATTTACTGAGTGTCAGTCAGATGTGTGACAAAGGCTGTGAAGTTCTTTTTAGAGCACAAGATTGTGTAGTTAGGTCAAGCACAACAGGAAAGACTCTGCTCAAAGGTGTTCGAACAGAGAACAATGTATACATAGTGAAAGAGGAAGATGAAGCCTGCCATATTAGCAAACTTGAGGAGTCATGGTTGTGGCATAGGAGACTGGGACATCTCAGCTTTGACCATATCATCAAATTGAGCAAGAAGAAAGCTGTCAAAGACATGCCAGAAATAAAAAGGCCTTCAAGTACTATATGCAAATCTTGTCAATTGGGGAAACAGACTCGCACAACCTTTAAATCTAAAGAGGAGCTGTCAACAAGAAGACCACTCCAGCTTGTGCACATGGACCTGTGTGGACCTGCTAGAACTAGAACACCAAGTGGAGAATCCTATTTCATGCTGATAATAGATGACTTTTCCAGAATGACATGGGTTGCCTTTCTCAAAAATAAATCAGAAGCATTGGAAAAATTTAAGATATTCAAAGCATTAGCAGAAAATCAAACTGGATGCAAGTTGAAATGTATCAGATCAGACAGAGGAGGAGAATTCACAGATTATGACTTTGTAGAACTATGTAATGAACATGGAATAAAGCAACAATTTACTATTGCAGGGACACCTCAGCAGAATGGAGTAGCAGAGAGACAAAACAGGTCTGTACAACAAATAGCCAGAGCTATGATGCAAGTGAATAATATTGCTCAAACCTTCTGGGCAGAAGCAGTACACACAGCAGTACATATCCTTAATAAAGCTCACTTAAGGCCAAGCAGTGACAAAACTCCATATGAACTATGGCATGGAAAGCCAGCTTCAATAAAACATTTCAGAGTCTTTGGTAGCAAGTGTTACATAAACAATAATGATGAAAACCTTGGGAAATTTGATGCAAGAGCAGATGAAGGGATTTTTCTAGGATATGCTTCCAAAAGCAAAGGGTACAGGTGCTACAACAAGATCCTTCGGAAGATAGTTGAAAGTATTGATGTGAGATTTGATGAAGAACTTCCAAACAATACAAGAAATACAGACTGCTGCAATCCATCAGACAACCATGAAGAGGAAGACAAGGATGATGATGAAACAAGCAAGACAACAGATGATGCAGAGTTGAGCTCGAAAACCCCCTCAAGATACACTCATAAGAATCATCCTGAAGATCGGATCATAGGAGACAAGAAATCAGGAGTCCAGACAAGAAGGCAGCTAACAGAACAAATAGAAGAAGTATACATAGCCATGTTATCACAAATAGAGCCAAAGAAATTTGAAGAAGCCAGCAAGGACAAGTATTGGGTAAAAGCAATGAATGAAGAATTGGACCAAATTGAGAAGAACAATACCTAGGAACTAGTTCCTAGACCTATTGAGAAAAATATCATTGGTTCAAAATGGGTATTCAAAAACAAAATGAATGAGCAAGGACAAGTAATCAGGAATAAAGCAAGGCTGGTCTGCAAAGGATACTCACAAATAGAAGGACTTGATTATGATGAAACATTTGCCCCTGTGGCTAGAATGGAAGCTATCAGAATGTTCCTGGCATTTGCATGCTATCAAGACTTCAAGGTATATCAAATGGATGTAAAGTCTGCTTTTCTTAATGGAGATCTAGAAGAAGAAGTGTACATGGAACAACCAGAAGGCTTCTCATTGACAGACAAAGAAGACTATGTGTGCAGACTGAAGAAGGCCCTATATGGACTAAAACAGGCTCCTCGTGCTTGGTACTCAAGACTGGACAAATATTTGCAAAAACAAGGTTTTAAGAGAGGTGGAGTAGACAGCAATCTATACATAAAAGCGCATGAAAATGAACTCCTAATTGTTGTTGCATATGTTGATGACATTATGTTTGGAAGCAACAAAGATGATCTAGCAAAAGGGTTTGCTGATGAGATGAAAACAGAGTTTGAAATGTCTATGATTGGAGAAATCAGTTTCTACTTGGGACTGCAAATTCAGCAAAAGAACACAAACACATTCATTTCTCAAGAAAAATACTTAAAAGAAATGCTGAAAAAACTCAAAATGGAGGACTGCAAACCAATGACAACCCCCATGATCACGGGATGCAAGTTGTGTGCTGATGATAGGTCTGCAGATGTAGATCAAAAACTCTACAGATCCATGATAGGAAGCCTGCTGTACTTGACAGCTTCAAGACCAGACATCATGCTAGCAGTAGGACTAGTGGCAAGATATCAAGCGGCACCTAAACAAAACCATCTTCTGGCAGTAAAAATAATACTCAGATATCTACAAGGAACTGCACAATATGGGCTTTGGTATCCTAAAGGCAAAAGCTTCACCTTGACAGCATACACAGATGCAGATTGGGCCAGCTGTGTGGATGATAGGAAGAGTACAAGTGGAGGTGCATTCTATCTAGGAGAAAGTCTAGTGGCATGGCTAAGCAAGAAACAAACATCCATCTCTCTGTCTACAGCTGAAGCAGAATATATAGCAGCAGCAGCATGTTGCACACAAGTCATGTGGATGAAGCAGACACTTCAAGACATGAAGGTAAACATTAATGAACCTATCTCAATCAAATGTGATAATACAAGTGCTATAAGTATATCTAAAAATCTTGTGCTTCATTCAAAAACTAAACATATACCAATCAAGTATCATTTTCTCCGAGAACAAGTGGCTCAGAAGATAGTTAAACTGGACTATGTATCAATGAAAGAACAGATAGTAGATATATTTACCAAACCACTTGCCAGAGAACCATTCGAATACTTGAGAGACAAACTAGGGGTAGTATCTGTAGATACTATTCTCTAATATAAAGAGAAAGTACAGTCTCAGGGGGAGAACAAAATGAAGATATCATTCCAGGGGGAGAACAGCCAGCAAGATAAGCATAAAACAAGTCCACAGGATCAGCATTATCAATATTATCAGCATTCAGAAGCAACAAGAACCTTTCAATCGTAAAATGCATCATCTCTGTCTGCAATCTAGCACACATTACAGGCACTACAAATGAAACACAACATAGTCCAATTTCGGCAGAAGAGGACCTAAACGTAACTCAGAGAAAGGAAATACAACGACAGAACCCATACGGAGGGATGAGGAGTCATCCTTTGCCATTGATGTCAAAGGGGGAGGAAGAAAAAATAGCAAACAGGAAGAGCAAGCAACAAGAGAAAGAGAAAGCAAATAGAGAAAGTGGATTGCCATCAATGCCAAAGGGGGAGACTGTTGGAAATATTGTCATTGATGGCAAAGGAGGCAGCACTCAGGCAAAAGAGGCAGCGCTGTAGCAAAGGAAGGCAATAGAGGCAGCAAGAAGAAAGTCAAAATGTAACAGTCATAGAAGCACAGTGAAGAACCATTATCGGAAGATAGAGACAGAGGCAGAGTGACAGAAGCAGAGACAGAGGCAGAGAGCAGTTACAAAATTTCGGGAATCGCACTCTCCAACCGGCGGAGCAGAGGCAGAGACAGAGGCAGAGAGCAGTTACAAAATTCCGAGAATCGCTTCACTCCAGCGGCATATAATACATAACCATATTCCGGGAATCGCACACTCCAACCGGCGTTATACAACACGAATCTTATTCCGGGAATCGCAGACTCCAGCCGGGCGTTACACATATAATACATAACCATATTCCGGGAATCGCACTCTCCAACCGGCGGAGCACATATAACAAATACAAACATTATTCCGGGAATCGCTTCACTCCAGCGGCAAAATATATATAAGCATATATATCAGTTATATACAAGCGGAGCACTTTAACCAATGGTTCTATCAAAACGAAATGGCTTATAAGGTGGGACCCCTCCCCAATCGCAATCGGAGAAAAGGTTCAATCGGCGGAGTTTTGTTATGTGCTCCGATTAAAGGCCGGACCCGATTGAGCTATATGCCATAGTTTATTGCTAATCACATCCGAGTTCCCAATCGCATCGGAATTGGTCAATCGCATCGGAGAACATGTGAGTTGCGATTGCGATTGGAAGTCCGGACCCGATGGAGGTATGAATTATAATTCAAACATGTTTGAAGTCCTGTCCCAATCGCATCGGCAAAATACAATGAACAGTGGTCAATCGCAACACATATTAAAAGACTTGCGATTGCAATTAAGAGTTCGGACCCGATGGGTGTATTAACGATGGTTTATATATATTTGAATTCCGGCTAATCGCATCGGAACTTTTCCGATTGACCGCAAGTCTTGTAATATGCTCGAACAAGTGGCGGACCCGATGTGCAACACACAAGCAACAATGTGCATGCGTGGTCTGCTGGAACTCTCCGATTGATGGCACGACTTTGTCGCAACCTTGTTGCGATTGAAATGACGGACCCGATCCAATTATAAGTGGGAGTTGATATATGCAATTCGCATCCATGTTCTGATCGCAATCGGAACTTTTCTATTATGCGCCCCGATTGCATTTGATTGAAGCCTGGACCCGATGGGCTTATTAGATATGATTAACAAGTGTTTGAGTTCCAGTTCTGATCGCAAACGGAAATTTGTGAAGGCGCTATTATATATAAATATATATATATATATATAAAGTTGTTGCGATTATATTGAATAGTGCCGCGTGGTCTGTGGACCCACGGGCCTCGGCTTAAGGTGGAGGGCGATTATCAATATACAATGACTGTGATATATGTCCGTTCCGCTTGTGGAATGTTCCACATCAACAAGACACTCATGGCATGAAAAGCGTTGGAATATGGCCCAGAATTACAGTCAGCATATTCATTTATATATATAAAGCACTGATATAAAAATGAAAAATGCAGTTACACAAATACAGAAGTTACGCAGCAGCCATATACAGAATGACATACAGAGAACAGAAAAGAGATAAAACACAGTCACAGAAAAGACAAAGACACAGTCAGAGAAAAGACAAATGCGCAGTAAGCCAAGAGACAAAACGAGTGAGCTGGAGTTCTCATTTAAATTTGAATGTAAATGTTTTAATTGTTTTTATTGTTTGTGATGCATTGGCAAGTCTCCGAGAGAAAACAAACTCCCATTGTAATGTTAAAATTGACACCTACAGTTATAATTTCTGAGTAAGCTGATAAAAGGAGTGAGAAGGAAGAAGGCAAAGAGACATGACTTTCCATTTCGAATTCCAAGCAGAATACAAACAGTCATGTGAGGAAATCTATAAATAATATCATCTTGATATGCAGAGAGAGTTTTTTGAGAGAAGTGAGAGTAAATCGAGAGAAGGCATAATATAGAAGAGTAAGACAGAGAAGATTAAGAAAAGCAGAACAGAAGGAGAAGCTACAGAACAGGGCTGATATCTGAGGTAAATCAACAAACTTTCAGTTTGATAAATTGAGGAAGTTGGAGCTTCCCTATCAAGTTGCAGCTTGATAGCTGTCAGTTGTAGCTGACTGAGGTTGGAGCCTCCTATAGGTTGGTTCCTGCAGAAAATCAAAGGGAGTTGGTGCTTCCTTGCAAGTTGTAGCTTGCAGAATTGAGGATAGAACCTCCCGTAGGTTGGTGCCTGCAGAAAACAGTGGTGAGAGGGAGTTGGAGCTTGCCTTTGCATCACAACAATAATAAGATGTGGTTTTCTCCCTTTATGGGTTTCCACTTATATCTGGTGTCTCTGTGCATGATATTTATGTATTGATATGATATGTATCATTTGCTTAATACCTGCTTCTCTCAAATTAAGTCTACTGCTCTATTAAACTAATACTTTCAGATTACATTCTAAGATTACTCTCACATCAAATAGAGTTTGAAATGAAGGTGTAAATAAGTTTATTGAAAATTTTAAAAGATCAGGAATGTATTAAACTGATTCACCCCCCCCCCCTCTCAGTTTAATTAGAGATTCAACAGGGATGTCCACACAACCCCAGACCCGATACGCTATTTAAACTCAATTATGAAAGATATCGTGTCCATTGATAAATCACAATTTTGATAGGGGCATATGTTTAAATGTTCTGATGTCATGGATCCGATATAAAATTAATTCCATATAATTAAACGACCAGGTCCATTCTTCATCGCACATCGGCATATCAATGTCGTTACATCTCATACTCAAATCTTTCGATCATCGATTTCTTATAAAACCCACGGCCGGTCTTACCAATGAGCCATATCATCTATTACATTCTCTCTATCGCAAGAATAATATCAACCTTTCCTTTTATTAAACAACTTTAATCTTCGATATCACTATTCTCCGATATCGCAATCTCTCCATCGCAGTTTCTCATTGCACATGCTCATATCACAACTTTTCCAACGCAACAATTATATCGCATCGCAAAACTCAAATGAGGGCTTGTCCTAAGATATTCTGATGCGACAGTGATCCAGGTGGCTCCAAAGACACACATGACAAAGAGAGCTCAAAAATCAAAGTGTTTGGATTGCTCTCGAACTAGGTTTAGGTTGAAGATCTCGTCTTTCTGATTCCAACGACGTAGATGTCACTCAATGCCGAGTCCGTATGGAGAAGTCACGAGAAGTCAAAGTTTTGGGTTGACTTGGCAAGCATAAGGAAGGCGCAATTTCAACCTTTTCCAGCCACCGGATTCCGACCAGCTCCAGCCAGATTTCGGGAAAATTTGTGGCCTCTTTAATTTGACTCCTAAGTTCAAATTCGAGTTTTAAAAAAAAGGCTAGTTTTTTATTTTATTTATTATTTATTTTTGTATAAAATATATATATATATATATATATATATATATATATATATATATATGTTAAAAGTCCGACGGGCCGTAACCCCAGCTGAACCCACAGAGAATCCACATTAAAATAAGGTGTTAAGATCCGACGGTTTGTGACCCCCTCCAAATCCACGACAACCCACCACCATGTTATAACAAACATATGTCAATAAGGGTGGGTGGGGGTTATCAACCCCACCAACCAACCCGCATTATGTGATAATGAAAACCGTATGAAACAGAGCCGGTGGGAATCGAACCCATGGTCGGCGGGTCCGCCGACCCCGCCAATGCAGCGGCTCTACCCCCAACCTATATTTAATACATACACCAACCTCCATTCAAAATATGCGTGATATTAAAATGGAAAAATGCGCCAAGTGTATGCGAGATAGGTGGGGTCGGTGGGGTTGGAACCCCCGACCTCCGCCTTAACAAGTCCATCCATAACCAACAGCCCAACGAGCTTTTTGTAAACTCCGGCAGTAAAAATCTTATATAAACTCATCATTCAGAAGTGCGCCCATGCCATGGAGGAGTGGAGCATGCACGCAGATCAAGAATTTTTATTTTTTATTTGTAGGACGGGTGGAACCATGAACAGGGCCAGAAACAGAGAGCAGAACCATGATCCTTGAAATTTTCTCGGGGAGGTAATTTTTCTCCATGTCGAAATATAGTCAAGTTTACAGTCATTTTTAACGGTTTTTCGCAGTGAACGCAATGGCGAGGTCAGATTCATATTTTGATTTGTAGATTTCAAGTCCACCCATGGAGCAACATCTTTGAGGAATCTAGGGGGAATATAAAAGATTCCTTTTTTCCCCATATTTTCACTTTGTCAGAATTTAGAAATTTGACAGTCGATTTTGCACCATTCAACGTCAGGAATTTGATGGCATATTCAGATTTTGCATTTGAGCTTTATATTTTTGGGCCATTTTTTTGAAGTGAAGTTGCAGGTGTCAACATTTAGTGAATGAGAAGTCGATTTCACACCTTTCGACGCCATGATTGTGATGGTGATTTCAGATCCAACAACAAAGTAGCTCATTCTTCAGTCATCTTCAGTGAAAGGTATATGATGTGTTGATTTCATGTACTTATTTGTCTCTGAGATGCATTGTGTTGTATAGATCCCTATTGATGTTTGATGTTAGATCTTGTTTTGTTCTTGATGTGAAATGTAATTTCTATCATGGATTTGTATTATGTTTGAGATCCCTTTGTTGCCATGTTGGCGGGATACTCATTGTCACATGTATGCTTGAGATCCCTTTGTTTTCCATGTTGGCGGGATACTCATAGTCTTTATGTGTGAGGTATGGTCATACTGATAGGAGTCCTTTTTGTGAATAAGAGTTCCTATAGTGGAACATCTCGTAGAGAGGTCTAGCCACTCCTATGTGAGGGCGTTTTCCTTGTATGATATAGAAAACACTATCCATGTACATCTTCACTCCTTACAACACTTAATGTAGCAGACTACACCCTCTTGACACTAAGGCTTGGAGACATAGTCCATCCTGGACAAACTTCGTTATCAATGTTTTATGTTGCTCATGCTTGTTATTTCCCTCTTATTTACAGCTTGCAGATGTTCATTTATGTTCATTAACGCTTTAATTAAATGCAATTTTAACACATCAACCGAAGTAAAAGGTCTTGGTTAAGGGTATCAAAAATTTACCCAGATCAAGTGGTATCAGAGCAGGTCTTCTTACTGATTGGATTGTAAGCATGAATTGTTGAACGTTCGCTGAGTTGAGCCGTGGAGAATGTCAAGGGCATGTACGAGAACATGCTCAGGGTGTCCGAGAAAGTGGACATGTTGTACGAGGCTTATAAAAAACAAGAATTAGAGAACAATGAATTGAAGACAGTCCTACAGGAATAAAAGGAGGAAAAACATCAGTTGCAACTTCAGTTGCAAGCCACGACAGAAGCGTTGGAATAATTGAAGTGCAACAATGAAAGGCTTCAAGCAGATCATGATACATTGAAGGCACTCCTACAGGAAGAAAATGAGGAAAAGCAGCGATTGTAGCTTCAGCTACAGGCCACGACAGAGGCCTTGGAGGAAGTGAAGCGCACTGAAGGCTTAGAGAAGCCTTCTTCACCTATGTCAAAATCGATAGTTGAGGTAAACAATGTTGATTTATCTTAATTTTCGTCTTCACCTGATATCATTTCTATCGGAAGTGTAGAGATACCCATTACAGGAGCCGGTATGAGACTCCTCACCAAGATGGGGTACAAAGGATGAGGACTTGGCGTTCGTGGCCAAGGCATAACTCTACCATTGGAGGTTGTGCAGAGACCTTGCTATGCAGGTTTGGGGTACATTGAAGGAGGATGTTCGAATGACATCGAGGGCAAGCAGATGTTGTTGAAATCTCTAGAGAAGGCGAATGATGGGAACACTTCACCATCATTCTAGGGTAGTGTATGTTGTAGAGATGATGCAAGATCCCATCACCATGATCGCACGAGAGACCACTAGAGAAGGTATAACAAGTCTCATTATTCCAGAGTGCATTTTGATTATAAGAATGTTGATAGCCATGGTAGTAAATCATGGCATGGAAAAACGTGTCATTTTTTATGGTTTACATAACCATGTGTTTTCTAAGTGTTGGAAAAGGATGGTAGCAAAAAGGAGGATGAGGCATGTAAAGCCTTATCCACAACAGGGAAAAAAATAGGTTAAGCAGGTTTGGAGGAGAAAGACCTTTTGCACTCATTACGATCAAAGTGACCATCAAAGAGCCATGTGCTAGAGACTCCATCCATAGCAGTGCATTAAAGAAAAAGTGCCCGTGCATGAACCAGTTGAAAGAGTTGTTTGATAAGAAAACGTGCCACAAGGACATGATCCATTCACTTTGATAAGTGAGAGATCATTTTTCTAGATTGTTTTTATAGATATGTTAGCCTGTCATGGCCGTGATTGTAAATCATTTGTTTCATGTTACACTGTAAAAGTAATGATGTGTTTTCCATCATTTGTTTAGAAAAAATGATATTTTGGCCTTGTCTTATAAGTCGTGTGATGAATTTCTTTCATGTAAAAGTGATGAGGTGCTTGCCGTCATTTCGAAATGCGACGATGATGTTGTTAGTCTTGTAATGATAATTGGAGTGTGATTTCCATTTTGATGTAAGCTTGACCACTGAGTACATGTTATAAACTAGTGGCAAGTATGGGAGATGTTTTGGGTCATAGTTGGTCAGTTTGAGCATGTAATAATTTGCAGGAGACTATACTACAGGTTTGCAGAAGATGCAGGTGTCGGTTCATCGCTTAAGGCTCCGAAGGACAAAGGTGTAGGAGATGGGAGGGTGACCTTTTCAAGATGCTTGTGGTGCAGACATAGTACACAATAGTTGTAGATTATTGTTAATGCTTTTGGAGGACCAAAATCTCCCTAGTGGGGAGGATTGATCGAGGTGGCTCTAAAAACACACACAGGGCAAAGAGAGCTCAAAAATCAAAGTGTTTGGATTTCTCTTAAACCAGGTTCAGGTTGAATATCTCGTATTTTTTATTCTAATAGCACAGGCAACACTCAATTCCGAGTCCGTATGAAGAAGTTAGGAGCAGTCAAAGTTTTGGATTGAATTGGTGACTTGGCAGGCTTAAGGAAGGCACAATTTCAACTTTTTCTGGCCAGATTCTGAGCAAATTTACGGCCTCTTTAATTTGACTGCTACAGTCAAATTCGATTTAAAAAAAAAAGGCCAGTTTGTTGTTGTTGTTTTTTTGTTTTTTTTTTGTTACATAAATATATATATATTAAAATTCCAACGGGTCGTGACCCCTGTCGGACCCACAGCACATCCACATTAAAATAAGGTTTTAAGATACGACGGGCCATGATCCTTGCCGGACCCACGACAACCCACCACCACGTTATAACAAACATATGTTAATAAGGGTGGGTGGGGGTTCTCAACCCTACCTCCCAACCCGTGTTATGTGATAACGTAAACCGTATGAACCAGAGCTAGTGGGAATCGAACCCATGGTCGGCGGGTCCTCCGACCCTGCCCAATGCGGCGGATCTACCCCCAACCTATATTTAATACAGACACTAACCTCCATTCAAAATATGCATGGTATTAAAACAAAAAAACACACCAAGTTCATGCAGGATAGGTGGGGTCGGTGGGGTTGGAACCCCCAACCTTCGCCTTAACAAGTCCGCCCATAACCAACAGCCCAACGAGCTTTTTGTAAACCCTGCTAGAAAAAATCTTATATAAAATCATCATTTAGAAGTGTGCTGAGGCCATGGAGGAGCAGAGCACACACACAGATCAAGATTTTTTATTTTTTATTTACAGGACGGGTGGAACCATGAGTAGGCCCAGAAATAGGGAGCAAAACCATGATCTTTGAAAATTTTCCTGGGAGGTAATTTTTATCCATGTCGGAATATAGTCAAGTTTATAGTCATTTTTCACGGTTTTTTGCAGGGAATGCAATGACGAAGTTAGATTCGCCTTTTGAGTTGCAGATTTACAGTCCACCGATGGAGCAACATCTTTGAGGCATCTACAGGGAATCTAAAAGATTCTTTTTTGCCCCAGATTTTCACTTTGTTATAGTTCAAAAATTTGACAGTCGATTTTTCACTATTCGACATCACAAATCTGATGGCATATTCAGATTTTCCATCTGAGCTTTATATTTTTGGGCCACTTTTTAAGGTGAAGTTGCAGGTGTTAGCATTCAGTGAGTGAGCAGTCGATTTCACACATTTTGACGCCACGATTGTGATGGTGATTTGAGATCCAATAGTAGAGCAACTCATTCTTCAGTCATCTTCAGCACGAGGTATATGATTCATTGATTTCATGTACTTCTTTGTCTTTGAGATGCATTGTGTTTTACAAATCCATGTTGATGTTTTATGTGGGATATTTTTTTGTTCTTGATGTGAGATGTACTTTTTATCATGGATTTGTATTATGTTTGAGATCCCATTGCTGCCATGTTGGCGGGATACTCATTCTAACATGTATGTTTGAGATCCCTTTGTTTTCCATGTTGGCGGGTTACTCATAGTCTTCATGTATGAGCTATTGTCATACAGATAGAAGTTCTTTTTGTGAATGGGAGTTCCTATAGTGGAACATATCGTAGAGAGGTCTAGCCACTCCTGCGTGAGGGAATTTTCCTTCTATAATAGAGAAAACACTATCCATGTACATCTTCACTCCTTACAGCACTTAATGCAGTGACCTACACCCTCTTGACACCGAGGCCCAGAGATGTAGTCCCTCCTGGACGAACTCCGTTATCAATGTCTTATGTTGCTCATGCTTGTTATGTCCCTCTTCTTTACAACTTGCAGATGTTCATTTATGTTCATTAATGCTTTAATTCAATGCATTTTAACACATCAACCGAAGTAAAAGGTCTTGGTTAAGGGTATAAAAAATTTACCCGGATTAGATAGATGTTGATATACAACTCTCCACCATTGTCTTTTAATTACTATAGAAAACTTGATCGCATATCGACAAAGGAGAAAGTCACAACTTTTAAGTTATGCATGGAAAAGAATCTCGACACTGGCCTATACGATGGTTAATTCATATTTTTAATTCTCTTTTATTTTTAATTTCACTCCATAGTTATCATATAAAGATTCAAGTCCTCTTCATATACTGTTACATTATTCGGGATTTTGAATCAACTTTAATATTTTGGGGCTGATTTAAATTCATAATGGAAGAAGAAAGATAACATTCATCGTTTCAATTCATAAAGAAGCATATCTTCATCCTCATTTATGATGGATTCGATTTATTTTTGATTCCTTGAACATGAAACATTGATTTATTTTAGTTTACTGCTTGTTTGACTTTAGATTTAATAAATAATGGTTTTGGGTCAATACAAATTCTTCATGCTTTTAATTCTAATTAAAGGAAGAAGTTATCGTTTGTTGGAGAAAATGATATCTTTTAGGTAAGATTAAATGCGGTTCTCCAATGGTAAGTTTCATGTGTCCACTTTCATTTATTTTCATTTCTTCACTTTTTTTTAGTTTTTTCTGATCTCAAACTTTGTTTTTTAGGTCTTCATTAACCTTTCGCACTTCTACCAGATTAATTTTTGAAGTTCATTTTCTTTTAGATTCTTGAAAGAAACAATAATGATCCTCATCAAATCAACTAAATTGGGGAGTTTCTGGATCTCTATTCTGTTTCTTTAAAGCATTACTTTTATTAGAAAATAGTTAATATGCTTTTATGCAGATTTTGTCTTGAAGAAGAAAAATTTGCAACAGACATAGACTTCTCATTCAACGTATTATCTATCATCACTGCTATTCACCCTCTACATTTTGAGAACCTCATTTCTTATAACTCTACAAGATAAAAATTTAAATCTCAACATAGAAATGAACGTACATATGCTTATTTTCTTTTATAATCCTGTGTTGAGAAATTTATATAAGTGGTCTTGTTGGAGTTTATCTTTTAATTTTTTGTTTTTGTTTTTGTTTTTGCTTTCGTCGATTTATTTTTTCATTCGCTGATTTCTTTTCTTACTTTAGTTTAGGAATTCTTTTCATTTTTATTTCAGTTTTGATTTGATTTTGGTGGCTTTTTCATGATTTATGTGAAATACCTTTTTCTTACCTTACAGTTGTTGATATACATGCGGAAATATTTTACTCTATCTATTTCAATGAATTTCATTTATCATTAAAGGCATTTTTTTATGGAACCATAAGGCCATCTTGCTTTAAAAATGTTTCATGGAGGAACACACATTATTTCTAAGTGATTGAGTTTACTTTTTCAAGGAAAGAACTAATTTGAGTTTAATAAAATGAATCCCTCCCACCTCTCCACATAAAAAGCCTTTGAATGATAGTTATAGGGAAAGAATTTGGAGTAAAAATTATGAAAGTATTATGTCCATTAAACATAAATCGCTATCGACATCCCACCTCTTTCACTCAAATACATCATAAAATAAAATATTGCAAATGTGATTATCAAAATGGGTGATTAAAAGAGGAATCATGAGAAATACAAGTAAACTCGTACGGGCTATGGATGCTTGCTGACAGTAGGACTAGGCTTGTATGGCATAAAATACAACTTTTCCGGAGTACTATTTAGGCTCGCTGGCAGCGTAGGGATGTCAAAGACAAATCATAAAATTGATATATGCTTTATCAAAAACTCCTATCTCTACCTTCTTCTAGTTTTAATATGAGGTAGTTTTAAAACAAAATTTTCCCAAGTTTGGATTCATCACTTTTACTCGAGTTTGTTTTAAGTACTTATCTTTACAAACTCATATTGCTTAATCTATTTATGTGGGACCTATGGAAATGTTTTACTGTTAGATGATTTCGTGATTTCCATTATTTTTAACCTTTGTGTAAATTTAAGTTCATTATTTTTAATCAGAGATAACTGGTCCTTCTCCCACATGTTTCCATTGTTGTAGGGAAAACCCAACACCTCCTATTTTTGAATTTTTTACTCCATTAATGGAGACCTTTTTACTAATTTTTGGCTAAGCATCTTTTATAGTTTTCATTTAAGTTAATTGTCTTACAATTTTTTCATTTTTTCGTTTTTATCAGATTTCTATTTTGATTGTTTCATTGAATCCAATTTTTCACAAGCTTTCCAACGATACTTGTTTCGCTCCATTTGGTCAACCGGTTTGTAAATGACACTCCTTTGAAGTTTGGTCATATTTATGTCAATGAGTTAAAAAATGTAAATAAATGTACAATATTTTTATTTTTGTAATTAAAATAGTCTTCATCTTAAATATTAATTTTTAGTTAATTTTTTCATTTTTCACTAACGGTCCTACAAAATGACCCGACCAAATTATACAATGGACTAAAACATGTTTCGAGATCTTGGTAATTTACTCCATTTTATTATTTTAAAATAAATTTCCAAGCCCATAATTTCATAATCGCAAAGTGGTTGCAATCCAATTTGTAGGATTGTTAATTGATGTGGGCTCCATTTCACAACACATCCTTCCTTCCAAAATCACGATATAAAAAAATTGCAATTTCAAATATACAATCTGAAATAATTTTGCGATGCGATATTGTGATTGCGATATATCGCAAACCACATATCTCAAATATTTGATATTTGTTTTATACATTTGTATTAAATATGCCAAACTTCGATTGCGATTTATTTTTTAACATAAGATTTGGTTGACTTCCTTATACCTCTAGATCCATTTGCCTTACCTCACCCTCACACAACCTTATCGCTCGAGCTCACTATTCCACTCATCCTCCTTATCTCTCCATCCACCTCACCCTCCACTCCTTATCTCTCCATACCTTCCTCCTTATCCCTCATGTAACCTCCATTATGTATTAATATTATGTTTTGAATTAAAAATATTTTATAAAAAATATTGTATTATATTAATATTATTTTATATATTATACGCTTAGTCTAAAGAGGCAGTGAAATGGCCCAGAATCTGGCAATGATTTTCAAAAAATCCGACAAAGATTTGCCCAGAATCTTGTTTACAGTTGTTAAAATTTAGTATTTTGAGTGCCCTAAAGGTTTTTGATAGTGCTGAATCCATTTCCACTATCAAAAATGGATTCCAAACACTCCAACTACCTGATTTTTTGAATTTTAGTTTAGCGGATTCCGAGAGTTTTCTACCATCCAGGCTATTTCACTGCCTGGTAGACAACTCCTATATTATATTTTAACTATAATATTCATATTATAATTCTAATATAATTTAAATTGTAATATTAATATAATATTTTAATTAATCACTAAATCAATTTTTAATTAGTTAAATTTTAGTTACAATTAATTTATTAATTAAGATTAACAATGTAATTAATTAAGTATTAATTAATAGATAATTATAACTTAATTTAGAATTAGATTGTAACTAAATTAGATAAATAATATAATTGCAATTAATTAGTATTAATTAATTAAATATTATAATCTAATTTAGAATTAGAATTTAATTTAAAATCACTGATTTTTAGCTCAATCAACAGAAATTCTAGAATTCTGTCCATTTTTATATACTAACTTTGGAAGCTCATAGATTGACTTTTACTTGGCCAAATGAGGCCCGAGATGACTCATTGGATAGATAAAATCATAAAGAGTATTTCTGAAGTAGCTTCATTTCCATATTTAATCATTTATTGGGTCTAAAATGCAGCAGAAGGTCAGGCTTCAATTTTTTTTAACAAAACTAATTTCTAAGTTTAATTTTCTGCATTTTCATTTGCCCACAACTTCTTCTGAGTGCAGATCCATTTGTCTATGTTCTCCTTGTCCAATTAGATCATTACATGCATCAATTGAAAGCTTAGATTTCTTTTATTTCAATTATGTAATTAATTTTTATTTCGATTTGTTTTAAATTCCATTTTTAGCATTTTGATTTTATTTTTACATTTTAATTTTGTTTTGATTTGTTTTCGTAGGAAAATAGTTGAAGAGATGAGGAAAATAAGATATTAATTAATGAAAATGCTCCAACAATTGAAGAATATGATTTTGAGCCAATGGAAATTGATGGAGGAGATTCACTATTTAGCAAACTTTCTTATTAAGAAATCCTTCTGTAAATCTTAGGAGATGAAGTTTTCATGCATTCTCGATGAAAAAAGTAGTATGAGTTAGAAGGAATGCTGAATGTTGGCTTAATAATAGTACTAGGGTTTGGAAAAAAAATTCAATATGGACCTAATGTATTCTATTGCACTAGAATTTTCAACCTTACAAAAAAAATTAGGTTTCACCCTAGGAATGTATGATCCATACATGTAATTAATATGTACATTGTTAAATATTTAGTGGGGGTTGTATTACTTTGTTTATCCTATAATCACATTCCATTAACTAATAATACTCACAACATTTATATCAATTATAAGTACACATAATATGTACATTGTTAAATATTTAGTGGGGGATGTATTACTTTGTTCATCCTTTAATCACATTCCCTTAACTAATAGTACTGACAAAATTTATATCAATTATAAGTAAATATAGATCATTTACATATATCATGAACACAAACACATAAACAATATGATTCTCCATTGTATTTAGAGATAAACGATATACACAACTTTTACATAGAAATCAAGATAGAGTGCATGGATCTTAACTTGTAATAATCAATAACTAACAACTCAAGACTCTTCACTCAATGAATCTCCCTTGAATACATTGCATGCCTCATATACATAGGTGACTAAAATGGCTACAAAAGATTCTAGAATATACTAAGGAATGTGCTAGTTGTAACCCACTCATACAAAATAATACAAAAAAATTTGTCTTTGGAGGCTTGTGCAAAGTATGGGGGGGCTAGATGTAGAGGGTGTATTAGGTGAATTATTAGATTTTATATTGGGTATGTGTTATATTCTTTCCATAATGGTGGGCAGACCTACCTATGGTTTTGTGCATGGGTTTAGACATGGTTTTGGGGCATAGTGGTTTTCAACCCCTAGTATTTTGTAGATCCAATCAAGGGAAC
This sequence comes from Pinus albicaulis, assembly GCA_034641835.2. Taxonomy (NCBI): domain Eukaryota; kingdom Viridiplantae; phylum Streptophyta; class Pinopsida; order Pinales; family Pinaceae; genus Pinus; species Pinus albicaulis. Next base: position 1,511,169,273 of record CM076579.1, on the reverse strand, counting down.
TACGATTATGTTCTAATCTAGGGTTAATGGATTGAGGTTTATGAACGCTTCGACATGTATATATATGTGTTGTAACACTAAAAGGAATATAATGGAAAATCAACCTGGTAGTCCCGGTTTTGGGATCCAGGGGAAAAAAATATTTGTGTATCTTTTTTATGTTTTATGCTCTCGCTATTGTTTATTTTCTGTCTTTAAGAATTCGTTTGCAAAAAATTTCTGTATACGGTTAAACCTACATTTGGTATTAGAGCTATTTTAGCTTCAAGGGGATGCCTTTGTTGCTGAGGGGTTTTTTTCTGGGGCCTGTGGTAGACCTTGTTCAGTGGGAGATCTGCGAGATTGATTCTTGCAGTGAAAGAAGATGGCGAGCAGTGGAAAGATAAATATTTAGAAATTTAATGGTCATAGTTTTGAGTTGTGGAAGCTCAAGATGGAGGATCTACTAGTGGATAAAGATCAGTGGATTGCAGTAGATCCAAGTACTAAACCAATGACAGTGTCAGATGAATATTGGGTGAAGTTGGATCGAAAGGCAAAGAGAAAAATACGATTATGTATCTCAGATTTGGTATTGTTGAATGTATTTTTGGAAGCTGCGACGAAGACTTTGTGGGTCAAGTTAGGGAATTTGTACCAATCTAAGTCATTGGTGTATAAATTGTTCCCGCGGAAAAATCAGTATAACCTGAGGATGGAGGATGGAGAATTCGTGACACATCATCTAAATGCCTTCAATACTGTGGTAAGTCAGTTATCATCTTTTGGTATTAAAATCTCAGATGAAGATATGTGCATCATTTTTTTGTGTTCTCTACCAGATTCGTGGGAAAATTTGGTTATTGCAATAGGTAGAAATACAAATACCTTGAATTTTGATGAAATTGTATCATCCTTGTTGTCGAAGGAAATGACATGGAGAAATATGGAGGGCCAGAATGGAGATGCCTTATCTGTACAAGGAAGGTCATATAATAGGAAAAAAAAATTGACTGGGAGATCTAAATCTCCAGGAAAGCATGTAAAGGTGTGCTAGAGATGCAGAAAGGAAGGGCACTACAAAAAGGACTGCAAATCTAAAGCACCTGAGAAAGGAAAGAGATCTGATGATGCTCCTTCTGTAGAGGTAAAACCCAACTCAGATGAAGGTGGGGATGTGTATTTGGCTTCCTCTTCAAATAAACATGTAGATCACGAGGCATGGTTGATTGAATCAGGTGCATCCTTTCACTTCACTCTCCACAGGGAGTGGTTCTGCGAGTATGAGAAGTATGATCGTGGTTATGTCTTCTTAGGAGATGATAGGAAGGAAATAATCATCAGACATGGAAAATTCAGGCTGAAGTTGTAAGGTGGAAGGATTAGAACACTTCCTGGTGTTCTTCATATTCTTGCATTCGCCATAAATCTAATTTATGTAAGCAAGATGATGTTGCAGGTGTAAAAACAATGTTCGAGAAAGATACCTGCAAGATGGTTCGGTGAGCATTGGTATTAATGCGGGGAGTTTGGATTGGAACTTTGTACAAGATTTAGGGTAGCACTACTATTAATGGGTGAAACCATTTTGTGGTTCCTAAAAGTGGAGTGGAAAGCCTTGCGGCCTCTGGAGAAAAGATCGTGCTATGGCATCAAAGGTTTGGATATATTGGAGATAAGGGCCTTCAGATATTGCATGGTAATGGTATGGTAGAAGGTATGTCTAATTTCTCTCTAGATTTCTATTTATTTGAACATTGTGTATATGGGAAGCATAATCGAGTGAGTTTTCCTTCTCGTGCTAAGAGGTCGAACAAGAATCGAGTGAGTTTTCCTTCTCATGCTAAGAGGTCGAACAAGATATTAGAGATTTTGCACAGTGATGTGTTTGGACCTGTGTCGGTCCCATCACTGGGAAAGTCTGTGTACTATGTTTCATTCATAAATGACTTCTAAGGGAATACATGGACATATTTATTGAGGAAGAAATCTGAAGTCTTTGACAGATTTAAAGAATTTAAGGCTCTGGTGGAAAACGAGACAGAGAGGAAGATAAAGGTGTCGAGGACAAATAATGGTGGAGAGTGTTGAAGAAGGACTTTGAAGTGTTCTGTAAGAAGTGTGGTATAGCATAGTAGAACACTAATCCATACACACCTCAATAAAATGGAGTTGCAGAAAGAATGAACATAACGTTGATGGAAAATTCAAGAAGCATGTTCAGTGGTATTGGGTTAGGACATGAATTCTGGGCAAAGGCAGTGGAGATTGCATGTTACCTAGTTAACAAATCATCCTCATTAGCGTTGGAGGATAAGACTCCACATGAGGTATGGACTGGTAAGAAACCTTCTCTTTCACATCTGAGGGTATTTGGATGTGATGCATATGTACATGTATTAAAGGAGAAAAGGATCATGTTGGATAATAAATCTGAAATGTTCATCTTTATTGGGTATAAGGATGGTTTAAAAGGTTACAAGCTTTGGAACCTAGAAACAAGGAAGGTTGTGTACAGTCGAGATGTGGTGTTTAGAGATGTGAAAGATGTTGTTAAACATGATGTACTACTAAAGGAACCTGAGAACATAGAGTTTGAGCTAAAGGAGGATGAATCAGACTCTACAACATAACAAGATTTAGAAGAGGAAGAGCCACAAACTCCAGTTGTGAGAATATCAGTTCAGGAAAGAAGGCAGCCAGAAAGATATAGTCCATATTCTTTCTATTCAAATTTTTCTTTAACTATCACTGATGATGATCCCATAACTGTCATGGAGGCAATGGATTCAGAGGATGGAAAACTATGGAAGGAGGCCATGGTTGATGAAATGACATCCTTGCACAAAAATGAGGCATGAGATCTGGTGGATTTTCTGGCTGGAAGGAAACCCATTAGGAGAAAATGGGTGTTTAAGAAGAATATGAATGTAGAAGGCAAGGTGGAAAAATACAAAGCTCGATTGGTAGCAAAAGGTTATTCCCAGGTGCCGAGAATTTATTTTGGTGATATTTTTTCTCTTGTTGCCAAGGTTACTTCTATTAGATTAACTTTATCTACTGTTGTTGCATTTTATTTTGAGGTAGAACAGATGGATGTGAAGACAAAATTTCTTCATGAGGATCTTGAAGAGGAGATATACATGAAGCAACCTGAAGGCTTTATGGTGAAGGGTAAGCAATAATTGGTATGTAGGTTAAAAAAGTCTTTGTATGGGTTAAAACAATCACCAAGGATGTGGTATAAAAAATTTGATACCTATATATGGGGACTTGGCTTCACCAGAAGCAAAGAAGATCACTTTGTCTATTTTAAATTAATTGGTGATCATGTTATTTATTTGATATTATATGTGGATGATATGTTGTTGATTGGAAATGATAAAGAAATTATCCAAGATTTGAAGACCCAATTGTTATTGAAATTCGACATGAAGGATCTTGGTGCTGCAAACTATATTTTGGCATGGAAATTAAGAGAGATCAGATAAAGAGGAACCTCTAGTTAAACCAGAGGAAGTATGTCGAGACAATATTGCAGAGGTTCAATATGTAGGATAGTAAACCGATGAAGGTTCCTATTCTTGTAGGTGTAAAGTTATTGGCTGAGAAGTGTCCCAAGACACAATAAGAAGAGGAGTATATGTCATGTGTTTCATATGCAAGTGCAGTGGGTAGCCCGATGTATGGAATGGTTTGTACCAGACTAGACATTGCACATGCAATGGGAGTATTGAGTAGGTTTATGTCAAAACCAGGGAAGAAGCATTGGACAACAGTGAAGTGGGTTTTTAGATACTTGTGTGGCACTGGTGATTATGGTTTGTGCTACTAGGGAAGACCAAGATTGGATAGATTTTTAGACATCTGTGGTTATGTTGATGCAGACTGGGCTGGAGATATGGACCAAAGAAGATCTACAAGTGGGTATGTGTTTAGCTTATTTGGAGGTGCAGTTAGTTGGATGAGTAAAAGAAAGTCTGTAGTGAATCTTTCAACTACAAAGGCAGAACACATGGCAACCACTCATGCAAGCAAGGAAGCAGTTTGGTTGCAGATATTGTGTTTAAGTATGGGGTTGGTGGAACGAGCTATAAGGATAGATTGTGATAGACAAAGTGCAATTTTCTTGGCTAAGAACCCTGCTTATCATTCAAAGACAAAGCACATTGATGTTCAATATCACTTTGTGACAGATATGCTTGAGGATAAAAAGGTGTTGTTGGTAAAGGTGGATACTTTGAAGAACATTGCAGATGCATTTACAAATTTTGTGAGCACTCAGAAGTTCTCTTAGTGTAGATAAACAATGGGTGTTACAGGAATAGACTAATGACTAAGCTCTCCTGTGGCCCCCTGCAGAAAGAAAACAACAAGTGGGAGAATTTTGGGTATGCGTTATATTCTTTCCACGATGGTGGGCAAACCTGCCTATGGTTTAGTGCATGGGTTTGCACATGGTTTTGGGGCATGATGGTTTTCGACCCCTGGTATTTTGTAGATCCGGTCAAGGGAACTACGGTTATGTTCTAATCCAGGGTTGATGGATTGGGGTTTATGAATGCTTCGACATGTATATATATGTGTTGTAACACTAAAAGGAATATAATGAAATAAAACTGGTAGCCTCGGTTTTGGGATCCAGGGTAAAAAAATCTCTGTGTATTTGTTTTATGTTTTATGCTGTCGCCATTGTTTATTTTCTGTCATTAAGAATTCATTTGCAGATAATTTCTGTACAGGGTTAAAACCTACATTTTCCATACTCAAGGTCTCGTGGAATCATTTACTCAAGCTTATTTGAAATTGTGTAATCAAGCTTCTATAAAATGCATTCTCAAGCTTCTACGACCTCTAGAAATATGTGGATTCATCTGTTGTTGAAATCTGTTCTACACCAAAATTTAGTCAAATTCTTGACCACACCATCTACCTCATCCTTTAGTTGGGTTCTTCACCTCATTCCTCAAAAAACGATTTGAAATTATGATGTTCTCTAGTTTTTGCATCCTCAAACTTAGTAAAATAATCCCAAGTAGTGGCCCATCCATAGTTAACATCTTAGTATTTATATGCATGCTTAGTTGTTGATGCTTTTATTAAGTCACTAGAGAATTTTTTGAGGTAAAAAATGGGCCTCAAAACAAAAATGTGCCATAAAAATCAAATTTAAAAGAACCAATAGTATTCAAGATTATGATGTCAACGATAAGGGTAAATAGTTTTGGAGGGAAAGGTAAAGCTACCTTTTTAATAATATTTTTGACATACCTTCCTATAGGTTTTCTAAAATTTCAAGTGTAGGTACTTTTTGGATTCAAAATTAAATTTTGCATCTAACTAGTACCCACTCTGCATAAAGTAAAAATAGATGAAAAAATATTAGCTAAATCCCTCCATAATCCACCCTCGATAACTAAATCCATATGCACTTTCATATTGCTAGGGAATTCTTCAAGAAAGGAACAAGCAACAACCTTATAATTCAAGATCTGGGAAATAATCAGGACAAACTTTTTGTGTTGGGACATTCCCCTCCCCTATTCCATATACTAGTCCAACATGAACTCAGAGAAAGCCCCATAGACAAAGAATACAAAATCCATCAAATGCACATACCTAATATTGATAGGATATTTACACACTTACGAGTTAGTTAATATTAATTTATTCTAATATATCTTTAGGTAAGTGTGTTTCTTTAGTGCTTATTGAAATTATCTAATCTAATTGTGTTCTTAATGCAGGGGCATCTAACATTCAAAAACATTTTTGACCTTCTTAGGTCAAAACCGATTTACCAAAGGAAGTTGATTTCCTTAATTTTATTTAATTTGTAATATTTTCCTAGTTGTAAATCTAGAAGATATCTACGTTGCTAGGAAGTTTGATGAGAGTCATTTAGTTGTTATGTAAAGGGATAGACTTAGCCAAATTAGGAATTTTTTATATGATTTAATAAAGTATATTGGATTTTTTGATTTTGTTGAGTTGGGTAAGAGAGCTCTATGTAATAGATTTTTCAATGTAATTAAGTTGGAAGAGAGTTGAGTATGTATTTAGAGAGATTTTGATCTTTGGAGAATGTGAGAGTGTGTAGAGAAGAAATATTATGTGCAATTTGTTCAAATTGTAATCTTCCCTATTAGTTTGGATATATATATGTGTGTGTGTGTGTGTATTTTTATGTTGTATTTGAGGTCACGTTAAAGTGGGAACATACGAGATCAATTTCTTGTTATGGTTTGGAAGAATTTATTTTTCATAGGAAAAGTAATCTTGGTTCTAAATATTAGAGGCTGCAGGTCCAAATTTTTGCTACAACGTGTATCAAGTGAAGAGGTATTTGGTTGGAAAAGTATGCAGTTTACAAAAATTTGAGTGACTAAGTAATCAACCAGATTCAATATCAAAGTTCATATCTGGGCTATAATATATTCAGGGTGGACCCCATTAATTGAGGAGTTGAGTCAATTGAATTTCGGATCATAGTTGACACCCAAATTAAAAGTATTTGGTGTGGGCCCTATGCCAAGTTATAACAAGGACCTACGTGTTGGAACTCGTGCAAGAATGTTATTCAAGTCAAAATTTATCGAGGCCCGAAGAGTTATCCTGATAAAGGAGTATATACATCTTCAAAGGTATCTAGTCCCCACTAAAGTACACTAATATCTAGACCACCAAATATCTATATTTCATGTTAGAGTGAAAATATATCTAGATAAATGAGACCATCCCAATATCTAGATCTGTCACTTTCCCAAAAGTTGTTAGTTGATAGAGGCAAAAAAGCGTTCGTCATAGACTTTCGTCAATTCAAACCACAAATATGTTTGGGTCATTAGGAAATTGGATCGAAGGACTCACAAATTAAACATTTGGATCTTTGAATTCCATATCTAACTTTAGGTTTTGGTATTTACATCAAATGAAAAGTGATTTCGGTATTTTCCGCCAGTTAATAAAATTGGGAATTTAAGAAGGAAATTGGCTATTGTGCTTGGAACATTGTAGTGGGAATAAAAACATAGAGGAACCATATGCATGAGGGAGAGATAGAAAATCTCTCATAATAAATTTTAAGAGTACTGATCCACTATTAATAAAAAATCCAATAAAAGGAGACTGGAGAGTAGAAATTTGGTATTAGAGCATAGAAGTGTTAATATATGGCAGAAAGACATCGAGGAGAAGTTTGAGGAGCAGGTCAATGAAAGCCTATAATGAATGTAACCCTGAAATCGGAGATGAGACACATTATGCCAAGGTTAGAGGTGATGGAGACTACTTATAAAAGATGAGATAACGTGGGAGATGTTAGTGAAGAAGAAGCTGAAGAATTAACAGAGGAGAAAATGTTGAAGATGATAGTTAAGATGAGTGTGAGACAAAATATGGAAGTGTATATATATATGAATGTAATTTAGATTAAAATGAATTGATGAATATGATCAATTCCACGGATAAATGTTTTTATTATGAATATGTTGATGAATATAAAAGAGTCAATTATGCACTGACATGATTGAAAGGTCATGCAACCCTATGGTGGGATGAAGTGCAGGCAGATAGAAAGAGGAAAGGAAAGCCCAATATCAAGAGTTGGGACATAATGGTGGCTAAATTTAAAGGTAAGTTCATTCCATAAGATTACCAGCTAAATATTTTCAATAAATTTCAAAATATAAGACAAAAATCTATTTTAGTAAGGGAATACATTGAGGAATTTTATAAATATAACATTATAGATGGTCATATTGAAGAAGATGTTGAAAATGTTTCTAGGTACATTAATGGTCAGTGGTGTGAAATTTAGGATGAGATTAGTATCTCATCCCTAAGGACAATTGAAGATGCATATCAAGTAGATTTGAAAAAATAAGAGAAGGTCGCCAAAAAATAGAGTTATAAGAGTATATGAAGGAGTCTTGCAAGAGGAAAAGGACAACAAAGTGGCACATGAAGATTTCAGTATTCAAGAGAAGAAAGTGGAAGTTCAAGTAGCCAGTCACCAAAAGGAGGTGAAACTAGAGGAAGAATAAATTTATCAAGAGGTAGAGGTAGAGATTGAGACTATTAACCTATATGTTACAAATCTAGAAAATAGGTACATATGTTGTGGGAATGTGAAAAAATCAATACAACAAATCAAAGAAGTGCAGATGTGAAAAAATAAAGAGAAGAAATTTTGAATTCAGTGGCAAATGAAGAAACCTATGAAGTAGGAGAGTCATTATTGATGAAGATAATTTTAACCAAATCAGAGAAGGAAGCTAAGGAGCCAACCCACATGAAAAGAGTGTTCAAAATTGTATGCAAATAAAAGGGTAAGTGTTGAAAAGATGTCATTGATAGTGGTAGCATAGATAATTTAGTTTCTACTAAGATGGTAAAAAATAAAAATTTGAAGAGAATAAATCACCCTACTCCATATAAATTATCATGGTTTGAAAAAAGGACATTAAATTTTAGTGAATGAATAGTGCACAATGGAATTTCAGATTGGGAGATACAAGGATGAGGTGTTATGTGACATAGTTCACATGGATATGTTTCATATGTTATTAGCATGACCATGAAAATAATGATAAAAATGATATTCACGATGGTAGAAGGAACCCCTATACACTTTACAAGAATGGTAAAAAGCACACATTGTTACCTTTGTAAGATGAAGTAGTGAAGGGAGAAGTTGGTCCTAATGTGTGGTTGATGAGTGGAAAGGAGCTACTACAAGAAGTCAAGAAAGAAGCATTTCCATTTCTTTTGTTGGAAAGCCTAAGGTAATTATTACTATTACAAGTTTAGATTATTTTCTTGAAGAAATGAAAGTTATGTTGGATGAATTTTTTGTTATCATTGCTGTTTATTTCCTACGTAATTTACCTCTTATTAGAAGTATTAGTCATCATATAGAATAATTCATGGATCAAGTCTTCCAAATAAATAGAAATACATAATGACTCCACAAGAGAATGAATAAGTGAAGGGACAAGTGAAGGAGATGTTGGATAAGGGTATCATTAATGAGAGCTTGATCCCATGTGTTGTTCCTACAATACTTATCCCAAAGAAGGATGGAGGATGAAATATGTATATGGATTCCATAGCCATTAATAAAATTACAATAGAGTATATATTTCCACTACCATACATTGATGATTTAATAATTTGTTTGAGTAACTCCAAGTATTTTCCTAAGATTGATTTGAAGAGTGGATACGATCAAATTAGGATTAGAGAAGGAGAGGAATGGAAAAAAAATTCAAAACAAATCATGGATACTATGAATGGTAAGTGATGCATGTTGGTATCACTAATGCTCCTAGCATTTTCATGAGGCCGACGAATGAGGTTTTGAAGGAATTTACTAGCAAATTTTTTATAGTATATCTAGACGATATTTTGGTATACAATAAAACAACGAAGGAACATTTGAGACATTCATGTTAGTCTTAAAACCTAGAAATGAGAGAAATTACTGATTAATTTAAAGAAGTGCAATTTTATGAAGAATAAATTGGTATAATTTGGTTTTGTGATTTCTGAAGATGTTTTGAAGATGGATAAGGGGAAATTTAAATTTATAATTAACTAGCATGTTCCAAAGAATATCTTTGAGGTGAGAAGCTTTCACAATTTAGTAAGCTTTTATAGAAAATTTATTAGGAACTTTAGTAGCAATTATGCTACTATTGTAGAGATAATGAAATAAAGGAACAACCTTTTAAATGGACAATAGCAACAAATACAAATTTCAAATTGTTGGAGCAAAAGATAACAAAACAACTTATCGTAGCCTTACCAGATTTTAATATTTTTTTTTCAAGTTAATACATATGCAAGTGGAGATGTTATTGGAGATATATTAAGCCAAAAGGGAAGGTCAATTTCATATTTGAGGGAAAAACTTAATGAATAAAAACAAAAATATTTTTCTTACGATAAAGAGTTATATGCCATAGTTCAAGCCTTAAAGAAATGGAGGTAGTATCTCATGCACAAGGAGTTTGTTTTGTATATTGACAATCATGCTTTCTAGTTCCTCAACAACCAATGAAAATTGTACAGAAGACATGCTAAGTGGATAAAATTTCAAAAAATTTTACTTTTGTAACTAAGCACACAAGTGGTACATCAATCAAGGTAGTTGATGTGTTGAGTAGAATTAATTTAACTCTATATGAATTTCAAGTTAATTTTGGACAACATAAACCATTTTATTTATTAAATTCTTTTTGTTTTTGGCAAAGTATGGAAGTTGATATGAAGCAATTTTTTGAAATGTGCAAAGTAGGTCAACATGCTAAACAGAGGAGTTAGAATACAGGTTTATATCATCCATTTCCCATTCCAAGAAGACCATGGTACTCTATAAGCACGGATTTTATTTTGGGTTGGCCTTGAACTCAAAGTGGTAAGGATTCTATCTATAGTTGTGGAAATATTTTCAAAGATGGCACATTTCATAACTTATACACATATTAGTGATGCAACCAATATTATTAATTTATTATTTATAGAGATTCAAGTAAGGTTGCATGGTTTAAATAGTATTATTTTTTCAAATAAATATGTAAGATTTGTAGGCCATTTTTGGAGAAATATGTGTAAGAAACTAGGCACTAAATTGAATTTCAGTTCAACCCACAAAATGATGGGGAAAAAAAGGTGCTAAACATGAGTGTAAAAAATAGCATAAGAACTTTAGTTAGTGAGCATCCCAAGTAGTGAGATCAAGTACTTGCTCAAGATGAGTTTGCATATAATGGTTCACCCAATAGAAGCACAAGGATGAGTCCATTTCATATATTATATGGAATGCATCCAAGAGGGATTTATGTACTAATAAATTTGGGAAAATAGGAATTAATAAGTGTCGATGGTGATTTGCAAAAAGCATGCAAGAGTTGTAGGAAAGAGTTAAGCAACAATTGCAAGATGAAAACAAAAAGTATAAATAGAGAGAAAATTTGAATGTAAGACAACTATAATTTGAAGTTGGTGACTTAGTGATGGCATATCTTTGAAAGAAAATGTTTCCTACAAGGACATGCAAAAAATTAAAACTTAAGAAAATTGGTCCATGTAATATTTTAAGAAAATTTTCTTCTAATGATTTTGAGTTAGAACCCAAAAGTGATATTGGGATTTCTAGAATTTCAATTTTTCCAACTTGTATCCCTTTTAAGAGATAAAAAGTGTTATAGAATATGAACCTATAAGTGACGAATATTAGACCAGTGGATGGAAGAAACAACTACCAAAAGTGGTTTGGAAAGAGATTGAAGTAGTGTTGGATCAAAAGGTAGCCAAGAGAAAAAGAGGTAAAGAATATTTTTAGTATTTGGCCAAATGGAAGAACCAACCAACAAAAGATGTTACTTAGATGACAACAAAAAAATCTCCAAGTATGGCATGAATTTTGAAGACCTCATGAAAAATTATTTTCATTTTCGAGAGTCTGATGCGGAGCATCTAACAATCAAAATCATTTTTGACCTTATTAGGTCAAAAACCATTTACCAAGGAATTTGGTTTTCTTAGTTCTCTTTAATTTGTAATATTTTCCTAGTTGTAAATGTAAAAGGTATCTATGTTTTTAGGAAGTTATATGAGTGTCATTTAGTTGTTATGTAAAGGGATAAACTTAGCCAAAATAGGAACTTGTTAGATTATTCAACAAAACAGATTGGATTTGTTGAGTTGGGTACAAGAGCGCCATGGAATATATTTTTCAATGTAATTGTGTTGGAAGAGAGTTGAGTATGTATGTAGAGAGATTATGAGCTTTGGAGAATACAAGAGTGTGTAGAGGAGGAATATTATGTGTAGTCTGTTCAAATTGTAATATTTCCTTTCACTTCGGTCACACACACACACACACACACATACTTTGTATATTTTTATGATGTGTTTGAGGTTGTGTGTTAAATTAGTAGAAAAAGAGATCGTTTTCTTGTTTTGGTTTGGAAGAATCAATTTTTTGTGCGTAAACCAGTACTAGTTCCAAACCTCAGAGTTGCAGGTTCGAATTTATGCTAGAATGTCTATTAGGTGAAGAGGTATCTGGTTGTAAAAGTATCAGACTTGAAAAATTTCAAGCAACTAACTAATCACCTAGATTTCAGATCGAAGTTCATATATGGGATGGACCCCATTGTAAGTTCAATTGAAGATCCAAATCAATATGATTATGGATCATAACTGATCATCCAGATTACAAGTATCTAGTGTGGGCCTCATGGTAAGTTATAAAAGGAAGCCATATTTTGGAACTTGTGCTAAAATGTTATCTGAGTCAAAAGTTATTATAGCCCAAAGAGTTATCTAAATAAAGGAGTAAATAAAGGTTTGAAGGTATATGGTTCTCACTGAAGTGCACCAATATTCAGACCACTGGATATCTAGATTTCATATTAGAGTAAAAATGTATATGGATCAATGACACCATATAGATCTTTGAATCTGTCACTTTCCCCAAATTTTTTAGTTGATGGAGACGTAAAATCATTTATCATTGATTTTCGTCAATTTGGACTGCAAATATATCAGGGTCTCCGGGACACCGAATCAAAGGATTGCTAGAGTAAACATTAAGATCTTTGGATTTTGGATTTCACCTTAGTTTTTGGGATTCACGTCAAAGGTAAAATGGATTTCAATTTTTTTCACAAATTAATAAAATTATGAATTTATGAGTGAAACTAGCCATTGAGCTTGGAACATTGTTGTGGCCATAAAACCATAGAGGAACCATTTGCAAGAGGGAGAGATAAAATATCTCTCAGAAGAAATTTGAAGAGCACCAATCCACTATTAAGGAAAAATCCAGTAAAATAATACTAAAGGGCATCATTTCTAGACATAAAGTGGGGTACTTATCATTGATTAGTTTGTGTGAGTAGTTTCTTAAAGATGTTCAACCTATGCGGATATGTTGCGTTTTTTTGAACATGGTATCTGAATACTTATGGAGATATGTTCTTGTTGTTGATCAATATCTTGGACCTCTATCATTGCATACATAAAAGGACTGATGGATTATACCATTTCTAATATTTTTTGGGCCAAGAGAATTATTCTAGTGTGTTTGAGGCATTATTTTAAGTCAAAAACCTTTTTTTTCACTCAAAAATGTTTTTATTTGTCAAAATAAAACCATTTTTTTAATCAAATTTAGTGATATCTAGTTTGATTATGATTATTATAATCTCTTTGATTCCATTTTAATATCTTAGTTAAGTTTTTTTTTGGAAATTTGTATTTATTTTTCCTTTCAATTTACATATGCTTTATGTTGTGTGTATTATGAAATATTAATAATAAATATAAACTAGAGCATAAGGTGTTTTCATCTCTACATATTGCCTTTCGCTACACTTTCTATGATTCTGAAAAATAAAAAAACAAAGGGAAAACTTACATTTTCTAGGTAGAATAACTTAGAGCTAACCTTGATCATACATTTTTTTTACCTAGTTTTTGGAAAATTTTGCTTGTATTTGCTTGTGAATGTGTTGAAGTTTTTAAAAATAAGGGCCTTGGGGTAAGCATTCCATTTGAAACAAATAGTAATTTTCTTGTTTTTGTGTGTAAATTCGTTGATCTCTTTTAAAATAAGGGTTATGGGGGTAAGCATGTAGTTTGAGACAAATAGTTAAAACAAAAACCCCCTTTAACATTTTTTATATTTTTCATTAGTTAACTTGGTTAAAAATTACTTTAATAAATTGAAGGTATTGAGTTTTTTCATTAAGTTATTGTTTGAAAATGTTCATGCAATTTTAAGTGATAATTTTATTGTAAAGTGATTTTCACTTAAATTATAAACACGAATCACTCATAAAATAACTTTAATGTTTTTTTTAGTTGCTTTTTGTATACAAGTTAATTTAAAAAGTTTATTTTTGTAAAAGTGATTCTCACTTATTTTATACAAGTGGGTCACTTACATTATAAGGTAACTTATTTGTAAAAATGAATTTATAAGGGATTCAAAGATAGAAGAGATTTTTTATCGCTTAACAACCTCATTTGCACCCACCAGTTATCAACCGCAAGTTGCCATGTTGCACCTCGGTTATTTTTGTGTGTTTCTTCAAAATTGATTTTTTTTTTCTTGGTGAACTAGTAAAACTGGTGACTAAGGTGGGCTCATACTTGTGTGACATAGGGTTGATTTCGAACACTACCACTATAACCTCCAGGCATACCAATGCAACTAATCATGTGACACATAAGGTTAGCCAAGGATTTGAATTATTGACGTCACAAAGGGTGCCTTAACAATGAACCCTATTGCCAACTAGTCTACACCCTCGGGGAAAAGGGCATAACTTTGAAATCCATTTTCAATGCCATTTTTATTTAAACTACCTTTTCTCTTGAGGATTTTCTCTTTATAAAATGAGTTTATGCTCTTATAGTAATATTTATTACATGCTATAATAAGAGTAGTCCAAGTAATGTTTTGTTTATTGGTTCAAACTTCTTTTCACAAAACTATTATATGTAGGATATACTATGAAGTAGGTGACTTTATTGGGACACCTTGGGAATAGAAATTTCCCTTCATAATGCATTAAATAAAGCTAAATGGTACAATAAAAATGACAAACAATAGATTAATAATAAGTTTTATCTCTAGTGACATTCAATTTCATCTTCAAAGAATAGATTCCCTAGATGCAGAATGGAAAATGCTAGAAATTTTGTTTGGTAAACACAATGAAATTCAAACCCAAAAATTTAAAAATTGATTGATTGCTTAAATCCTAATGATTTTTTTTACATTGAATATTTCTATCCAAGTTCAAAACACATATCCTTTTACTTGCATAATATAAAATAATCAAGACTGATGATCAATTTATATATGATATTCTTATTAAGCTTGGCACTACCTATTATATTTTTCTATCTATTTTTCACAACACTAAAGAAGCTCTTATTAGTCAAGGGGATATTTACAAAATGAGCATTTTTGAATCTTATTTTCATTCTTTAAATTTAATAGGAAGATAATTTCTTTTATATTGGAGTGATAAACATTGTAGGTACATTTAACAAAGCCTCAGTGGCACAACAAAAGGATAAATCCAAGAATTTGAAGAAGTCACATCCTCACAACAAGAGAGAATAGTAATGCTCCGAAACCCTCTCAATGAGTACCAACTCCCGTTGGTGATAAAGGAACTAAATTAAAAGAAAGAAGACTAAAGGACATTGTAAATTTTTTGGGTGAGATGATCATTTGGAGTTTAAATATTCAATAATATGGGAAGATTTAGAAGTAGAAATGAAGAATCACAACATCAATATCGATTCTTCTTCTTCTTCTCATGAACATGCACTTTTGGCTTCAATTTTTTACTTCATTGTAATAACATCTTCTTCTTCTAATGAGTGGCTTATTAATTACAAAGTATCTTATCATATTGATAAAGATAAAGATATATATTCTACTCTAAATGAATGTAATGCCAAAAATATATTTTTTGGCAATGATGGATCTCTAAGTGTCATAGGCTCTATAGAATTTTTAATATATAATTTTGATTTTAATAGTTTTCTGAACGTTTTCAACAACCTTATATTAGTGTCTCAAATCAATCATTTATTTGAAGCTAAAACAATATAATTTTCACCACACCAAGTCGTATTCAAGGATTTAAAGATCCTAAGCATGTCCTAGCCATTGAAATTTTTGATGATATTTCCAGTTTATATAGATTTAACAACTTTGGATCATCATCTCTTCCATCATTTTTTATTTCTCATAGTGATGGCGTAATCAAACTTTGACGTGATTTTGTTTGGTCATCTAAATTATATCTCATTGAAACATCTATGCAATCAAAATATTTTGACTGACCCACCTCTCATTTCTTGCAAAGATGGTGTTTGTTCTAGTTGTGTTCTTAACCACACATCATTAGAAAAGTTTTGACAAACATGACTTGACCCCATTGTAGCTTGTTCATAATGTTTTATGCAATCTACTTCCTTCCACTTCTTTCTATTGGTTCAAATACTTCTTTTCATTGATTACTTCTTTAGATGCACTTGGTTTTATTTCTTAAAACCTAAGACTAGATTGTTTGATATGTATTTGGCTTACAAGGTCCTTGTAGAAAAACAATATGGACATCAACTTCATAAGTTAAGAAAATATAATGGTGATGAATATATTAACAATAAATTTATGAATTATTGCACTACACAAGGCATTTAGGCGCGGCACAATGCTCCAAACACACCATAAAAAATTAGTGTTATTAAGAGAAAGAAGCACAAATTAATGAATTGGAAAATTGTATGATCCAACCTAAGGTATTAAGTCTACATTTTTGGGTGAAAGCCATTGATTTTTAAAATTACATAGTTAATTGTATTCCCATAAAGACTTAAAAAGGTATACAAAATAAACATGGGGTAAAAATTAAATTAGATGTAAGCTACCCTTATGTGTTTGGTAGTGAAACATGCACTCATGTTCATTATGAGAAAACAAAAACATTACAACATAAGAGTGAGGACTGTATTTTTGTTAGATATTATAAATGTGTAAAAGGTTATAATTTTTTTCAACTTCATTCCAATAAAATTATTATTAGGGGATATGATAAATTTAATCAATGTCTCTCATCATGTGAGCCCAATGAAATATCTATACAATGTTTTATACCAAAATTTTCTTCCAGTGCTCCTATTCAACTTTCTTCTTCAGATAATGACAATGAGGATGGAAATAAACCTCCACTTGCTCACCTTAATCGTTTTGGGTCCATTGAAGAAACATGAATGTGAATTTACACCGTAAATTCCTATATGGGTTTATAAAATATGAGGAACAACTAGTGATCTTGCCAATGATCCTTCAAATTCATGGTGTACACGTTCAAAATTTTGGTGAGCCTCCTTTCTTTCGGCTCAAGTTTTAGATAATTGTGATTGAACAACTTTTGTAGAAGCTATTATCCATCTAGCTTGGTATGAAAAAATGAATGAAGAATATCATTTCTTAATGGAAAATGATACTTGGGATCCTGCACCTTTTTTGAAAGGAAGAAAAACGGTTATATGTAAATGGGTGTATTACCTAAATATGTATAAGATTGAAGTGTTTAAAGACTTAAGGCCAAGCTTGTTACCAAACGGTTTTTTTCAAGCAGAAAGATTTGATTGTCACAACATTCTTTCCCTTGTATCCAAAATGAATTCCATCTTCCTTGTTCTATCACTTGCCACTTCATATAGATGGGAGGCCCATTAGATGGATGTTAAATATCATGGATGATCATTTGTTGATGATAGATTATGAGAAACTTGAATGTAATTTATTTTCCTTTTTCATTAATATATTTTCTTTGGGGAGGATGTTAGTTGGGGCTGTGGATTGTTCCCCAGATTAAGTTTTTAACCACATAGTATATTAATGTAATGATATTTGACATTTTTGTGTGAGAAGTTTCCATAAGGTGTTAGAAATATGCGAATATGTCATGTTTATCAAACACACATAACCTTCAAGTGCTCTTCCTTATGTACATGCACCTGCAAATACAAATTTTATTCCATGCATACTATATTATACACTTCCAAATTGGAATCCTTTGTTGAGTTATGACAATTACCATATTTGCACATTAGTTTCCCTTGACTTTTAATCCTTTTTGCTTTTCTATAAACCTGTTTTACTACATTTCAATGCATGTAGGTGGGATTAGGATCAATATTTTCTAATACATTTATTTTAGCATTTTAAGTGAATTTATGCCTAAATATTGGAAAAATAACAAAATTTCACTTATCTTTGGAAATTAGTTAGTTTTTTTATGATTATAGGAATAGGCGGATCTTGTAATAATACAAATTTACCACTTTCTCTAAATTCAGATTTCCTCTTCAACCATTAAAGAAATTTCATGGATTTGAGATCATTAATGAATCATCTAATATATGGAAAGAAAATTGGAGCTTCTAATGAGATTAGTTGTGAGTTATTAGCAAAGACCTTGGAGATATTGTTGACTTTCTAAGTATTTCCAAAGCGTTGTAACAACACGAAAATTTTTTGGATTAGAATTTATTATTTCTTATCTTATTTTCAAAGAAAGTTTATGTATACATAATACTACCTTCTCCATTCCAAAGGAGATGACTCTTGGAACACGTGTCCAAATTATGATGGAAAAGAGAAGAACTTCTTAAAATTTCTCTTATATTTTCATTCTCTAGTTTTAGATGTAGTATGTTTAGATATAATTTAAGATGTTATAGGTAATTTGATGTCTTGTTATCGACTCCAAATAGATCATGGTGATATTTTGTTTTATTTTACTTTATACAATTCAATTTCATGATTGTCTTTTATTTTCCACAAGTGTGTTTCCTCTAATCAATCTTGCTAACAACATGAACAATGATTCATGGAAAGAATAAGTGTATATGTCATGTAAAGAGATAACTTGGAGAAAATAGGGTCCCAATAGCATGATCAATGTTCTGGTACATGATTCTTGCCGTGAGAGTTTAAGCTTGCTTTTGATTTATAAGTGTGGTGTGTGTTTTTATTTTTTATTTATGATTTATAATTGAATATGAGCACAAGCTCAATAGAATTAAATCATATAATTAGGAATGAAGTACTAATTGTAACAAGTGATGTTTTGATTACAACATATTGTTTTGACATGCATTTTTACACTTGCCAGTCATAGTGATCATTGATTAAAAAGAAATCGGTCTCAAGCAAAGTAAACCTACAATCAGTTTAATTTTGATTTGCATTTGCCTTTGAGAATTTATTAGTAGCTTTTCTTACATGAAAAGAGAGTTTCTAAAGGCTAATTTTGTATAGATAGTTTTGGCACTTCACAATTTTACATACTTTGGATTGATAATAAAATGTAACAAGATTTATACATATAAATATATTGACTCTTTTGGCACAATTAATGGGAATGTTCCAAAGGAATTAATCTTAAGAATTCATTTTTACATTTTTTTAGTGTTTTCAACATTTTTTTAGCACTAACATTTTTTATTTCAAGGAGTGGAGATGGTAAGACGAGAGGTAAGATCTTGCATATTCACTATTGTGAGTCTTCGAAAATCCTTGGCATATTGGTGCTATATGTGTAGAATTAAGGATAACAAAACAAATTTATTGATGAAATATTTCAATAATTTCCAATCACGGTGTAGTAAGAACCACTCCATCCATTAACCCATTGGAAGGAAGGTATACAAGAGAAGGGATGCATCTAAGGAAGGAAGCAAATGAAGGATAGGAACTTTTGAAAGGAAAACCAACTATTTCAAAGTAATTAATCCAAATCATGAGTAAATACTTTCTTGTTCAATTTTGCATAATGAAATGATGATATAATTTTTTTTATAAATCCATTCATTGGCTTCATTTTTTCTAAAGTTCATGTATTAAGATATGCAAAATGGGTACTAAAAAATTTTGGTAAAGGAACACATAACACCATAATAAACACATTTACTAAATTTTTTATTTACCCACATCATGATTTAGGGAAAGATAGTCATTTAAAATTTTTGTATAAAATTGACTTCATAAATATATTAAAAATATAAAAAAATTAACTTCATAAATATATTAAAAATAGAGTTGGGACAATCAATATTTGATGGAATACATCAATATATTTTAAAACCTGTTTTTAAGGGAGATAATTTTACTCACTTCATTTGGGTGTTAGATGAAAAATTTACACCTAAAATAGTAAATGATGGTCATCAAATCTGCATTGTGACAATTTTTCATCTTGACTGTTCAAAAGAATATTTAGCATATGAAATCACCATATATTTTTAAAATGTTTATAAGGGAAAAATATATTCAAGTATTGTGTAAGCCAAAACTTGAATCACTCCATTTGGATGCCGCACGAAACAAATATTCACACATTAGTAATTGCATGTCCTTAAAACAACATTGTTAAATTATGTTTCCTAGGTCTATTCATCACTAGTTTGGGATATCAAATCAAATTAATTCTAAAAAATATTTTTAATGGAGATATATAATCGAATCTATTTTAATATCCAGGTGGAATCACATCAAGCCATCATAAAACGAAAAATATGAGTTAACAATACTAACTATTAGTCCATGCAAAAAATCATGAACAACTTTGGCAAGCAGGTTGTTCCTTGGTATGTTTTATATATACTTTTAAATAAATTTGAAAAGATATTTATGTTGGAGATATCTACATGAATCCTCTTCAATTTGGATTTCAAATTACTTCAACCAGATAACAATGAATATTTAAATAAAATACCACTAGGAGGTCTAGACTAGCCACCACTTCTCAACAGGTAAAAATGTATTTGTATTTGTTTATTTTTCCTTGGATTTTTTCACTATGAATTGTTTGTAATTATTTTTTGAATCTCTTAGAAGAATAAATACCATACAATTCTCTATTTCCATGATTTCATGTTTTATTGTAGGCCACTGGTAATTTTTTGCAAGCCCTAAGACCAAAAGGTAAAAATATTAATGAGTGATTGTTAAGATAAAATTTTGAAGATTTATGAAATCTGGTGTGATATATAAACATGAAATCCAATAATATGTGGCATCCTGATATGTTGAAAAAGATATTTTTGAGGTACCAATTGCTTGGAGCTCACCACAAGGACATTTCAACTATTGAATAAAAACACCAACAACCCCAAAAATTTCCAAGATGGAACAAGATCAAGATAAACAAAGAAATGCTACAAATACTAGTATAAAAAAAGAAGTCAAGTTATATACCATGTCAAGTCACATCCACTATACAATTTCTACAAATAAGGTATTCTCAAGAGATCCACTATTCATCCTACTTATTCACCATAGTGTGCAAATTTGTTTCTTCTTTTTGTTATCACTCTAATAATTCTCAAAGTTGTGAGATTTTTTATTATAGTTTAAAGAATATTAGAGGAAACCACAAGCCTACTTTTAAGTCTTAGGATCTAGCCTTCCTAAGGCTCAGAGAGGGCTTTCTCTATAATATTTACTTTGTTGATTTATATCTAATTTTGGGCTAGTTATATGGGGCAAATTGGTTTTGAGGTTTTGATTTAGTTTGGTGGGGAAATCACTTACTGAGATGGATAGCTATAGATATGTTTTTCCATTGGGAAGATGGAGTCAATGTGTCAAGCAGTCAGATCAGGATCAAGGTCTAAAGGTAAATGTTCACAGGGTAAGATAGTAGAGTAAATTTGGATCTTCAAAGGCTAATGGTGAAATGGTTTTTATCGGGATACAGAGCAATTAAGGGTTATTTAATATGGATAAGGAGTGAAAAGGTAGAGGTCAATCGAAATCAGGGAGAAATTAAGGGTTCCCTAGTCTGGATATCAGCAGAAAACATTTAAATGAAAATAAGTCAATAACAGAGTGCTTTTAACAAATTCTGAAATAACAATTCCCGATTTCACATTAAAATTTAGAACACATTCATGAATGGATGGAAAATATACAAAATTTGACAAAATGACAAGTGAAATACTTCACTGCAGTGGCCCAACACATGAATCCTATAATATAATGCTTTATTTTCTGTGATCCAGTCTGTTGACTTGAACTTGATACAAAAACCCTTAGGTTCAGAATATTATAGCTACAGAAATGTTCAACAATTAATCCACACTCCAAATGATGAAGTATTTATACAAAAGATAGTACAAAATATCCTAGAATAATCTTAGGAATTTTTCTTGGAAAATAAAATATCTTCTTGCAAGAAGATAGTGACAATTGCATAACTAATTGCTAGCTGTCCTATTTATTGAAATTAAATAGCTTGCTGTTTGGATTTGGGCTGCAGCTGGATGACTGAGGTGTCCCTCACACTAGCAGTTTTATCTTCAATCTGTTTTAATATTCATATTTCATCTGATACACTTTCAACTGATACTCTTTGACTGATACTCTTTGACCGCTGAAAAACCGTTTTACTGCTGAAGTAAAAACAACAACTTTGTTTTTTATCTTTCATGCTCTGTCCTTACTGTGATTTGATCTTACAGTAATATATTAATTTCTCCCAGAACACAGCTTCTGGAAATTTG
The DNA here is from genome assembly GCA_034641835.2 of Pinus albicaulis. NCBI lineage: Eukaryota > Viridiplantae > Streptophyta > Pinopsida > Pinales > Pinaceae > Pinus > Pinus albicaulis. The sequence goes on along the minus strand of CM076579.1, from coordinate 1,511,147,181 downwards.
ATCTTCATAATTCTTCTAAAGTTTTCATCATCTTCAGTGTATTTTGCAAATGTTGGTTTGATCACAAAAAGGTGTTTTACTTCATGCTGCAAGTAAAACAGATTTTCAATACTCTTTTGTAAAACTTTCCCTGTTGGTATTCCCTGCCAATCTGATTTGTTTACCTGTTATTTAGCAAATTCTCTTATATTTTTGTTATAATCTTCTTGTTTCATCAATTTTTTGTTGATTACCAGAAGATTTGGAAGGCCTTTTTGCCTCAAAATATCAAATTTTACCATGAAACTTGTGATTGCCATATCCATGTTTTGGCACTTTTCCTTTAATTGTTTCATCAATTTCTTCTTGGAAATTACCTTTTTACCTCAAGTATGGTTTCTGTTCTTTATGTTATTCCAATTTCGTCCAATTCTTGTTTATTTTTGGAATTGAGGAATTTGATAATTTCCAATGCCTCTTCAGGTTTTGTACCTAGTTCCTCTTTGGTCTTCTATATTTATTCTTTTTCCGCTTTTAGTAAATCCTTCTGTTCATAAATTACCTGTATTGATGGCCAAGTATCATTGGCTGATTCAATGATATTGGATCATAATTGGTTTTTAATATGTGCCATGGGTTCTTTCAAAGTCAATTCTGTTTCCAATTTCTTGAGTTGTTCACTCAACCTTTTAGCCTTTTGCTCTTCAGTCTTGGCATTAATCTGTGCAAGCTTTTTGGCATCTTCCAGTTTTTTAATCTGTTCCTTTAACCTATTATTTCATTGGTTTGTATGGACATGTCCTTCATTGCCTTTACCAATTTACTAGCCTCATCTGATTGTTGGACTACTGTAGTAGAAGACTCAGTAGCAGAAGTTGTTGATGAAGTTACTGGCACTGTTGTAGCCAATGGAACCTTTGGAGCTAGTTCTTCTTCTAGAGTAGCCTGGTAATGCTATTGTAACCATAGGAATTACAGTTGTAGGGACTTCCCGTGCTTTGGTAGCTTCTTTTTCTTTGACCAATTTTTCCATCTCAATCTCCATCTCTTTAATCTGGGCTGTCAGCTGCAATATGAGACTCATCATCTCATCCTTTTGATTAGATTCCTATAAAATCTCCTTGGACTGTGGATGCTCTATAGGAGGTAATTTCAACTGTTTCCTAAGTGCAACAATATCAACACTCTTCTTTTTTATCAGTTCCTCTACAACTTTTACATTAGTAGGATCATAACCCACCTCAATCACTAACTCCTCCAAAGATTTGTTTCTGGTATCCTTAGCCTATGATGAAGCTTTCTCAACTTTGAGCTGATCTCTTACATTTATCAAATTATTCTGAAGCTTTTGTGCACTCATTGATTTTGTAGTCATTGTGGAATATATCATCTCTGAACTATGTTTATGGAATTAAATTTGGTCCAAGGGATGAATGTATTGGATTGGTACTTCAAAATCAATTGTTTTATAATCAGATGTTGTTTTAGGAGTTGGCACTGTGGGTTGAAGTACTGTCATCAACAATTTCTTGTTCTTGTAATCAAAGGCTGAAAGCAGCTTGTTTTGTATGTCAGGAGTCTGCTCTAAGTATTGAGAATACATTTCATTTTTTATTTCCTCATTTTTAGCTTTAATCTCTTTATACTTTTCCTTAATGTCCATATCCTTCTCCTCTGTTTGCTTTGATGATGACACTTCTATACTATGTTTTTCTTGGATCAACTGTGTATTAGAAGTGGTAGGTTGCTGGTCATTTTCAATCACTGTGGGAGGCACAATGTCTTTCTCTGGAAACTCCATGTATATAACCTCAACTGTCTCTTTTTCTTTATCTGTAGGATTAATCTTTGGATTTTTGTTGTACCTGAGTTTAAACTTTGTTCCTGTGGTAGTTTCAGTAGTGTAAGAGCCTTCTTCCCTTTTTATTTTCATGATTCTATCTTCTTGAGCTGGAGTCTACAAAATGTGACTAGTATCACTTTGCTTATCAACTTCTACCAGTGTATTCTCTAACAATTCTGTTTGGTTTGAGAATTTCTCAATGTCAGGCTTCTTCTCATGAATTTATGGAGTTAATTTACATTTAACTCTGATTTTGTTGATTATACCATAGGGATCATAATACTAAAGATTTTTTTTTCTAAATTTGTACTCTAACAACTGTTTTTCTGCCTCTGCACCTGCTTCTTTGTTATTACATATGAAGGGACCTACTTGGTTCTTCAGTTTAAACTAGGTTTTCTTCTTTGCAGCCAAGAAATTTACAGAATCTGAGTTCAAAATCTATCTTATATACTCTAAAGAAAACAACCTCATAGGTAAATATTTTGGCAACTTGTAAGGAATGAGGGTTGTCCCATGAACTCTAATTTCAGTGTGATTTTGGTATAAATACCAATCACTTGTCCTGCTCTGTTCATACAACTGTAAAAATTTCTTGATTTCATTACTGATCCTGGGCTGAACACTGTTATTTAGTAGATTGACCAATGGATGGATGAAACAATTTGTAAAGTATGCATTAGTAAACTCATTTGACTCCTTTCTTATCAAGGAGGTCCATAATATAACAAACTATGTATTTCCTTCTACATCCATCTTTTGAAGAGTTATAGGAAACTTGTCTAACTGAAAATAAAGGAACATGTGGAAAAGAAATGAAGTATACCTAAAGACACCTTTAGTAGGTAATTTGACAAGTTGTTCATGTATGCTATCAGCAATATACTGGGGAAAATTGTAGATAACTACAGGGGGCTGGTCAGGTAAAAAAATGGACAGGAAACCAAGTACTAATGCATCAACATGTTCATGTGTGAAATATCCAAGTATGAAAGACAACATGGAAATAATGTGTCTGGTTCCTTCTGGGAATTTAGAATAGGAATATGGAGGGTTGATCTTGGGGATTTCCACATAGGAGGGCATGAAAGTTTGAAAAAATTGGATTCTTTTGGGAAAATCCAACTCCAAATAGAAATTTGTGAGAGCTTCAATAGATAAGGGAATTGGATTAGGCTCAGGCTACAACTGAAGCATCTGGTTTATAGATTCAATTGTTATGGTAAACAATACTTCTATTTTAGAATTGATAATGGCCCTTTGATCTGGAGAATAATGATATTGGCATAATCTGATAGCTTCTGGGCATTGATGGGTGTGAGGAACAACATACTTAGGCAAATTTGATTCCCAAATAAGCACATCATCTACTTGGTCCAAGGATTTCTCTTGGCTCCAGCAGTGGACTTCAAGAAGGTTAAATTCAGTTACAAGATCTGTGATTTTGAAATCAACATCTTCCAAGGGAGTATGTTCTACATCTACAACAGGAGGTTGTAGAGGGTTGATTACAATTGTGCTTTTGGATGCCATTGATAGGTTTGTTTTATCAATTTAACACTCTTGATCTTTAAAACTCAGATTTTTAGGTCTGTGACACACTTCTGTAAGATTAAACTATTTACAGAAGGAATTTAAATGTAACAGAGGTTCTGTTTTGGATTGCAAAAGGTTACTTCTGATCACTCTGACTAAAACTGGAAATTCTGTATTAAAATAATGAAATTTTGTTGATCTTATAGCTTTAACAGAAGATATCAAGGGTTTAAAGTAGACTTTCTATGTGAGAACAATCCTAAAACATAAAAATTTGTAAAAAAGGGCTTCTGAGTACTGTGAAAAAGGCTTTGGATGTCTCATAAGGCTTTTTTAGTCTGCATATGGCTAAACTTAATCAGATTTTTCTTTTAAAACAGGTTAAAGCTTCAGAAACTGTGGAAATGCTCAAGGTTTGTCAATCTAAAGAATTTATGAAGAAAAGGGGCATTCTTTTAAGGCATACAAGCTTCTAAGGATTCAATTAACAATATATTTCTTTCAGATTTGATGGATAGGTCTCTTTTTTTGAAGAATACCTGTGAAAATTCAGAAATTTGTTGCAAAGAAGGGTTTCTTGGGTTTTGAAAGCTTTCAAAAACTTCTTGTGGTCTTTAAATGCAGTCTGGATGCTTCTAAACGATTGTAGCAATTGAGTATGATGAATTCTGTTGTTTTTGAGGTAAAATAGAGGCGACAATGCATTTTTCTCATTCTGGAGAGGTTTTAAGCGCAGAAAAAGGTAACAGAGGCTTGAAATGAATGCATTTCGGGCGTTTATAAACAGTTGTAGTGAATATTAATTGCATTAAACACAAGTAATTTCAAATTATGGGTGGTTTAGGCGTGGAGGAGGATATTACCGCCAGGCAGTTTTCGCAACAACGAAAGGTGGTAAATGGTTTTCGTTGAATCGATGCGATCCAACAATAAAGTGACGCGTGGAGGGGAGAGAAAACGATAAAACAACTTTTACCGCAAATTTGGATTTGTTTAACGATCGCGCTATGAAGACTGCAATATGGAATAATCACTGTTAGATCTAGCAAAATGAAGCGAATGGCTGAGATTGACCGATGAAACTGCGGGGTAATGGGCGTGGGGCCCGAGATTTCTTTATGCGGCAAGAGTGGATTGTATATTAAAACATATTTTTAATATATAGTTTATATATGAAATATGATAGGCGGGCTAAGGTTATACATAATAGATGAAATATGTATAAGTATAATGTTTAGCATTGGGCGGGTTTAATATACAAGGGATAATTTTAACCTATGGGGAGCAGGGATAATAATCACACAAGGAATAATAAACCATAGGTTAAAGTAAAATATGGGTTTGGGATAATATTAAAAAGGATTTGATATAATATGGGCTTAGGGTAAAATATATGATTTAATATATAAAATTAATGGGTTAATAATAAAGAATAAACTAAGTTTAATATAAAACATAATAAAGGGACAAGTGTTAAGAGTCCCAATATAATATATTTATATTAAAACTTAGGATAATTTTTTTTTTGGGTATATTTGGGGTAGGGGAATTAGTCATGGGTTTTTACTTTACCTAAGTAAAATGAATTTTACACTTAGGAAAAGGGGTTTTTTTTGAATGAAATTGAATGATAATGGGAAAAGGAAAAATGAAGTGGAAATCATCAAAATGTAGGGGATGAAGTATTTTTACAAGGGAAATGACTATTTGAAGGAAGTTGGTGAATGAATTGACGAGGTTCTACTTTATCCATGATTGTAAAAACTGCTTCTTCCTACCCTTGTGCTACCCTAATATTTTTTTCTTCATTTTACTTGGGCGCATTTGAGCTTGCAAACCCTTGTTCATCTTTCTTTTAAAACATCAAACTAACTAATTCTACCCTTATTTCTTCCAAGGGTTCAGATTAAATTGTTGAGCTCCTTATTTATTCTCTACCTAACTACTGATCTGCCAAGATTAAACTATTTGGAAAGATCTTTATTCTCTATCTATCAGCATGAAATTTAAAATATGAAAAAGTCAAGATTAAGTTATTTGACTCATCATGGACTATGGCATTTTGAACAAGCTGCACATAATCATTTATTTTTATAGTAAAAAGTAACTAGTAGTGGCATTTTGACTTGCATCACTTTCATGTCTTATTCTTATCTCTTTTTTTGTTTGAGGTCCATTTTTTCTATTCCTTTTGATATTTTTCTTTTAAGTCCTTTGATTTTTTTTTTTTAAGGACTTTTACCCGCAGTTATATCCCAAAAAGGATATCTAATATAATGCACTGCGGAAACCCCTCATACTTAAAAGACTTTTACCCTCTTTACATTTTTTTATTTTCTAATATGGGAAAACAATTTGAAGAAAGCAAAGTATGTGCATATTACAAGACTAATCAAAGTCAATTAAAAAATTATGAATCCTATTATTATAGAACCCTAACAGTGGCTCCACATGGGGATGGCATTTCTTGGTGAAATGTCAAGAACTTTGAGACTAGTAGCCTTTGAATTTTGACTGTGTTGGCCTTGGAAATGTCTTTTGAGCTCTGCAATTATTCATACTTATGATATTTTATCCTTCAAAGCTTAGGGCCTTCTCTTTAGACTTCAACTTTGTTAGGAAAAACATCCAATCCAATCTAAAATATGCAATGTTATGTACAATGATTAAAGCAAACAAATTTAACTACTTTTTATTATGAAGAATAGTAATGCTTCAACATTCTGCCATTGACAGGTCCACCTAGCAGATATGATCCGTCCATATCCTTCAAAAAGAAAGCATTGTTACCTCTGTAACCATAAATAACATAAGGTCCTTTCCATAGGAAATCAAATTTCCAATGTTTGCCTTTCTCTTCTCTCCTTGAATCCCACTTTAGAACTTTATCACCTATATAGAAATCATCTTCCTTACTCTTTTTGTCAAAAATCTTCTTAATCTTGTCTTGGACAACTTGAGACTTAAGATAAACCTCTTCTCTGGTTTGCTGCAAGTGTATGGTTTGGTTAATGTTTCTTTGAATATCATTGGTTTCAACTTGTAATTATTGGATTATCTTCATTATTGGTACTCCTAAGGAAGATGGAAAAACAACATCCATCCCATAGACAAGCTAGTAAGGGGATGTACCAATATATTTCTTAGCAGTAAGTCTATCTGCCCATAAGGCATTAACTAACCTCTTGTTCCGAGTTTTCTTGTTGTCTTCTAGTAATTTCTTGATGATGTTCACAAGGATTTTATTGGAGGATTTAGCAAGGCCATTACCTTGAGGGTAATATGAAATAGAATGGGCAAGGGTAATGTGGTATTTATGACAGAAGTCAATCATCTTTTTCGATTTGAATGTTGCTGCATTATCAGTGATTATCTTTTGGGGGCATCCAAATCTTGAGAGTATGTTGTTTTCTAAAAATGAGATTATGACAGTGTCAGTGGCTTGCCTGGAAGGTATGGCTTCTATCCACTTAGTGAAATAGTTTGTGGCTGTCAAAATCCACTTGTGTTGGGTTGAGGATGGAGGGTGAATTTCACTAATGAAGTCAAGACCCCATTATTGAAAAGGAATTTCTGTTGAGATGGGTTTTAAGGGTAAAGGTAGTAGCTTTTTCTTTCCTTCAAAGTATTGGCACTTGTGACAGGAGGTCACATACTTTTTTACATCTGCGAATAAGGTAGGCCAGCAAAAATCAACTCTCAAGATTTTGTCTGCAGTAGTCTTCCAGTATAGATGTCCCCCACAGTCACCTGCATGAAAATATTCCAAAACTTTGTTAGCTTCTTCTTTAAGAAAAAAATTCAATAAAATTCCACCATGATCTTTCTAAAACAGTGCATTGTTTATGATAAAAAATCTTATTGCCTTTAACTTTAAAAATCTAGCTTTTGTTCTTTATAATCCAGGAGAAGCTTGTAAATTTAGTAATACAAATATAATATCTGCATACCATGGTGAGTCTGAAAAGGCTTCACTGATCTCTGGAGTCGCCATCTGTTCCTGATCATCTATTTGGGCAATAAAATTAATATCTAAAGCATGACAATTTGATTTTTCCATGTTATTTGTACATTTGAAATTTAGTCTAAAAGAATGACGTTCTGCATGATTTTTTTCCATATTGTGTATCCAAAATCTTTCTCCTGCTCCTAATTTCTTAATTGATCCATCAAAATCTAGGTGCCATAATGATTCATGAAAAATGTTTTCACTATCTGGTACTTTGTTTTTCTCTTTTAGTTCAGTATTTTTTTGAATGGCAGTTTCAGAGTTACATAAAATAAATGAATCCATATCAGTAGGTGTAGATTAAATAGGATAATTTCTTGGTCATTATACACTACTAACCATGTACTTCATTAATGTTTCTCTGTAAAGTTTCTTTGGTTGGCCAAAAACTGATATTGTTGCATAAGACATATCAAGTTGTAGAGATCCCTATAATTTAGCCCCTCATGAGCGAGATAAGAGAATTCGATACTTGGGAGGGATGTAAGCTACTATAATGTCCATGACTATGCTTTTTCTAGGATATTGAACTAAAGTAACACAAATCTTTTATCAAACCTAAACATTTCACTTTGTTGGAATCAAATGAGAAGAGATCTTTGTAAGGTCTAGTGATGTCTAAATTCAGGGTTTCCATTATTTCTTTTTGCATTAAATTGTGTGAAGCTCCTAAATCTAGCATTGCATTATGTAAAATATGATCATGAATAGTTAAGCTAATGTAGAAAGGTGGAACTGCTCCATCTTGGTGTTTCCCATTAACATCAGAACCAAAGATTAATTTTGGTTGATCATCACTTAGATTTATTGAATCTTCTCCATCATTCATATGTAAAGTTTCAATGATAGTTGTTTTGTATAGGTCATGTTTTACCAAATTTTTCAAAGGAATTGGTATATTCAATTTGGCAATTTCAGCTTGGATATTAAATGGTGCTTGAGATTTTCCTAGCTGAATTATCTCTTCTTTTGTAACTGTAGTTTGGGTAGGTTTGTTTTCTTTTTCTACAACTATTTTCTCATTTTCTGTTTGTATTTCTACTATCTTACTGTTTTTGGTTTTCTTTTTAGGAACAGATTGAGAAGCAGCAGATGTTTTTGCATATTTTGTATTTTTAGTAGATGATTTAGCAGTGGCAGCTTTAAGATCAGCTGATTTTGGATCAATAGTAGGTGTTTTTGAGTCTAAAATTGTTGTTTTAGAAAAATTGGTTGTTTTGGCATCATCAGATTTTTGTGAATCTGTTGATGTTTGGACAACATCATCTGTGATGTCAACAATTTTGGGACTAGGTCAAATTTTAGGACTTGAGATTTTCTGATTTGGACTAGAGTTTTTCTTGGTTTCCCTAGAGAGAATTTGCAGAACTTTAGTGGTAGGAGCCTCTACTGTTTTCTTTGTTTATGTTTGGGAAGATTTATTAATAGAAGGCTCTACATTTTTCTTGCTCCCAAGGTTATATTTCTTATGGACTTCATTGATTGCAAACTCATAACCTTGCTTGTAATCAAAAGACTCACCAGAATCTAATTGTAATTGTTGTAATTCATATAACTCCTCTTATTCTTGTGTAAGAAAAATGGTGTTATCTTCATTAATACACATTAGATTTATGATGTCTTCATCATCTTCATTTTGATGAGAACTTTCATCATAGTTCTCTTGGAAAGGTGGTCTTATTGTTTGGTCAGGTGCCGATTCTCTAGATTTTCCAGTATTGGTGTTTTTCCTGAAATTGGGATTTCTAATCTGAGGTCCTTGCTGTTGGTTATCCCACTGTGGCTTCCTTTCCATATTATCTAATCTATCCATCATTCTCTCTAATTTTTTTGCTAATTGATCTATTTTCAAATATGAAGTAGATGTTTCCTCTTTTATTGTTACTCTCCTTTCATTTCTTAATGTAGCTTTCTTTGCTAACAAATTTGCTGCTACACTAACAACATCACTTTGCATCTGATCTAAGGCCTTTTGATTTCTCTCTATTAATTGATAGGCTATATCTATATAAACTCCATCAGGGAATTTGATAAGGAAAAAATCTGGAGGAGGTTTAAGATTAGCAGGAATTGCATTATAAATACTGTTATATCTAGTACGATAATCTTGAACTATTTCATTTGGTGCTCTTTTCATATTTTCGAATTCAGACAAAATTTGTAGTAGATTTTTCTTCTTTTCCCATATATTAAGAAATAATCTATGAAAAACTGCTAAATCAACAATACTACCAGCATTTAAACCTTTAAACCACTTTTTTACCTCACTAGTTAAAGTTTGAGCAAAAAGTCTCATTTGGACATCAACATCATCTATTTCATGAAGTTAAAAATAGTCTGTCATCTTATTAACATACTTTTGGGCAGTGTAATGAGTGGTTGCATCAAATTGAGGTATTTTGCTTTGATAATCCTGGGGCATGTCATGTAATTGTGTTGGTAGGACCAAGGGAGCATATCTTGTAGCCATGGCTAGGAGGTAATTTGGAAGTACTTGGTGAAGAGCTAGAAGTACTTGCTGATGTAGTTAAAGAAATTGCAGATGAGATTAGAATATAAAAATATGTATTGGAAAATGTGGTTGAGATGCTAGAAGATGAAGTTGGGATGTATGAAGAGGTGCTTGGGAATGAGAATGATGTATTGGAAAATGCAGTAGAAAAACTAGTGGATGAACTTGAGGTGGTGGAGAATGGGAATAATATTTTAGGTTGAAATGGTTGCTTTGGAAAAAATGAATCTGTGGAATGAAGTGTGGTGGAAATAGTGGATGAAGTGGTAGTGAATAGGGATGAACCTACAAATTCTACAAGGCTGGTATCTAAATGAGTGGTAGAAGGCTTAGGGGTATAGGCTGATAAAGCACTCAGTTCAACCGAATGTTGTAAATAAGATTCATCTATTTCTTTAATCAAAGTAGCAGTTATTGCATCAAGCTTATCATAAAATTCAAAAATATTTTCTTTAGAATCAACTGAAACAGTTTCCTTCTTAGTTTCAATAAATGAAATAAAATCAGTATCTATAACAGTACTATGTAAGTCACTTTCTGATTTGGTTCTGAATAAATATTGTTCAAAAATTTAAATGAAATTCTATGTCTTGTAAACTTGATAGCTTTTTTGGAAGGGAATTTTCTTTGAATAATGAAACTTTATTACCGAAATCTTCTACTCTTTTATTTTCTTTCCAATTATGTCAGGATTATCTACTATGACAACAAGTTGTGGATCTGGATTTGACTTGGTATAGTAGATTCTTCAGGAAGCCAAAATTATATTTTTTTATGAAAATATACTCACAACTTATTAAAACAGTCTCAAGGTGAAAAGACAATGAAAATATTTCCTTTAAGATATATTTTAAAACTGAAGATTGGTTAGTTCCCTAGTATGGTCGCCAATATGTTATCACTCTAATAATTCTCAAAGTCGTAAGATATTTTATTATAGTTTAAAGAATATCAGAGGTAACCACAAACCTACTTTTAAGTCTGAGGATATAGCCTTCCTAAGGCTCAGAGAGGGCTCTATCTATAAGATTTAACTTTGTTGATTTATATCTGATCTTAGGCTAGTTAAATAGGGCAATTTGGTTTTTAGGTTTTGATTTTTTTTGGTGGGGAAATCACTTACCTGAGATGGATAGCTATAGATCTGTTTTTCCATTGGTAAGATGGAGTCAATGTTTCAAGTAGTCAAATTAGGATCAAGGTCGAAAGGTAAATGTTCACATGGAAAGATAGTAGAGAAACTTTAGATCTTCAAAGGCTGATGGTGAAATGGTTTTGATTGGGATAAAGAGAAATTAAGGGTTCTTTAATCCGGATAAAGAGTGAAAAGGAAGAGGTCATGTTGGTTTGAGGGGTCCTGACCCAGGTTTGAAGTGCAAGGTTTGCCAACAAAACCCTATACTACTGGCCCTTTCGGCAGTGATCCACTTTCGCAGGTCAAAGTCTCACTTGAAGTAGTATGGGTGGGTGCTGGAACCAGGTTTCTGCACCCTAAGAAAGGATGGGTAAAGCAAGCAGAGCTGCAATAGGTCCTGTAATCCCCGATTACCTTGTTCTGCGCAAGGTTAATTAAGTCTCTATTCGTATCCACGTGCACTAGATATATAGTTATATGCTTGCTATAATATCAACACAGGAGTACATAAACAGAACTGAACAGATCTAGATCCAAGAACGCAGTCTACAGATCTTTCACAGCTTAAGGACAGAAAACGCACAATACAACAATTATCAGTAATTCACATAACAGTGCTCACAGATTCAGTTCTCTAACAATATTTCACATTCATTCATTCATCAATTCTTCCTTACAATTCCCTTCCCAACCTGTGCACACAGCAGCAAGGTCCGCACACAGTTGGAATTGGATCTCCGTGCACACAGCCAGTAGGAGTCCATTCCCCAAAACCCAAACAGATAGCTTAAATCACAATTTGCATCAATAGCTCATCATATCGTATCCTTTACAATAAAAAATGCATCTCTATTTATAACAATCTAGCCTTTAATTTCCTATGGTCCAAAACCCATGGTTTTCTTCCCTTTGACCCATTACAATGCATTTGGGGCTTTGATCCACCCCAAAACCCCTCCACTAGGCTAAATATAATAAAAAATATTCAAAATGGACCAGTTTCGTAGCTTGTTAGGAGACCCCATTCCAACAGTCCCCCAACACAATCTTGTGACTCGTCCTGAGTCACTGCAGTGGTGCGGCTTCAATTTGCGCATGCAAGGTAGCCAGAGTGAGGAGGAGCGATGGGAGAACTTCCTTACTCTGGGCCGCATTTCGTTGTGAAATTTTGACCAGTGTCAGGGAGGCAGGGCCATCTGGAGCCGTGATAACCTATTCTAACAGCAGGTGGAGGCGTGCAATGGCAGACTGAGCGTCTTCAGCGAGCTGGAGTGCGGTGTTGGTCCATGGTTTCAACCGTTTCGAAGTGAAATGCTTGTTGTGACAAAGATTCTCAATCCTTTCCAAGATGGATAGATGCTGCACGGAGACGGTGGTGGGTGAGGAGGCTCTGACTTGGTCCAGAGCAGCTTCCGCCTGCTGTAATTCCGTCTGGATATGATAAAGCATGGAATGGTGCCGGAGGGCCGTCCATAGTTGGGTAGCTGTTTCAACTAGTTGTGCGCCCTGCGTCAGCTACTCTTGAATAATATGTGTTGCCTCTGTGACCACTGCAATCTACTGGTCACGTACTTCCTGAGGTATGCCATACTATTGTTGTGTGGCTCATTCATGGTGGCAGACTTCACGCAACACTTTGGTGTTTAGTCCTTTTAGCTCTGTGTGAGATAGCTGCGCTAAATCAATTTGGAGGTCCCCAGTAGTTGGATCAAGAGCATTGACAAGGGAAATTCGAGGGAGGGAACACACATTGCTTTGGTTGGGGGAGACTCTGGAATTGCGGAGAAGTCGCAGCATGTCCCTGTATCGCAGTGTTCCTTCTGCACGTGGCTCGCAGACAATCCTTTCTGCCGAGAGCCAGTGCTCACCCCTGTGACTGCACTCAGCACTCTCAGGTGCTCTGGTTGGGTCCATCTTAGCAACACGAAGCGAGCAACCCAGAGAATGTTAATGAGTGCAAAAAACCAGTACGCAGATAGCAGGAGCATGTTGTAGGGTGAATAAATATCCTGCTGTGTAATTATCCAGCCATTCGCACACCGTCTGGAGCTATTTAATGGTGAAGTAGCCCATTCGTGAGACTGACCATCAATCAAGTAGATCAATCTTACCATAAATGGATGCATTGATGATCTGCCACTGATTGTGCGTACTTGTAAGATCCCTTTTTTATTAAATCGGGATGGGAGGATGGGTGTCCTGCGTGCCTGAGGTCGTTTCCCCAGAATTTCAGACCACAGATGACGCATGTATGTCATTCACGTATCCTGAATGAAGGTCGACGCGAGGTGTGTCTGCAAGTTGGCCATCAGTCTTTTCGAGCCATGCGCTTCGCCCTTGGTTGGAACATCCTTGCACCAGAGGTCTGCGTCACACGCCCTCGTGCCATTTATTACTTGAGGCGTCCAAAAACTCTCCAAATTACACGTCGGTCTAGGCAGGTCCGTAACCCAACGCATGCCTAGGTTAGCGGTACCCTGGAAAGGCTGTCCGTTCAAGGTTTTATCGTACCCTTGAGTGTTTTATGTCAGCAAGTATCCGCGTAGGTCGACTGACCTCGGAGTCCATCTAGGAATTGGGGTCCCTATGCGCAGGATCACCCTTCTCCAATACTTCTCCTGAGTGAAGAATACCAGTCCTTGCGTAGGTGCTCTGCACAGTGTTAGTGATAGTGCCCCTAGCCTGCGTTCCATGGGAATATTAAGTTCAACCTCCTTCTGACTATCATCTGCGTCCTCTTGATAGGGTAGGTTTCTTTCCATGGTATAGATGCGATGAAAATTCCTCATGGCCTGAAGACATCGAAGCGCCAAAACCTCGTGCCATCGGCCTTGCCAATTTTCCAACTCCTCATCAGAGTCATAAAAACATTCACTATCCTTTTCCCAGCAGAGCATTCCTTCATCTGTGGGGCTAACCCGATCTTCATCCTGCATAATTAATTTATAAATATGATCTAATTCCTCCTCCTCATAGGCTGGCTCTGTATATCGCGCACCTTCTGCTGGATCTAGTGGTACTACGACACGTGTACCTTTGATTTCAAACACCATGCTATGTTTCTTGAGATTAGTGACACCCCCAATGTCAATTGCCCAGTCCAGTCCAAGAAGCGCAGGGTAGGGATCCGCATCTTCCACAATTTCTATGACTTCAAAGTCAGCTAGGACCCTTACCCTTGCAATGTCAACCATGAATTTTGGTAACCTCCCAAGAGGGATGATTTTTTGTTGATTGGCCATTCGCAGCTGGATGGTGGACCATTCTAATTTAGGTTCTCCCAGTCATTGCCATGTCTGATTTGGTAATACATTCGCATTTGACCCCAGATCTAAGATAACTTGATCCATCTCGTAGTCACCAATCTGCGCAGTCAATCACATCTCTCTTCCGGTGTGCTTCTTATAGCTGTATAGTTTGTGTACATCCTTGGTCTCAGGGATCAAATTGGACTGAAATGCGCAGGAATTCAGTAGTGCTTGGATATTTCATACAGCCTGCGGATTTCGTAGCAGCTTCATACATGCATTTAAAAAGGGCTCAACCCCTTCCTCTATCTGAGGTCGCGTCGGTGGCTGCGTGGGGACTGCCAGTGGTGTTTTTTATTTGAAAGGCACTTCTTCCTGGGAGGCAAGCTCCTCCTTTGCTCCCTGGGTGACTAGCCTATTGTGTGTCATGAATTTTACACATGGATCTACCTTTCTTAGCTCGGTTTTAACTCTTTGTACGTTCTGCGTAGAAGTGGGCTGCTTTTCCTGCATCTTAGCTATTAAAATTGGGCAGTCTTCTACCTCATGGTCCAGCTGCCTACAATATTTTCATGATGGCCTGGTGGGATTTGGGCATTCTCTTGCAAAGTGCCCTATTTCCCCACAGTTATAACAAACTAGCTTCCCACGTTCTCATCCTGCGCTTCCTCCCCGACCTCCTTTGCCTCGGGCCGATGATCCTCCAAAGTGCGCAGAAAGTCTTGGCAACGCAGGGTCCAATTGTACCCTATATAATTTCCCACAATCCATCATTAAGTCATAAGTACGACATTTCTGCTCGTCATGTCCCACTGATCGGCAGAATCGACACCATTGTTGCTTTAGTTCTAGGACATACGCACCTAGCTGAGGGCAATGATTCGTATCATGCAGTCCTGCTACATGACAATCATCACACCATAGCGCAGGTCCGCTTGAACCTGGTCATAATAGGACGGGTTCCCTACTTGCCCCTGGGCATACCGGACTAGGTCCTCCTGCTTACATGTAATTCGTCAGCAGAGGGGACTGATCCTTCGTATGGCCAGACACCCGGCATCGTATGCACCAGAGATCTGCACAAACGTCCTTTCCTCACTCTTTTCATAGGTTCTGTATCTCCATATGCATAGCCCCAAGTTGTTCCTGGATTTGTTGTACCCCTACGGATGTATCCTCTTGGGGGGCGGCCTCCAGTTTCATAGCGACTTCCACAGCCTTCTCTTGTGACTCAAAGGTCTGATGACTCATTGGCATGCGTAGGTGAGGTAACAACATAGCGATGAACCATTCCGTATGCTATCTATCATCATATTTGAATCCTCCTTCCCTGATTGCTTTCTTCAGTCGGTGATCAACCTCCCATACTGACTCAGACGCACCTTGTTTGAAGTCCTTTACTTTTGCTACCAACTGAGAATAAGATTTCGGCTTCCTGAACTAGTGCTTCAAAGCGTCCTTGATATCTTGAATAGATGCGCCCCCATTCTGGGAAATATACCGCATATACCAGTCCAGGGCCCTGTCTTGGAAGGCCAAAAATAGTTGCGCCCTTTTTACCATATCACTCGCCACATTTTGCGCAGTCCATACAGAGTCTGCAACGAACCAAAACCGGTCCATATCCTCATCTCCTACCCCCTGAAGGTAGGTAGTTTCAGATGTGCAACCATATCACTATCTAGGGAGGGTGGTGGTATAGGCGAATTCTTATCTTAGCGCAGCCTAGGTGGCGATGTGGCTGGATCTTGCTCAGCTGGTTCCTGCAACCGATTGTAGGCGGATCTCCCTCCATCAAGGTTGGTCTGATATTATTTACCGCTGCGTGTTGCGCTCCTGTCTAGATCGGAGGTCATTCAGTCAGTATGACTACACATAATACTCTTTTCGCACAGTAATTTCTTGATCAGCAACGGTAACATCCTCAAAAATTTTCCCCGGAACCCTTTGAAGAATCGTCATTCGGCCTCAGAGTGTGATACAAACTGATCAATGGCAAATTTTTTCACAAATCCTCCTAGCACACTATCCACCCAGTGATCCATTGTACGCGTGATAGTATTATCAGTTCTGTCTAGCTGCTCGACTATTTCTGGGGTCCACTGAGTGACTCGCTCGTCCTTCCAGCACTTTTGGAATTCCACAAGTCTGGCCAGTCACTCTTGGAGTTCAATCGCAAAGGTTACAAAGAATATTTCAGTAAGAACATACCTATTTTTCCACCTTTCCGCCGTTAACTTTTCACTACGATTTTCTTTTACCGCGAAATCCTGGATCTGTCTTTCGAACCAGTCTTCGATCTCTTTTCTTTCAGGCTTCTTCCGGTCCCGACAATGGAACCATTTGTTGGCTCAAGGGGTCCTAACCCAGGTTCAGAGTGCAAGGTTTGCCAACAAACCCCTATACTACTGGCCCTTTTGTTGGCGAAGAAACAGGTCTCACAGGCAAGACCCAGGTTCAGAGGTTGGAGCCAACAAGGGAATCCGCTGTAGTCTAGAACCACGCCGGCATTGTCACCCTACTCCAGAGAGCAGAGAGTCTCACCCGAGGTGTGCTGCGACCACATGCATAAGGGGAATCGATCGATAGTGGTGGAGGGATCTGCAACTCATGAGAGGCATATAATGGATTGCATGAACATCATCATATACGTAAGAAAATTCAGAAGAGTGAAAAGGTATCAAGAAAATAACATTTTAAGACATCACATACATCATGCATGCATGTAACTCATATAATAGGATAGTAACCTGCAAGTATATTGTTAATCTTCAGCCAAATCCACAGTTACATTGCTTCCATAGGAAGAGCTTACAATTCTGTTATAGACGTCTCATAAGACAGAAAGATAGATAAGAGAAGCCTAGGAACTACACAGATATTAGGTTCAGAACAGATCTCTCCTGCAGCATCCGCTTGATTCACTTCAATCGCTATGTATTCCTCTCTTTTATTTCGGCCGGGTAACGGCTATTTATTCATCTGCCGTCGCAAATGCTAGTTCCTCTTGCGTTCTTCTTCGGCTGCTTCCGGCTTCTCTCTTGTTGTCTATGAGTTCTGCTCTCTGTCTTCTGCTGTATCTTCTCTTCGTCTGCACTTATGCATCTGCTTTCTTCAGCTATCTCCTATTCCCTCGCAACCTCGGTAGCTCCGCTACTCACCATAGTTGCAACTTGGTTGCGGCTGCCATGTGTCGTTCTGCAACCCAAAAATCTGCTCTTTACTCAAAATTCAAAACATTCAAAACAAGTATTCAAAACAAGGGCCCCAATAGGCCCCGACCACAGTTTCTTGACTCGTCTTGAGTCAATCGCAAATCACTGTCTCTATTTCCATCGCCCCACTGGATCCCGTGCCCTGTTCCCGCTGTGCGCCTTCATCTTGCTGTCCAAACAAGGGCCCCAACTCCGGGACTTTGCTGAACGCTGTAGCCTTAAGCTCATGGAAGGTCATCACAACTTGCTGCCACCCCTGTAACAATGCATCTGTCTCTATGGCGATCTTGGTGACAGCTACCTCCTCTACATGCGCCGTACAATCTCGAACACCGTGCCGATTTGGGTTTTAGCCTTGGCGGCTAGCTGCTGCATTGTCCTGGCGCTGCGTTGGAGGGGCAAGTGGAGCTCACAAATTAATTGTTTGGCCATTGCTAAGCTGGCCTCTGTTTTCTAGATTTGCACCTCCAGAGCATCCGCCTGGGCGTATAGCTGGTCCAACCGCGAGAGGTCCGTGGCCTCTTGGATTTCCTTCAAAAGTTGCTGCAGCTATGATGAAATGGGATGAATTTTGACGGTAAGGGCCATCGAGCACTCCTGAAGACCCTTTAGGAGGTCGTAAGCATTGCGTGCTGCAGAGTTGAGAGTTTCCTGCATCTGGGTGACCTAGCCTTGCTTTTCTGCAATTTGTGTTGTATAAACTGCCTCTGGATCGGGCAGCGCTAGCCGTTGTGGAGTGATAAAAAGGTGTCTTTGTAACTCCTAATTACCTCACATTAATTGTCAACCCAGGGACGACTTTTTGTTTCAAGAGTGTACTCAGTCTGAGGCGGCTATTTACTCAAGAGTAATGTTTTGCAGTATAGTGCTTAAAATCCAAAAGTAAATGAAAGCTTGTCTATAACTAAGTTACTTCAAAAGAATAAATCACACATTCAGAAACCTAGGCAGCTTATCAGTCAAGGGTTTGGCAGTGATAACCCATCCCTTTGGAAACTGATGGAGAGGAAATTAGAGCATAGACCACGGGTCTGGGAGCTAGACAGTGAATGCCGAAGCTCACTACATCCTTAGATCGTTTCTCACACCAAAACAACAAATGCGAGTAAATAGAACAACAAATAAAGAATTGAACAACAAATCTAAAATGGAACAGCAAACGAACAGCTAAGTCTCGCGAGTTGTAACCAAACTTAATCTATTGACCCAAATGCACTCTTCGCAATCAAATAACAATCTTTCACTTTTAAGGCAAATTAAGTAGAACACGCTAATGGAACAACAATGACTATTGATAAATTATGAACAACATTAATAAATAATATACGCACACAACACGCTGGACGGCCAAATACAAATGCATAATAACTTAACACAGGCACACATTAATAGTAATCTGAGTCTGATACTACAAGTATTAATCCTGGTTAGAAAGGGTAACGATTACAATCCATAATGGAACCACAACGTCAATTGAATAGCAATCGTGTGAAGTATAAACCATAGAGAAATGCAGTAATACCAACTTAAGAAGGTTACAGCTTGATTATTCTGCAATTAAACAGCAATAGCATTATGTAGAGAACGACAATGTTACGGTAACGATTTTAAAGGAATAGCAATACGTTAGAATGCAGATTACGGTGTTCCTGTTGCAGAGAACGAAATATGAAATATAACAGAGCTGTAATATAAGATCACAAAACACATCAGATTACCGATTCAAGCTGATAAGCAAAACCACGCATAAACCAAGGAGATAATATACAGCAGCAAGTGTCCTCCGGGGCCGGGCCCTTAGCCTCCAAGGGGACACCGCCTTAAGTTAATCCAGACGCAGAGATGAGATAATCACGAAGCTTATATTAATGCATTGGATAGAAATATAATGAACCAGTTCTCAACAAGACTCAATAATCAGAGCTGCTGTTTAACAGGAAATTACATGAAACGTCTTCCCAAATCCTCCTTTTACACAATACGTGCTTTCTCCTTTTATAATCAGAAGGAGGAGAAATTGAATAGTAAATACAATCTCCCCATAACAATATTGGATTTCTTCCAACCAATTGATCAACAGGAAAATAGATTTACATCCATCTTTCAATAACAGCAAGTCGAATTTGGCTTTTCAGCTGAGATTTGGAGGACGGCCGCAACAACAGAACTGAGAAAATCGTGCTTAAAGAACTCTGCGAATCTCTCAACACAGGCCGAATTTGGGCAAACCGTTCTTTGTTAAAGTTAATTGGGTCCGTTCTGGACAAAACCCATGTTCCGGATTTTCTAGATTCGTCTTCATTTGCTCAGAATCTCAACCGTAAAACTGTCACTCCTTATTCCAGCGCATTTCTGAGTTGGCACTTTTAATGATCAAATCTTCAATCTAGAAATTATCTTGGAGGCTAAAAATGGTGAATAATGTTATAACCAACTTATTAAAACTATCATTGATAAAATAATTCATAATCATCAATTTATTAGAAATAAAGGAAGATAAATAATTTTCATCCATAAGAGCATAAATCATTTATAAAATGGATTTAAATGATAAATTATAACAAATGATATAATAGAGAAGAGTAAAAATGGATGAAATAAGTGTTACAAAGTGGTTGTATACACGGCCCAACACACCCCCACACTCAATATGTTGCATGTCCTCATGCAACGAAAACCTGAATATATTGCATGTCTTCATGCAACCCCAAGACAAAACCCATGTGTTAACCAAGCAATAAAAATTTGAGAACAAATGAATGCTTCCTTAATTAATGAATATTCAATTTTAGCAATCTTATTGAAGGCATAACAATTTTTACATTGACATTCAACTATATGTGTGAATTTGCAGCAAAATATGATATAGATAACAACAAACTTCATTAACCATTTTTTCAAAACTACAAACCAGATTTTGTTGAAGCGTTATGATAAATTTATATGTAATATGAATGTCTACAGCAGTCCGAAAATCAGATGAATTGGAAGTCTGGATCATGAGATATAAACAAAATGGCTGTAGGTGAGAGTGCATGATTTCCGAAATTTTATGAACCAATATTTCTTGAAATTGTCTGGGTTTGTATTAATGATACGTCTGCATTTTCCGAAAATCACAAGAATTGAGTTCATAGTTTTACAAATATTATGGAAATCAATTTCTGCACTGAAATTGTATGCCTTAAATGAGAAAGAAAATTGAAAACATCCATCATGCGTAGCAATTCCTCCCCCTCTCTGAAGAATTAGCATGCCCTCATGCAATGCTAGAAAACAAATAGAGGTGGTTGCTACCATATGTTGAATTCTATGCTTGGTGTAAAACAACATGGAATAATGGAGGTGTTGAGAATGAATAAGAATAACAATGGATGATAAAGAATATGGATGACATGGTCATAAGAAAGAAATGAATAAAAGGAACACTCCCCCATACTCGAAAATGATATGCTGCTGAAAAAGAGAAAGTGGTAAAGATGTGGAATGAAGGATGATAAATAATGCTCAAAATGGATTTTCATGAAATTCTCCTAAATTCGTAATAAATCAGAAAATTATGCTATTTTACCTCAAGTTTTACCTCCAAAAATGTGGAATGACATATATGGACTGGCAGTTGTTGAAGCTGATGTAGGCAAAGTTGGTGCTGAAAGTGATGCAAAAGGTGGAATCCAGGTAAGCACATCATGTCTGAAGAATTGTTCACGTATGCAAGTTGCTCGAGCCTCTTCTGTTAGTTGCAATACTGTAGTCATGCTGTGAATAGAATTCTGCCCATACTTGTTGTTCTCCTATAAACAAAGCATTATTTTGCATACAATGTTCTTGAATCCATAGTGTTAGGTTTGAATAGCAACAGATAAGATGCATGCAAAACTTTCAATCAGGAAAAACTTTTGTCAAATCAACAAGTTATGGCAGAGTGCAGTAATCATATCGCATGCAATCTCATAATGCATACATTCCCCCCTCCAATTGGAAAAGGAATTCCATGACCATAAAGTATATGAGAGGTGTTGTGCTGATGGCAAGGCAAGGGAATGAACAATATAGCAGTGAATGAAGCAAAGTACACATATCAATGATAGGACAACGAGAGTTATGATTATAATGAGAGCAGAGTGTGTAAAGATAGTTATGAATAAGAGATAGGACGCTTTGGATTGATGATAGTTTATGCAAAACGAAAAAGGACGACAATACGCTAAAAAAATGCTTAACTGACAGCATTCTAGCTGAAAATGATGTGATTGATCTGAAAACAATTTCTCATGCATAAAGGTTCAAAACAGGGAAAAAAAAAAAATTAAGGAAATAACTTCTCTGATAAAAAGAAAAAATAAGAAAATGGTATTATAGTAATAATTGACGATAAGATATAACTTCAATACCATAAACAGAGCCGCTGCTGCCAGCAGGCGTCCATAGCCTCGGCAGGGTTGCTTTTTAACCCATATGAGCCAGAATCCTCAATTTATAACTAGAGAGTTACATTGTTTTTCTACAGAAGAGATCAATGTGCTGGCGTGGTAACCAGATAACCACACTTCCATTCACTGGGAGGTAGCAAAAGTGATCAGGCCGGCTCGTGATGAGACCTCCTGTTCCATGGATAATTTGACTATCCAATGGATCATAACCCTGGTGTGGTGGCCATAATGGGAATGTCACTTTGTTACAACCTTATGAACATGGTAGGCTGGCTCGTAATGAGACCCCCTATCCTCCATCTGCGAACAAAATTTTGTTATTATTACACATTTTTATGATAAAAAGAGGGAGGCTCAGTACTCCTTAAGAGCAAGGATGGTGGAAGAAGTTGAACATGTCAATAGAAAAATATACCCATAATCTCATTTATTATAGACAGAGAAGATTATAATCCAGAAGGGTGGAACCAACATGGTATTAAGATGATCAATCAATATCATGTTCAACAGAAAACAATGCAGTAAAGTAGTATATAAATAATTGTCTCTTTTGAAAATATTTTCTATCATCAAGGAGCTGTCCTGTTAAAGATCATAACGTGAATGATATTAACTCGCTTCAATAGAATCCATAATTCTTGTCCTCATAAAAATAGTGTACTTCATGCCATGAAGGGGAATCAGTAAAATGTGGTTGAGATGAACTAAGAACAATTCCACAAGAGAAAGGAAAGGTTGCTCTCAAAAATACTCCCAAAGTGTTGCTTTTTTGAATGAACAACAAAAACACGCAAAAAAGTGTTGTTCCTTGTAGGGAACAACAAAGGAAATGCACACAAAAAGCAAAAATACACACAAAAAAAGTGTGAAAATGCAAATGTCGTTCCTTTGAGGAAAGGAACAGCAAAAACTAAAAGTGCCGTTCCTTTAGAAAAGGAACAGCAAAAACGCAAGTGCCGTTCCTTTGGAAAAGGAACAGCAAAATGGACAGTGCCGTTCCTTTGGAAAAGGAACAGCAAAAACGCAAGTGCCGTTCCTTTGGAAAAGGAACAGCAAAAACACATGTGTCGTTCCTTTGGAAAAGGAAACAACAAAAATGAAAAGTGCAAAAGTGCTATTCCATTCGGAAAGGAACAACAAATCGTGAAAGTGCAGAAGTGTTGTTCCATTTGGAAAGGAACAACAAAACGTAAAAGTGCAAAAATAGTGTTTTATTCGAAAAGGAACATCAAAAAGTGGAAATGCAGAAGTGCTATGTCATTTGGAAAGGAATAGCAAAACGTGAAAATGTAGAAGTGTTGTTCCATTCGGAAAGGAACAACAAAAAGTGGAAGTGCAGAAGTGCTGTTCCATTCAGAAAGGAACAACAAAACGTGAAAAAGGAACAGCAAAAAGAGTCGTGGAAAAGGAATGGCAAAATGACCCGTGACAAAGGAACAACAAAATGAATTGCTGACCAAAAAGGTGTTGTTCCTTTGGAAAAGAAATAAGAAAACGAAATTGTTGTCCCTTTGAAAAAGGAACAACAAAAACGACAAAAGTGCACACAAACGCTGTCCCTTCAGAAAAAGAACAGCAAAAATACACAAGCATGAAATGCAAGCACGCAAAGAATGAATTAGCTGTTCACTGTATTGATGCTGAGGATGGGTCACAGTTTGAATGAAGCAACACCTGAAACACAAAATATAAAAAAATATCATAAAAGAAACAATGTTTTATTTAAAAACAATATGTAAATAACTAAATTAAGTTACAACAGCTATGATGTTATGTCAAAAAAATGATCTCTTTGAAAAATGTTTTGGCAGCAGTGATAAGACATGAATCTTCAGATTGAAATCAATTCTTCATTTGTCCTATTATGAATCCGTTGGGTAATGAGTTGGATGAAATTCCTTTGTTTTATTTAAAATTTCTTTCAAAATCACTTGTCCATAAATTGACCTTGTTTTTCTCCTAGGACCTGCAAAAAATGAGTATCTACCTGTAATAAAACATTAAATCATGGAGAAAGAGAGGTGTACGGGCTCCCTTAATCCAAGAATTATGAAAAAAATTAACAAGTAGTTACTCTGTATAACAAATTCATGGAGAAAATAACAAAGTAAAATTTATTTGTTACCTGCGGGAGAGCAGTGGCCAATCATGCTAACTTGCAGTGTTTTAATCACAACTTCTTTGTTTTTCGTCCAAATTGAGTGATTCCAAAGCCAAATGAGAGCTAATTCAAAGGTTAATATCCAATAGCAACAGGTTTTAAAAATTCAATGATATGATATGTCAATTTTACTTAGAACAACCTGCATAACATAGTCATTTTCGCTTACCCCACTTAGAACAACAGTGAATGTTTTAAGCATAGATTCTTCGTTTGATGTCGGATTCGAATGATTCAAATTGGAAATGAAAGTAGATTCATTTATTTATTTCCAATAGAAACAGGTTTTGAAGACAAGAAGAATTGATAGGTCAAATACTGTAAGGAACATCCGGAAAAACAGAGTTTTAAGGGTGCTGATTTACGATAGACAGTCAGTATTTTGATCATAACTTCCCCATACGATATCGAAAATGAGTGATTCCAATTTCATTGGAAACTAGATTCATAGGGGAATCTACCATAGAAACAGGTTTTAAAAATATGGTCATTTAGGCCTCCAAAAATTGACTGTCCCAACTCTGTTCCTGAGCTGCCCACTAGACATCCGGTCAATGTTTTGGTTCTAACTTTTTCGTTTCAAATCGAAATTGACTGATTCAAATTGGGTTAGAAAGTAGACATCAAGGGCTACCTAGGGTAGAAACAGGTTTTAAAAATATTCATTTTTGGTCCCTCAAAACATGACTGTCCCAAATGTTTTTCTAGAAAATTCATCAAGCCCGCAAGCCAAAAAATGATATTCAAGCATTTTTTTCAAATTGGTGATAAAAAATGAATATAAGTGTTTGTAGAACTATTATTTCCATTATAAGTCATCTACATACACCAATGAATTAAAAACAATTATCACCAATGTTGATTTGCATAGCATGTTGCAAAAAAAAAGAAACACTAGTTTTACATGGAAAAACAAAATGCATTTATTTATTCCCTTATTTATTTTATTTTCTACACTAACCTATTTTGATTTGAAAAATGAATATGACTACGTATATGAGTACTTCCATTGGAGCCATTTTCGAAATAAGGCTTCATGTATACACATACCCAAATTTGAAAAATGCATATTAATGAAAATTAGGGTATGAGAAGCCAACTTCCCTTGAAAAGATGGAGTCAAAAATTGTTGAAGCGTGGAGCAATGTTGCAAACAAGTGATGGAGTGAAATAAATGTTCAATATATCCTTTATATTCTTGATTTCCCATAGCCATCATATCATGAAGTTCTTGAGCTTTTAAAATGACTTGTTGACGCAAACTAGAAGTAAGCTCATTTTCTTCCATAACTTCTACAATTTTTGAATTTGAAACATTCTGAATCTCATTGTAAGTTTTCTCTAATGGCGCATGTGAGATAGAATGGGTGGGAAGGGTGGGTAAATTTGGCAGTTCAACACTGTAAGTATGTTGTACTGGTTTAGTGCGGTGAGGGTGTGGAATTAGTTGAGCAGGAAATTCAAAAAGATGTTGGGCAGTTTCTTACCATAACAGAAGATGTCCTTCATGTGTTCCTTCAAAGCTCCTTCTTCCAATGTTCCTGTCAATTAGTTAGTGAAATAGGTGGTGCTTACATCACCACTTCAATGAAATCATGTGATTCATTTTCCAAAATTTCTATTTTTTTCCTAGTCATTCACACAAAAATTCAAACATCTAAAGCAACAGCAAATCTGTTAGGAAAGCGGACAGTGGAGCAGGGCATTTACATGCTCCGCACGTAGGTTCTTACCTTCCGTTTTTAAGATCCAATTCTTCCCTAGCAGGCACTCATCAGATTCACACTACTCTTTAGAAATGGCTACACTCTCCCCAGCAACGGCGCCAAAATGTGGAGCGATAAAAAGGTGTCTTTGTAACTCCTAATTACCTCACATTAATTGTCAACCCAGGGACGACTTTTTGTTTCAAGAGTGTACTCAGTCTAAGGCGGCTATTTACTCAAGAGTAATGTTTTGCAGTATAGTGCTCAAAATCCAAAAGTAAATGGATGCTTGTCTATAACTAAGTTACTTCAAAAGAATAAATCACACATTCAGAAAACGAGGCAACTTATCAGTCAAGGGTTAGGCAGTGATAACCCATCCCTTTGGAAACTGATGGAGAGGAAATTAGAGCATAGACCACGGGTCTGGGAGCTAGACAGTGAATGTCGAAGCTCACTACAGCCTTAGATCGTTTCTCACACCAAAACAACAAATGCGAGTAAATAGAACAGCAAATAAAGAATTGAACAACAAATATAAAATGGAACAGCAAACGAACAGCTAAGTCTCGCGAGTTGTAACCAAACTTAATCTATTGACCCAAATGCACTCTTCGCAATCAAATAACAATCTTTCACTTTTAAGGAAAATTAAGTAGAACACGCTAATGGAACAGCAATGACTATTGATAAATTATGAACATCATTAATAAATAATATACGCACACAACACGCTGGACGGGCAAATACAAATGCATAATAACTTAA
The DNA here is from genome assembly GCA_034641835.2 of Pinus albicaulis. Taxonomy (NCBI): domain Eukaryota; kingdom Viridiplantae; phylum Streptophyta; class Pinopsida; order Pinales; family Pinaceae; genus Pinus; species Pinus albicaulis. The sequence continues at coordinate 1,511,120,636 of CM076579.1, read as the reverse complement.
CACAGGCACACATTAATAGTAATCTGAGTCTGATACTGCAAGTATTAATCCTGGTTAGAAAGGGTAACGATTACAATCCATAATGGAACCACAACGTCAATTGAATAGCAATCGTGTGAAGTATAAACCATAGAGAAATGCAGTAATACCAACTTAAGAAGATTACAGCTTGATTACTCTGCAATTAAACAGCAATAGCATTATGTAGAGAACGACAATGTTACGGTAACGGTTTTAAAGGAATAGCAATACGTTAGAATGCAGATTACGGTGTTCCTGTTGCAGAGAACGAAATATGAAATATAACAGAGCTGTAATATAAGATAACAAAACACATCAGATTACCGATTCAAGCTGATAAGCAAAACCACGCATAAACCAAGGAGATAATATACAACAACAAGTGTCCTCCGGGGCCGGGCCCTTAGCCTCCAAGGGGACACCGCCTTAAGTTAATCCAGACGCAGAGATGAGATAATCACCAAGCTTATATTAATGCATTGGACAGAAATATAATGAACCAGTTCTCAACGAGACTCAATAATCAGAGCTGCTGTTTAACAGGAAATTACATGAAACGTCTTCCCAAATCCTCCTTCTACACAATACGTGCTTTCTCCTTTTATAATCAGAAGGAGGAGAAATTGAATAGTAAATACAATCTTCCCATAAAAATATTGGATTTCTTCCAACCAATTGATCAACAAGAAAATAGATTTACATCCATCTTTCAATAACAACAAGTCGAATTTGGCTTTTCGGCCGCAACAACAGAACTGAGAAAATCGTGCTTAAAGAACTCTGCGAATCTCTCAACACAGGCCGACACAAAAGAAACCAACTTTAATTCATCATTTTCATAGAAGGGATGCTCAACTTGATACATCTGTTTTTCCAACTTGATAAAGTGATGAATAAGTTATAAACTAATGACATCAATCACTATGCATGAACCATGAAACAATCTGAAATAAAGCTTTGAAAAACCAGTTCTACAATCAGAAAATAAAACTAGTTAACAAGAAAGTGTACTTAGCTTGGAATGGGGGCCCTTCCACCCTTGCCTTGCACACTTGATAAATGATCTCAGAAGCTTAAATTCAGTCACACATCCATAACATTGAACAGCAAAATGATAACAGCACAAGTCTTAAAATTAACTCCTCAATCCAAAATTGTCACAATATAAAAGTATATAAGTCAATAATAATCCTAATACATAAGCCATCAAAGCTTTGGCTTTAAATAAGAAGTCTCACGAACAAACTGATCTATTTTTACTCAAACAAACCCATCTACTTCTCATCCACCTATCTAAGTCGAATTCACTATTCTTATCCCAAGAAATATGGTCAATCCCATAGAATCTCAAAACTGCCCTATTTCTATGGGATTTCTGAATGACTAGTCATGATTGACTAGAACTAAATGGGCCTAATAAAGCTTGTTCTGTTCGAACTAAGCATAGGTGGCTTAGTCCTACTTGCCAAGCTGTTCATCCATGCATTCAACTCGTGCCCAAGTGTCCTGCAACCATATCAACCATATAGCTATTACGGGAATTTCTGAATCAGCCAATTTTGCACTAAAAATCAAACTTTCATAAAAACTTTAGAATTTGAAAAATTAAAATTAAATACCTGAATAGATATCAAATATATGTCAAAATGGAATAAATGAATGGAAAATGGATGGAAAATAGATGGATAAATAAGTTTCTTTGAGCAAAATAAGACCAAAACTAAGGCCCAACAGATGGTCTATAGAAATACAGCAGGCTCAGGCTGAGCCCCAGCTGAGTCGGAAAAAATTTGTGCCATCTGTGTAATTATATCAGAAAAAGAGACTTGGGGTTCCCCAGCGGGGTCGACCGGTGGTACCACTGCTGCAGTACTGGAGTCAACCTCGGCCCCATGGTCCCCATTAAGTAGATCTCGGATGATTGGGTCGGACATGGTGGTGGAGGAATTGGATGGTGCAGATGAAGTGGTAGGTGGAGGTGGAACGAAGTGATAAGACGGAGGTGGAACGGTCCGTGGTGGTGAAAGCCAAATGTTGATGAACTCGGAGGGGACAATGGGTGGTTCTTCCTGTATAGGCACCCCTGTACTCGGTGGCCGGGTTGGATCCTCCTCAGTGAGGTCCACCACCGGACTCGACTCTATGGTTCGGGCCCGCTTGGCCTGAGGAGCTTCTAAGGGGTCGGTGGACTTGCTCTTTTCCCCCATCCGGGTCGTCATCGGACTTGGAGAAGTAAATAAAACATTAGGGATGGGGGAGGTGATGGAAGTTGTGTGGAGACGCAATGTGGACTGAGAAAGCTGGAACTCAGAGAAAACAGGAAAAGGAACGACACCACTTGAGACGACCTTGGCCACCTCGTTAAAACTGCGTACCTGAGTGTTTAGGTGGCGAATGAGGGGGACGAGCTGCATGGTAGAGTCCTGTTGTGCTGCCTCCGCGTTCGTCTCAGATGGCTGTTGCTGCAGTAGCATCTGATCAAAATTATATATGGGTACCCCGTTGCGGATTTCCATCGCGACCCCCGGCCACGAAAAAACTTCATTGTGGAAGGCTGTGTCTTCGCGCTGGAACTTCAGCGGCCGCATGTGAAATGTCTCCTCCGGCACGCAAGTAGGTCAGAGGAATGTATGCCTGTGGCTGACCTCGAACCATACTTGCTCTCTGTACTCATCTAGCAGGTTCCTGGGCTCCCTCTGCTGGCTTGCTACCACATCTGTCATTAAACCATACCAGCTCCGGAATGCCTCTGCATTGACCTCTTCGGTGATGGGATCACCCGACACCTTCCATGGGACGAACTTCATCGCTAGAGGCTGGCCCTCTACTATTTCCATCGGTAACCTGACGAGGGGAGTGTGCCACTTCCACATGGAGAATGCAACTATCAAATACCCATAAATGAAGCTTGTGGCCCGCTTATAATTTTATTCACACGCATCGAACAAATCCTTCAACAGGAAGGAGCACCAATTCAACTTAGCCCCCTGAACACAGTGCTCTGTAATGGAAATAGTATCCAGGGTACATTCTCCCTTTGTGTAGTGCCTCATTGTCTTACTAGCAATGAGGTAGCATGCGAACTTGATTTCGGGCTTGTTGATAAGCTCCATCTTTGCTCCCTTTCCTCCCCGTCGTGTGCCATATTTTGCATAATAGTCGGCATCTCCTGACTTCTTCTCTCATTTGGAAGTGGTCTGACATGTAGTCGATACATCCGGGCCATTCTGTGAAAGCCCTGTGAGCCGGTGGATATCCTCAGCATGGATGGGAATTTCCTTATTCAACCACAAGGACCCGTTTTGGATGCGGCTGAGTAAGAAATTGGTGCACTGCATTTCCGGTCCTGTTGTCCCGAACACCGAGAGATTTCTTAAGTTCAGAAGGGAGGATTGATGTAGGTCTTGGAACTCTAGAAAAATTCTATTCACTGAACGCCCGACTTTTGTGGTATAATGTTCCATATACACCTGCCATTTAAGTGCTGGGAACTCGAAAGAGTCCGTAAGGTTTGCGTCTATGAGGGCTTCATTATCGTATTTCCCGACGAAGGACTTTGTTTTATGAATTTTGCTGTCGAGCTATGGTTCTATGACTGCTGGGTTGGCTTTTGGCATCTTCGCTCGGCGTTGATACACTTACAGAATTGGTCTCGGTGTCTTCTCTCACTGCTGCGCTTCTGGATACTTTTGCTGCTCTAGTTCTACTCCAATTTCTAATTCTAACTGCTCCGACATTCTCAATCTTTTTTTCCATGCAGGTTATGTAATTACCTGGCACGAGTGAGGTTGATGAGACCCCATCACGAGTTAATTTTTGCTGGCATTCTCCACGGCGATAATCGTGCGATAAATCGCATGCTAAGGTGTATTCTGACAGCTACTGACGGTGGCATGGGGAAATGGGCGAACGCGACGGCTGAGGTTCCTTCGAATTATGGAAAAATGATTATTGCAAGGTTACTTCTAATTATGGAAATTTATGCTGCAAATCTAGACGATCCTACGGACTGACACAAGTATTAACTGAAATGATATGGACTGACACTGACACATTTGCTGATCCTATGGGGATGACACGTTGGAAACGCCCCTCCCCGACCACAATCGGTTGAGGTGCGGTCCTCACAATTTTCGACCTATGCATGAACGATAAACACTACTTATGCTCATCCCGGTTGCGGGAGAGTTATTCAACTACACTACTCTACGGCTTCTCTCGGTTGCGAGAGTTATTAATGAAAGGTGAAAGAAACTTATTCATGGTAGGGTTTCAGGCATGCGCCATTCACCCACCCAGGTAAAATAGTATCGTCCAGCTGAGCCAACCGAACTGCTTTGGAATCTCTAATCTCGACGACGAAGTAAGGTCCCAACCAGTGCATCTGTAGTTTTCCTGGAAACTTCTGAAACTTGCTATCATATAAGAGAACCTTTCCTCCAACCTGGAACGTTTTTCTCTTGATGTGGTGGTCGTGCCACGCCTTCTGCCTGTCCTTCTGAACCTTATGGTGAAACTCGGCCAGAAACTGGGCCTCGTCCAGTTCTTGTAATTCGTGAAGGCGCTCCTGTAGTGATTCCTCTTCCGAGAACTTGAGGGATGTGGAAATTAAAAGACTCGGTATGGTGAACTCGGCGGGAATCACCGCTTCCCGGCCATACACCAGCTGGAACGGTGTGTGATTGGTCAAGCACTTCCTTGTAGTCTGGTAGGCCCATAGTGCAGCTGGTAATCGCTCATCCCAGTCATCCCGCTAGGCATTGCAGATCTTTGTCAAACCCTTTTCGAGGATTTTGTTCAATGATTCAATAGTACCATTGGCCTGCAGGTGGTACGGGCTGCTTTTATGATGTTGAATCATGAATGTGTCCAACAGCGATTTGATTATTTCATTAATGAAATGCATACCCTGATCACTGGTTAAACTTCACGGGCAGCCAAACCTGCTGATGATGTGTTCAAAGATGAACCGAGCTGCTGTATTCGCCATACAGTTCTGAACCGCCACTACCTCAGCCCACTGAGTGAGGTATTCAGTTGCGGTAATGATGTATCGGGCCTTGGAATTCCTGGCTACCGGGGCTATGGGTCCTATGAAATCGACAACCCACTTCTCGAACGGCCGCAACACCTGCACCGGGTGTAGCGGGAGCTCGTCCCTGTGAGAGGGCCTCCCTGTTTGCTGAAAAACATTGCATTTCTTAACAAATGTCTTACAATCGGCATGGACCATTGGCCACCATAGTCCAACGTGAAGTACTTTCCTGGCAGTGGGTTTCGGCCCCACATGCCCGCCCGCAACGCCGCTGTGGCACTCCCACATCACGGCTTCGCGTTTGTGGTCGAGTATACATTTGCGCAGAACCTCATCGAGGCCCAATTTGTACAACTGCCCCGCAATCAGTTGGTATTCAGCAGTGCGAATGACCAAGTGCCGTTTCTGGAGTGGGGTGTAGTGCTGAGGGCACTGTCCCGTAGTCAAATAAGTTGCGATGTCGGCGAAATAATCTGGTACGGCTTCGAATCGAAAAATATCAGCATCCGGCAGCTGATCACCAAGAGCGCCGTCGTTCTCCCCCGTCTCCAACCTGGATAAATGATCGGGCCCGACGTTCAACCTCTCGGGCTTGATGATCACTTTGAATGTGAATTCTTGGAAGAGTAGAAACCATCGACAGATCCGTCCTTCCAAAATAGGCTTATTGAACAGGTACTTTAACGCGGACTGATCCGTAAAGAACTTGAATTTACCTCCTAGAAGATAGTGGTGGAACTTCTGGAGCGAGTACACCATTGTGAGGGCTTCCCTCTCCGTGGTGGTGTAATTCTGCTCGGCATTCGACAGTTTGCGGCTGGCGAAGTAGACTGGGTGGTCAACTGTTGTCTCCCTTGGTTGCGCCAAGACAGCCCCAAGTGCAATACTGGATGCGTTGATATGAACGTGGAACTGCTTATCCCAATCCGGGTGAACCAGAATAGGCACCGTTGCTAGCTTCTCCTTCAAAGTGTCAAGGGCCATCCTGCACTCATCCGTCCACTGGAACACTTCTAACTTTCGTAGTAACTTTTCCAGAAGAGTAGTGATCTTCACATAATTCCGGATGAACCGTCGGTAATAACCCGTGTGCCCTAACAGTGCCCGCAACTGCTTCACCATTTCTAGGGCTTCCATGTGGACGATCACAGCTACCTTGGCGAGGTCGACGCAGACCCCTTGCTTGCACACCACATGTACTAATAGCGTTCCGAAAGGAACCACAAAGATGCATTTCTTCAAGTTCAAGGAAATCTGCAATTGTCGACATCGATCAAACATAATGCGTAATAGGGTGGCGTGGTCTTTCAGCAAACTGTAGACAGTCCAATCGTTCATGTAGACTTCCAGGAAATTATGAATGTACTCCCGGAAAGCAGCGATGACGATCCGGGAAAACACAGCGGGAGCGTTCTTCAACCCAAACGGCATTACGTGGTATGCAAACGACCCCCACTCGATGGTGAACGTTGTCTTCATTTTGTCCTCTTCCGCAATGCGCACCTGATGATAGCCCGAAAAGCCATCAGTGAAGGAGTAGGCCTCATTCCCTGCAACATGGTCTAATACCTCGTCGCTGAATGGAGTGGGAAATGGGTCATGGATGCAGGCATTGTTCAGACTTCGGTAGTTGACATAGACGCAAATTTTGGACTTATCCTTCTTATTCTGAATGACGATAGGACTCACCCACTCTTCTTCTTCCACAGGAAAGATTAGACCCGCTGTTAGCATCTTATCGATCTCCAACTTGACCTTTTATTTTATCCATGGGTTCAATCGATAGGGTCGATGCTTCACGGGCGTGGCGTCCGGTCTCAGCACAATACGTATTTCTCCGAGGTCCCCCTTAATGCCTTTTAAGTCTGCAACTGATGAAGGTAATAGGTCTTCGTATTCCTGGAGGAGGCTGAAAATTTCCTTTGTCATCTCCTCGTCTCAGTAGACCCCAACCGTAGCCAGTTTAGGTTTTCCCTCCGTGCCGATGTTCAACTTATTTGTCCTCAGCAGGAGTAGATGGATGCCCCCATTGGTCGGTTCTTCTTTGATGTTTCACTTGCCTTCCTTCTCTTCAAAATATAGGTGCCTTAGGTCCTCCAGACTATCATCGTCTGGATTGCCATCGATCCGTTGGCAAGCTAACTCACGGTTGGCCTCAGGATGTAATGAAAATGTGCTCCCATCAGTCCCTGGATCATGGAGAAATAATACCCCCTTGATGGCCTATAATGCCCGGAACACAAGCTCTGTCTTCCCTTTGAACGAAAAGCACTGAAAAAATTTGTTCGCGACTTCTTGCCAAGAGTTGGTCCCTCTTTTTTTCTCTTCTTCTAAGTACCACGCATGGGGAATGGTATCTAAGGAGTGGATGAAACGATGTACCCATAGATTTTCTGGGTACCCTATACTTTGCCACTGCTCCTCACAGGTTTTCAGGTGGTCCCTCGGATCAGAAGTCCCTTGGTACCTGTGCCAGCTATGAGGGCCTTCTTCTTCTTTGAACCACACCCTCAAAGCCTCCGCCACACAACTCCACCGCGACAGGGTGTTGCGGTGATTTTTCCACCACCTGGCTGATGTGGACTATAGTGCTATGTCCAAAAGTGGTATCCTGCTTCCTTCTGGTACCGTGTCTTTTACCTTTGTAATAAAAGTATTGACGACTTGCATGTTTGACAGGGTGGGATACTCCCTGATCTCAGGTCCAATCCAATGGACTCGGGAAATGCTGGCACATCTCCACGTTCTGGTCTCATACCCACCTTGCTGTTAGTCTTTCCAGGCTAGTTCCGATCCCATCTCCGAGCTCTTGACACTACGCCAGCTGACGGAGCCAGTTGCGGTCGGGTTGATATAGACCTCCCGCTTCCCTACTGTCATCTGATAAATTTGTCCAACATCTGAGCATCCTCCTAGTTATCTACAATTTCGGTATACCTCGGGCCTTGATACAGGTCGAGAGGCTGAGTGACTTGGAACTCTCCATCTTCAAAAATCATCAGCTCCTTTTTGAGGTCGATGATGGCGTAGTTCTCAAAAGCCCAATTGATGCCTAGCAGGGCAGGGTAAGGATCCTTGTCTCCCATAATATCAATAACCTAAAAATCCGTGTAAGTCTTCACCCTTGCAATGTCGACCTCGACATATTCGAGTCGGCCAATCGGCACAATGCAGTACTGGTTCGCCATTCTAAGCTGGATTGGCGAGTAGGTCAGCCATGGCCGCCCAAGAGCCTCCCACGTCTTCCGCGGGAAGATGTTGACATCAGATCCTAAGTCGAGCATGGTGTCGCTGATCTGGAATCCCACAACCCACGTGTTAAGCTGAAACTCTTTTCCCGTTCTTCGCTTGTTCTGCTTGACTTGCTGTACGTACTGGGGTGTTGTGTTCAAAGGTTCCCCCAGCTTTGTATTCCCCTGCAGTACATCCTCCAAGGTACGCTTGAGCTGTTCTAGCATCGCAGCATTGTCAACAATCTTGAGGAATAACTGGAACCATTCCTCAATCAGGGTCCCAATGGCGCTCTGTTCTTTGGAATCAGTCGTCAGGGGTACCTCAAGGCCTTTGGCTCCCCCTAGCTGAGCAAATGTCTCCATCGCCTCCTGGAAGTACTTCTTCTATGCATCCGACCTGATCAATTTTTTCAGGGAGGTAGGCTGGATCCCTCGTGCCAGCTCCTTTCCATGAGCATCCTCCCCCGTCTTCTTTTTACCGCGCGTCACAATAGAGACATTCTGCGTGGCCGTAGTCACGGTTCCCCGAGGTTCGGAGTTTACCATAGTCATGCCCCTCTGTCGTGCTCGTTCCTCCCACTTATTGATAAGTTTCGGGTACTCTTCTGTTGCATGGGTGTTCATGCGGCACTGGGAACACCATGGCCGTCGGGGAAGGGGGCATTCCCGGGCCACGTGACCCTCCTGGTCATAGTTGTAGCATTTCAGCAGATCCTGCCCCCCTGTGCGGCCTCCGCACATACCACCTCCTCTACCCCTAGGTGCTTTGTTCACCCTGTAGGAGGGTCGATCCAATCGGTCCGCTAGAGCGTTGAGAGCTTTGCACTGCTCGGTGTTGTGAGTCATTGAAGCACAAAACTCACAGTATGCGTTGTTTGGAACATTGGAGTACTTCTGCAATATTGGACACATTCGAGGTTGATGCCCCATCGTCCGGTAAATTTCGCAATATTCCGTGGTGGTTGGGTTTGGTTGAGGTGGGAACCCCGCGTAAGGCTGTTGCGGCTGGTATACCCCCTGCGGATTCATTGCAATGCCACCCCCATTAGGTGGACCCCCCTGTATTTCTGCAACTGAGGGCCCCACACCCGTGCCACATAATCAGGGGCAGTCAGTTGCGACGTGCCCTTTGACCAGGCAGTGAGTGCACCAAACGTTCGGCCTGGCTGGTCTTATAGGCTGCATCTCCTTGAGATTTTTGGTTAGACTGGCAATCTGATGTTGCAATCCCACCAAGGAAGGATCCTGCGGGGCCGGCCCTCCCCGATATTCCTACGGGTAGCCCTCCATTGCTTCTATCTTCATAGCCTGCTCCAGAGCATCCTGTAAGTTGTCAATTTTCTGTTGGGTGAGGGGGGTTCATGTCAAGGGAAGCAGGGCCTTGATGAACAAATCCCTTTGATGGTTTGGGTCGATTGGGTAACTGAGTTTCCCGATCGCGTCCTTGAACCGACGCATCAGCTCCCATGTAGTCTCTCCTTCTTTTTGCTTAATCTCCTAGAGCTCGGACAAACCCTACTGGTCTGTTTGGGGGAGCTTAAATTCTCAGACAAAATCCCGCTTAACATCCGTGATTGCTGGATTAGGATGGGCCTCAGACCACTTGATGAACCATCACAGAGCCCTTTCTCTGAGTGTGGTTTGGAACTCTATTAGCTTCTCTGCATCTGGCTTCTGCCTAGCCCTCCATATGGCTTCACAGAGATACCAGTGTTGCTCCACATCATCGTTACCTCGGCCAGAAAATTTCGGATACCGGGTGAATGACCCAGCCATATTTACTTGCGAAGGTGTGACTGGGATAAATCCTCCGGGTCTTGGTTGCGTGACTATAACACTAAGAACCGTAATACTACTAGTGACATTGCTATTAACATGTGACACTGAACTTCTGTGTAATCGACTTAATGCTTGTAACTTAACGAAAATATTACTAAAAGGTTTATAGAGTACTAGGGGAAGGTAGGGATCCTTGCCGTGCAAACTTGGGGAAGTAGGACTGCGTGGAGAGATGAATGCCGTCCTCTCTTGAAACAACCGCTACATCATGACGTAACATTCACCATCAAAATTCTCTTCGGGCTGCACACCTACATCATCTTCATCAGTCATCATCTCCCTTTCTCTCTTAGTTGGGCTCCCATGCACCCGTCGCACTCCCACAACGGTCCCTTCCCTCCCCAGGGTATCCGCCTCAGTGTCCATAGTTCCTATCCTCTGAGGCGCCTCCTCTTGGTTCTTCCTATTGTTTTCTTGTCATTTCAACTCCCGCATCACCCTTTCTTGCCACTTGTCAGCGATCTGCGCCCTCCAATGTGCACGTCGCTCCCTCAACCTCCTTGCGGCCTCAGCATCCATTCCCCCACTCCCCTGCTTCACACTTCACATGGCATCTGTCTCCTTGACCCTTCTCCCAGCACTGGAGTTTTACTCTTCCATGCTCGATTTTTGGAATTCCATCAGCCCTTCATCCACCATCAGGGCCTTAATCCATAGCGGGATCTCCTTGAGCAGCTTCCCTCTTAGCCCGGAGCGGAAGACAGCCTCAGCCTTCGAGAAGAATTGGTAGCACTCTGCGGAAAACTCCACAATATATCTGTCCAAAATGGTCTCTACCCAAAAATCCACCGCACGGGTCAATTCAGTATCCAGCCGATGCAGGGCCACCAGATCCCCGTGCACCCACTTGCGGTTTATCTTCCGCGAGCTATCCCTAGGAACCTTGGTCTGCAACCTCTGAAACCAATTGTAGAGGTTGCTATGGAATTTTCCCCAGAGGATCTCGTAGGTATCACTGGTGGAATCCGAGAAAAGGACAAGGTCCTTGAGCACCCTCTCGTTTTGATTCGTCAGCTCCGCTTGCTGAGCAATAAACTGGTCCAGATGGTTATCCCACCATCTCTGTATTTCTCCTTCAAAGACCCTCGATACCATGATCTAGTTCCCCTCATAACGTGTAGGGTCCCAGCAACGGAAACATTTGTTGGCGAAGAAACAGGTCTCGTAGGCAAGACCCAGGTTCAGAGATTGGGGCCAACAAGGGAATCCGCTGTAGTCTAGAACCACGCCGACATTGTCACCCTACTCTAGAGAGCAGAGAGTCTCACCTGAGGCATGCCGCGACCACAAGCAGAAGGGGAGTAGATCGATAGTGGTGGAAGGATCCGCAACTCATGATTAATATAGAATTGATTGCATAAACATCATCATATACCCAAGAACATTCAGAAGAGTGAACAGGTTTTAAGCAAATAAAATTTTAAGACATCACAAACATCGTGCATGCATGTAACTCGTATAATAAGACAACAACTTGCAAGTATATTGATAACTTTAAGCCAGATCCATAGTTACATCGCTTCTACAGGAAGGGATTACAATTATGTTACAAACATCTCATAGGATAGAAAGATAGATAAGAGAAGCCTAGGAACTACAGAGATATCATGCTCGGAATGGATCTCTCCTGCAGCATCCGCTCGATCCTCTTCAATCGCTCTGCATTCATCTCTTTTCTTTCGGCCAGGTGATGACTATTTATTCACCCGCCATTGCAACTGCTAGTTCCTCTTGCATTCTTCTTCGGCTGCTTCTGGCTTCTCTCTTGTTGTCTACGAGTTATGCTCTCTGTCTTCTGCTGTATCTTCTCTTTGTCTGCACTCATGCATCCAATTTATTCAGCTATCTCCTGTTCTCTCGCAACCTTGGTAGCTCCGCTACTCACCGTAGTTGCGACTTGGTTGCGGCTTCCATGTGTTGTTTCGCAACCCAAAAATCTATTCTTTATTCAAAATTCAAAACAAGGGCCCCAAAAGTTACTTCACTTTTCTTCATTCGATTCCTTCCAAATTTTGGCCCGCGGGTTACAGTCATGCTGGATTGATGTGGGATGCCTTAATGCCTTCCTTCCAATAGACCTTTTCCCATATAATCCCACTCATTTCTCTGGGAATAAGGTCTAGAGTCCTTTTTTCAATACCTTAGGGTTTGCAGTCATCAGTGGCATAATCATTCACTATTGACAGTGAGAATACATCAATGTCTCCTGGTTAGTATATTCTCTCAAGTTTTTTACTTCAATTCATTTATTCACACTTGTTAGATTGTACTGGGGCACCTTATCTCTCATCATCATTATCGGTGAGTTGTCTTGCGTTTGTTAACGGTATACATCAATGACCAATAATAAAACGATTTATCACATGGTTAACCTCAACTCATTTATTCCCATTGTGTATAATTGTGCCATGGTGATTGGTGAAGACATTGGGTTTGCATCAACATGTTTTGGTTCACTTTGACATATCCTTCAATTTTCTGCCAATGATACCATCCACCCTTATATGTTGCAGTTCATCACAACAACATCTTATATGTTGGCACCCGAGTTGCGTGTAGTACCATTTTTTCCACCACTTATGATTTGGTACTTGGAGATTCAATTGTGACTTCAGTGATCAAATATCTTTGCAGTACCATTGATCAGTCTTTTATATGTGATACTTGGACATGATTTTGATATGTACTTCTGGGATCAGGTGATTCACTATGTTATTTACAGTTTAGTTATACTTGTATACATATTGGATATGCTCCATACTTGATATGCGAACATGTTTTTCTTTCATTGAGCAAGGGTATGCCCACCTCAAACATGAGATTTCTTTTTGATTTCTATCACTATTTTTTCCAAGCTGAAATCTGGTGAAGTCCTCTCTAGTCCTTGCAAGATTCTTTCTTATGCACATAATACATTTTGGCCATCATGTACCCCTTCTGACCTCATATATTAGGGGGCATCCGTTATAGCATCATTTATCACCTTTATATAATTGATGACTTATGCATTGGCCTTGGGCAACCCTTCCATTCAGACTTGGTCAAACTTCATAAAAAACAGTATTTTGAATTCCATACGCGACTCTGCCCAGATTTTTCCGCATGCAGACGTGGGTCCATCCATAAATAACCTACGTATTCTATTTAAAATATTTAAAAACATAAAAAATACCTATTAATGAGGTAAGTTTTACGAGTTTTTCCTTTAACTTAACTACCCCAGCTTGTGGCCTAACTATTTCCCAACTGAAAAAACTGATTTGAGGAGGTATAAATACACCTCAAGGGAATGGCATAAGGGAGGAGAGAGAATGCTATTGATATTATAGCCTGTTAGAGCCTTGATCAAGTTTGATATTTCCCTATGCCTCCTGCACTTCCCAGGTTCAGGAAACCCTTGTTTCCTTGTGATGATCACCCCCCTTTATGTGACATCTTTGTGCACCCTTTATGGAAGAAGATTTGTGAGGCTAGGGATGGACGGATCCAGAGGAAGGTTTTTCTTGGAGCCGTGGCAGATCTCAGGTGATTTATCCACTATTTTCTGTACATGTTATCAATAAAAGGAGCTGCGTCCTGTTCTTGATGTCTTTGTGTTATATATTTCCTATACATGTTGAATGATCTTGTAATGGTTTATTTAATATAATTTTTATGATATTATATATGCTAACATGCAGAAATCTAGGATATATATGCTGTGCAACTAGTTTGTGTGCTTTATCTTGATTTATTAGCAAGTTCTGAACCACGAGGAGTAGCAGAGGGTTTGCACCCTGCGGGATCGAACCCAGACGTAGGACACACGGGTAAGGTCGTATATCCTCTATTGTCTATTTAAAGCATTAGAACTCATAATTATAGTGCTTCTTGTGATGACATGCCTTCCGCTCTGTTAGGTATTTCAACCTAGGCCTTAGGGTAGTTTTGCCAGCAACAAGGGTGGCTTTCCAAACGATGAAGCATGTAGAGTTTTTCCATGGAATGAGCTAGTTTGACTCTAACTTTAATATGCATAGAACCAAAAGAGATGATTAATATTTTGGGGTGACCACAAAGGCCTTTTGGATCAAGGGATGCCATGTTGCACCATTCTATCACTAACAAGTAGAACCTTGAGTATAAGGGATTAGGGAAAGAAAACCTTCATAGGCTTGACCAAAGGCTTCCAAAAATACATAACTAAAAGAGCCAAGTCAATTTCTTGGATTAAAGCTTCCAAAGCTTGTTTAGATGTGCATCTAACATAATTTTATGGAAAATCTACCTTCAACCATCAATCAACTTGTAGTTCTCACCTTGGTGTTGTTCCAATTCCAAACCTTCCATTAAGTTTTGGGAGGTTCAAGGCCTAACTTTGTGGAGGGAGAATTGAGAATATTCTCCTTAATTTGTTCAATAAGAAGCCTATCTAGTTTGGTTGCCATAAATTTTACTTTTATATCCAACTAAGAAAATCCAATAAGAATTTTGGCCTTAAACAATATGCCATACAATGTGGGTACCTCTTTTAAAACATCTCAAGGCTAAAAATTAGGTTATCTCAACCAAATATTTCCCTTAATGTGGTGGGAAACCATAAAAGTTATAGAAATTTTGAGGTCTAAAATGGGCCTCCTAAGGAATATTATAAAATAATAATGTAAATAATAAAATAAGACTAGATTACATCATCAAATTTTAGAGGGAAAAAGAAAAAATTATTCTTCAACTTGTATTTTTAACCCATCTCCCTACTATTTTACTCAAATTTTGAGTGAAAATAATCGTTGGATACATAATTTAATTCCTCATCCCAAAGTGCACCCATGTTGCATACTTTTAATGGACCATGCAACATGAAAAATGAGAAATACATGAAAAAGCATGATTACAATCACATTTCTCATGCAATTCTTGATTTTCGTGTAGAAAGGTCCATCAAAAGTATGCAAAATGGGTACTCCTTTGATGAATAATTAAATTTTTCATCCAACGAGTGCTCCCAGTTGAAATTTGAGTAAAAACGTAGGGAGATAAGTTGAAAATACAAGTTGTAAAAATAATTTTATTTTTTATTTTTTTATTATGTTTATTTTTTTACTCCAAAAATGTTGAATAATCCCCCATGGTTGACGTCATCATATTGAATTCTATTGGTTATTTAAAGTTTATTTTGGTTGTACATTTTTGTTTTGAGGCCAATTTTTGACCTCAAAATTTCTCTAATGGAGTGTTCATTAAAAAATAGACATAACTTTAAGCCTTGAATTTTTCAATTCAAGGATGACTTTACAATCTCTTAAGACTTATATATGCTTTAGGCAAAGAAATATCCCTTCGGCTTCGCATTTAGTAAGGTAGCATTGAGAGTTTGTAAGTTTAGTCTCAATCATGGCGACATGCTCATGTGGACTCCCTAGAAAATAGAATTTCGTAGAATCACCTTCTACACTTATTCCCCCTTCAGAGCCCTAATGACTCATTTAGCACACAAGGTATGGACCTAATAACTTTGATATTTCCCTTCCATTTCTTTTTCTCAAGGTGCACAAATTAGATTTAAATTGACCTAGTAAAAGGCTTTACCTCATTCCATGTTGATGTATTAAAAACCACAAAGATATTTTTCTATCCTCTAGTAGGAACTACAAATGGCACCCGACATGAAGACTAGTAGTTGAGTATGGTTGACAACAAATCAATACAAATATAAAACTCAACAACTAATTCCAAATGAATGTTTGTCCATTTTTCAAAATTTTAAACAATTTGTTGTATGGTGATGTCCCATAGTAGACTAGGTGATGCCTAAATGGCAAAGAAATGTGTAAAAAAAAAATAAAAATGTCCTCATTGAATACAAGACTAGCCTTGATCAACTGACCAAGCAGATATTTGTGACATTCAATATTAGTCCACTAGATTCTTGAGCTAGATGTAGTAACTAAGATATGCAAATCATAGTGTTGGCCATATTTTTGTTCTTCTAAGACACTAAGGAAGGAGTTGTCTACAAAATGATTAGATATTTGTGACATTCAATACTAGTCCACTAGATGCTTGAGCTAGACGTAGTAACTAAGATATGAAAACCATAGTGCTAGGTCCCTATAATACTAGTGTATCCCATTATTTTTATTGTTAGCGTAGCCCACTTATCATTATTGTTGTGCCCATGTAGTCTCTATATTGTTATTATTGTGCCCCATAGAAGCCCACTATTATTATTGTTGTGCCCTTACATTGTTATTTTTATGTCGGCTAAGATTATATTGTGACCCCTTGGACTCCTATATATAGAAAGGAGTTTTTGTCATTTGTAATGTAAAGGAGGTTTCCCCCTCGAAGAGGCTGATTTCCAAGTCGTTGATCTATCTTTTCTTCTATTTTGTGAGCTGGTTTCATAACATTTGGTTTTAGAGCTTTGGATTTTAGGGTTTCGCTGCTGCAAATAGGGCATCTTGGAATTTTTGCTATAATTTTTTTTTTACGAAGTTTCAAAAGTGGAAAAAACCCATTTGAGTCGGAATCTGGAGGGACATCGTCTAAAAATTTCAAATCTTGGTTCACTATATTTACAGAGATATGATATGAGGAAGTTAGGGGTTTTTCAGGATCCATCCTTTCATCTCAAACAAGTGGCTGAGGGAAAATTGTCATAACTTTTGTTTTAGACATAGGATTGGAATTCTGTAAAAAATGGCTGAAAGTGCATGAGTTTCTTGTGTATCGATTTCAGAGCCGAAGGATGAAACAGTGATACATAGCATTCCATACAAGTCCGCTTTACTGAACCAATCCATAATTAGGACATTGTGGGAGATCGAGAAACTTTATCTTGAAGAATCCAAATTAGTTTTGACCTGTGGCATTGGAAAGAAGACTCAGAGGGCTACTATGGACCAAATATAAAATCTCGGGGATCCGAAATTACAGAAATACATCAGTTTCAATATCGATCTCCTCAAAGGCAAGAAAAAGGAATGTATTTTTTTTTCTAAAATTTCATAAGTCTTGTTTGAAAAATTAGTTTGAAGTGATCCCAAGGGCATATTGAAGCATAGATATTAGTATTGGGTTCTAAAATGCCCCTAAAAAATAATTCCACACCCACTAAGCCCTCAGAAGGCTCTACTATGACTCACGAAGAGGAAGAAGTGCAACATGATATATCAAAATAACGAGACCATGTGCAAAACATTTCGCTCTCACAAGGAGTAACAAAAAGTGAAATGGAAGCTAAGATGGATGGTTTGAATAAAGACATGGATGGATTAAAGAAAGGCGTGGAAGCTAAGATGGATGGTTTGAAGAATGGTGTGGAAGCTAAGATGAATGGTTGAAGAATGGCGTGGAATCTAAGATCGATGGTATAGAAGCAAAACTTGAAGGTTTGACAAAGTTTCTACAAGAAAATCTTCCTAATGGTGAAAAGGTAGTAGAGAAAACTCATGATGAGAACAAAATAAATGTTAATCATGATTTCATAGACTCTAACTTTGGATTGAAAACCCACCATATTCCAAAGATCTATATGAGGAAGTTTGATGGAAAGGATTCGATAACATGGATACTACAAATGGAGAAATACTTTGAACTCCATAATGTGAAACCCACACTAAAGGTATGCATTTTAACTTTATATTTAGAACAAAATTAGTTTGTATGGTATCGATGGTTTTTTTCTCGTAAACCAATTGTCAATTGGTCAATTTTTACGGAGGAAATGATCACACATTATGAGAATACAAAGACCAACATCTTCTTTACCCAATTGATAAATCTAAAACAAAAGGGTTCAATGATGGAGCACATTAAGGAATTCCAAAAATTGAATATAAGCGTAATTGATATTCTAGAGGAACACAAGATTGATGTCTACATAGGGACTTTAGAGGATAACATCCAACATGAGGATCGCCTTTGGGAATCTGATTCATTAGAGAAGGTATTCAGGTTGGAAAGAAAAAATGAAAGCAAAATTATGATGACAAGGAAGCCTACCACTCACAATTATAGAGATGGAAGTGTTGCTACTCCTAGACTTCCACAACCTACAAGATTGACAGCAATTAGAAGAAAAAATAGAAAAAGGGCTTTGCTATAGTTGTGATAGAAAATACACTAAAGGTCATAAGTGTGCTGAGAATAAATTATTTTACATAGATTGTAAAGAGGAGGAGGAAAAGGAATAAGAAACTTCAAAAGAAGAGGATATACACCAGGAACCAACCTTAGAGGGAGAAGAAATGAATCCGACAATATCATGTAATGCATTGGAAGGAATTACAACTCCTCAAACTGTCAAGATAGAAGGAAATATCAAGAAGAAAAATGTAATAGTGCTGATTGATTCGGGTAGTACCCATAATTTTATTCATTATAAGGTATCCAAGGAATTGAATTGCTTCCTATACCCAACACTAGAGTGTCAAGTGATGGTTGCAAATGCAATAACTATAAATTTCTTTGGAAAGTGCCATAATATAAAAATAACCATGGGGGAATATGTAATGAATAGTCCAATGCTCTCCATCCCAATGGGTGGTGCTGATGTTGTACTAAGAGTATAATGGTTACAATGTTTTGGGACGATAGCTTTTAATTTTCAAGAACTTTTCTTGAATTTTTTTTCGAAGAAAAGGAAGTTTGATTACAGGGTATCGGAGGGAAGACGGGAAATTTAATCAACACTAATGTCATGAAATAGCTTCTGAAGAAAGAAAAGTGAGTCGTAATTGCACAATTATGCTCACTACAGGATCAAACATAAAAATAATCTATTTCTCTAGATCTCCAAAAAGTCTTGGACAATCATTCCAAGGTATTTGAGACTCCCAAAGGACTCCCACCTATTCGTGATCATGATCATGCTATTCATTTGATTCTAGGAAGTGTTCCTCCACTAGGCCTTACAGATATCCATATGCTCAGAAGATTGAGATTGAACGTATGGTTGTAGAAATGCTAGAGGTTGGTATAATTCAATCTAGTCAAAGTTATTTCTCTGCTCCAGTATTATTGGTGCATAAGAAGGATGGATCATGGCATATATGTCCGGATTATAGGGAGCTCAACAAGCACACTATTAAAGATAAATTATTTCCTATCCCCGTCATTGATGAATTACATGGAGAAATTTACTTCACCAGGATGGATCTTCATTCTAGATATCATCAAATTAGAATGAAGATTGAAGAAATTCTGAAAACAACATTCAGAAATCATGAGGGTCATTATGAATTTTTGCTCATGCCTTTTGGCCTTTCTAATGTACCTTCCACATTTCAAGGTTTGATGAATTCAATTTTCAAACCCTTCCTTAGAAAATTTGTGTTAGTATTTTTTGACTATATATTAATTTACAACAAGTCTTGGAAGGATCATGTTCAACATGTTGACATGGTGCTCAAACTATCGGAGGAGAAATAATTATATGCAAAAACCTCCAAATATTTGTTTGGAGTACATGAGGTGAAATATTTAGGTCATATTGTATCTCATGAGGGTGTTAAGGTAGACCCTAAGAAAATTAAATCCATTAAGGAATGGACAATTCCTACAACCATAAAGCATCTTTGAGGATTTCTGGGGTTAACAAGGTATTATCACAAGTTTGTTAAGAATTATGGGAAAATATCGACACCTTTAACATCATTACTCAGAAAGATGCATTTTCTTGGACTCCATAAGCAATTAAGGCCTTTGAACATCTTAAAGAGGAAATGTGCCAATCATCGGTCTTAGCTATGCCAGACTTCAAAAAACCTTTATTTTGGAATGTGATGCCTCAGGAAATGGAGTTGGTTCAGTTTTAATGCAATAAGGAAGACCCATTGCTTTTGAAAGTCGTCCAATCAAAGGGAAGTATTTAATGAAACCTATTTATGAGAAGGAAATGTTGGCAATACTACATGCACTAAAGTAATGGCGAACTTAACTAATGGGAGGGCACTTAAAGGTAAAAACATATCATGATAGTCTTAAATAAATTTTGAAACAAAGATTATCTTCATAAGAGCAACAAAAATGGGTCATAAAGATTTTGGGTTATGACTTTGAAATCATCTACAAAAAAGGGAAGCAAAATGTTGTTGCGGATGCACTCTCAAGAAAGGATGAGGATGTGGAAGCATTGCTTTGTGCTATTTCTATTATCCAAATTGAGTGGATAACAAAAGAAAGGGATGAATGGAAGAATGATGAAGAGGTGTGGATACTCATTCAAAAGTTGCAGCAAGATCCCAGTATATCTCAAACATTTAGCTGGAAAAATGATTCATTATGGTACAAAGATCGCTTATATATTTGTAATAATTCCCAACTCAAGCAAAATATTCTTTTGGAATTGAAGACCTCTCCCTTAGGAGGGAACTTAGGATTTCTAAAAACTTACCACAGGGTCAAGAAGGGATTTTTTTTTGGATGGCCTTAAATCTGATATTCAAAAGTTTGTGGCAGAATGTTTGGTTTGCCAATAAAATAAAGATGAGACAATTAAGACCCTATACCCCAGGTCTATTACAACCTTTATCCATTCCAATTCAATGTTGGGAGGATGTTGCAACGGATTTTATCATAGGTTTACCCAAGTTCGAAGGAAAGTCTGTCATCATGGTTGTAGTTGATAGACTTACCAAGTATGCACACTTTTGTGCATTATCTCATCCATTTAAAGCCAATACAATTGCTACTGATTTTATGGAAACAATTCAAAAGCTACATGGAAACCCAAATATTATTGTAAGCGATAGAGATCCCATTTTATAGGAAATTTTTGGACAAAATTATTTTCTTGTTTGGGTACTCAATTAGCTCATAACTCATTGGGAAAACTGAGATAGTAAACAAATGTTTGGAAGGATATCTTCATTGCTTTGTATTTGATAAACAGATACATCGGGTCAAGTGGTTACCTCTGGCTGAATGGTGGTATAACACTTCCTTGCATACTGCAGCAAAAATGACCCCATTTATGGCACTTTATG
Source organism: Pinus albicaulis (assembly GCA_034641835.2). NCBI lineage: Eukaryota > Viridiplantae > Streptophyta > Pinopsida > Pinales > Pinaceae > Pinus > Pinus albicaulis. The sequence continues at coordinate 1,511,099,538 of CM076579.1, read as the reverse complement.
GATATCATCCACCCTCCATCACATCATCTTTAAGAGAAAATTATAAGGTTCAAACAGTGGAAGATCACATCGAGCATCAACAAAAAGTTCTCCAACTCTTAAAGGATAACCTCACCTTGGCGCATAATCGAATGAACAACAGGCATATCAACATCATAGCGATTTTGATGTAGGAAACTAGGTATTTTTACGACTACAACCATAGAAACAAATGTCCCTCAAGCAAGCTAAGAAGTACAATAAATTATCACCAAAGTATTATAGTCCTTACAAAGTGTTGCAAAAAATTGGTACTATGGAATACAAATTCGAGCTTCTTGCATTTTCCCGAGTGCACCCAATTTTCCATGTTTCATGCTTAAAGAAGGTTATAGGTGACAAGCTACCAGTTCAAACAATATTGCCAAAACTTAACAAAGAAGGAAAAATCATACTGGAACCTGAAGTAGTCACGGAAACAATAACTCGACATCTATGAAATCGATCAATTTCAAAGTATCTCATAAAGTGGAAGAACTTACCCACTGAAGATTCAACATGGGAGGATGAGAATTTTATACAGAAGCATCCAGAACTACTTAAGCGTTGAAGACAACAATTTTTTGAAGGAGAGGGGCATGCTAGGTCCCTATAATTCTAGTGTTTCCCCTTATTGTTATTGTTAGTGTAGCCCCCTTATTATTATTGTTGTGCCCATGTAGTCCCTATATTATTATTATTGTGCCCCATAGAATCCCACTATTGTTATTTTTGTGCCTTTACATTCTTATTTTTATGTCGACTAGGATTATTTTGTGACCCCTGGGGCTCCTATATCTAGAAATGAGGTTTTTTCATTTGAATCATCCAAGAATTGTTCATTTATGTAATGTAAAGGAGGTTTCCCCCTCGAAGAGGTTGATTTCCAAGTCGTTGATATATATTTTCTTCTATTTTGTGAGCTGGTTTCATAGCACATAGCATTGGCTAGATTCTTGTTCTTCTAAGACACTAAGAAAGGAGTTGTCTAAAAAATGATCATAAACAAGTTCTTTGATCCCTTTCTCTTGTCTTTGAGAAGACCAAGGCCCACATGGTGGGAATAAATATAACCGAAGGTCTCAAATATTATAACATAGAGCATTGGAGCTAGATGACATCTTTGTCTTATAGACCTAAACATTCCGACTTTTTATGATTTACATCTATCGATAGCAAGGCAGGATAACACTTTTAAGAATAAAGCTTCATAAATTAGAGGAAAAAAGGGCGAAACCTTAATGCCTTGAGCATGGCCAAGATGAAAGCCCATTTGACTATATCATAAAATATCTCAAATCCAGTTTTGAAGAGGTTATCAGGGCCTAAGCATACAATCCACTCAATATGGGCATTGACATCACATTTAATTTACACACATATCAAATACATCAATTATAAAACTATAGATCAAATATGTATTAAACTATATTAAAGAATATCAAATATATATTTTAATATATAATTTTCTAATTATATATATCTTTACTTTATATAATTTCAACTATATATCAAATGAATATCAAATATTTGATGTAAGTAATTGTGCAATGTTTGTAATTAAGTTTTCATTTAGAATGTTTTACAATTAAATGAAAATCTTACCAAAATTTTATAAACAAAAAAAGAATATATCAAATATATATTTTAATATATTTTTGATATATAATTCTCTAATTAATATATATCTATACTTTATATAATTTCAACTATATATAAAATAAATATCAAATATTTAATGTAAGTAATTGTGCAATGTTTATTCCCGGATGAGGGTGATCCCTAGGTACATCGACGTGAAGGCACCTCTGCAAGGCGCATGGCACAACCACATGGCTGCGCATAGCCCAAGTGCAGACACTCTTAAATGGTGCAACTACTCACCCGACGTAAACATTAACCCACTTGCTTTGAGCAATTACACCCGTCTTGCCTGCAACCCATCGCGGTATTTCATGGCGCCCTGCAACGACATTCCCGCTGTCTTCTCCTGCAATTTGTTGGTCTCTGTCCAGTTTGATAGTCTTTGTGCGAGGCACACCAACTTCCATTCCTCGCCTCCTCTGCAGCTTGAGGCCTCCTACCATCTCTCCTCTCGCAAGTCTGCTACCCACCTCACCTCTCCAGAGCTCACCAGCAACGCCATGCCTTGTGGCCATAAGATGCACTACCGTAGAGGCCGAGGTTGAGGCCAGTCCTCTCACCCTCCCATCTTCCTCTGTGATGAGAGCCACTCCCCCCTCCATGAGGACAGTCCTGTCGAATTCCTGCTCAATTTAGACACCACCGAAGCTCGAGACCAGCATCACGTCTCAGCAACACTTTCTTTGCATCTACTGGAGGTCCCATCCAGCTTTGCTTGTTCTGGCTCTCAAAAACGTTTAAGAAAGTCCACCTATTCTTCCTCCTACCCCCAACACTCCAGAAAATCGGAAGCCATGCCAACCAAATCTGCTCTGCGTTCCTCAAGTAGCGAAGGGGGCGATAACTCAGTAGAAGATGATAAGGTTACTACTGCAAGTGTGGGTTCTGCTTCCATGCCAGAGCCTACAACATAGCCGTTGAAGAAGGAAGAGGATTCCTCAGAAGACTACGACTGCTTCATTGTTGAAGAGCCATCTCCTGACGACTAGAAGCATGACTCATCGCGCCAAAATTAGCATCAAGAGGTTTCCTACCTCAGCTAGTTTTCACTTTACTGTTCTTATGTTTTACTTGTTCCTGCACAGTTTTACAATTTTTGGACAATCATGGTACACGCTAGTTTCCCCACTTGGGGCAGCAATCTCTGGATTGGTTTTCCCAACTGAGGTAGTCCCAATTTTGTGTTTTTGAACTCTATCCCTACCGGAATTAGCTAGCATAGCAACTCTAGCAAGAATGTTTCGAATTGAATTTTTATGTACCATATAATAGAATAACTCTTAAAAAAAATAAATAAAAATTATGCAATATTTATAAATTTTAATTTAGAATGTTTTATAGTGAAAAAAGTTGCCAAAATTTTATAATCCATGGAAAAAGATGCCAATAATTTACAAAATTATATAATTCAATAAAAAACTTGCTAAAAACTATATATATATATTATAATATGTAGTTATTTGCATCAATATATATATATATGCAAATAAGTACATATTATAATATTATAATATTGACTCAAAAAATTACATATACATATTATAATATTGATAAAATATGCTTCGAATTATTTTATATTAAGTATAAATTTAAGGCGATTTTAAAATGTTCCATGTAGCACGTTATGTTTTGTTGTTATTAATTTATACATGAATAATATTGTGTTATTGGAAAATTATAAAGATAGTAATAACCCGGATGATAAAAGTTCTTTATTTTATGAAAAAAAAACCATGGAATTGGAAATTGAGAAAATCGTTCTTTAAAATATCCGTACAAACAATAATGTTGTATTATTGGACTATTTGGATTTGAGGTTTTTCCAAATATATTGGAAGAAACTTGAAACAGACCAAAAATGAATTTGTTAAAAGACAAGCTTCTTACTCTATAATGTTATCACAAACATGTTTATTATAATGAGAAGGAGATCCATCTTTCTAGTTTATTACCTATATTATCAAAATTATGAACCAATGTATATAATCATGTTTAAATTACTATGTATGTTAAATTTTACATTTAAAAATAAGAATTGATAATGTAATGAAATGACTTTGGTTAAAAAATTGAATCATGTGACTTTTAAATTAGGTAAAAAAAAACATGAAAAAATTATTAATGGATAATAGTTTTATTTTTAAATTAATTTAAATTTAAATTTGAAAATATAAATATAAAAAATGATATATTATTATTTTTCATTAATAATAAGAAAATAGAAACTAAATACATATTATTTTATAATACTTTTTCTATAAACAATTCTTAATGTTAGTTAAATTGATAGAGTTTTTGTTAAAGTACTTTGTTAATGGAAAGTCATATGGTTTATTCTCCTTAACCTTTTTAGAGTTAAGCTTTCCTAATGCACTAGTAAGTTTGGGTGGATCTCTTGGATATTTTAGTATATAGCACTTCTCAATGTTAATCCCTCAACATTAATCGTCAAACCAATGACCTTTACATTATAGAGCGCTTTAATAGAACACTCCATCACCATCTACTCTAAACTTTTTTTTTTTAATATATATTTTTTAATTACATAAATTTAACCTCATTTTTATTTGAGTTTGAATCTTGGCTTCTATGATCCATAATTGTTTTACAAGATCTTTTGTCGACGCGTTTTGAACCAACCATTGCTCGCCTTTTGAACCAATCGATCAGATTTTTAACTTAAATAGATGTAGAGATAAGCTAACTAGTCGTTGGAACCCAAACAACTAGTTTAATTACTAAAGAAAATAATTATTTTTTTATTTCTTATATCATTATTTTTATTATATTATATTTAAATATTCTAACTTTTTTTTTTTTTTTCAAAAAATAATTCATATTTATTTGAAAATCCCTAAGATATTTATTTTATTAAATTTCCGGGTTCTAAGGATTTTAATTAGTTAATTTTAATTAATGACTATATTTAAATATCTTATCTCAATTTTAATTTTAACATTTTTCTATAATTTAAATATAGTGGATTTATTTCTAAAAAGGAATAGGCCTAAGGTACACGAAACTTTTATTTATTTTAAGGTTAAATTATATTAATCTAGAAAAAAGGGCTAATCTATAACCCAAAAGGAGACTAATATAAAAGATAAAGAAAATGATGGGGGTCGCAATAAAATATCAACACCTAGGAATATGGGTAGGGATCCAACACTTGCTATTCATCCAACCATCGTCTCTATTAAGATTGACAAGCCTTTTTTCAATTTCTAAAGTCTCCTTTAACTTTCGGTGATGGAATTGGTCAACCCTAGCAATAACCTTAGCCTCTTCAATGCAGATGTGATGGTTAGTCTTTTCAACATGTTCAACTAAGGTAGAGGAGCAAGATCTTCTATGTTTAAGGTCTGCAACATGCTCACTAATCCTTTGGTTGATAGATCGACCAATTTCAACAATGTAAGGAGTACCACATGAGCACGTAATAAGGTAAACACCTTTACCATATATGGGGTTCACATAATCTTTAACTGATCTAAGAGAGTTTCAAATCGTGTTAAGTGGCTTGAAAATTGAAGAAACATTGTGCTTTTTTAGGATTTTGGCGATCTTATCCATGGTGTTGTATCTTAAGAAACAATCCCTTGGCTATGGTAAGGAATCAATGCTCAATACAATTATATATATGTCACAAAAATATTATATCAAATGGTATTTGCTTAATCACCTTCAGAAATTAAATATTAAAACCCCCAAGAATCTGATGCAATAAATGTTTCACAATGCCATTATCTGCTGTTATTAATTGGAGTGATAATAAGAACATGAAGGAAGCTCAAACTGATATGCTGGTAAACATAATCTATCACTTTAAACTTTAGAGGAATTTTATGAAACCGAAATAGTTAAAATGAAGGAGCGCCCATTAAGGATATTTAACTCTTATTCACATATGTAAAAAGAGAGTAGCTCCATTACTTCATTTTATTCATAAAAGGAAAAAGACAGAATGGAAGCTGGAAAACATATCAATAACAACAGATGAAAGAATCTTGATCTTCATTCACTAATCATTAGAAAATTGAGTACAAAATTTGCAGTAGTCCAAAGGTCCAAAAATAGGAACCCTCTTCTCTATTATGATTTCCCTTAAATACATATTGAAAGCAGTTTATAACTGCTCAAACTTCTCAAAACTGTCTAAACTACTTCTTGTTCTAACAACTACTTTAATTACAATTCGAGGGAAAAAGCATCCTTATTACAATAAGAAAGATAAAATAAAGAGATAAAAATAAACTTCATGAAGTTAAGTCTTTGGGATTGCTGACGACATGTTTGTTGCAGATGTATTGGCTGCCGATGTATTTTCAGACAAGTTGGCCATCCAAGTTCTACATGTTTTACACGTTTGAATGTTGGCATTTAATTTTACTCTTAATACATCAAATATTCAATGTACATCAATATATTTATTGAACATAAATGACACGTGAGCCCCATTGTTTTGACCGCATACAACTTTCCCCAAAACCATAAGCCACCTACGAGGGCACCTGTAGCAGTTTCTGAAAAAGGGGTGAGTGATGCTGTATTGCATCGTCGCTGTTGATCTATGAACAATGGTTGAGGCCAAACCACTCTGCGGGAGCACTCTCTCACATAAGTTTCGAGCAGTTTGTGATGCCGCATGTTAGCCACCTATAACATTTTGTTATACCAAAAGGTGGCTAAGACTTTTTGAGCCTCCAAGGAACAAATTTTATCACTAAAAATTGTTGGCTCTTGAAGGCTCCTTGAAGGCCTCATGCCTCTGTCCAGAAATATTCATTACTATTACCATTTTATACTCAGAAAATTCTGTTGATTCCAAATGAAAGACTGCTAAAAGATCTTCTTTCTTCCCCTTCTCAAAACCATCATTTTTCCCCTTCCCCTCTTTCAAAACAAACCTTCATTTTTTTCCCCTTTCTTCATAAATTTCCTCTATTTTTCATGTTCTCCTTTTTCTTCCCTTCATGAAAACCCCCTTTTCCGTAGTTAAAAACTCACTTTTAACTATTTCAGAACCCCCATTTCCATTGAAAACTATGAAATTCATGAAAAACAAAGTTTATTTACTATGGACCTAAGCCCCTTGGGCTAAGACCGAACCACTTCCCCTAACATGCCCATGCGTTAGAACCAAACGCCAAAGCCTTTCGGTGCTAATCGCATCGCACACATTCAAATGGGTTGATCGGAAAGACCAGGCCCGATGGCCCGATTGCGATTGGCCCTTGTTTTTATACGCCCGGGCATATTACATTCCGTAAAAACCACCGGCCCCACAGTCGGGCGCCTATCATATATGTATATCCCGATCCATCAAAAAACCTTTGTTTTTGTTGAAAACTTTGGGTTTCATATGTTATAAAGTTATTTCCGCCAGTTCACTCCAGAACTAATCCCTGCTGTTGATCTAACGCCGATCAAATGGCCATCGCTCCGTCGCATCGGCAATTTCAATCGCATCGCATTTTTCAATCGGCGCATTCGCTTGCTACCCCCAATTGCGATCCCCCGATTGCGATCCCCCGATTGACTCCGGACCGCCCACGTGTCCAGATCGGACGGTCCAAAATCACTCTGACTTGTTCATCTCCCCTCTCTCCTTTTTCGCCTCTTCTACGCAAATCTCCACCGTCAGATGATTTTCTCCAACGGTCACGCTCCTCTCCCGCCTTCTAAAGCAGTTTAACCTATTCTTGCAGTATTTCTTAATTATTTCATGTTTTGTGCAGGTTTTTTAATGGTTTTCATCGTTATATTGAAGAAAGGCCAGAAGTTGGGAATGATGATTCCCATGCTCTCGGACCTTAAAGAAAACCATTCACAGGACTGAAATTAAAAGATTTATCAATGTTTCATGAGCATTGATGGCACGAAGAATGGCCTGTGCGACCCTGCACATTGACAAGACACTATATTTTAAACAAGAGGTTAAAGAGTATCAGTTGTTGAAGACAGAGCACGGAAGAAATGAAGATTGGAGACAAATTTTGGGATTACGGCTAAGATTGAATTTCAAAAGCCTAATTCCCCAAATTAAAACAGAATTAATAAAAAAATCAAGATGATCTATCAGGCAGAAAAGACCTCCATCGCTTCATCTGAGGCAAAATCAATTTCTCAGCTACCACGACGCCACCTGTTGCCTCAAAACATTCAAAACCAAAGCTGAACTTATTGAAGAATCAGATATTTCGCCTCCAGTGCATCCAGAGAGTTACTTCTGCAAGGAAATCAATGCAGAAATATCTGCAGAGTTACTCCAAACATACACAGAGTCTCAAAGTCAAACAAAGCTCCCACCGAGCTTTGATATTTATTGTAAAACAGTTAGTACAGTAGTCCACCTGTAAACTTCTCCATCGAGCCCCTCAAAGGGCCGAGAAGTCTTGAATCTGTATTAATTGCCTTAAGAGATCTTTTGTTAGATTTCACCTCCTCATTCTTCTATAAATACCTCAGTAGAAGATGAGAAATTGTTGGTTGCAGAACTTTGAAATACATTTGAGCTTGAGACTTCTATTTGTATATAGTGTTCACTGGCCCTTGAAGCTCTGTTTGTGATAGAGTAGTTAGGCTGAATAGTGAAGATGATTGCTGAACTGAAACATTGGACTTGAAGACTGTAACTATTTTGACATCAATAACAAGCTGTTTCTTGGGATCCTGGTCTATATTACTGGTGAAGTGCTTCTTTCTTTGTTAATTTTTTTCCCTTCTATGTATGCCATATTTTTCATATTCTTCTGTAAAGAACAGTTTAAACAGGGTTAGGATCTGTTGTATATCAGTAACCTTCTCTAGCTGAGAAATATTTATCTTAATGTTTTCCACAAATTTTTTTATTTAAGAATGATTCAATACAGTTTAAATAGTCAGGAATGTTGGCGTTCCCTCGTCCTTATGTTTTCTTAAACATTGTTCTCGAATGTGATTTCCATTATTTGCTATTAAAGTTAGATTAGAGAAGATACGGTTCGCCCTGATTCTTAGATTCTTTTCTCCAAAGGCAGATTCTGAAAGTTTCCCTTGGTGTTGACTAAAAGCAGACTAGGTTTAAAAGTACCTTATCTGATCTTAGGTTACACTTTGTTTACCTTACGTGTTTTAATACTTTCTGAAGGTAATTATGTGGATTACTGGATTGTTTGTCAATTAAGCTGCTTGAATATAGACTTGTTCAAGGAGTCAATGGTTAGCCCTGCACTTGGTTGGTTTTAAACAGTTACTTAAGAGTCTTTTCTTGTTCGGACTGACTATAAATCCCTTGTGAAATTATTATCATTTTCCACCCCTCCAACACTTTAATGTTTCCATTCCATCATTTTAATCTCAATAATCTTGTGGTATAGATGACTTTCCCCTTGGATCACCATTGATGTTGTTGTTCAATTAAAGCCCAGATATAACTCCATAGCCCAATGGACTAAAAACCAGCGTTATATCTATCTTTCAGACATAGCTGTTCTATTTGCTTGCAACTTCTCACCTTTGAAACTTTTTGCATATAGATTTTTCCACCTCAAACAATAATCATGCTCAACCATCCGAAAAACAAAACAAACCCTTGGCCTTCATAACTAGCCTAATATCATTACCCCAAACTTCAAAGACAAATCCATCTTTGTACATATTGGAGAGATCCCTCTCCGGATTCAGGAGGGCTAGATCCTAGAATCCCAAAGTTGGTTGAAATGATGTTGTTTCTGTAATTGGACTCTGCCAATCTTGCTAATAAATTACAGATCCCCAACACCGCAAAACCATAGGATCTGGGCTGGATGATCCAAGTCATTGATTTATGTTGAACGATAACTTATTTTCTTGAGGCAGAATACTTTCATATTATATTCGTTTGCTTCCCATTCCTGAGATTGTCATTATCTCCTACATGTATGCTTATACCCATCAAACCTTTTGTTGAAAAAACACAATCTTATTCATCTAGCTCTCCAATGGTTCCACATACACCAATCTCTTATCTTCTGTTGGGGAAATTTCTAGTGAATCATCATCACCCTGTAAGTTGCCACCTAATGTATCTTTTACTTGGGTTTTATGCTGCAAATTCCAAAGCACATCTCTCATTCAAGGATGAGATGCATGATTTTTTGAAAGACATTTGCAAGTGATTTATATCACTGTTGCCAGGGATTCATGAGTGCTAGTACTTAAAATAGTAGGATCAACAATCTGCCTTCTATTTTTCTCATCATTAATGACGTTCAACAGTTCTCGGACTATGTCTGTTTCTTGGTTCCGCATAGAAAGTGATCTTCCAACAATGTTTTCTAGTAATGTTTTCTGCTCCTTGAATATTCTGGTTCTTTTTTGCACAAGATTATGCCTTTCAACTTTTGTCCCAAATCCATCCATATCTTTTCCAAGCATAGGTAAATTATAACCCTCCAACTTTGAAACCAAAACAATACATTAGTGTTTTTCAAATTATTATGGAAGATACTAGGTACCACCCCTGTATGTAAGAAAAGAACACCTCTTGCCACTCCAATCCCTAAAACTAGTCCTTCTGGCCAGGTTGATACTTCTCCAGTCATTCGTCCAGAGAGATTTCTTCGCAATGTTATATTAGATACATATTCAAAGATGAGAAAAATCCTTTTTTATAGTTTAAACATCTTTGTCATAATCAATGTAGTGTCCGAGAAGACTGACTAAGTGGTGATGTTGTAGCTTTGAAAGTGGCTTCAAGTGAGGTTTCCAATATTAAATGGCATATCTTCGTTCAAACTCCAAACATCTTATCACAACCAAAGTTCCGTCCTCAAGCTTACCCCTGTATAGCTTCTTGTGGAACTGATGATATCTCTTAAACTGCTACACGTTTTTGGAAAATTCTCAGGATGAAAACAATTAGAGATTTTCTGCACAAAACCCAGATCGTGGAATTTTAAAATTTTGTTTTGTTTGTATGCAATAAGCAATCTAAATTGATGGCTTGTGAGTGCTTGCGATTTATGTGTATGCAATTTTATGTCCCTGATGAAATTTGTTTGAAGAGAGTTTGAAGATTTTAGCCATGCAAAATTGTGCTACAACATCTGGCTCCAATTAGGGATAATGCTTTCCTGAAAAGTGCTGATAACAATAGACCAGTAACGTTTTTTGGGCATGGAGTCGAATTAAAATCGAATTTTCTCCCAATCCAAAAATCTCTAAAAATTCCAAACTTTCTAAAGCCTCTGTCTTCTAGGATCTTTATTCTTAAACTGAAAATGCTAAACTAGAAATACTGCAACTGAGAATGCTCAATTTTTGGGCTTATTTATGTAAAACTCCTATATATATACATAGCTAAACTTAATCAAGTGAAGTCATCCTTCTAATAGCACCAAACCAACATATGCGTGTTAGAATTAATGCCTCCATACTGTTGAAATTTAAAAAACAAAACAGGGATGTAACATGAAAATTTTCTAGATACAAAGCTTTGCACATACCCTTGCATAAATGCTTGTTGCTGACCAAAGAAATTTTTCATATACTCAGCCACTGGATCATAAAACTGATGAGACAAAATTTCAGCTGTCTCTTTTTCTTGAACATTTTGCTGATGTATATTCCTTTGAACAGGGCAGCCTATTTCACTGTTTGACTCCTCATTTTGGAATTTTGTGCGAGGAACTTGATTTCAATTTTCTGCAGATAGGCATTTAGATTGAAAAGAGAAATTTGATGTTTGTTCCCCATATTGCCGATGCTTTTCATACAATGCCAATTCTTGACAAAATTTTTCGTCCTCCTGCAACAAAACTTGAGAATCTCCATTAATTTCTCCTCTGTTCACAAAATCATTAAAATTAAAAAAATTATAATGATCTTCTAGGTCTTCAAAGTATAGTTCAGTTGTTGCAAGAAGTTGCTGATTAAAATCCTTAGATTGCTTAAATTTTGGTATCTCAGAAACATGAGTGTCCTCTGACACCTTGTGAAAATACTTGTTTATCTCTAAAATTGCATTATTTTATAAAGCAATTCCATTGTTTTCTTGATAAGTCCTCCTGTCTTCAACAAAACCTGTTCTTTCAACATGATAAGAAAAATTTCTATGAGCCCACAAATTATCTTCAATTTCCTATGCATAAAGAAACATAAGCTTCAAAGTACAAGGCTTTCTCTCCTTGAGATAAAAAGCCAAGTAAATAGAAAGAGCCCTCAAATAGTAAACCATAACTGCAGCTTCAAGAGGTTGAATTTCCTTTGGCGTGCTGAAATAAATTTTTTGAAGCCTCCTATTAAACTCAGTGATTGATTCATTGCTCTTCCTCTGGATAGAATATAATCCCAAAGGGTGTTTTTCGTATGACTTGTGCTCGCCCCAATATCTAAGAAAGATATCTTGAAAACCTTGCCATGAACTAATTGAACTTGCCTCCAAACGCTGGAACCATCGCTGAGCACCCTGCTTTAATGAATGACAAAACATCCTTAAAGCCACATCTTCATAAATAATTTGAAATTTGTCTAGAAAGTACTCAAATTCCAAGATATGTTGTTCAGCTGAAATATCCTCCTCCAGAGAATCTTGGTAGAAATTTGAATCCTTTTGAAGGATATTGATGAAGAACTGTAGGCAACACCAAAGGTTTGAAAATCTCCTTGTCTCCAAGCTGAAAAGTAGTGGATTGTTTATGAGGCAGAATATTATCACCCAGAGATGATGAATCATCATCTTTATGTCGAGCCTGTAACCGATTATCTTTAGGGATTGTAATGAAACATTGGTCTTTCCTCTCATATTTAGGAGATAGATTTGTGTCAAGATAATTAATACAAGAAGCTAAAAGATCTTCTTTTTCCAATAAATAATGTACTTTTTGGGCCTTACAATCTTCTGAGAATATAAAGCAGGAAACAATATTCTTGATATGTAAGGGAAAATATACCAGTAAACTGGTAATAAAAAATAGAACTTCCTTTAAAAAACCGAAACTCTGATATATGTTTTTTCCACGATGCTTTCTCATTTTCTTGCAAGAAAAATTCCTCATCTACTGAAACCTTCATCAGTGGAGTCGCCAGGTGAATAATACACAACCAAATTTTATATCTAAATCTTGTTCATCATCAAGAAATAGATCTAAAAAACCCAGGGAAAAATAACTTCATGCCTTTGTCCTCGACAACGACACCAAAAAATGTTGTATCTTAAGAAAAAATCCCTTGGCTATGGTAAGGAATTAGTGCTCAAGACATTGATATATATGTCACAAAAATATTATATCAGATGGTCTTTTCTTAATCAACGTTAGAAATTAATTATTAAAACCCCCAATAATATAATGCAATAAATGCTTCACAATGCCATTATCTGTTGATATTAATGGGAGTGATAAGAAGAACATGAAGGAAGCTCAAACTGATATGTTGGTAAACAAAATCTATCACTTTAAACTTCAAAGGAATTTTCTGAAAGCGGAATAGTTAAAATGAAGGAGCGCCCATTAAGGATATTTAACTCTTATTCACATATGTAAAAAGAGACCTGCAACTACATTAATTCATTTTATTCATAGAAGGAAAAAGAAAGAATGGAAACTGGAAAACATATCAACAACAACAGATGCAAGAATATTGATCTTCATTCATTAATCATCAAAAAATTGAGTACAAAATTTGCAGTAGTCCAAAGGTCCAAAACTAGAAACCCTCTTCTCTATTCTGATTTCCCTTAAATACATATTGAAAGAAGTTTGTAACTGCTCAAAATTCTCAAAACTGTCTAAACTACTTCTTGTTTTAACAACTAATTTAATTACAATTCGAGGGAAAAGGCATCCTCATTACAACAAGAAAGATAAAATAAAGAGAGAAAAATAAACATCATGAATTTAAGTTTTTCGGATTGCTGATGACATGTTTGTTGCAGATGTATTTTCAGACAAGTTGGTCATCCAAGTTCTACATGTTTTACACATTTGAATTTTGGAATTTAATTTGACCTTTAATACATCAAATATTCAATGTACGAAAATATATATATTGAACATAAACGACGCGTGAGCCCCATTGTTTTGACCACACACAACTTTCCCCAAAACCATAAACCACCTACGGGGGTACCTGTAGCAGTTTCTGAAAAAGAGGTGAGTGATGCCATATTGCATTGTAGCCGTCGATCTGCGAACAATGGTTCAAGCCAAACCACTCTACGGGAGCACTCTCTCACATAAGTTCCGAGTAGTTTGTGATGCCACAAAACCATAGGATCTGGGCTGGATGATCCAAGTCGTTGATTTATGTTGAACGATGACTTGTTTTCTTGAGGTAGACTACTTTCATATTATATGCGTTTGCTTCCCATTCCTGAGATTGTCATTATCTCCTACATGTACGCTTATACCCACCAAACCTTCTGTTGAAAAAACACAATCTTATTCATCCAGCTCTCCCATGGTTCCACATACACCAATCTCTTATCTTATGCTAGGGAAATTATTCGGGAATCATCATCACCCTGTAATTCGCCACCTAATGTATCTTGTACTTAGGTTGTATGCTGCAAATTCCAAAGCACATCTTCCACTGAAGGGCGAGATGCGGGGTTGTTTGAAATAAATTTGCAAGTGATTTATATCATTGTCGCCAGGGATTCATGAGCACTAGTACTTAAAATAATAGGATCAACAATTTGCCTTCTATTTTTCTCATCATTAATGACGTTCAACAGTTCTCGGACTATGTCTATTTCTTGGTTCCGCATAGAAAGTGATCTTCCAACAATGGTTTCCAGTAAAATTAGACCAAATTTAAAATTTCTCCTTTATTAGTAAATTTTCTCCTCCTTGAATATTCTGGTTCTTTTTTGCACAAGATTATGCCTTTAAGCTTTTGTCCCAAATTCAAGCATATCTTCTGCAGGCATAGGTAAATTATAACCCTCCAACTTTGAAACCAAAACCGTACATTAGTGATTTTCAAATTATTATGCAAGATACCAGGTACCACCCCTGTATGTAAGAAAAGAATGCCCCTGGCCACTCCAATCGCCACATCTAGTCCTTCTGGAAAGGTTGATACTTCTCCTGTCATTCGTCCAGAGAGATTTATTCGCAATGTTATATTGGATACATATTCAAACATGAGAAAAATCCCTTTTTACAGCTGAACCATCTTCTTCATAATCAATGTAGTTTCTGAGAAGACTGACTAAGTGGTAATGTCGTAGCTTTGAAAGTAGCTTCAAGTGAGGTTTCAAATTTTAAATGGCATATCTCCATTCAAACTCCAAACACCTTATCACAAACAAATTTCAGTCCTCAAGCTTACCCATGTATAAATTCTTGTGCAACTGATGATATCTCTTAAACTAATCCATGTTTTTGGAAAATTCTCGCGATGAAAACAATTAGAGATTTTCTGCACAAAACCAAGATCGCAAAATTTTAAAATTTTGTTCTGTTTGTCCGCAATAAGCAATCGAAATTGATGGCCTGTAAGTGATTGTGATATCTATGTATGTAATTTTATGTCCTTGATGAAATTTGTTTGAAGAGAGTTTGAAGATTTTAGCCCTGCAAAATTGTGCTACAACATGTGGTACCTTGAATAAACCGAAGGTTCACTTTGGATGTTATGAAACCAACTCCAAAAATAGAAGAAAAGAGAGATCAACGCCTTAGAAATCAGCCACTTCGAGGGGGAAACCTCCAATACATTACATAGATGAACAATTCTTGGATGATACAAATGACCAAAACCTCCTTCTATATATATGATTCCATGGGCCCACAATATAATCCTAGCCGACCTAACAATAACAATGTAAGGGCACAATAATAACAATATTGGGGTTACAGGGGTACAACAATAACAATAAGGGGGCTACACTAATAAAAATAAGGGACTAAACTAGTAATATAGGGACCTAGCATGCCCCTCTCCTTCAAAAAAGTGTTGTCCTCAATGCTTGAGTAGCTCTGGGTGCTTCTGTATAAAATTCTCATCCTCCCATGTAGAATCTTCAGTGGGTAAGTTCTTCCACTTGATGAGATACTCTGAAATTGATCGATTTCGTAGCTGTCGAGTTCTTGTCTCCGTGACCACTTCAGGTTGTAATATGATTTTTCCTTCCTCATCAAGTTATGGAAATATTGTTTGAATTGGAATATTTTCACCTATAACCTTGTTTAAGCATGAAACATGGAAAAATGGATGCACTCATGAAGAATCAGGAAGCTCCAATTTGTATGCCATAGTACCAATTTTTTGCGACACCTTGTAAGGACCATAATACTTTGGAGATAATCTATTATCCTTCTTAGCTTGCTTGAGAGACATTTGTTTGTATGGTTGTAGCCATAAAAATATCCAGTCTCCTACATCAAAACTTCTCTCGCTGCGATGTTGATCTGCCTGTTGTTTCATTCAATTTTGTGCCAAATTTAGGTTATCTTTTAAGAGTTGGAGAACTTCTTATTGATGCTCGATGTGATCTTCCACTGCTTGAACCTTAGAATTGTCTCTTAAATACGATGTGATGGACGATGGATGATATCCATAAAGTGCCATAAATGGGGTCATTTTTGTTGTAGTATGGAAGGAAGTGTTATACCACTATTCAGCGAGAGGTAACCACTTGACCCATTGTGTTCTTTTATCAGATATAGAACAACGAAGATAACCTTCCAAACATTTATTCACTATCTCAATTTGACCATCAGATTGAGGATGATAAGATGAGCTATGAGCTAATTGAGTACCCAAACAAGAAAATAACTCCATCCAAAAATTTCCAGTAAAAATGAGATCTCTGTCGCTCACAATAACCTTTGGGTTTCCATGTAGCTTTTAAATTGTGTTCATAAATGTAGTAGCAATTGTATTTGCTTTAAATGGATGAGATAATGCACAAAAGTGTGCATACTTGGTAAGTCTATCAACTACCACCATGATGAAACTCTTTCCTTCAGACTTAGGTAAACCTGTGATAAAATCCATTGAAATGTCCTCCCAACGTTGACTTGGAATGGATAAAGGTTGTAGAAGACTCGGGGTCTTATTGTCTCAACTTTATTTTGTTGGAAAAATAAACATTTCGCCACGAACTTTTGAATATCAGATTTAAGGCAATCCCAAAAAAATTCTTTCTTCACTCTATGGTAATTTAAAAAAAATCCTGTGTGTCCTCCTAAAGGGGAAGTGTGCAATTCCAAAAGAATCTTTTGCTTTAGTTGGGAATTATTACAAATATAGAAGCGATATTTGTACCATAAGGAATAATTTTTCCAAATAAATGTATCAGATGTACTAGGATCTTGCTGCAAATTTTGAATGAGTGTCCACACTTCTTCGTCCCTCTTCCATTCATCCCTTGTTTCGGTTATCCAATCTGGTTGATAATAGAAATGTCACAAAGCAATGCTTCCACCTCTTCATTCTTTCTTGAGAGTGCATCTGCAACAACATTTGGCTTCCGTTTTTTGTATATTATTTCAAAGTCATAACCCAACATCTTTGTGACCCATTTTTGCTGCTCTCCTAAAGATAGTCTTTGTTCCAAAAAGTGTTTAAGACTATCATGATTAATTTTTACCTTGAAGTGTCTTCCCATTAGGTAATGTCGACATTTCTTTAGTGCATGTAGTATTGCTAACATTTCCTTCTCATAAATAGCTTTCTGTAAATACTTTCCTTTGATTGGACGACTTTCAAAAGCAATGGGTCTTCCTTCTTGCACTAAAACAACACCAATTCCATTTCCCAAGGCATCACATTCCACAATAAAGGTTTTTGTGAAGTCTGGCATAACTAAGACCGGTGCTAGGCACATTATCTCTTTAAGATGTTCAAAGGCATTAGTTGCTTCAGGAGTCCATGAAAATGCATATTTCTTCAATAATGTTGTTAGAGGTGCTGCTATTCTCCCATAATTCTTAATAAACTTGCGATAATACCCTGTTAAACTGAGAAATCCTTGCAACTGCTTTATTGTTGTGGGGACTTTCCATTCCTTAATGGCTTTAATTTTTTTAGGGTCCACTTTAACACCCTCGTAAGATACAATATGACCTAGATATTCCACCTCTTGTACTCCAAAGAAACATTTGGATGAATTTGCATATAATTGTTTCTCCTGCAATAGTTTGAGAACCCTGTCAACATGCTGAACATGATCCTTCCAACACTTGCTGTATATTAGTATATCATCAAAAAATACTAGCACAAATTTTCTATGGAAGGGTTTGAAAATGTAATTCATCAACCTTTGAAATGTAGAAGGTGCATTGGTAAGGCCAAAAGGCATGAAAAAAAATTCATAATGATCCTCATGAGTTCGATTTGCTGTTTTTGGAATATCTTCAGTCTTCATTCTAATTTTATGATATCTTGAACGAAGATCCAACTTTGTAAAATAAATTTCTCCATGTAATTCATCCAATAATTCATCAATCACAAGAATAGGAAATTTATCTTTAATGGTGAGCTTATTGAGCTCCCTATAATTCGGACATCCATCCTTCTTGTCCACCAATACTACTGGAGCAGAGAAAGAACTTTAACTAGGTTGAATTATACTAGCCTCTAACATTTCTACAATCATACATTCAATTTCGCTCTTTTGGACATAAGGATATCTCTAAGGCATGATGTTTGGAGGAAAACTTCCTGGAATCAAATGAATAACATGATCATGATCAAGAATAGGTGGGAGTCCTTTAGGAGTTTCAAACACCTTGGAACGATTGTCCAAGACTTTTTGGAGATCTGCATAAATAGATGATTTTGATGTTGGAACTTCTAGTAAGCATAATTGTGCAATTATGCCTCATTATTCTTTCTTCAGAAGCTTTGTCATGACATTAGAGCTTATTATCTTTCCCAGCTTCCCTGTGATACCCCGTAATTCGACTTCCTTTCCTTCTGAAAAAATTTCACGAAAGTTCTTGAAAATTAAAATCTACCGTCCCCAAAGATTGTAACTATTGTACTTCTAGTACAACATCAACACCTCCCATAGGAATGGAAAGAATTGGAATATTCAATACATATTCCCCCATGGTTAGGTTGATATTATGGCATTTTCCAGATAAATTTATAGTTCCTCCATTTGCAACCATCACCTGACATTATGGTGCTGGTTATAGGATACAATTCAATTCCTTGGCTACCTTACAATGAACAAAATTATGGGTACTACCTGAATCAATCAACACTATTACATTTTTCTTCTTGATATGTGGTTCTATCTTGAGAGTTTGAGGAGTGGTAATTTCTGCCAATGCATTACACGATATGGTTAGACTCATTTCTTCCTCATGTAGGGTTGGTTCCTGATGTATATCCTCTTCTTTTGAAGATTCTTATTCATTTTCTTCTTCCTCTTCACAATCTATGTAAAATAATTTCTTCTCAACACACTTATGACCTTTAGTGTATTTTATATCACAACTGCAGCAAAGCCCTTTTTCTCTTTTTTCTTCCAATTTTTGTGGTGTCAACCTTGTAGGTTGTGGAAGTCTAGGAGTAGCAACACTTCCATCTTTATATATGTGAGTGTTAGACTTCCTTGTTGCCATAATTTTACATTCAATTTTTCTTACCAACCTGAATGCCTTTTCTAATGAATTAGGTTCCCATACACGAACTTCATGTTGGATGTTATCCTTTAAATTCCTTATGAAGACATCAATCCTGTGTTCCTCTGGAATATCAGTTACCCTTATATTCAATTTTTGGAAGTCCTCAATGTGCTCTGCCACTAAACCCTTTTGTTTGAGATTTATCAATTGGCTAAAGAAGGTGTTGCTTTTTGTATCCTCATAATGTGCTATCATTTCCTCAGTAAAAATTGACCAAGTGATAATTTTTTTATGGGAGCAAAGCCATCGATACCATACAAATGTATTTTGTTCTAAATGTAATGTTGCAATGCGTACCTTTTGTGTGTTTTGCACATGATTGAGATCAAAATACTACTCCATCTATAGTATCCATGTTACGGGATCCTTTCCATCAAACTTCCTCATATCCATCTTTGGAATATGGTGGTTCTTCCATCCAACATTAGAGTTTATGAAATCACGATTAAAATTTATTTTGTTCTCATCATGAGTTTCCTCTACTACCTTTTCGCCATTAGGAAACATTTCTTGTATCAACTTTTCCAAACCTTCGATGTCTACTTTTATATCATTCTTCATGTTTAACATTTTTTCATCGATCTTAGCTTCCATGTCATCCATCTTAGATTCCATGCCCACTTCCATGCCTTCCATCTTAGCTTCCAAACCATTCATCTCAGCTTCCATGCCTTTCTTCAAACCATCCATCTTAGTTTCCACGTCTTTCTTCAAAACTTCCATTTCCTTTTTTGTTGCTCTTTCTGATAGCGAAATTTGGTGCACTTGCTCTTGTAATTTTGATATCTCATGTTGTGTTTCTTTGTCTTCATGAGTCATAGTAGAGCCTTCTAAAGGCTTAATGGGTGTTGAATTAATTTTAGGGGGAATTTTAGAACCTAATACTGATATCTATTCTTCAATATGCCCTTGGAATAAATTCAAACTATTTTTTTTTTCAAACGAGGCTTATGTAATTCGAAAAAATACACACCTTTTTCTTGCTTTTGAGGAGCTCGATATTGAAACTGAATTATCTATGTGATGTCAGATCTTCAATATCTGAAATTTGGCCCTGAAGTATCAATCTGAATCATCTTTCGAATGCCACAGGTCTGACCTGATTTGGATTATTCAAGACAAAGTTATTGCCAATCTCCCACGATGACCTTATTATGGATTGGTTTAGTAGAGCGAACTTGTATGACTTTACACGCATCAATTTTTCCTCATTTGACTCTGAAATTGATTTGCTAAAAACTAGATTCTGTGGAATTGTAGCCACGTTTTACAGAATCTCAATCTGACACTCAGAGAGAGAGTTATGATGTTTTTCCCACGGTCAACTCTTTGAGATGAAATTCGGGAGCCTAAAAAAATCCTAAATTCCACAGATCATATCTCCAAAAATATTGCGAACCAAGATTTTAAATTTTTACATGAGGTTTATCAAGATTTCGGCTTTGCTCTGTGAAAATTTCAGCTTCTAAAACCTCGTAGAAAAATATTTATAGCGAAAATTTGCGATGACCTGTTTAGGTTAAATTCAGGAGCCTGAAAAAAACCCTAACTTCCATAGATCATATATCCAAAAATAGTGTGACCAAGATCTGAAATTTTGCGAAGATGTTCCTCAGGATTTCAACTTCGCACTCTAAAAATTTCAGCTTCTGAACCTTCGTAGAAAAAAAGTTATAGCGAAAATGCCACGATGACCTGTTTGGAGCAGCGAAACCCTAGAATCCAAAGCTCTAATACCAAATGTTATGAAACCAGCTCCAAAAATAGAAGAAAAGAGAGATTAACGCCTTAGAAATCAACCACTTTGAAGGGGAAACCTCTAATACATTACATAAATGAACAATTCTTGGATGATACAAATGACCAAAACCTCCTTCTATATATAGGAGTCCATGGGCCCACAATATAATCCTAGCCGACATAACAATAACAATGTAAGGGCACAATAATAACAATATTGGGGTTACAGGGGTACAACAATAACAATAAGGGGGCTACACTAATAACAATAAGGGAATAATCTAGTAATATAGGGACCTAACACTGGAAGACCACTCATTAGGGTATTTTTTATTTTTAGGACCTTTTTCTACTTTACGAAAAACTTTAAGGCCAAGGACTCTGCTATAATCGTTTTTTTTTAAAACATTCAGAAGGTGGGTTTTTTCATCCTTGAAGTAGGGTACATCAGAGATTCTAAGTGCTCTTATGGCTAAGGTGTAGAGAATGCCTAATTTATGAGCAGGGAAATGATGAAAACTTGCATGAAGATGTAGAAATTATATAACTAAGGCGTTATATATCCAAGATTCTCCTGATCACACACTATTTTAACTTTATGCACAATACAAAATCTATTCCACCATTTGATCATCACATGTGGAAATTAACACAATTGCAAAGCACACATGAAACCATAAAAATTCACACACATTAACACAATGTTTTAACGGGAAAGCCTGAAGCTAAAAACCCCAAATATATGCATATAATATATGTCATAGAGATCATGTAACAATCCTCATACAAAGCTGATCATATCAAGCTCTCAGTACAATACAATCGCTACACACTAATCAGGTCCTGATCTAGCAAATCCATGCACCGATCTCTGCCACCTGCTAGCACACTGTCTTGCGCAATCCTGTTGAAGAGGCGCACGAATGAACTCGAATTCAGCCAGCCTTGCCTAACGCAATCCTCATTAGCATCTCCACTGAGTGTTGGATGCAATCAATGCATCACTATAGTCACAACAGATAGTCTATCTTTCCCTTTCACCTATCTCTCCACTGGTCTCCACTGAAACTGCCATGCACTGTAGTTAACGGATGTATTCTTCGGTTGATTAATGAGTTATTATTTAGTGAATTAATTAAATAATTAATTCACACCACTCTCACTAGTGTATCAATCAGTTGGACTAGATACAACTAGCTCAGCGTATCCACAGCGAGTTATTTGAACACAACTCCACCAACTACTTCTATAACTCCACCAAACTGTTTGTCACATGAGTTCTAGCGATCTCCATGCAATAGCTCCACTTAACCCTCAGGAATAGCGTAATTCCTTCTATCAGCTCCTGTGCCACATCTGTGCACTTAACTGAAGTGCTCTAAGAGAATAAGATAATGTTTAGAGTCCAAATATTATTAAGAGCTAATAATACTTGACATATCTATTTTTAGACTGACAATCTAAAAATAGATTCCGCCCAATATGTCTAAAAATAGAAGTCCATCTATTTTTCCAACTTGACCAACCATCCAAAAATAGCATCCTGCAACTCATAGAATATGATCGACATGTCTAAAAATAGACTTGCGCCAAAAATAGCTTGCGGGCCCACTTAGTGAAGGCGACTCTTTTCACTAAGCTCATCATCTTGTTGAATCTCAACAGAAGATACTTCTCTGTGTGAGTTTTCTTTCGAAAAATCTGATGAGAGAAAGAACTATCATCCTTTCTTTAAATCAAAACGTCAAGGAAAGGAAGGGAGCGCCATCAATTTCACATTCCATAGTGAACTTTATGGAATATGATTGATTATTTAGATGTTGGAAAAAAAGATCCAACTTTTCCTTTCGATGAGGTCAAATGACGTAGGTGTCATCTACAAGCCTTTTCGAGAGTTTAGGTTGGAATAGAGCTGAAGAAAGGGCCTTGGATTCAAAGTCCTCTAAGAAAAGATTAGCTACTATTGGGGATAGGGGGAACCCATGGCCACACCACATGTCTGTTCATAGAATTCACCTTCAAAACTAAAGAAAATAGAGATGAGGCAGATTTCGACTAAATGGGCACTATCTAGATCGGTAATGCACTTGATGACATCAATAGCCTCATTAATGGGGATATTATTGTATAAAGAAACCACATCAAAACTTACTATCTTATCATCTGGATCCATTTTTATTCCCTTTTTACTCATTAAAAAACGAGGATGAATCTTTGACAAAGGATTCAAAACGAACTGCAAGAGGTTTAAGCTTATCAACTAAAAACTTAGCAAGAAGATAGGTCAAACCGTCTATGGTATTAAAAATGGGCCAAAGGGGGGCCCCTTATTTATGGATCTTAGGAAGACCATATATCATAGGAGTGAGAGGGTTACTCTCAATAAGCTTCTTACTAAGTGACCTCACCACATTGCTTGATTTTATAGCTTGAGCGACAGACTTAGAGACCTTAGTTAGGGGATTCTTATTGAGCTTTTTGTAGCTCTCATTGTTACATAAGTGATCTAACATTTTTCTCATGTAATCTTCTTTGTTTAAGATCATAGCAACACCTCCTTTGTTTACTTTAAGAACAACAATATCATTTTTAATGTTCAGGGATTTTAGAGCCTCAAACTCAGGTTTGCTAAGATTACTTTTAGGGGGCTTAGCTTTTCTCAAGATGACCACAAAATCCTACCTAGTGATATCCTTTGTAGTATTTGACAAGTCCCTAATCTTGAATTCTATGTCACAAATGATATAGATTTTTCTAGGAGCTAGAGCAAAATTAAAACTTTTCTGCAAAAGACTATAAACTAAGTACTCGAAAAAAGACTAGATAAATTAACAACCTTGAAAGAAAAATAGAGATTTTATTAATATTATAATAATTATTATTAAAGTTAATATTATTATTGTTAATATAATAATAATAATAATAATTATTATTATAGTCGTCATAATTTATTATTATTATTATCGACGCTCTTATGGTCAATGTTAATGTAGTGAAAATCATTCTTCTTAATATTAAAAATTAATATTTTTAACATGGTTATGGTTAATGGTATTATAATTTTTATTATTAATATTAATATTAATAACCGTTCGACTTATAACGCTGCTTCCAACGGACTTCCAGTTTAAGTCAAGATTTAAAAGGGAGGATACGTACCGGCTAGCTGCGGGACGAAGACCAATCGGATCGCAATTTCCAACCACGGAAGAACCAGAGATAGAGGAGAGCTGACTAGGGACAGAGGAGGGAGGGTGAAGCTGACATTTATAATAATATTAAAATTTCTAAATTATTCTGTAATGTATATCAACATTAATAATAGCATAATTATAATAATAAAATTATTTTGTAATGTATATCAACATGCACAATTATATAAATTAAAATTAAATGATAAATATTTCAAATAAACATCAATTTATGCTAAATATACGACATTTATCTTATAATTAAAAATAAACTAAATTATAATTTTATTTTGAATTATTATTATTATCGCTTTTAATTATAAAAAAATAATATATAAATTAAAAATATATACATTAAAAAAAACTATTGCGGGTTTAATTCATTTATTAATTTATAATTAAATTAAAAATTGAAAATACTTTTTAATTAAATTAAAAATTTGAAATATTATTTTAAAATAAATGAATATAAAAATATATTTAATTAATTAATGAAAATAAATACTTTTAAATTAAAGTTTGTTTTGGTTTGTTTTTCTTTTTTGTAATTTTGGCAGGACTACATTTTCTTGATGTTCAATATATCACACCTATCAAAGTGAGAAATTGAATGATAACTTCACATCAAGGTCTTCATCATGTTCAATACACCACTCCTATTAAAATGATAAATTGAATTGGTAACTTCACATCAAGGTCTTCATCATGTTCAACATATCACTCCTATCAAAGTGTGAAATTGAATTGGTAACTTCACATCAAGATCTTCATCATGTTCAACATATCACTCCTATCAAAGTGAGAAATTGAACTGGTAACTTCACATCAAAAAGTGTCTTAAAAGAGCACCATATCACCATTTATCCAAGACCTAGTGGACAATTTATCTTTTCTTTTTATTATCTAAAAGTCGTAATAATTTAAAAACTTTTTGGTTATCTAATAATAATGATAATGGTTACCCTCCAATATAAAAATTAATAATGATGATGGTTACCCTCCAATATAAAAATTAAAATTGTAAAATTATTGATTAGAAAATTAATAAAAAAATACATGATACAAGTTCAACCACCTTAACAGAGAAGAGTAATATGAAGGGACGGGTAAATTCTGTCGTCGGCATCCATATGAAACGATGTGCCTTTCTAGATTGAGTGCACTCCCGAGTACTGAAAATGTATATGTAGCGCTCTTGTTGCCTTGATAAAATTAAAATTGCCATGAGTTGGCGAATTTAGGGTTTTGAAAATAGTTGCCGGACTGGTGCCTAAATCAGTCCTACTTTTAAACCTTGACAATTAAACATGATTTCCAGAAATTCTTACAAGGCTTCTAGCCGTCTCAAAGAAAATTATATGGAAAGAGAAGAAAGCGATGAAAATTATATGGAAAGAGAAGAAAATGATGAAGAAGAAATTGAACGGCATGAATATGCTAAGAAACATGTTATTTCTGTGGGCGATTTTGTTGAGATCTTTTCACATCTGTGGTCGTCACCTTATGTTGCAGAAGTTAGAGCAATAAATAAAGACACGAATGCTCTCAAAGTTGAGTGGTATTACAGGCCTGAACACATTATAATTGACGGCCGCGCACAACTCGTGTATGATGGCCATATAAAACCCCACGAGGCAATAACCCAGTTTATGGACGACGAAGTCTTGTACGCTGGTCACGCTGAATCCGAAGAGATATCATTGGAATACGTGTTGAAGAAATGCAAAGTCATGTTTGTGAATAATTCTGACAGAAATGAAAATCCGAATAGCGGTGGAGCCAATGATCTCAAGACCTATTACGTCCCTCTTCACCTTGCATACGACTGTAACAAATGCTTGGTCCGCCGTGTGAAAATTAATATGTGAGCACCTACTCATTATTGAACCAAAGACATTGAAGGCATTTGAAGTTTTTGAACACATATGACAGTTGAGTATATCGTAGATTAAACGCTTTGAAGCTCTTGAACACATATGACCGTTGTATGTAAATGGAAGGTCAAAAGAGATCATCATTGACAGCCACATTGTTGTACAATTCTATTTTTAAATTCAGTGTTGAATATGTATTTCTACCATAGTTTAAATGGGTTCTATAATTTTTTATGTGATTTATTGGAAAATTTATTATAATATGTATAATATATGTATAGGAGTATGAAAAGTATGTATTTACGTATGACAATTTAGTGGTTCTAAACTGATTCTATAATTTCTTATATGATTTTTAGAAAAAATTATTATAATATTTATAATATATATAAAGAGTAGAAACTTTGTATTTTGTCTAATATTTTAAATTAATAAAAAACTTTCATAAGTCTTAAAATAAATGTTGCTTTGGAGGTTAACCTATTCCCATGATGGTAATTTATTTTAATTTAGATAACATTTTGATGCTTGAAATTATAATTAATGTATATATATCATATAATTTAAAATTAATTTTATAATTTTCATAAAAATAATTATTATTAACAATAAATATAATTATTATAAATTTTATTTTTATAATTTTTTTATAAGATTGTTTTATATAAAAAAATTGCAATACAATATTATTTAAACATTTTACTATAGAATATTTTTAATTTTACAATAAGTATGAAAATATTAATATAAAAATATATAATTCATTCGTACTCTTTTTTTAATATTATTATAATATTAAGTGAGTGTAATTAGGGTTGCAGGGAGGAGTTGTTGTTATCCAACTCACTAGGGTTTTAGTCTCATCTAGATTGACATGCTCGCTCTTTGCCATTTACATGAAAGATAAATGACTCATCTAGACATGTAACTACTAAAAATTTCTGCACAATGTGTGAAAAAAAAATTTACTATACTAATTTTTTATATAAATAATTTCGTATAATAATAATAATAATAATAATATATATATATATATATATATATATATATATATATATATATATATATATATATATATATATATATATATATATATGTGTATTATAGTATAAAATATGGACTCATTTTAGAAAAGAAGATTAGCCTATTGCTTTTGCTTGAAAGCCATGATAAAAGAGGTAAAGGGTAAGTTGATTTTAGCAGACATCACTCAACTATTAACCATCTTGTTGCTCTTCGTGATTTTTCGATTTTAGAAAAGCTTTTGACATGATTCCTTAGTATAAACTATGGAAAATATTGAAGAGATAATGGTTTGAGGGTTGTTGTGATTGGTCTATACTACAAATTTTTTGATAAAATTAACACCACATAAGTGTTTGTCTTGAAAAATTCAATGCAATATGAGTTAAGTAGTGGTGTCCCCTATCCCCTAGAGTTTCTGGCATTTACATTGATAAGTAAGAAAAAATTAAAGGGTCTAATATTTAAGAATGCTGGACTAATTTTCAATCTTTTTTCCAAAAAGAAAGATTTTCCAATTTCCATTTAAAAAAATGATTCTACCAAATTTTACCTTAAAAATTGCCAAAATTTTATATAAAATAATATAGTATCATTTGAAAGTTAAATATTTTTACAAAAATGATGGAAAACATTTTACAATAAATATTTTTACATAAATGATGCCAAACATTTTACAATTTGCATATTAGGGACTAGCAATATTTTTTAATGTTTCTAAACTTTAAGATAAACTTTCATCCTTAAAATTTTCCTTGTTGATAAGCTAGAAGAATGTTTGGAAGTTGCAAGTTGCAATGACTCCACGTTCATTGGTATGCTCATTACTCTTCTCTTTTATCTTGACGATATTTTTTTTCTATCAAGAAGCCATGATGATCAACCTAACTCATCTTAACCAAAACTATCTTTTTATCTTTCTAAGAAGAAAATGAACATTGCAAAGATTGTAGGTTTTAACCCTGGATAGAAATTATCTACACACGAATCTTATAACAGAAAATAAACAATAGCGAGAGCATAAAACATAAAATAGATAAACACAGAGATTTTCCCCTGGATCCCAAATCGGGACGACCAACTTGATATTTCATTATATTCCTTTTAGTGTTACAACACATATATATACATGCCGAAGCATACATAAACCCCAATCCATTAATCCTGGATTAGATCATAGCAGTAGTTCCCTTGACCAGATCTACAAATTACCAGGGGTTGAAAACCATCGTACACCAAAAAATATGTGCAAAACCATGGGCATAGACTACCCACTGGAAATTAAGGACCAAAAATTTTCGCCGGGGCGCTGCCCTGGACCCCAACAAGGGGGGCTATCGCCCCCCCTGTGAACCCCCCATTGCGCCTAGCGCAAAAGGGGGCCTATCGCCGCCCCTCTTACCACCCCGTGCATGATTAGTTGTGGAAAGAATATAACACATACCCAACATTCTCCCACTTGTTGTTTTCTTTTTGCAGGGGGCCACAGGAGAGCTTAGTCATTGGCCCAATTCTTCAACACCCATTGTTTCTCTACACCAAGAGAACTTCTGAGTGCTCACAGACTTCGTCAATGCATCTGCAACATTCTTCAAAGTGTCCACCTTTACCAACAACACCCTTTTAGCTTCAACCATATCTCTAACAAAGTGATATTGAACATCAATGTGCTTTGTCTTTGAATGATAAGCAGGGTTCTTAGCCAAGAAAATTGCACTTTGGTTATCACAGTCTATCCTTATAGCTTGTTGTACCAACCCCATACTTGAACACAATCTCTGCAACCAAACTCCCTCCTTGCTTGCATGAGTGGATGCTATGTATTCTGTCTCTATAGTTGAAAGAGCCACTACAAACTGTCTTTTACTCATCCAACTGACTGCACCTCCAAATAGGCTAAACACATACCCACTTGTAGATCTTCTTTGGTCCAGATCTCCAGCCCAGTCTGCATCAACAAAACCATGAATGTCCAACATTCTTTCCAATCTTGGTCTTCCCTGGTAGCACAAGCCATAATTGCTAGTGCCACGTAAATATCTGAAAACCCGCTTCACTGTTGTCCAATGCTCCTTCCCTGGGTTTGACATAAACCTGCTCAATACTCCCACTGCATGTGCAATGTCTGGTCTAATACAGACCATTGCATACATCGAGCTACCCACTGCACTTGCATATGGAACACGGGACATATACTCCTCTTCTTCTTGTGTCTTGGGACACTGTTCAGCAGACAGCTTTACACCTACAGGAATAGGAACCTTCACCGGTTTACTATCCTGCATATTGAACCTCTGCAATATAGTCTCGACATACTTCCTCTGGTTTAACGAGAGCTTCCTCTTTGCCCGATCTCTCTTAATTTCCATGCCCAAAATATAGTTTGCAGCACCCAGATCCTTCATGTCGAATTTGGAGAACAGTTGGGTCTTCAAATCTTGGATAATTTCTTTGTCATTTCCAATCAACAACATATCATCCACATACAAGACCAAATAAATAACACGGTCACCAATTAATTTAAAATAAACACATTGATCCTCCTTGTTTCTAGTGAAGCCAAGTCCCCGTATATAGGTATCAAATTTCTGATACCACATCCTTGGTGACTGTTTTAACCCATACAGAGACTTCTTCAACCTGCACACCAGTTCTTTCTTACCCTTCACCATAAAGCCTTCAGGTTGCTTCATGTAGATCTCCTCTTCTAGATCCCCGTGAAGAAATGTTGTCTTCATATCCATCTGTTCTATCTCAAAATCAAATGCAGCAGCAACAGATAAAAGTAATCTAATAGAAGTAACCTTGGCAACAGGAGAAAAAATATCACCAAAATCAATTCCCGGCACCTGGGAATAAAATTTTGCTACCAACCGAGCTTTGTATTTCTCCACCTTGCCTTCTACATTCATCTTCTTCTTAAACACCCATTTTCTCCCAATGGGCTTCCTTCCAGCCGGCAACTCCACCAGATTCCATGCCTCATTTTTGTGCAAGGATGCCATTTCATCAACCATGGCCTCCTTCCAGAGTTTTCCATCCTCTGAATCTACTGCCTCCCTGACAGTTCTGGGTTCATCATCAGTTATAGTTAAGGAAAAAACTGAACAGAAAGCAGATGGACTATACCTTTCTGGTTGCCTTCTTTCCCAAACTGATCTTCTCAAAGCTGGAGTTTGTGGCTCTTCATCTTCTGAGTCTTCTTCTATTGTAGAGTCTGATTCATCCTCCTTTAGCTCAAACTCTATCTTCTCAGGTTCCTTTGGTAGGAATTTATGTTTAACAACATCTTTCACTTCTCTAAACACCACATCTCGACTGTACACAACCTTCCTTGTTTCTGGGTTCCAAAGCTTGTAACCCTTTAAACCATCCTTATACCAAATAAAAATGCACCTTTCAGATTTATTATCCAACTTGGTCCTTTTCTCCTTTGGAACATGTAATATGCATCACATCCAAATACCCTTAGATGTGAAAGAGAG
This sequence comes from Pinus albicaulis, assembly GCA_034641835.2. NCBI lineage: Eukaryota > Viridiplantae > Streptophyta > Pinopsida > Pinales > Pinaceae > Pinus > Pinus albicaulis. The sequence continues at coordinate 1,511,068,954 of CM076579.1, read as the reverse complement.
GGTTTCTTGCCAGTCCATACCTCATGTGGAGTCTTATCCTCCAACGCTGATGAAGGTGATCTGTTAACTAAGTAACATGCAGTCTCCACTGCCTCTGCCCAGAATTCTTGTCCTAACCCAGTACCACTGAGCATGCTTCTTGCCTTTTCCATCAGTGTTATGTTCATTCTTTCTGCAACTCCATTTTGCTGAGGTGTGTATGGAGTAGTCTTCTGCCGTGCTATACCACACTTCTTACAGAACTCTTCAAATTCCTTCTTACAGAACTCCCCACCATTATCTGTCCTCAACGCCTTTATCTTCTTCTCTGTCTGGTTTTCCACCAGAGCCTTAAATTCTTTAAATTTGTCAAAGACTTCAGATTTCTTCCCCAAGAAATATATCCATGTATTCCTTGAGAAGTCATCTATGAATGAAACATAGTACACAGACTTTCCCAGTGATGGAACTGACACAGGTCCAAACACATCACTGTGCACAAGTTCTAATATTTTGTTCGCCCTCTTAGCACTAGAAGGAAAACTCACCCGATTCTGCTTCCCATATACACAATGTTCACAGAAATCGAAATCCAGAGAGAAATTAGACATACCTTCTACCATACCATTTCTATGTAGTATCCGAAGGCCCTTCTCTCCAATATGTCCAAGCCTTTGATGCCATAGCATGGTCTTTTCTTCAGAGATAGCTAGGCTTTCCGCTCCACTTTCAGGAACCACAGAACTGTTACACCCATCAATAACAGTGCTACCTTGTAGCTTGTACAGAGTTCCAGTCTGAACTCCCCACATTAATACTAGTGCTCCCTGAACCATCTTGCAGGCATCTTTCTCGAACACTGTTTTTACACCTGCATCATCCATCTTGCTTACATAAATCAGATTTCTGGCCAATGCAGGAATATGCAGAACACCGGGAAGTGTTCTAATCCTTCCTCCTTGCAGCTTCAGCTTCACCTTTCCACGTTCGACGATTCTAGCCTTCCTATCATCTCCTAGGAAGACATCACTGCCATCATATTTCTCATACTCGTAGAACCACTCCCGATGGGGAGTGAAGTGAAAGGATGCACCTGAGTCAATCAACCATGACTCATGATCTACATGTGTATTTAAAGAAGAAGCCAAATACACATCCCCACCTTCATCCGAGGTGGTTTTTGCCTCTGCAGAAGGAGCATCATCAGATCCCTTTCCTTTCTCAGGAGCTTTAGATCTACACTCCCTTTTGTAGTGCCCTTCCTTTCTGCATTTCCAGCATACCTTTACAAACTTTCCAGGAGATTTAGATCTCCCTCTAGATTTAGATCTCTCACTCGAAACCTTATTCTTGTTTCTGTTTTGGGACCTTCCTCGTATAGATAAGGCATCTCCATTTTGGCCCTCCATATTTCACCATCTCATTTCCTCCGACAGCAAGGCTGAGACAATGTCATCAAAATTCAAGGTAGTTGTATTGCTACCTATTGCAATAACCAGACTATCCCAAAAATCTGGTAGAAAACACAACAAACTGATGCACTTATCTTCATCTGAGATTTTAATATCAATAGATGATAGTTGACTTACATAGTATTGAAGGTGTTCAGATGCTCTATCATCGAGTCTCCATCCTTCATCCTCAGGTTATACAGCTTTTTCCACAGGAATAATTTATTCACCAGAGACTTAGATTGGTACAAAGTCCCTAACTTGTCCCACAAGGTCTTCGCCGTAGCTTCCCCAGATACATTCAACAATACTGAATCTGAGACACACAACCGTATTGTGCTCTTAGCCTTCCGATCCAGTTTCTTCCAGTCTTCAGCTGTCATTTCCATTGGTTTAGTACCTGGATCTACCGCGATCCACTGATCTTTATCCACCAGCAGATCCTCCATCTTGAGCTTCCACAACTCAAAACTCTGACCATTAAATTTCTCGATCTCTATCTTTCCGCTGCTTGCCATCTTCTTTCACCGTAAGAATCGATCCCGCAGATCTCCCATTGAACAGGGTCTACCTCAGGCCTGAGAAAAAAACCCTCAGCAGAAAAGGCGTCCCCTTAAAGCCGAAACAGCTCTGATACCAAATGTAGGTTTTAACCCTGAACAAAAATGATCTACACATGAATCTTATAACATGAAATAAACAATAGTGAGAGCATAAAACATAAAACAGATAAACACAGAGATTTTCCCCTGGATCCCAAATCGGGACGACCAGCTTGATATTTCATTATATTCCTTTTAGTGTTACAACAAATATATATACATGCCGAAGCATACATAAACCCCAATCCATTAACCCTAGATTAGATCATAACCGTAGTTCCCTTGACCGGATCTACAAAATACTAGGGTCCGAAAACCATCGTACCCCAAAAACCATGTGCAAAACCATGCACAAAACCATGGGCGCGAACTACCCACTGGAAATTAAGGACCAAAAATTTTCGCCGGGGCGCTGCCCCGAACCCCGACAGGGGGGGCTACCACCCCCCCTCTTCCCCCCCCACGCGTGATTAGTCGTGGAAAGAGTATAACACATACCCAACAAAGATAAGAACTAATTCTCATGAGCTTCAAAGTGGAATTGGATATTGGTCTATTCCTAAAACACCTTGGGGTGAAAGAATCTGTCATCTTTATGATACTAAGATGGTTGAAGTTGAAAAACACTCTCTTGGATTAACCTAATTTTACTCACATCTATTCTCATTTCCAAAACATTTATCCACCTTATTGACTTATTAAGACAACAAGACTATAATGATCTAGGAAGGCTTCTTTCCCTTTTTTTTTTATTATCATAGAAATAACATATTAAAGAGTTGAAATTAATCTCTTATTTTATTAAGGTCAATAGAACACATTGGTCTTAGTGGACATTAATCATCATCATCATTTTTTTCTAAGTTTGGCATTCCCTTTCTATTCATTCTTTTTGTAAAAACAAGTTACATCATGTAATATTTTCAGTGACCTCAACCTTCCCGAAGGTTATAATCCATCCAAAACTTAAAATGTTTGATTCTATCCTTTCAAACCTTATATACTATAATGTCTATGATCAGGTGCTAAAAAATATGCTCAAAAATGAAAATTGTCAGAACGACGTGGTCCCAGAACGACCGCTTAGATCTCAGCGTTTTGAATTTGACACAACTCGTTTTGCAGAAAACTGACAATGTATGATCCCAGAAATTTTTTATGTTTGTTTTCATAAACATGCAATTTTTTTCAAAGAGGAAAGCTGATTAGGTAAAATTTTGGGCCAGTGGCAGGCTACCACGTGAGCTCTTCTGGTTGGTCGATTGTTTGGGTCTTTTGAAGCTAATGGAACATGTTTTGAAGCCATTTGAGCAGTGTAAATGTATGTAATCACCATTTTGAGCATAATGATAGAGGGCAAAACCATTGGAAGTTGGACCAAGGAGACGTAGCCTAGGAGGGCTGAATTCCTTCATCACTTGCTGTGTTTTGGTTATTTTTATGGTGCATTTGTCTGCTATTTTCTGCACTTTTAGAGTTTAAATTCATTCTTTACGTGTTCAATAATTTAACATAAAGACTCGTAAAACTCAATTTTAACACTTGCAATTTATAAACCCTCAAGCATTTTTACATTAAGATCTCATCCATATCAAGTTTGGTACAAGAGTTGTGGTTTTATTTGTTGTTGTGAGGATTTAATTGTTTGTAAGTGCATGTGATTCTTACAAGGTTGAAGCTCAAGAGAGGAGAATAAAAGCTTGTGGTTGCAAGTCCTCAAGTTAGGTCAAGAAGAAATTTTTTTCCACAATATCCACCCCAAATTCTTCCTCAAATTGTTGTTGAAGCTTCAACAAGTATGTCACATGAAGGATAGCCTTACAATACGTCGAAGATGAAAAAGCCTTCAGGAAATCATTCTTTGATATGACAAGAATGGTGAAATTTCACTATGAGGAGAGAAGCACAAGGATGCAAGGTAAGAGCTCCAATATTCCAAAGGGAGATAAGTCTTCAAAAGGAGAAGGAGACAGAGACAAGCATCCAAAAGGTAATGGGAATGGTGAAAAACCACCTTTGACACTGCCATTCTCTTCACCACCATCTTCACCATCATCTTCTTCCAGAACAAGCCCTTCACAAACACCTCCACATTCTCCAAAAGGTCATGGTAAAACTCCATTTTTGAAGCTTGACATTAAGTTTGATTTTCCTATGTATGATGGAGAGGTAAATTATAATATATTAGACAATTGGGTATGTCAACTTGAAGTGTATTGCAAGATAAAAGGAATCATGGATGGTGACACAAAGATTCAACTTGCTTCACTAAGACCTTGCCATGTTTCTTCATGTCCTCTTGAGTTTCGGCTTCCCACTAAATAAGAGGAGAAAATTTTATCCATTAGCATACATGAAAAAGTCTATAATGGAATGTAAAAGCTTTAGGCAAGGTAAAGGACAAAGTGTGCAAAGCTATACTCAAGATTTTAGGAGAAGAGCACTAATTTTGGGTGTAGATTTGACAACTCAAAAAACTTTGTTAAAGTACATTGGAGGTTTACATAGATACCTAAGACATACTATTCTCATGTCTAATCCTTCAAATTTAGATGAAGTATGTGACACATCTAGAGGCAAGAGGGAAACATGTTTCATAGGAGACAAGTGAGGACACCTTTGAGTTTGAAGAGAAAGGAAAGGGTAAGTTCAAGGGTAAGGGTAAGATGAATGCTTCCATCAAGATGGAGAAAGAAAAACTCAAATGCAAACACTGTTCTAAATATGGGCATGTTGAAGATCATTTTTGGAAAATTCATCCATAGATGAGACCCAACAAGATTAAAAAAAAGGAGAAAGAGAAGACAACTGCAACAATAACTCATGATTTAGGTTCTGATTCTGGAGATGAAACAAAGATCACCAAAATGGGTTTGAAAGGTAAGGAAATTGCAAGTACTATTTCTTCAAGTTGTCTCAATAGTACTCAAGATGATGAACAAGAATTGAACTTTTCCATGTTAGAGCTATTTCAAAGCATATCAAGATTAACACCCTATTTGATAGTGGTTCACAAGTAAACCTTATTTCTGAAGACTTATTCAAGAAGTTTAATTTAGAAACTATTCCTCATCCAATACCTTATCCTTTAGGTTGGATATGTAAGAATGAAATTTTGTAGGTGACGAGGAAGTTCATACTTAGATTTTCAATCACTGCAAACTTTCTTGATGAAGTTGAACTTCTTGTTGTTTTGCTTGATATTTCTGGGATTGTTTTGGGTAGCCCATATATATATGATAGGAGAGAAATATTTCATCACCATGAGAATAAGTATCAATTTTTCAAGAATGGGATTGAGTACATTGTTAGAGCGCATAGTAAGAAGACGAGTTTGTCTCATATGCATGCTGGACAAATGAAGAGAATTGTGAATGCTAGTAAAAAATTTTCTTCGTGAATGTTCAAGTACGAAGATGTTGTGAATGAGGCCTTTCAAGGAGATGCATCAAATATGAAATATTATTTCATTAAGGTTTCTAATGGTTGTGATAATATGTTTCGAGAGTCTAACATGTTGCCTTTTCAAAGAGGTAAACAAGATGTGTTAAAATTGTAGCAACATGCATCATTGTTGAGCAGTGATGTGAATAAGATGCTGGTTCAAGAGAGTTCAAAGATCAAAGAGAAAGTGCCAAAGAAATTTGACAAAGAGGGAATTGGGTTCAAAAATTATTCTTGTGGATTCACAGAGTATTGTCTTTGAAATAGGATGTTGCATGGCGATGGCGATCACATTTGGTCAAGAGTAGAGCCAAGCACAAGGAAAGACAAGCTAAACATCGTCATTTCAACAATGTTCGAGGTGAGAATAATTTCAAGTTGTTTAAGTTTCCTTTGATTGATGACCGAGGGAACATGTTTGTTTCTTCAAGGACATGTTGTTGTTCTGCAAATTATGGGAAATTTCCACAAGACGGTATCTACAACAGCAAGTCAAGGTCTCCAAATTCGGGGAAATAAATTAGTTTTCATCAAAATATCAAATTGCTGAATTCAGGAAAATTTCAGTGGATTGAAACAGGAAGGGCGAGGGGGATGTATCCTCATCCAAATGTTCAGTAATAAAATATATTTTTGGGTCCAAAAGCTTCTAGTGGGGAGGAGCGATCAGGTGCTCAAAAATATGCTCAAAAATGAAATTTGTCAGAATGGTGTGGAACTTGAACGACCGCGTAGATCTCATCGTTCTGAATCCGGTGCAACTCATTTTGTGGAAAATTGACACTGTGTGCTCCTGGAAACATGTTATGTTTGTTTTCCCAAACATGCAAATTTTTCAAAAAAGAAAGTTGATTAGGAAAAATTTTGGGATAGTGGCAGGTTGCCACGTGGCCTCTTCTAGTTAGTCAGTTTTTTTTTTTTTTGGTCATACCACTATGTGATAGGTGGCAAGATTTGATTGGTTCTATCATGGTTGAATTTGGTTGGTTGGTTGTCAGGAAGCCACATGCTACAATGTGGCCCAATCGAAGGCTGCCACATGGCAACAGGGGGGCCACTAAAATTTTGTTAAGTGCCAAACTGCACCTCTACGATTCTAACACTGGATCCCGTATCAGACAGTAGAATGACTTCACCGGTCAGGTGTAATATTCCCAAATGAGAAAAATCAATAATACATGCATAGAAAACACATTTTTCAAAAATCTATGCTATGGAAATCAAAATAAACCCATGGATCCATTAGATCTGCTATTATAACACTTAGATCTAAGAGGAGATCAGAAAAAAATGACTTTTTCCTAGTTAAACAAGCCTCTCATGCTCAAAACAACCCAAAAACACTGAAACCCCAAGACTACTGCAAACATAAATTACTACAAAAAGTGAAATTACAGTGATTTGAGGGTTATACTCAGAAATATGAGAGAAAAAATAGATCTTCTTATATATTAATCAATGAGGCCAAAAAACAGAGATCTAGCCCCTTTTACAGAAATCCAAGATGACTCGGCAAGGGTTTCTTGATAAACATGAAATAAAAGAAGCAGATGCTGCAGATCTATGGATAAATCATGCTGTATGGCTGAATTTGTGCGTAATAATGGTTGATCATGCAAAGAAATGGCTGTAGCTTCTCCTACTAGCTTTTTGGAAAAAAGGTTGATCCTCCTTCAGGGAAACTAGCTCAAAATACAAGGGATAAAACCCCTCCACTACAATACCTTAAGAAATAACGCAGTTTCTACTAGGGAATGCGCTATTTTTGAAGGTGACTGCTTGGCCTAACACCATATAGTGGAAAATGTAGCACATGATGCTCTCCTCAAATTTCTTAAACAAGATCTCCAAGCAAGAGTGGGGAATTCCCACATGAGAAAACCCTTGCACTAAACAATGCAACAAACTTAGCTAAACAACCAAAGGATGCAAGAAGTCTAAAAAAACCACATATAAAATTTAATCTTCAATCATGCCCAATATGGTTTCTATTCCTTTCATTTTATAGTTGATGAGCTTCCTCACCATGGGTCCCACCCATTTATGAGGTTACTTCCATGCAAAGGCTCCTCCTCCAAAATTACGCTGTCTCCATTAGTCCCACTCTTCTATTTACATCGTTGTTTGATTTTTTCAACCATGACTTAGTCTTTATGCATTGTCCCCTTCCACACTCAAGGTGTTTTTATCTTGGCTAGCTAGATTGATCTTCATTCACATTGAGCTGTCTTTACTGATGATCCACTCCTCCCACACTAATGGTGTGACTTGGTCAAAATTGACGTTGTCCACATATAATATTCCTTGTTCACACATGAGGAGTTTTTATCTAGTTATTAACATGATCCCTTTTCACATTAAGAGGGATTTTACGCCTACTTAAGCAACTTATGGGACTCCTTACCCATTTATTCATCTAACTAGGTGTTAAGGGAAAAATTAATATTCCTATTAGATGCCTGCTAATTTAGGAATATTACAGTCTTCCCCTCCCAAATTTTTCTTGTCCTTAAGCAACTACAAGGGTGCTGCAAAATCTCCCCTCCTCCTTTTGTGGCCTCCTTATCCAATAATATCCACCATTGCTTCAGATATTCTGCAACAATTCTTTCTCCCAATGGTTCCTCCCAAGTGTGTAAGTTGGCCTTTGGTGGATAACCCAAATGGCTCTCATCATGAAATAATGGAAGGTCTATATGGAAACCTTCTTGCTGGTCAATGGCTTCCTCAAGGTAGAAGTGATGATAATCATAGGGGACTTCACTCCAAATGAGAGTTTCCCATCTCCATGCTATCATCCAAATGAAATGAATCACCTTCTAGCTTGGTAATTCATAGGAAAGCTCTTCCCAGGTGCCCATGAGAGGAATATCCCAAGTGCTCCAAACAATCACATGGCTCACATCATAAAGAAACAAGTGATATACTATAGTTTCCATATCATATCCCATGCTCCCCTTGAAGCATGTAGTGCAAAAAGTGTGGGAAATTTCCTTCCCCTAAGACACATCCAACCAATGTGCCTCCCTTCCAACCATGTTCCCAATAAAAATAAGAACATCTTCAGCATATGGAATCATAATTAGAGTCATGCTAGCTGCCATATGTAATAAGGGAGAAGGACAATGGTCCCTCATGTGCAACCAACACAGTTTTTCTCCCAACTGCCAAAGAATATGATATAACAAGTGTTTCTCCCACCACTTGTTTGCTGCCCCATTCTTCTTGCATGCTTGGAGAAGGTGTATAATGGTTGGTGTTAATGAATCACACCATGAAGAATACATCATCTCCCCAAAATATTCTAGTGAATGGTGAAAAACATCATTTCTCATGGCCCCAAGTAGCCCATGAAGCCCACAAGAAAAAGTGCCCCCTCTAGGAGCAATGCCCTATACATGAGTGTTAAGAAAATGCAAGAATATAGTAAATACATCATGGTGCTCATAAATATAATTATTACCATGTACTTGATTTGAATCAGTGAGGTAGCTCATGGACGAGCTCCTTCTTACACCCAATGAAAAAGGAGGTGGTAATGATAACTCTTCCCAAGAGCTATGTTCCTCCTCAACCAGTAAATAATTCATGCACTTTCCAATGTGATAGTGCATCTCCTTTTTGAAGTTTTCCCACATGAATCCCTCCAAGATAGTACGGTATGCTCTAATGAAATCAGCGGGTTTAGAAAGCAAGATCTCATAGGCAGCATTAAGTAGTTTATCCTTGAGCTTGGAGTCTCTAGTCAAATAGATCTAACCATGAGAGTAAATGACTCCATCAACCACTTTATACTTCCTATCCGTTACTTGCCCATAAAAAACCTTACATGTGAAGAGGTCCTTGGAATATTCCACCAAGAGTTGGGACTACCAATATGGATCTAGGATTCCCAACAATGACAACGCTGTAGAAATATGAAATGAGGCTCCTGTCATGACATGACTCTCCTCTTTGACATGCTTAATGCCAAAGTCACATGTTGGAGTACTATCACCTTTCTTTTGCTGCCTCTCTTGCAGCTGATCTTTCTCAAGACAAGATTGAAGTTCATCAAAGTCAACCTCTCCTTGAAAATTTTTTGCCTTCCAAAACTTCCTTAATTTGGCCCATGCATGCAAGAGTGTTGATATCCTCTTGTCATGTTCAGAAATATTCTTTGTGTGTAAGAATGTCATTGACTGCCCCAAAAATATGGAGTGGCCATTTGACATCATATTCATGTCATCATAGACTTCTGAATTCTTCTTTTCCACCGCAAATAGCTGAGTGGGAGATAGCAATGTCCATTTCAGAAATTTTCTTACCTCTCCTTTGAATCCATCAAAGATTCTCTGCGCTATGCTAGATTCTCCCAAGGCTCCCTCCTTAGCCAAATATGTAAATGTTCCCATAGTTAAGAGAACACTTTATTCTTCTTCCAATCAGGGGTCTCCCTGGTGGAATGCCTCCATGCAAAGAGACATCAAGGTGTAGAGCAGAATATCTATGTGTGTGGACTGATTTGTCCTTGCCTTCACTACACAAATCCTCCTGCCTCCTTTGTGTATCAATATTCTGAAATAAAGAAGTGTGTGTGCTCCTCATTATATGATGCTTGTCCTCTTCTTTAAGTCATTTCTTCAAGATCTCACCATTTTCCAATGATGGCACATGCTGCACATGGATTGTGCCATGATCTCTATATGTGAGATTCTTTTGAACTCCTTGCAAGAGTGAAAGAGTTTCTCTCCTTGGAGCAAGTGCTCCATCTTCCTCTTCATGAGGTACTAGATGTGCTCTTGATATGACTGTGTTGTTATCTCTAGCCTTCTCTTCATCCTCATCACTAGTTGAAAGTACCTCATCATCAATAAGAGACCTTAGATCTTGGCCTTGCCTTGAAAGAGGAATCTCCATGTCTTTCTCTTGAGAAGAAAGCTCATCATGCAATGGGGACTTTGCCCTTGGCAAGGTATACAAGTTTTCATCCCCTTCAATGGTTTTCTGAAATGGAGTTGGATTTACAGATCCTTCCAACTCATGCAAAGGTTTTGTTTGTTTTGGTTTGAAAGGCTCCATAGAATATGTTTCATAAATTTTTTCATCAAACCTTTCTACCACTCTTCTAATGAACTTTGCATAAGTAGATGTATTTGCATTATTTAAGGAAAAATATTCAAACAACCACCAAGCATAAGCCTTACCCTCAAGATGCAGCGCTGCTACTTTGATGGCTTCATTTTCTGAAACTTGATGTTGTTGCACATAGGTGTCTAGCTCCTTCACATAAACCCTAGTTGGACATTTAGGTGACCCATCAAAAGTAGATAAAAAGAATCTACTCACACCCTGCTGCTTGCTCCTTGTGTTTCTTTCCTCCTCGATCTTGCAAAACCCTTGGAAGTTCAAGTGGTCTTTGAACCTCTTAGATTGAGCTTCATACTCTTGCAAATAATCACCAAGAGTCTCCTTCCTTGGCACATCTCCTTTCTCCATCTCATTTGTCATGAACATATGGCTGGTAGAGTGCTTTAAATTTGATGGTGTGGCTGAATATTCACACCCATAATATGAGGAATTAGAGCTTTCCTCATGTACAAATCTTGTTGAGGGATCTCCATGTTTTTCCCTCCTCATTTCTTTGATGTCTTTTCTGATGCCATGCAAAGTGTGTAGAAGAAGTTTTGAGAACTTCTTTCCTCCAGACAATAGAGGTTTTCTTTGATCTCTCTTGCTGATATTTTCCTTCTCATGAAAAGACTCCATAATGGTTGAAGAACACAGGCTGAGCCAAGATTAGAGCTCTGATACCACTGTAATATTCCCAAATGGGGAAACTCAGTAATACATGCACAAAAAATGCATTTTCAGAAATCTATGCCATGGAAATAAAAATCAACCCATGGATCCATTAGATATACTATTATAACACTTATATCTAAGAGGAGATCAGAAACAAATAACTTTTTCCTAGTTAAACAGGCCTCTCATGCTTAAAACAACACAAAAAACATTGAAACCCCAAGACTACTACAAACAGAAATTATTGCAGAAAGTGACATCGCAGTTATTAGAGGGTTATACTTAGAAATATGAGAGAAAAAATAGATCTGCTTATATATTAATCAATGAGGCCCAAAAACATATATCTAGCCTCTTTTACAGAAATCCAAGGTGACCCGGCAAGGGTTTCTTGATAAACATGAAATACAAGAAGCATATGCCGCAGATCTATGGCTGAATCATGTTGTATGGATGAAGCTCTACATAATAATGGCTGATCATGCAATGAAATGGTTGTAGCTTCTCCTACTAGCTTTCTGGGAAAAAGGCTGATCCTCCTTCAGGGAAACTAGCTCAAAATACAAGGGATAAAACCCATCCACTGCAATATCTTAAGAAATAACATAGTTTTTGCTAGGGACTACACTGTTGCTGAAGGTGAATGCTTGGAATAACACCAGATAGTGGAAAATGTAGCACATGATGCTCTCCTCAGATTTCTTAAACAAGATCTCTAAGCAATAGTGGGGAATTCCCGCATGAGAAAACCCTTACACTAAACAGTGCAAAAAACTTAGCTAAACATCCAAAGGATGCAAGAAGTCTAAACATACCACATATAAAATATAATCTTCAATCATGCCCAATATGGCTACAATTCCTTTCATTTTATAGTTGATGAGCTTCCTCACCATGGGTCCCACCCATTTATGAGGTTACTTCCATGCAAAGGCTCCTCCTCCAAAATTACACTGTCTCCATTAGTCCCACTCTTCTATTTACAACGATGTTTGATTTGGTCAACCATGACTTAGTATTTATGCATTGTCCCCTTCCACACCCAAGGTGTTTTTATCTTGGCTAGCTAGATTGATCTTCATTCACATTGAGCTGTCTTCATTGATGATCCACTCCTCCCACATTAATGTTGTTGACTTGGTCAAACTTGACCTTGTCCACATATATTAGTCCTTGTTCACACATGGGGATGTTTTATCTAGTTATCAACATGATTCTTTTTCACATTAAGAGGGATTTTATGCCTACTTAAGCAACTTATGGGCCTCCTTACCCATTTATTAATCTAACTAGGTGTTAAGAGAAAAATTAGTATTCCTATTAGCTACATGCTAATTTAGGAATATTACATCGGGCCACTTTATTCCTTGTTAAAAGGTGGCAACATTATTTTATTTAACGTATATTTTGGTTGGGGGCTGGGCTAAGGCCTAGCCCCTGGCCACCCTCGTGCCACGGGAAATCGAGTTGGGGGGCTAGGGGCTAGGCCCTTGCCGCCCCACCGTAACCGTTACCCTAGCTTCCCACTACGACAATCATGTGAACCACAACATGTGATCTACGGAGATCACCGGGGTTCTGTAACCACTGGACCACAACCCCTAATGACAGGCTATGTAACCGCCATGTGAAAGACCCTAACATCGTCGTTATTTAACTGTGGGAGGTAGAGCCGCTATAATTTTTTAATTATTATTATTATTATTATTATTTAATTAAACTGTCTATTATAGTTGAAAATGCGGATTTGTGGGGTTATTGGGCATTTTAACTATAGAAATTATATAACTAATATGTTATATGTCCAATATTCTCCTGATCACACACTATTTTAACTTCATGCACAATACAAAATCTTTTCCACCATTGATCATCACATGCGGAAATTAAATCAATTACAATGCACACATGAAACCATAAAAATTCACACACATTAACACAGTTGTTTTAACAGGAAAGCCTGAAGCTAAAAACCCCAACTATCTGTATATAATATATTTCATAGAGATCATGTAACAATCCTCATACAAAGTTGATCAAATCAAGCTCTCAGTACAATACAATTACTACACACTAATCAGGTCTGATCTAGCAAATCCATGCACCGATCTCTGCCACCTGCTAGCTTGCCTCTACTGCACAATCCCTGCTGAAGAATGGCTCTAAATGAACTTGAATCCACCTGGCTTGCACTACGCAATCCTCATTGGCATCTCCACTGAGTGTTGGATGCAATCAATGCATCACTATAGTCACAACTGATAGTCATCTTGCCCTTTCACCTATCTCTCCACTGGTCTCCATTGAAACTGTCTATGCACTGTAGTTAACTGATGTATTCTTTAGTTGATTAATGAGTTAATATTTAGTGAATTAATTATTAATTAATTCACACCACTCTCACTAGTGCATCAATCAGTTAGACTAGATACAACTAGCTCAACTGTGTCTAACTGAGTTAAATTGAACACAACTCCACCAACTACTTCTACAACTCCACCAAACTCTGTCACATGAGTTATAATTGAAGTCCTCCATGAAATATCTCCAGTGAACCCTCAAGAATAGCGTAATTCCTTTTGTCAGCTCCTGTGCCACATCTGTGCACTTAACTGAAGTGCTCCAAGAGAATATGATCGACATTTCTAAAAATAGACTTGCGCCAAAAATAGACTGCGGGCCCACTTAGTGAAGGCAACTCTTTTCACTAAGCTCATCATCTTGTTGAATCTCAACACTCCCTCTCAACAAGATAGGGATTATCTGCCACCCTGATCTTGTCTATATTGTATTCGAATTTGCTCCTGGTGAGCGCCTTTGTCAGAATATCTGCATCTTGATCCTCCACAGGAATGTAAGAAAGCAACATGATCTTCCGCTGCACACAATCTCTGATATGATGGTACCGGATGTCAATATGTTTAGATCTATCATGAAATAATGGATTAACCGAGAGTGTAATGCAACTCTGATTATCACAATATATCATAGTAGGATCTAAGTGTGAACCAAACAACCCGACCAGGATCTTCCTCATCCATATAGCCTCGCATGCAGCCAAACTTGCTACCATGTACTTGGCCTTTGCTGAACTGAGTGCCACAGATCTCTGTTTCTTGCTGTACCAAGAGTACTGTGGGCCGTCTGAATATCCCTCTGGGAGTATTGCTCTTTCTATCTGTTGTGTTCTGCCCAAATACATCAGTGAAGCCATAAACCTCCTCATCCGTATCTGTGCCACAATCCATATCTGATGTGTGCCTACGAGATACCTCAATACGTAGCACGCCTTCCAAAAGAGCTTGGTTGGCTTAACCATAGCTTGTGAAAGATGGTTAACAGCATAGCATATGTCGGGTCGTGTATTGACCAGATACATAAGCGACCCCACCAACTGTCGATAAGCAGTGGCATCCACTACTGTTCACCCGATCTGCCTCCACTCTTTCTCCAACCCACTGAAAAGAAGGTAACAGGCTAGACTTAGCATGTTGAACTTCATTATCTCTCGGGCATACTTGCCTTGAGACACAAACTGATCCATCCTTCCCAGCACCAATTTCAATCACGAGAAATAATACGAGGCCCAAGTCTCCATCTCAAATACCTTTGCAGAATCTGCCTTGCATGAGTGTATCAGTTAATAACCTGATCAATCATCTATAAGTACAATGATCAGCAACTTACCCTCCACCACAATCTGGTATAGGTTTGGATCCACCTCACTTTTGGAGAAACCAAGTCCGGTGAAATAATTGTCTATCCATGTGTACCAAGCACGAGGTGCTTGTTTCGGCCCATACAAGGCTCTTTTGAGCCTGCACACATGCGACTCATTGCTGAAGATTTTGAATCCTTCAAGCTGCTCAATGTACACCTCCTCCTCAATGATTTCGTTGAGTAACGCAGTCTTCACATCCATCTGATGAATGTGCCAACCCATCTGCGATGAGAGAGCAAGGATGGTCCGTATGGAAGAATACCTTGTGACAGGTGCAAAATTTTCTTCATAGTCGATCCCCTCGTCTGTAAACCAGAGGCAACAAATCTGCCTTGTACTTCGACCTCTATCAGCGCTTGCTTCACTTTGTAGATCCATCTCGAACCTACCACTGATTTCCCTTCCGGCCTTGGGACAATCTCCCATGCACTGTTTCTGACAATCGAATCATACTCTTCCACCATGGCATCTACCCATGCGGGATCCTCCATAGCTTCCTCGAAAGAAGATGGTTATGTCACGATACACTTTCTCATTAGAGCCATGTATCAAGTAAATCGGTCAGGTGACTGTCTCTATCTGCGCTATGATGTAGGGGCTCCTACATTCTGCACTGCATCAAGATTCAGTCGCTCAGCTTTTGTAGTGCACTTCTGCCCTCTGATGGTTGGTGCTGCATGAGTGGTTTCTTCCACTCCATGAACCTGCTCTTGTGGATGATCCACATCCTGAGGCTCATCTTTAGGAACTAGTAGCTCCTCATCTGCATGCAAGTGTAGCTCCCTCTCAAGAGACAACTTCATGGCTTTCTCCTCATGAAATTTGATATTCCATCGCACAATAATCTTCTGATTGTCTGGAAAATACACACGATAGTTGTGGGGTGTTTCTGTGTACCCAAAAAATATCCCAACCTCTATGGTCAGCTCCAGCTTCTTCCTGGCATCCTTCGTCACATGAATTAAATAGGTGAGCCAAAAATCTTCAAATGAGAAACATCAGGCTTCTTACCAGAAAACGCCTCTTCGGGTGTACTCATGCCAAGTACTCTATGAGGACAACGGTTTTGCACATAAACCACAGTGTTGCATGCTTCTGCCCACAAGTGTATGGGAAGGCCCTGATCATGCAACATCGCCCGTGCAGCACCCACGATAGTTTTGTTCTTTCGCTCCGCGATGCCATTCTGCTGTGGGTTATGAGGCGCTATGAGCTCTCTTCGAATTCCTTCTACACTGCAAAAGTATTTGAATTTGCCAGAGATGAATTCACCACCATTATCACTCCTAAGAGCTTTCACCTGCTTCCCCGACTCTTTCTAAACCAGTGCCTTGAACTCACAGAACTTTGAGAATGTCTCGCTCTTCTTCTGCATGAAGAAGATCCAGCACTTATGAGAAAAGTCATCAAAAAATATCACATAATACCTGTGCTTTGCTATCGAAGCTACTGAGAAAGGTCCACACACATCTGTGTGAATTATCTCAAGGATCGTCGTGGCATGACTATCCTTCTCATGAAAAGTGGTCTTCACAAATTTTCCCAAAGTACATCCCTTGCACTGATCTGATTGCGCAAGTGTACCCTTGGGAAGTGTTGAGTCCCAAACTTGCATCTTTCCTATACACCTTTCTAGAATTTTTCAATTTACCTGGACCTCCTAAGTCATAAACATCATTGCATATTAATCATAAAAGAGAATTTAAAGTGGTTTTTAACTATGTTTTGTGTCTGCTGTTTGAATTAGATTTTTGCTCATTGAGCTGTAGAATCTTGTTGACTAGCATTGCATTAACTCAAAACCATTTTGTTAAAATTATATTCTTGGTGTCTTCCCGAGGCAAATCAAGCCACATGGGCAAGTTGGAAATGACATGGTCTGGACTGAAAGTCTATTAGCTCTAGTCGAATTCCACCAAAAGAAGAAGGCCGTGGTCAAGGTAGTCAAGCGTGGTCAACTTCTAAAGTCCTACGGTGACGAACTGTTTTCACCATGTGAAAGACTAAGTGGCGTTCCTAAATCTCAAGGGACATATCAACACCTGTGGACTGCTCCATAAGCCGAATCCAATGGCCACCCTCCATAGATTTAATCTTCACGGCAGCCATAATGCTAAATTTCTGGACGTGGTTGTTCATGTGTCTTTTATCAGCGTAGATTGTAGGAAATTAGTTATGTCATCCTCTGTTATAAATAATGTGTTCTCATACGCATAGTAGCTAGCTATTGTAATGTAATTTTGTTGAAAAGAAAGCCATTGTGCCGTGACATTATTTCCTTGTTATGATTGCATTTTAACTACATGAGAAGACTCTGTTCATAAGTATAATTCGTGGTTGATAGTTGTTGCCCGAGGATTGTGCAGAGGGCCCCTGCACACGTCGAGGTTTTGTTTATTGTTGTATAGTTTCATGCTTTATTTCCTTACGTTCATTATGCCATAGTTATTCACGTGTACATATCACATCTCTTATGGTATTAACGTTTTATTTATGTCCATAGTTTTTCATGCTTTATACTGCTGTTAACTGATCAGTGTCTTTGTTCCAGATTACAATAGGCAGCCCAGGCATTTGCACATAGTTTTACAATGACTAATGACATGGAATCAGTCTTGTCCTTCTGCTGATTTATTTTTCTTAGCTTTTAATTCCAGCACTGTTTTATTTATTTCAGTTTTGTACATTTTCTTTATTAGTTAGATTAGATATTAAATTACTCATGTCATTATCAGTTACCTCCGAAAGCCATAGTGAGACTAATGGTGAGGGATTGAAGTATGAGTGTGTAATTTGATATTAGTTTATTTTTTCTGCAAATTAGATATCAGATTGCTCAAGTTGTTTATGATTACCTCCGAAAGCCATGGCGAGACTAATGGTGAGGGGTCAGAATATGAGTTGATGTAATTTGATTTTAGCTTTACTTTGCTTGCAATTCTTGGATTTCTTTGAGCACAGTTTCTTTTTTATTTAGACAACAACAAGGGTAATGGGTTTCATGATCAATAGTTCACTGTTTGTTTGACTAGTATAGTGGCACATTTTCATTTTCTTTTAGGAATTAATTTTGTCATTACATGTTTTAAAACCCTTTTGAAGTTTGAAGTTTGGGAAATCATTATAAAGGACATCATTGCCTTGAACATTTATATCCATACTTTTCTTTTAGAATTTCCATCTCACATTAGGAAACCAACCAAGATAAAACCCCCAAGATAAATAAATAAAAAACCCAAAAACGACAAAAAGTAAGAGATAGGTTATCTTGCACATATAGTGCGCCACACTTCGTCAGCTTACGAATCCCGGATTGACAAATTAATGTAGCAATTTAGGACACACTAAATTGACCAAACATTTTGGCGCCGTTGCCGGGGAAGTGTAACTAGGTAGCTAATTTCTTTTAAAAAAAAACAATAAAAAGAAGGGAAAAATTGATAACTTCTTGAAGTATGCTCTCCTCTTGCACCTAGTGTGATTTGGAGGATCAGAAAAAAGAGTTATTGGTTCAAGAATTTCTTAATTATGCTCTCTTCTTGCACCTAGTGTGACCTAGAAGATCAGAAAGAGAATTATTAGCCCAACTTAAAAATAAAAAAATGACATGCATAGAGCAAGATATTCTAGGGGAAGGTTTATAGCTAGAGCCAAGAGTTCGATTTTCACAACTCCATCTTCTTCAAGGCATAGACAAGATTCACCACCATCTACCCCTAGCCTTAAGATTCCTGGAATTCAAGGAGCAGCTGAATTAGAGGATTCTCCTACACCATCTACCAAATCTCATTTAGAAGAAGACCCTTTCTTTACTTCTACAAGAGAGCATATTGTAATTAAAGAAGTAGAATCACCTGAAGAAGAAAAGGAAGAAAATCCCTCTCATCCTCCCTTGATAGAAGAACCAGAGGACTCTGAGGACTCTGAAGAAACTATCATGGCAGAGGAAGATGGATTCAGAGGTAGAGGTAGAGGCAGAGGAGGAGGAAATAATGGAGGCAACAATGGTGGAGGTGGAGGTAATAATGGAAGAAATAGGGAAGGAGACAACTCGTTTGGATTCCCTATAGTTGATGAGGAAACTCATACAACAATGAAAAACATCTCATCATCTGTCCTCCCCAAATTTTATGGATTGCGAAGTGAGGATCCTGAAACATTTCTGTTTGAGTTTGAAGTCGTGTGCCGAACCTATGACTATATGGAAGACTCTCAAAAACTCAAACTGTTTCCTGCAACGTTGAAGGGAGCCGCTTTGAAATGGTTCATGGGATTAGTCACCCAATCTATTGAGACTTGGAATGATATGAAACAAACATTTTTGGATAGACACTTGGACTATTGCATGCCCATCAATCACAAGGATGAGGTATTCAAAATGGTGCAAAAAGAAGATGAAAATTTGGAGGATTTACTTGAGAGATTTCAATACAACTTAAAAAGAGCAAAGATGAGCAACTTAGATGAGGAAAATTTGAAAGCCCTTCTATTAAAAGCCATCAGAGATGAATGGATAGATATTTTAAACATGATGGGGAAAGGAGACATTTCTCAACTTCCACTTCGTGACATAGAAGAACTATGTATCCATCTCTCAAGGGGAAAATCTAAAATGGGAAAAGGGCCTAGAGATCCTTCTCTTATCAGGGCAAACAAATCTGCAACTGGATCAGTAAGTAGGGCAGAGATTGGCAATATTCTTGATGAATTCAAAACTGATATCTTAGGGAGCCTTAGTGAACAACTAGACACCCTTAAAATTCAAAACAAGCAGAAAGCAGAAACTGATGCTCTAGCCATCTTTTGTCCTAAATGTAGGAAGAAACATGCTTTAAGGGAATGTCCCTTGGATGCAAAAGTTGTAGAAACATGTATGACTTGCTCAGAGAATCATGAGACCAAGGATTGTCCTTCAATTCCTGGACTCAAAGTTGTCTTTCAAGAAGATCCCAATTCAGTAGAATCTCTCTGTTTTGTTGCAAGAAGACCTTGGCAGGGGCAACAAACTCAAGGGTTTAACAACCCTATGAATTTTCAACCCCCACCAAATTGGAATCCTTGGCAACAACCTTGGCCCCAACCTCAAAATTCATATCAGTCATGGGTACAAGGTATGCAAAATACTTATGGGAGATTTGCTCAATTTTATCAATATCCTCCATCTTTTCAAAATCGACAAGCTCCACAACTTCCAAACCCAAATCTACAACTTCCATTGCCATTTCCACAACAACAACCTTCTCAACAAAATCCAAATCCTCAACTAATGCTTCCATTCCAAAAAAAGACAAATCAACTTCGGGGTCAGCCATTGCCAAATCCTAACAATAAAAATCCTTAGAATACTTACATGATAGAAGGACAACAATTTCCTACCTATATGATTGTTCCTCTCAATGATGTACAACTCAGGTCTGGTAGAGTTTTAGAAAAACCTTCTATAGATTTCCAAGAGCAAGATACCTCTAAGGAGGACTCTCTTAAAGTCAATAAGGGTTCTGAGGAAGCATCTCTTCAAAACTCAAATATTCAAAAAGAGAAAGAAAAGCTAACCCCCACAACTCCTATAGTTGAGCAACCTGCATCTTCATCCACACCTCCTTTCCCTGAAAGATTACAAATTGATAAAGGGGTGGAAAAAAAAATCTTGTTGCCTAACTATGATTTTATAGATGAATTAAAGAATGTTTGTATCAAGATTCCCTTGCTACAAGCCATTAGAGAGATTCCTATTCTAGAAAAAACAATAAAGGAGTTGAGTCTCAAAAGACCAGGAAGGAAACTAAGAGATACAAGAAGAATCCACCTGGTAGGAAAAATTGCAGATATCATGATGGGAAAAATTACCATGCAGAAGTATGTAGATCCGGGTAGTCCAATTGTCAAGACACATATAAATGGGATAGAAATTCCAAACACATTGATTGACTTAGGGGCTGCTATCAACATTATGAGTAGACAGACTATGGAACAGCTAAAACTTCCTAATATTCTTTTTACACCTACTTTACTGCAACTTGCAGATCGATCAATTATCAAACCAGATGGTGTATTAGAAGATATTTCAGTCTCCTTAGATTCTTGGGAATATCTAGTAGATTTTATGATTTTGACTCCCAAGAGTAATCTAGGAGGACACCCACTTATCTTAGGAAGACCTTGGCTAGCCACAGCTGATGCTTTCATTAGTTGTAGATCTGGGGATATGTACATTTCTAATGGTAATTCGAGAAATAAATTCAATTTGTATCCTCCATCAAAAGCAATCACAGAAGTAGGATACAATGAATGTGTCAATGACGAGGACACTATACAACCTGTCTTTACCATTTCTGAAATCAATGAGGATAGTCAAATTCTGAACACATTAGAAAATTTTGAGACATCTTCAGAATATGACCCCACACAATTTTAGTTGGAATCTGACATTGAATATTTATCATCAAGACAAATGTCTCTTTACTCTATGGAAGAGTTCGGTAGTTCTACCATTGATATTTTTCCAGGAAAAACATTATATATCAACAAAAATTTGGAAAAGTCACAACAGGAAGAACTAACCAAAATCTTGCAAAAACATTCTACTGCATTTGCATGGGAGTATACTAATATGAAAGGTATTGATCCTAAGACTTGCATCCATCATATCTATATTGAGGAAAACAGTAGACCAATCAGACAAACTCAAAGAAGGATGAATCCAAACCTTAGGGAGATAGTGAAAGAAGAGCTCCAAAAACTACTCAATGTAAACTTCATTTATCCAATTTCAGATAGCCGATGGGTTTCTCCTTTGGTTATAGTACCTAAAAGAATGGTAAATGGAGGGTATGCATTGATTACAGGGAATTGAACAAAGCAACTTTGAAGGATCACTTTCCTTTGCCCTTTATCGATCAGGTATTAGATACATTAGCAGGCAAAAAGTACTTTTCATTTTTGGATGGTTTGAGTGGCTATAATCAAATTTAGATAGCACTTGAAGATCAAGATAAGACCACATTTACCTGTCCATGGGGGACTTTTTCCTATCGAGTGCTTCCTTTTGGGTTATGTAATGCACCCGCAACATTCCAAAGAGCAGTACTAGGAATTTTTTCTGATCTAATCCATGATTGTGTAGAGGTTTATATGGATGATTTTACAGTTTATGGTTATTCATTTGAAGAGGCATTAGAAAATTTGGAAAAAGTTCTCATAAGATGTAAAGAAACAAACCTTTCATTAAGCCATGAAAAATGCTTTATGATGTTTACTGAAGGGATTGTTTTAGGACATCATATTTCAGGAGACGGGATTAAGGTTGATAGATCAAAAGTTGAAGTCATCTCCAAGTTGCCTATTCCAAATTGTCAAAGAGATGTTAGAAGTTTTCTAGGATTTACTGGTTACTATAGAAGATTTATTGAAAACTTCACTAAAATAGCATCTCCACTCTTCAAATTGCTTACAAAAGACTGTGAATTTAAATGGGATCCTGATTGTCAATCAGCCTTTGAAACTTTGAAAACAAGAATATCTGAAGCACCTATCTTGAGAGGACCAAATTGGAAACTCCCTTTCCATATTTCTACAGATGCTTCAGATATAGCTCTAGGAGCTGTGTTGGGTCAAAAGGATTTAGTCCCTTATGCCATTTACTATACCAGTAAAAATTTGACTCCCACTGAGTTGAACTATATTGTAACTGAAAAAGAGTTTTTAGTTGTTGTTCATGCAATCAATAAGTTTAGACATTATATAACAGGCTATGAAACTTTTATTCATACTGATCATTCTGCGATTAGATATCTAATGAACAAACCTGTTACTAATGGCAGAGTGACAAGATGGCTCCTACTTTTGCAGGAATTCAATATTATTGTGTTGGATAGACCAGGGAAACAAAATACAGTAGCTGATTTCTTGTCTAGGATTCAAAATACTAAAGAAGATTCTCCTGTAGAGGATAAGTTTCCTGATGAATACTTGTTTGCAGTAACTACTAAGACCCCTTGGTATGCAGATATTGCTAACTATTTGGTTACAGGGAAACTGCCTCCACATTTATTTCCAAGTGAAAGAAGAAATTTTATTCAGGAGAGTTCAAAATATTCATGGATTTCTAACGAATTGTTTAAAACAGGGCCAGATCTTGTGATCAGAAGATGTGTCAGGGAGGATGAAATGCCTGATATCCTCAAGGCATGTCATGATGAACCATGCGGCGGACACTTTGCTGACAAAAGGACAACCTATAAAATCCTCTCTTTAGGATATTATTGGCCTTCCCTCTTCAAAGATGCAAAACAATATGTCAAAAGGTGTGACAACTGCCAAAGAGTAGGGAAACCTACCCTTTCAAATGAAATGCCATTGCAACCACAGGTACTCATCAAACCCTTTGAAAAATGGGTTCTAGATTTCATTGGACCTATTAACTTATCTAGCAAAATAAGTATATTGTTTAAAATCAATGAGTTACTAAATGGTGAAGTTGTGTATTAGTGTAGCTTTCTCCTGGTGGGTCTATTGTTAATTTTTTATAGATATTTTAATTTTATTTATGTTCAGAAGAGAAATCAGACAAAGACCGTAGCGCCACATCACACCTACACCTGGTGGAGAGGCTGGAGGAGAGACCATAAAACTGAGCACAGTAAGATCCATCTCTACCATCCGCAAGCAAATGGTCATGGAGGTCGGCAACAAAGTTTCAGTGGTTGTTCACAAAACTGTTCATCTACACAGAAGAGATTGGGCAGAAAGGCTTCCTGAAGCCTTGTGGGCCTACAGAACTACATGGAGAAATACAACAGGACATTCTCCCTATGAACTTGTTTATGGGAAAGAAGTCCTGCTCCCCATTGAGTTCCAAGTTAAAACCTTCAAGATGGCAGTTCAGTTGGGGATGGATCTATCAGAAGCCCAAAAGCATAGAATGGAGCAGTTGAATGAGCTAGATGAGATCAGACAAGAGGCAATTCTAAGAACTGATCTAGTTCAATATCAAAGAGCTAAATGGCATGACAAATACATCAAAGAGAAGAAGTTTCAAGAGGGAGATTGGGTATTTCTATTTGATTCCAAGTTTAAAGATTTTAAAGGAAAATTTTAGACTCATTGGCTTGGGCCATATGAGATTGACAAGATCTTTAGCAATGGAGCGGTAAGAATAAAAACCATTGATGAATCTCAAACTCCTCTTATTGTGAATGGCCACAGATTAAAGATCTATCATAAGCCACTCTCAAAAGAGGAATTTGTCAAAATGTTTCAAGATAATTCTGCAATAAGACTGGTGAAGAAGAATCCTTCTTCTCCACCAGCCTAGCCTTTGTTCTTTTCAGTTAAAAATAAAATAAAATAAAAAATAAAATTGTATAAGCCTGAAAACCAATCACTGATTGGCAGTCTTATACAGAAAATGTAGGGTGAAAATCAGGAATACCTGACACCCTATATTTTTCCAAAAAAATTCCCTCTCTCTCTCATTTCACAAGTTTTATGATAACTCACTCCATTTCATTCCACTTCATTCCACTTCATTCCGCTCCACTTCATTTCATTTCACTCCATTTCATCTATTTCATTTCATTTCACCAATAAAATTTTTCTTTCATGACCATTTTCATTCAGTCAGTTATCATCTATCCATTTCCAAATAATTGCTGTGTCAGTTTCCGCAGCTGACACCAGTTTCCGCAGCCAGAAGCAGTTTCTGCAGCCACCACTCTGTTTTTCAAAAATTTACAGTCAGATGTTAGTTCAACAATCATGAAATCAAATGCAGGTATGAGGACATATTATGAAGACATGAGGCATTCAAAAGCATCAACGAGGAGCAACTGATTGAAGACTAATGAAAAATGGCAAGAATTCCAAGGTATGAGTAGAAATTTATTTCAAATGGCATTTAAGCACATTTTTACATAGTTATAAACCATAGCTCCATTATATGCAATGATTGCGTTGATAACTCCATAACCATTCCACGATCTCTATACGATTTCCCCACAATCCTTGCATTCATTTTTAAATGGTCTCATAATCAAGCCTCCGGTCTTCACTCGTGTTTTGCTATACTTTGATACTCCACCTGTAATTATGGAACGTGGTTGATTTGAATACGGCTTCTCTCAGCCACACAAAATCCGTAGCCGTTTC
Organism: Pinus albicaulis; assembly: GCA_034641835.2. Taxonomy (NCBI): domain Eukaryota; kingdom Viridiplantae; phylum Streptophyta; class Pinopsida; order Pinales; family Pinaceae; genus Pinus; species Pinus albicaulis. The sequence continues at coordinate 1,511,043,827 of CM076579.1, read as the reverse complement.
ATAAACGTGCTTGCGTCTACCCTGCAGCCACCCAATTTTAAATACTGCCGGATGCACTTTACTCCCCCTACTGTTCTATTAACCTCACGACTGCATCTCCACCATGCTCACATAAGCCTTCACCCCATTTTGTTCTCTGTTCCGCTTCATTTCCGTGTACCTATTCTCTGATATCCGCTTACAGTCACTGGTCTCCTTCATAAACCCTTTTCATTTCTGCTAATTCAGCTGTCTTACCTCCGCTAAACCCTCCTCACGCAGATGAGTTTTAAAGAACAGAAGAAAGGATGGGTCGGTTGTTGAGAGCAGAACCAGAGGGACCCAAATTTATGGAAGGATACCCGCAAGTCAAAGACATACTGAAAAAGGCAAAATGGCTTCGGTTTATTCAAAAGTTTAAAGGCTATAATAAGGAGGTAAAAAAAGCTTTTGCAAGGTCTTTCAACGGTCTGGAGGTGGAAATTGGGGACCTCAAATTTACAGTGACTGAGGCATCCATAGCAGCTGCTACAGAACTCCCTCAAGAAGGTGAACGCTGGTTCAAGAACAAGAGCATTGGTGAGGAAGCCTAGAGAGTGATCCTACGTAACCCAGGTATGGATGTCACCATTTTCAAAAAGGGAATTCCTGTTCATGCTTTAAAAGAAGAGTGGGCCAGTTTACTGTTGGTTATTCAAAAGTTTATCACCTGTGAGGGACGTTTTGGATCAATGTACATGTATCATACCCGACTGTTGATGAATTTCCTAGATAACCAGACCCTCAATCTGCCATAATTTTTACTAAACAGCTTGAAAAAGATGTCTGTAACTGTCCAAAAGCATCTGGGGGACGTAGAATCACATTTGTATCACCATGGTCTCGTGAAAATCTTGATAGAAAAACAATTAAAAGAGAAAAAGGACACCTGGGAGCAGTTTTTAATTAGAAATTTCTTTGAAGAACCCCAAGAAACCCCTGAAGGCAGTACGTCAAAAAGAAGTAGAAGAAAGAGAACAGGTGATAAAACTCAAAGCACTCCTACTAACACAGTTGAAAGAACTAGTAGAGAAGAAAGACTGTCTAAAAAGAGGAAGGAAAATACTGAGGGTAAAAAGCCAACAAAATCAAAAGAGAAAATAAGCATTGAGGCTGTGCATCAAACCCCTTCCTCAGAATAAGACCATCAAGTATTTTCTGAGAGACTAGTTCACCTTCAGGAACAGTCAGCGATGGCCAAAAAGAAAGGAAAAGAAAAACAGAAGGAAAAAGACAGTAGTCCATAGCGTGTAAGAAGAAGCAACAGGCTTAAAGGAAAGTGGAGGAAAACACAAACAAAAGGACCCCATTTTATTGATTTGGGAGAAGGAACACCTGAACAAACTCCAGCTGGCCATATTCCACCTTATTCTCAGCCAAACGTTGAAACTAGTCCTCAAGATGTTGACATGAGTCCTTTTCGGTTAGATTTTGAAGTCAATTCTCCTCCACAGCATTTTGAGGACAGCCCAAGGAAAATGACACCCGAGATAGATCCAAAGCAACAAGAGGTGTATGATTACATAGAATCCTTAGAAAGAACAGCCACAGGTCCCATCACTTCATCCACTCAGCCTCACGCAACACAAGAAGCTGTAGTTCAATCGTTGAAACAAGAAGTCTTTGAGTTGGAACTTTTAAATAGACATATTAAAAATGAAAATGAAGCATTAAAGGAGCAAAACAGATTGGACAAGATCATTCATGACAACACTATGCTACATCTGGGACTGTGGCACAAAAAGAACAGGAAATTGAAGAAGACATGCAAAAAGATAAGTAGAGCACTGATTAATCTCAAATTCAGATGCTTGATGAAGAAGCCCAGGATGTTAGCAGCACCAAGAAAGAGGAGAAGAGGACTGGATGTACTGGCAGAGGTATCAGGGAATATGAATTGAAGGAGGATGATCAAAATTTTGGTTGCATGGGGACATGCAACACCTTCACAGTGGGGGTATGTTGAGTCCCAAACTTGCATCTTTCCTATACACCTTTCTAGACTTTTTCCATTTACCTGGACCTCCTAAGTCATCAAAATCATTGCATATTAATCATAAAAGAGCATTTAAAGTGGTTTTTAACTATGTTTTGTGTCTGCTGTTTGAATTAGATTTTTGCTCATTGAGCTGCGGAATCTTGTCACTTTCCGCAGCTGCTTCAACTTTCCGCAGCCATTTTGTTAAAGTCTATATTGCAGGTGTCTTCAGGCAAATCAAGCCACATGGGCAAGTTGGAAATGACATAGATATGGATTGAGTCCTATTGGCTCAGTCGAATTCACCAAAGAAGGTCGTGGTCAAAGGTAGTCAAGCGGTGGTCAACCTAAGAGTCCTACGGTGACAGAACTCCATTTTTCACCACGTGAAGACTTGCGTGGTCGTTCCTAAATCCCAGGGGACATATCAACACCTGTGAACTTCTCCATAAGCCGAATCCAACAGCCACTCTCCATAGATTTAATCTTCACGGCAGCCATAATGCTAGATTTCTAGACGTGGTTGTTCACGTGTCTTTTATCAGCACAAATTATAGGAAATTAGTTATGTCATCCTCTGTTATAAATAATGCGTTCTCATACGCATAGAAGTTAAGCTTTTGTAATGTAATTTTGCTGTAAATAAAGCCCACTGTGCTGTGACATTATTTCCTTGTTATGACTGCATTTTGAATACATGAGAAGACTCTGTTCATAAGCATAATTCATGGTTGATAGCTGTTGCATGAGGATTGTACAGAGGGCCCCTACACACGCCGAGGTTTTGTTTATTTCTGTATAGTTTCATGCTTTATTTCCTTACATTCATTATGCTATAGTTATTCACGTGTATATATTACATCTCTTATGGTATTAACGTTTTATTTCTGTCCATAATTTTTCATGCTTTATACTGTTGTTAACTGATCAGTGTCTTTGTTCTAGATTACAGTAGGCAGCTCGGGCATTTGCACATAGTTTTATAATGACTAATGACATGGAATCAATCTTGTCCTTCTACTGATTTATTTTTCTTAGCTTTTAACTCCAACACTGTTTTATTTATTTCAGTTTTGTACATTTGCTTTATTAGTTAGATTAGATATTAAATTACTCATGTCATTGTCAGTTACCTCCTAAAGCCATAGCGAGACTAATGGTGAGGGATTGAAGTATGAGTGTGTAATTTGATATTAGTTTATTTTTCTGCAAATTAGATATCAGATTGCTCAAGTTGTTTATGATTACCTCCGAAAGCCATAGCAAGACTAATGGTGAGGGATCAGAATATGAGTTGATGTAATTTGATTTTAACTTTACTTTGCTTGCAATTATTGGATTTCTTTGAGCACAGTTTCTTTTGTATTTAGACAGCAGCAAGGGTAATGGGTTTCATGATCAATAATTTACTGTTTGTTTGACTAGTATAGTGGCACATTTTCATTTTCTTTTAGGAATTAATTTTGTCATTACATGATTTAAAACCCTTTTGAAGTTTGAAGTTTGGGAAATCATTATAAAGGACATCATTGCCTTGAACATTTATATCCATACTTGTCTTTTAGAATTTCCATCTCACATTAGGAAACCAACCAAGATAAAAACCCCCAAGATAAATAAAAAAACCCAAAAACAACAAAAAGTAAGAGATAGGTTATCTTGCACATATAGTGTGCCACACTTCGTTAGCTCACGAATCCCGGATTGAAAAATTAATGTAGCAATTTAGGACACACTAAATTGACCAAATAGGAAGCCCTGTAGAAATCTGCTGCAAAATTTTCAAAGTGCCATGGTGAAGATGGCCCAATCTCCTGTGCCACAATTTGCCCTCATCCCGGCTCACCACTCCTTCTTCTTTTCCTACCATTGTTGCGCAGCCATCTACCTACAATTGATAAAGGTTCTTAACTCGAACCCCTATCCTCCGGGTTTCACCAGTTGTCTTATTGCACAGGAAAGCCTTTCTCTTGCTAAAAACAACATCATATCCCTTGTCTTCCAACATCGCCACAGAGATCAGATTCTTCTTCAATCCTGGAACATGCATGACATCCTTCAAGATGAAAGGTTTTCCATACTCCCTCTCAAAGGAAATGGTCCCGATACTAGTCGCACTGTATCTACCATCATCGCCCATCTCGATGTGCACTCCAAGATCTTTCTCATCCAGACTAGTAAACAAATCTTTGTCTTCGGTCATATGGAAAGATGCACCACTGTCAAGAAACCACACTGATCCCATCACACTTGACACCAAGCATGCGATCAGCAAAAAATCCAGATCAAACTGCGAGGCTAAGGCCTCTCCAGCTGTAGATCCAGCAGCCTGCTTATTTTTCTTCTTCTGTGGACAATTAGTGGCGTAATGTCCATGTTGGTGACAGTGAAAGCACTTCACCTTGGACAAGTCCTGCTTCTTGCCTTTTGCACCAGATTGAGAAGGATTTTTCTTTCCCTTCCCTTTCCTTGCTTTGGTAGCCAAAGCGCAATTTTATTCATCTTCATTCTTTGAAGAAGATCCATCCCTGGTACCCCGCCTTATCTCCACCTGCACAAGATCCGACCAAAGTCGCTCCGATCCTGGCAGTTTCTCTCGACCATTGACAGAGTCTTCGTAACTATGCCAACTCTTCAGAAGCCCAAGGAGAGCCAAGCTCACCAAGTATTCTTCATCAACAGTAATCCCCACACTTCCCAGCTCATCCCTACAGTGGACAAACCTTGTGAGGCACTTGGGTATGCTGTCACCTTTCTCCATTTTTATTTTCCTGAGTTTGTCTTTAAGTGCCAACTTCCTCTGGTCGCTTCTGCTTTGGAACAAGTCTGTCAAAGCTTTCCACATCAAGAATGGAGAAGCTTTACCATGAAGGCTGGACACTATGTGATCCTTTACACCTTCCAACAGAATCCTTCGACATTTTTCTGTCTTCTTTTACCATGCGTCAAGTGCAGCAGCATCGCTAGAAGCAGGTTTTGGAATTTCTGCATCTATGAACTCCTTCAACCCATTATCATCCAACACCGCCTCCATCCTATCCTTCCATGAAATATAATTCAAGCTGCCCTCAAGGGCATACTCCAATCGCAATCCGTTGAAAGAAATTTCAATGAATGCTCAACTTCGAAACCAAGAAAACACTGTAGCAAATTCGAATTCCACTAGCACAAAACTCAACTGTTTCAATAATTGCAATCTGCTCCAATGATAAACTGCTCTGATACCATGTATAAACTATATAACTAATATGTTATATGTCTTAGATTATCCTGATCACACACTATTTTAACTTCATGCACAATACATAATCTATTGCACCATTGATCATCACATGCAGAAATTAAATCAATTACAATGCACACATGAAACCATAAAAATTCACACACATTAACACAGTTGTTTTAATGGGAAAGCCTGAAGCTGAAAACCCCAACTATCTGTATATAATATATGTCATAGATATCATGTAACAATCCTCATACAAAGCTGATCAAATCAAGCTCTCAGTACAATACGATCGCTACACACTAATCAGGTCCGATCTAGCAAATCCATGCACCGGTCTCTGCCACCTGCTAGCCTGCCTCTACTGTGCAATCCATACTGAAGAATGGCTCTAAATGAACTCGAATCCACCTGGCTTGCACTATGCAATCCTCATTGGCATTTCCACTGAGTGTTGGATGCAATCAATGCATCACTATAGTCACAACTGATAGTCATCTTGCCCTTTCACCTATCTCTCCACTGGTCTCCACTGAAATTGTCCATGCACTGTAGTTAACTGATGTATTCTTTAGTTGATTAATGAGTTAATATTTAGTGAATTAATTATTAATTAATTCACACCACTCTAACTAGTGTATCAATCAGTTAGACTAGATACAACTAGCTAAACTGTGTCTAACTGAGTTAAACTGAACATAACTCCACCAACTACTTCTACAACTCCACCAAACTCTGTCACATGAGTTCTAACTGAAGTGCTCCATGCAATAGCTCCAGTAAACCCTCAGGAATAGCGTAATTCCTTTTTTCAGCTCCTGTGCCACATCTGTGCACTTAACTGAAGTGCTCCAAGAGAATAAAATAATGTTTAGAGTCCAAATATTATTAAGAGCTAATAATATTCAACATATCTAGTTTTAGACTGGCAATCTAAAAATAGATTCCGCCCAATATGTCTAAAAATAGAAGTCCATCTATTTTTTCCAACTTGACCAACCATCCACAAATAGCATCTTGCAACTCATAGAATATGATTGACATGTCTAAAAATAGACTTGTGCCAAAAATAGCCTACGGGCCCACTTAGTGAAGGCAACGCTTTTCACTAAGCTCATCATCTTGTTGAATCTCAACATTAACTTCCTAACAATTTTGCCCGAAAATTCATGAAATTTTCGCTCTGTTAGCTAAAATTAGGGTTAATTTGCATGATAGTTCAGGATTTTGGGGAAATTGTAGAGCGACTAGCAGAAAAGTTAGGAAGGCTCATAACTTCTTCTTTTTTTGACCAATTTGGGAGCAGAAAGAGGCTAGACAGGCATTTTTGGATCTTTTGAAGCTAATGGAATAGGTTTTGAAGCTATTTGAGCACTATAAATGTATGTAATCACCATTTTGAGCATAATGATAGAGGGCCAAGCCATTGGAAGCTGGACAAAGGAGATGTATCCCAAGAGGGGTGAACTCCTTCATCACTTGATGCGTTGTGGTTATTTTTATGCTGTATTTGTCTGCTGTTTTATGCATTTTCAAAGTTTAAATTCATGATTTATGTGTTCAAGAATTTAACATAAAGGCTCATAAAACTCAATTTTAACACTTGTAATTTATAAACCCTCAAGCACTTTTACATTAAGATCTCATACAGATCAGTATATTATCCCATTAAACTTACAAATAGTAAAATAAATGCTAGTTGACCAGATCAGAAAACAAGGTATACAAATTTAGCAGTGCATCCCGGTAGTTAATCATCAGATGATTCTACCAAGGCAGGGTATTTTGTTTTGAAGTCCAACAATAAATTGCAGCACACACACTGGTGTGGGCCAAATTAATTAATTAATTTGGTTCAGTGTCTAATTTAATCTTCCCTTAATTAAATTGGACAATAAAAGGTAATCTTATCTCATGATCACTTGTAACAATTAACTGAGTGTGATAAACTTAGTTAGCTCATATATTTAGAGTTGATGGTCATTGGTGAGGCATGCAGAGTATTTCTATTAGTTATAGAGTTTGAATTGTAGTTGGTGCATTAGTTTAATGCATGTGTAATCAATTAACTCAGTTAGGTGAGTTAGAGTCAGTTGAACTAGTTGTAACTATTTGTTGCACTAGTGAGAGATCAAGTGAATTGAATAGTATTTAATTCACAATCAATGATATTCCATGCAACTAATGATTTACTATTAATAGATGCATGAATGTCAGTTCCAGTGGATACCTAATTGAGACAAAGGTGAAAGTGAGGTTAACTATCAGTTGTGTGATTAGTAGGTTGCTTGCAAGCAACTAGACATCCATTGGAGTGCCCGTGATCCTTGCACAAATTAGGAAGGCAAAAATTTCTAAAGGATAGGGGTTGCATTCATCAGGAATTGTGCAAGAAAGGAAGGCTTTTTAGAGGTTGAGAATTGGTTAAGTGTTGGCCACTTTTGTCCAGGATAGTGTGAGACAGTTAGAAGAGTGCAGGAGACTCTTGTGAGAAGAGTGAATTGTAATTGTTTCATGATTCCATGGTTAATATACAATAGAATATAGAGGGGTTTTGAGCATCAAGCTTTCCAAGGAAATTATCTGTGTTGTGGTTTGACTTGATTCTTCCTTTACTTCATGTGATTGGTGATTGTGTTTAATTTCCGCAATTTATTTGTAGAAGTGGTTCAGTATCTAGCTTTAGTACATTGTTAGATCAGATTGAATCCATTGATATACATATGTTTTTATAATTTCTACATGGTATCAGAGCACGGAAAATCACTATAGTGGATGAGAAGTTGAGTTTGTGACTGAACAGAATTCGAATTTGTAGAAGACATTCTTGGTGCGACAAGCGATTTAGGATCGAAATGGCTTTTAATGGCTTGAGATTGGAGTATTCACTTGAGGGAAAATCTAACTATATTTCTTGGAAAGACAGGATGGAGGAAGTACTAGAGGACAATGGGTTGAAAGAATTCATTGAAAATGATGTTCCCAAACCCGATGTAACAGTTGCTACAAATCTTGATGCTTGGCAAAATAAGGTTGCAAAGGCGAGGAGGATCTTATTGGAGGGAGTACGAGACCACATTGTCTCAAGTCTCCATGGGAAAGAGACACGGTATGCAATGTGGAAAACTTTGACATATCTATTTCAGAGTAGCAGTGATCATAGAAAATTGGCACTGAAGGATAAACTCAGGAAGATCAAAATGGAGAAAGGCGACTCCATGGCGAAATATTTAACAAAGTTTGTGAAATTTCGGGATGAGCTTAGGAGTGTTGGAATTACTGTCCCTGATAACGATTTGGTGAGCCTAGCTCTTCTAGGGCTTCCCAAGAGTTGGCATAGTTATCAGGACTCTATCAATGGAAGGGGAAAGATGCCATATTGGGAACGAATTTCGTTGGATTTGGTGCAAGAAGAATTCAGGCGGAGTACCAAGGATGGATCTTCATCTAAGAATGAAGATGAAGAATATTGTGCTTTGGCTACCAAGGCGAAGAAGGCGAAATGAAAGAAATTTTGCCAGATTGGGAACGAATTTGGTCGGATTTGGTGCAAGAAGAATTCAGGCGGAATACCAAGGATGGATCTTCATCTAAGAATGAAGATGAAGAATATTGTGCTTTGGCTACCAAGGCGAAGAAGGTGAAATGAAAGAAATTCCATTCTAAATCTGAGCCCGGTAAAGATGGAAAGAAGCACGACATGTCTAGAGTGAAGTGTTTTCATTGTCATGAGAATGAACATCATGCTACTAATTGTCCACAAAATAAGAAGAACAAGAAGGCTTTAGGATCTGCAGCTCGTGAGGCTTTGGCCTCGCAATTTGAGCTTGACTTCTCGCTCATTGTATGTGTTGTAGCTCCTAGAGACAACCTTGAGTTGCAAAATACCAGTGCCTAGGACATCTTAAGATCATAGGTTAAATATGGACAAATATGTAAATGCCTCTGACAGAAAATGGGTCAAGAGAATAATGGTTTTGGTGATTCAAGAATGGAGAATACCATTTGAGCCTGATTCATGTGAATTCCCTATACTCGGGAGAGGGCTCAGGAGGTTGTCAGGCTTGATGGATTTTAAATGGGCCAAGTATAAAATAATGAGTAGAAACTTTAAAATATGTAGAGGCGTTGAGAGAGAACGGAGAAGGAACCCACAAGAGACAGGATTAAGAGATTTAAGAATCTGTCCCCTATAAACTCAGAGGAAACATATATGAATGAGATATGGAAAAAATAGAGGTTCGTGGAGCGTGAATTAAGGGAGTGCAGCTATCTTAATACATGAGCATTAACACCTGAGTGTTAGACGGAAACAGATTCATGAATAGAATTTGCAGACAATCGACAACTACATTACACGAGCCATCCAAGCAACATAGCGTGATAAATGATTACCCATGAAAAGGAGATTACTGATAACAGAAGGAAACATATACATACTACTCATTTCCCCATATGGAATCTAAATAGTAGCTCTGTATCATATAAAGTTTAAACAACTCTCCCAAATATGTATCTCAGAGCACAGCGAGCACAATCATACAAGACTACAACGAAATTATTCAAAATTCCAGAACCTTTCTTTCATCTTAGAACTCACTACATATAGAGTTCTCCTTGAGGGTTTACGATCGAATATTCTGTCGTGATCAACCCCACCAGGTGAAACCAAAAATATCCTAACAAACTATTAGAGCGTGCATCAAGAAATCACTCCTGCAAAAAAAAAAAAAAACATAATTGGGTAAAATCGAGATTTTACCAGCAAAAAATCACTATCTAATCAGTAAAAAGAAACAAAACAATTGACCAGGGATGAAAAATTCCATAATCTTAAAAGGAGTGGCTAGAAATGGCTTAGAATAGGTGAGCGGTCTAACCTTCATCATATGATTCCACCTGCTGTTTGAAGACGTCCACTCTCTAATTCGCATGATTTCCACTTCCCGTTGTGGAATAACCAGTTGTGATGTGCGTGCTGTAACTCTTTAGTGGAGGTTTAACGTTAATCTTTGTGAAGTGCAAAGTGCAAGGAGGTAGGTGATGTGGCACGAATAGAGGTGGGACCGTGCCCACAGATCGCATGTTGCAAGGTTTAGCTAGGAGCAGCAGGTGGTAAGTGTTAAAATTTGCGGGGAGCAATGTGCGATGGCAGGGAAAGTGACATGGTAGATGGAGGTGGGGTCCCACCTGCAAGTCGCAGATCACAAGTTTTTCATGGAAGAAGAAAAGGGTAAAGGTTATATTCTGCGGAGTGCGAAATGCAGTGAGAAGAGAGGTTGGTGGTACACAAAGGTAATTGAGTGCCGATAACTGTTTTGAACGGTGAGCAGTGGATTGTTTATGATAAGAATGAATCTTGTGGTCTTACGTTGGGGGAAGGTAAGAAAGGGGTAATGGTGTAGTCTAAAGTGGGGGGGCAGAGCTACGAATAAATAAATGTAGCACGGGACCTTAAACATGAAAAAATGAAGGGTAAACGAGGGTAAATGAGAGGTAAAGAGGATAAATGAGATGAATGAGGGCGGAAATGAAGTTTTCTCACCATTAAACCTTATCAGCTACACTTTCCCCTTTATATTGAATTAAAAGGCATATAGATTCATTTGAAGCTCTTTGACAGTTAGGATTTCCCTTCCTTTCTCCTTCTCCACTTTGTGTGCAGTCATAGGCCAACATTGGCTCCATCTGGGGACAACGTGCTGTTCGAAGTGTGTTGAGAACCTGCAGACCTGAATGCCCATGCCTTATTGGGCTCATGGAGTCACAAATGCATACTGTAAGCCTGAAGTGAAACTACAACCGAGTTGTTCACTACCAACTGTATAAAACCAAAATCACTGCCGCACCTTGAAAATTTTGAATGCTGAAATCTGAACTATGCTGAAACTGGAAACTAAAACACACTTGAAGTGAAAAAAGAAAATCAATCTAAAACTAAACTGGAAAGATGCTCATTGTACTGACCTTATTGGCATTCCTACCTACACCTATTCTGATAAAAAATTATCCCATCAAATAATAATCACAATTCCAATGTAACCAGTTAAGCAAATGAGTGCTTAACTGAAATTTGCATCCCATTCCTGGAGGTAGAGAGATGGATTTAAAATGTGGCAACTTATCTATTCCACTGAATTCCATAGCTTCATTGATGAACCTAGAAAATTCTTCCTTCACTGATGGATGCAATATACTAACCAAAGGATCATGGTAAACATGCAATATGAGTTTTTCTGGAGGATTTGTAACCATAAAACAAACCTCATTCCAAACTACTGCTTTGCTTCCGTGTTCCCACTGATTGTCTTCAAACAATAAGGATGACTCTTGTTTCTTCTCATTTTCCATTATAGTCAACTACTTTGTGTGCTCTTCATCATTTCCTTTGTCATACAGAGGCTTCAGGGGAGCTGCAAACCCTCAATCATCTCAAGTAAAGGATATTGACTAATGACAATATGTTGTATTTCCTCCTTAACATCCCATGAAGAAATTAATGATGAAGAACCTTTATGATCCTCTTCAAGGTATGCACACTCATAAAGAATATTTTATTGGTCATCAATTAGCAAACTTGGTTGGTCTTATTTTGGCAAGCTTTCTTGGCTTTCATAGGGCACACTTGATTGGTGTTCAATCTATGAATACAACACTATGGATGAAGGTGCTCTTGTGGATCTAGAGAATTAAACTCTGCTGCCCCTATTTCCAAATTAACAGACTGCTGTTGTTTTTTAGTGCTATCCCCTGGGAAACACTCTAGCTCTTCCCATTCTTCACGGAGGGTAAGCTCGCCTCACTCTTCTTCAGCACAAACTAGAAACTGGTTTTCTATATTCGGTCCAAAAACCACCCTGGGTTGTTCTTCTTGGAGATTGAAGGGTGTGGGCCCTTTTTTGGTAATGGATTCTTCGAAATGATCTTTAGGAGGGTTAGGTGGTTTCAAGAGTATGTATGAGGGCTTCTTATCTTTGGGAGGATTAGATTCTTCCTTTGTGGAAGAGGATGCAGTGGCCTTACAAGGGGCTGATTCTTCTAATGGCTTCTTCCCTTTACTAGCAGTACTAGGAGGGGTTTGTTCTCTTGATATCGACTCTTCATTTTGTTCTTACCCCCGGGTTCTCTTTCTGGAGGACCTGAGGTCATACTTCTTGTGGAGTTGAGCCTGCATGAAATCTACGAACTTTCTATAGTAACTATCAAAAGGAAACTTGGCACATCCATCTGATTTAGAGGTGGGTGTAGATGATGGATCTGAATTTGGTGTGAGGCCTAATGAAAGCCAGGATTACTTCTGATTAGGACTATTTTATAGTGGAGTCTCCAAGGTGAGGAATGTGCAACTCTCAACCCTTCGTGCTCACCTAATTGAATGGTGAAGATAATGTTGTATCCCAGGGAAAATATTTCTTCATTCGTTTCCCCGACAACGACGCCAAAAAGATGTTGTAGCTCCTAGAGACAGGCTTGAGTTGCAAAAGACGAGTTCCTAGGACATATTAAGATTAGAGGTTAAATATGGACAAATATGTAAATGCCTCTAACAAAAAATGGGTCAAGAGAATAATGGTTTTGGTGATTCAAGAATGGAGAAGACCATTTGAGCCTGATTCATGTGAATTCCCTATACTCAGGGGAGGGCTCAGGAGGCTGTGAGGCTTGATGGCTTTTAAATGGGCCAAGTATAAAACAATGAGCAAAAAATTTAACATATGCAAAAGCGTTGAGAGAGAACGAAGAAGGAACCCACAAGAGACCAGATTAAGAGATTTAGGAATCTGTCCCTTGTGAACTTAGAGGAAACAGATAAGAATGAGATATGGAAAACAACAGAGGTTCGTGGAGCATGAATTAAGGGAGTGAAGAAACCTTAATACATGAGCGTTAACACCTGAGTGTTAGACAGACACGAATTCATGAAGAAAATTTGCAGACTACCGACAGCTACATTACACGAACCATCAAAGCAACATAGCATGAAAGACGATTACCCATGAAAAGGAGATTACTGATAACATAAGGAAACATATACATACTACTCATTGCCCCATCTAGAATCCAAATAACAGCTCTGTATCATATTAATTTTAAACAACTCTCCCAAATATGTATGTCAGAGCACAGGGAGCACAATCATACAAGACTACAACAAAATTCTTCAAAATTCCAGAACCTTTCTTTCATCTTAGAACTCACTACATATAGAGTTCTCCTTGAGGGTTTACGATCGAATATTTTGTCATGATCGACCTCCACAGGTGAAACCAAAAATATGCTAACAAGATATCAGAGCGTGCATCAATCAATCACTCCTGTAGCAGAAAAATCAAAACGAAATTGGATAAAATCAGGATTTTACCAATGAAACATCACTATCTAATCAGTAAAAAGAAACAAAACAGTTGGCCAGGGAGGCAAAATTCCAGAATCTTCAAAGGAGTGGCGAGAAATGGCTGAGAATAGGTGAGCATTCTGGCCTTCATCATATGATTCCACCTACTGTTTGAAGACCTCCACTCTCTAATTCTCATGATTTCCACTTCTTGTTATGGAATAACTAGTTGTGTTATGCATGTTGAACTCTTTAGTGGAGGTTAAATGTTAAACTATACAAAGTGCGAAGTACGGGGAGGTAGGTGACATGGCATAGGCAGAGGTGGGACCACACCCGTAGATCGCATGTCGCAAGGTTTAGCTCGAAGCATCGGATGGTAAGTGTTAAAAGTTGCGGGGAGCAATGTGCGATGGTGGGGAAGGTGACGTGGTAGATGGAGGTGGGGTCCCGCCCGCAAGTCGCAAATCACAAGTTTTTCATGGAAACAACAAGGGGTAAAGGTTATATTTTGCGGAGTGTGAAATACGGTGAGTAGAGAGGTTGGCGGTACGCAAAGGTAATTGAGTGCTGATAACGGTTTTGAACGATGAGGAGTGGATTGTTTACGATAAGAATGAATCTTGCGGTCTTGCATTGGGGGAAGGTAAGAAAGGGGTAATGGTGCAGTCTAAAGTGGGGGGGTGGAACTGCGAATAAAGAAATGTAGCATGAGACCTTAGACATGAAAAAATGAAGGGTAAACGAGGGTAAATGAGAGGTAAAGAGGATAAATGAGATGAATGAGGGCGGAAATGAAGTTTTCTCACCATTTAACCTTATCAGCTACAATTTCCCCTTTCTACTGAATTAAAAGGAAGATAGATTCATTTGAAGCTCTTTGAAAGTTAGGATTTCAAGTATGAGGGGTTTCCGCAGTGCATTATATTATATATCATTTTCTGGATTCAACTGCGTTAAGTAAGTCATTAATCTATGACCATTTCCATGAGAGGTAGTTGTAACTGAATAATATCTAATGATTTTTGAATAGTCCACTTAGCACTCATTGCATTGGGTGGTGCTCCCAGGGGTGAATAAGTGGGATTGAAACTAGTGAAATGAATCACATAGCGTCAATCATCACTTCCAGGGCTTGCACCTAGTAACCAAGACTTCTTGGGAGGTCATCCATCCCAGAACTCCTCTAGCTCAAGCACACTAACAGTGGAGTTTTCCCCACAATCAAGCCCACTTAGTTTGTTACCCCATTTGCAAAACCTTAGCAAGTATTGTGCCTCATGAACCATTCAAGCAGAGATCCTTTTACTCTTTGTATTTTAAGTATGAGGGGTTTCCGTAGTGCATTATATTATATATCATTTTTGGGATTCAACTGTGTTAAGTAAGTCATTAATCTATGACCATTTCCATGAGAGGTAGTAGTAACTGACTAATTTCTCATGATTTTTGAATAGCCCACTTAGCACTCATTGCATCGGGTGATGCTCCCAGGAGTGAAGAGGTGGGATTGAAAGTAGTGAAATGAATCACATAGCGTCAATCATCACTGTCACTGGTGGATTTGTCGCACGGGTGTACGAAATCGCACTGGTTTAAAGAGTGTGGTCTACTCTTTAAACTATTGGTAATAGGCAGAAAGTGGGGGGAGCTCAACAACACACAATTTAGTGGAAAAAGTATGAAAAAGTATGCTGAGGTTAAATTAAAACTAAAACACAAATTTACAGAAGCTATAAAGAGAGTCAAACGATAATAATGCAAATGACGACTCTAGGCCTCTTCTTATTAAATGTTTGATATGGAGAATAAATTTTACCCACTTGCCAAAGCACCCCTAGACAATGGTTCTATGTCCCGATGCAAGGATGTTGCCTTCCAAGCTCTACCTCTGATGCAGTCTCCCTCTCTCTCTACTGTGGTAGACTAGGATTGTTGGGTGGCCAAAAATCGAGTCCTCTTTAGCTCCAGCTTCGGGTCACACATTGCTGGTGTTGCTTGGGAAACTTTGGGTAGCATAATAATGTGATCACCTCTTCTTCATCTCTTGGTGGCTTTATATAGGGGAGTTTCAAATCCTCCTACCCTCCCTTGGTACATGATGGATGGTGACCCAAGGGAGAGGTATGATTCCATTGTGTGCTCCAAATATTCCTTTGTCTGCTCACATAGTGTCTAAGGAGGCGCTGGTGGCTATCCTTAGGCGGCTTCATATAAGGATTAACTGTACCTTGCTTTGTGTGGCCCCGAAAAGCAACATTTTTCCATTTCCAGGAATGCGTGCTTATCGGGCAAAAAGGCACGTAGAAGGCACTCTTCTCGAAGGATTAAGCGCAATTTTTAGCATTTAAGACTAGTTCAAATATGATTTTCTCAAAACCTTAGAGATTTTAAATACTTTCTTGATTCCATAATGTGTTCCTGCCCTGTAAATCCTTAGGCTTGGCATTAATTAATGTCATCTTCTGCTGTACGATTTTCCAGTGTTAACAGTTTCCCCCTAATGTATGAGGTATAGGAAGTACTGTATAGCCGAAATACATTATAGTTTCTTTTCTGTATCATGCGCAGAGAAAGAGAGAGGTCTTAGTGAAGCTTGGAATTGACAACACCCTGCATCGTTTCCAAGATGACCATAGCCTAAGTAAGCAAAAAAAACATACAACATATATACAAAATTTCAATGAGGCGGGCATGTCCCATGCTTGTGATGCTATGGCCAGTTAAAAAAAATTGACAGATACATGTGCTGTCTGCGTCACTACTGTGGTAGCGATGCTGGCAGTTGTTGACGACGACTGCTGACTCCCTCTAGGGCATTTTTTCTTTGACGATATGTGGAATGTGGTACCCTTATGCATAAACCTGTAATGGCATATAACTGCACATTGTACGCATATGTACTGGCTGGGACCTTCTCGTGTAAGCATTGTTGACAGAGATGCTTATGGAGGCACAAGTCTTCGACAGATCTGATCAAAGTGAAATGGTTGTAAGGTATGATACCATATTGACATGAAAGCTTTGTCGTAGTCGAATGTCAGGAGGATTGATGACATCTGTGGACAATGATGTCTCCCACAGTGCCACCCGAGGATGCTCCTTATGTGGGGAGGGGCGATCCAAGGTACCGCTTCCTTTCTTGAATAAAGATGTTGGTGTCGACAAAAAGGAAGCCTCAACTAGATGAGGGGTTGTCGACCTGCAAGGTCGGGGACCGGGATGTGATGGGTTTAACATAGGCATGTTTGGCGAGAAATGGTTGATAACTGATGGTGGGGGTATCAGTGGCCCAAGGTTGGAGTATACTGAGCAGCTTGGCGGTAGTCATAGTTATTTCTGGTGGGGAAATCCTTGGAGTCGGTAGGACTTCCAGGGTGGGTGTAGAACCAGCTATGAATATCATGATGGTGCGTGCATAAGGGATGAAATAATCCGACCAAGGGGAATGAGGGACTGCTGCCATGGGAGAAAATATGAAATATGAGGGTGAAGGGGTGAAGAGCATCGTTTGCGGCCTTTGTACACTTACCAAAAGAATAAAAGAATGAGGTTTGGTTTGTACAAAACACAGAGATGGGTACCCCAAAACATGAAAGTGCTAGCTCACGGATGGTGTGAGGGGGTTGTTTTGCTGGGGGGGGGGGTTCCCATTGGATGTTCTCATCTGTGGGGTTGATGAAGCAGATGAAAATAATATTGCAAATAGGTTTATGTTTATGGAGCTATGGTGGGCTAAATGCGATGCGCGGTGGTGCGCTTCCGATCTGCTTATACAACCTGGTCATCCAGGAAGGGGGTTACAATGTGAAAAACTTGACCTTATGCATGACGAATGGATGGGCATGAGGTACTTACTGGACTAGAGTGGTATGGCCATGGCGCCACTTTTGTTGTGGAATGGTCTACTGCAAGTGATGAGCGCCATGGAGGAGAGGATCTATGGACCAACGAGGTTGTTTATCATGTGCAGGGTGAGGTGATGATAAACATGGTCAGATTATGAGGACCCTATGGTTTATTTTTGATGGAAAAATGATGTCAAGATATGCAGAGTTAACTGGGACTCTATCATGCTGGGGGTAGAATGATACCTGCTCTGGAACTTTCATTAGGCGGTGTCGTGAGAGGTCGTGAGAGGTTTGCGGGTTTTTCCTGCAAAAACAACTACCACGAGTGAAAGCATATTCTTTTATCAAAATATTATTTGAAAGACATGAGCTTAAAAAAGGAGATGAGCAAGGGCATACCTGCCGGCGCTGAAATTCTTTTTTTTTTGGAAAGCGAATGTGTGGCGTCGCTTTCTTTTGTCATAGCATACTGATGATGGTGCAACTTATGGTTTGCAGCCTGGACCTTCTAATCTCCTGTTATGGGCCCGTGAAGTTTTTGAAAAGGGCAATAAATAGGGGATTATGGCCCTAATCCTATTCATTTGTACTTGCTGAGTTTTGGGAGATCAGAGGTGCTTGCAGAGCCTTTCTTGCCATTCCGGTCAGCTTGTGTACTAGGGACTAGCGATATTATGCTGAGGTAACTTCCATGACATCCTACATTTCCATTTTTTCAGTTTGATTGTGCTGGGGGTCTTACAAATTAGGTTTGTACGGCCTCAAAGAGACTTTTTCCCTAGATTGCACAGGCGATCTAGGCAAAAGTGCACCTTCCTTGCGCGCAGTTCTGAGGGATAGGCGAGTGAGGGAACGATGTTGCCTTCTGTATGCGCGCAAGGGTGCGCTTGTGAAGAAAACAGGAGCGCAAGGGCGCACCTGTCTGAGGGAAAGGTGCACAAAGCTCTTGGTGACATAAAAATTTGATTTTTTTTCTATCTTTTGAGTTTTTCTCTGTACTGATGGGTACCTGTGTGATGAAAGGTTATTATGGAGGGAGCGGGACTGGCCCAAGATCCGGGTTGCTCTAGCTGCTGATGCTGGGGTGCATCATCAGTTTACCACATGGGGCCTTCTGAAATTTCATGAGAACGAGTCTCTACGGTCGGAGGACCGTTTATTACATTATATTATACATCATTGGTGCAGGAGGCGCAATATGTTCGTGTTGCGAGGGATGAACTTGATCATCCGTCCAGAGATGGATATATACTTTGTGACTAGGTTGTTGCCTCAGGGTGAGGTGCTGAGGTATCCACTCCCCGCTGGGAGAGGAACCTAGACAGATTTTAGAGGCGACATTGCGGTGGTGCGCCTCTTACTGAGGGGTGCATAAAAATTGCATCAATGACAGATGTGGTCGAGTGGTGTGCTCTGGCTATCATTGTGCGACTGGCGGGGTCTGTTGCTCCACATCGGGCATCAGGTCCATAGGTTGGAGTTTTGCGCCGATTGAGGGGCGGACATTTTATCAATTTCACCTGATTTGGTTTTGATGGCATGGTGTCGCAATTGAACAGGGTCCAACAGGGATATAAATCATTTGCGTATGGTAGCATCCTCTGTAGCATTATGTATGGGAGGGTGGTGATGCTGAGGCCAGTGGTGGCGGTGCCTATTGGGGGGCCGCGAGAGCCAGGCATGAGGAGGTGGGCTCCGGTTATGCCGTGAGGTGGCGGTGGCATGGTGGGTCGTTTATTGGAATGACACGACAAAGGCCTAGTTTGAGGCCAATCCATAGATGTTTTTGCCATTCCCTTACGTGGGGATGGACTTCCAGGGTGATCTAGACATGGTTCTCCCTTATGGTTATGTTTAGGGGCCAACAGGTATGTGCTATTTTTTTTTTCTGCATTTGTTTTGAGAATTTATGTATTTATGTGTTTTGCTATCGACACTGAAATTATTTTGGTTACTTGTGCAGATGTTGGTGAGGTAGGTCACCCCATGGCTTGACTGGTGGGTCAGGATCCTCCGCCATGACCTTGAGGTAGTCGGGGAGGAGATGGTGCAGCTGGACCGGGTGATGGTACTGGTGGACCTAGCAGGGATGGTGTTGGCCCCTTTTGTGAGGGTAGTAGCTTGGCTACAAAAGAGGTTGCAGCCGAGCGAGCTCATGCTGATGTGGCCAAGGTGCGCAATGCAGTACTGACAGCTCAGGTGGCTGTTCTTGAGGACTTCCGGGGTTGAGTGGACCGCATGACCTAGGGTATGCCTGCTCGAGGTTTTATGGACGACTTCGAGGAGGTTTGGTTAGAGACAGTCATGGGCCGCACGAGGGATTATAGACCCACTCTATGTCGAGTGGCAATCGCTGTGGCGACAACAACTCCGGTGGTGGTACCAGGAGCAGTGGTGGGCCCGACTGCCTCGCTTGAGGGGGCACCCCCCTAGAGTAGTTTTGTACACAGGGAAAGCACCCATTATGAGTATGCTTCCCTTATTTTTGATGACTTTTGTATCTTTGGGCTGGCCAGTGGGCCAGCGACACTATTTTTGTACTCAGATACACATATTTTTTGATATATATATGAGAGATCTTTTTGCGGCTCTAAATGGTGTGCTATTTATTTCGGTTTATATATTTTGTGTTATGTTGATGGGTATCTATGTTTTTGTTTTTTATGGATGATGGTTTATTCGAGATGCATTCCAGTCTAGGATATTGTTGGCTATGTGATCAACTGTTTGGTTTTGACTCCTTGGTACATGTGTAAATGTTATATAGTCAAATTTTCTGCTTAACCGTTTTTCACACAAATATCTTCTAAATAGGTGTGTGTCTCTTGTCTCAAATGTTTGGTTCAATTGCGATACTATTAAATGGGAATCGAGGTAGACATGCATATGGCGGATGCCTTGATGGAGGGCGTCGCACATAAGTCTGATGACGATGTCATATTCTACTTGATTGCTTGTTGCTGATCCGATGCAGATGTCGTTTGAACACAGTGGTGACCAATTAGGGGGGTAGATGACCCAGGTAGCTGCAGCTAAATTTTGAGACTATCGTGATGCTCCATTAGCAAATCCGAAATAGGGTTCTATTTGGTGATCGATGGTGGCATAGTGAGCGTATTTCTTGAGTCTTTGTGTCAAAAATATTTTGGTCATTGGGTTTTGTGTATGTTTACTCTAGGGAAGGGCCGTTGTGGCCCTTATGGGTGAAACTTCTTGAGGTAAAGGCCGTTGCATTAGGGGAATTTTGAGGTCTAAAATGGGCCTCCTAAGAAAAATGTACAACAAAAATAAACTTTATAACAACCAATAGGATTCAAGATGATGATGTCAACCATGGGGGATTATTTACCATTTTTTAAATAAAAGGGTAAAGATATTAAAAAATAATAAAATAATAAAACTACTTTTTCAACTCGTATTTTCAACTTATCTCCCACAATTTTTACTCAAATTTCGAGTGGGAGTACTCGTTGGATGCAAAATTTAATTCCTCATCCAAAGAGTACCCATGTTGCATACTTTCAATGAACCATGCTACATGAAAAATGGGAAATACATAAAAAAACGTGATTACAATCACATTTTTTATGTATTTCTCATTTTTCGTGTAGTAGGACCCATCGAAAGTATGCAACATGGGCACTCCTTGGATAAGGAATTAAATTTCGAATCCAACGAGTACTCCCACTCAAAATTTGAGTAAAAAATTGGGGAGATAAGTTGAAAATACGAGTTGAAAAAGTAGTTTTTTCATTTTTCCCTCTAAAATTTGATGATGTCATCAAATCTTATTTGATTTTTTCCACTATTATTTTATAATTTCCTTAGGAGGCCCATTTTAGACCTCAAAATTCCCCTAATGATGGGGTTGCTGAGACATGTCCCGTCCGGTTCCGTCAAGATGTATGCCCCTTGTCAGAGGCAATGTTTGATGATGTAGGTTCCTTTCCACAAGGTTTTGAACTTTCCTGGCCCTAAGGCCTCTTTTGCAACATCATAGCAAAGGACTAACTCTCCCTCGGTAAATGAGCGAGGGGTGATGTGGCGGTCAAATGATGCTTTCACCCTTTTCTTATGGGCCTCATTGTGTTGCAGCGATTGTCGTCGACTTTCGTCAACTAGCTCTATTTGTACTAGGCGTTGTTCTAGAGGCTAGGTGTCATCAAGGAGTTCGATGGTGGTGTGCAGGTTTGGGGTCTTGCAGAAATCAATGCAAAAGCGCGAGGTACCTTAGTCTTTTGCGATAGGAATAAAGTGGAAGTCCTGGGACGAGGGAGAGGTAGTAATCCTATTGCTGATATGAGTGGATACAAATCGTATA
This sequence comes from Pinus albicaulis, assembly GCA_034641835.2. Taxonomy (NCBI): domain Eukaryota; kingdom Viridiplantae; phylum Streptophyta; class Pinopsida; order Pinales; family Pinaceae; genus Pinus; species Pinus albicaulis. The sequence goes on along the minus strand of CM076579.1, from coordinate 1,511,022,098 downwards.
TGGTGGATTGTGTCATCAGCGTGCAATGGGGGCAGAATCTCTGTAATGGAATTCTGTATGGGTTCAAGGTTGGTTTCCCTGCAAGGATGGTCGATTTCTCGTAGGTGGAAATTGTGCCTGTTGCAGAGGCGCCTAAGTTTTTCCATTAGCGGGCATACCTCTGGTGTGTGATCTTGGCCAGTGCAAATGGTGCATGGTATCACAATGCTGACAGAGTAGATAGTGTGAGATTCTACGCTACTCTTTGTTCCTGATGTGTATGTCTGTAGAAGAGGTCATCTTTTGCTTCCATTTATGTTTTGTTGGTTTAGGCTTGTCTTCCTTTTTGGTGGAGTGTAGACTTAATGCCGATTGTGCCGCTCTCAGCTTGGGGAGATGTACACACTTAAACGTCTGATGAAAGTGTGAGAAAATTCGGCAATAAGTGCATGTGATCTTCTCTTGATTAGAGAGAAGTTTATGAGGGAAAGCAAAGACTATGCAGAGACTTTTTGCAAGGGGCTTGAGTTCTCTGCAGTGGTTGACTTGGTGATCGTTCAGATCACATAGGCTGCATGTTATCCTAGGCTTGGCCGAGGTTACTATTTGGTGGTGTGTTGTCTTATCAGGCTTGATACACCATTGCAGAGGTGGGGACTTTGACCCGAAGATTTATTTTTTATGCCATACTCGGAGATCATCCTGTCTTTTCTCTATGGCATTAATCATGTCAATAGTGGGATGAATTTGCGAGGCATGAGTGCAATGTCGCTTGTAATGATTACCTTAACGTATCAAGCAAAATATCCTTGATATGAAGGTTCCATCGATTTCAGTTTGAGGTCTGATGGGGAACTAGCATTGGAAGGTTGCTAAATCAGGGCAATAGGCAACTATATGGTCCGTATTTTTGCATAACGTACACATTGGTCACTGCTGCGAAGTGGTAACTATGGGTTTCCTGTTAGGCCGTTCTTCGGCTGTTAAGAACATGATAGATCCATTCATTGCATCAGCTTGGGTCATTGAATTACCTGTGGACTCTGCATCCATGTCATCTTCTTGGGAAAGGCGGACTATGGCTGAGCGGAGGATAGCAAGGGCTAACCGAAAGTGAGGTATGTAGTGACAATCATCCAAAAGATGGTTGTTGGTGCATAACGGGCATGTGAATTGTGCTGCCCATAGCCCCGCGTAGTAAACACTCTCGATTGGATACCATCTGTGGATGAGTTCTACGGCTGCGCACTCTTCAAGGTAGTGGCCACGTTCGTCGCATAGCATACAATTTATAATGGGCATGTCTGGGGGCCTTTCTACAAACCTATGTTCTTCTTGTAAGTATAGGATGGTACGAGGCTTGTCGTTGATAGACTGGATGGAGGGATCTTCTTGATAGGATCGCTCAATGGCATGCAGGGCATCCCTATATCGTAGGATCTTCGGGAAATGGTGGGTATAGTGCCCATAGTTGCTGCAGAGCGCGCATGCGTGATTGGTACGCAACGATTTTCCTTTACCTTTAGGGGTATGTTCCTTCTTTCCGGAACATGGCATCGCGATTTTTGTCTCAGATACGAGGAGTGGTTTTAATTCTTCTAACTCTAGACAGATATGGGCAGGGTGACCTATGATGTCACATATAGCGCAGACTGGTGAATCCCATTAGGGGAATTTTGAGGTCTAAAATGGGCCTCCTAAGAAAAATGTACAACAAAAATAAACTTTATAACAACCAATAGGATTCAAGATGATGATGTCAACCATGGGGGATGATTTACCATTTTTTAAATAAAAAGGTAAAAATATTATAAAATAATAAAATAATAAAACTACTTTTTCAACTCATATTTTCAACTTATCTCCCAAAATTTTTACTCGAATTTCGAGTGGGAGTACTCGTTGGATGCAAAATTTAATTCCTCATCCAAGGAGTACCCATGTTGCATACTTTCGATAAACTCTACTACACGAAAAATGAGAAATACATAACAAGCGTGATTGTAATCACGTTTTTTTATGTATTTCTCATTTTTTCGTGTAGTAGGACCCATCGAAAGTATGCAACATGGGTACTCCTTGGATGAGGAATTAAATTTAAAAATGTAGTACTCCGCTCGAAATTTGATAAAACTTTGGGAGATAAGTGAAAATGAGTTGAAAAAGTAGTTTTTTCATTTTTCCCTCTAAAATTTGATGATGTCATCAAATCTTATTTGATTTTTTCCACTATTATTTTATAATTTCCTTAGGAGGCCCATTTAGACCTCAAAATTCCCCTAATGCCTTTTCATGGTGGGGGTCACTGTTTTCTTTCCTCTCTTTTCGGTTTTCTTGGTTGTGATTACCGTCTTTGCAATGGTAACTTCCTTTGTAGGGGTAGTCTCAACCGTTTCTTAGGTGGTTGGGGGCTCCTCTGGAATGAGGGGCTTCAACCTTGTGGCAGTAACGTTGGTGGTGCATGTTCCTGTGGGGGGAATGAGGTACCAAACTGGGAATGCCAACGATATGTTGGGCAATACCAGCATTGCCAAAACCTGGTGGGAGACAAATCCAGGAGGGGGGTAGAGGAAAGGGGTTTGGGAGGTGGCGTATGCTAGAGAAGTTGCCATGGATGATGCCTCGGTGCCATTACTACTTGAGTCCGTGTCCTAACTTTCATCAGCGCTTGATGTTGATATCATCCTACGGCATCGGGTGATGACTTAGGGATGATGAGAGGATCTCCTAGGAATGAGCCTAGGATGAACGATGGTTTGAATTGGCCATGACCATACTCTTGGTACCGTGAAAGACTATCCGAGACTATATCTACATAGGGTAGAATTACATTGGTGTTTTTCAGCGAATGCTTTTCACTGTGTGTCAGCTGGTCTACCTTAATGATTCGATCCTCGTGGGGAAACATCATGATGCGGAAGACGGAGGATGCTATGGTAGACATGTTGTACATGTAACCCCGCCCAAGGAGTATATTGTAATCCAAGTGAGCGTCAAAAACTTCGATGTCTATGTGGACTGTCTTGCCAGCTAAGCGAGCTAGTACATTTTAGTAGAGGCTGACAGGGGTCGAGGGACGACCGTTGTATGCTCTGAGTGTGATGATGGAAGGTTTGAGTTCAGGGGACCCTAACTTCTGCCACACATTTTTTGACATGATCCATGTGGATGCACCCTCGTCTATGACACATCGGTGAATAGTGATATTCTGTACCGATACTGGTATCTGGAAAGTGACCATGGAAGGAAGCTGAGGGGTGGCGTTGTCAAGGTCAAAATCCATTAGGCACGTATCGTTAGGGTCGATAGCGCCTAATGCGGAAAGAAGGGCTTTCCGCTATTTTGGGCATGACTGCAGTACTTCCAGAGTTGACATAGCGGCGAGAGACTGTGTTAAATCGTCCATGCTGCTATAATGATGGGTTGCTTTGGAGTAATTCCTTGCTTGCCTATTGGATCCTTTTGCCATTTTTTGCAATGGTTCCATAGGGATCTCTGGAATGGTCAAAGGTGCAGTCGGTGCATTGGTACTAACCCCTGACACATTGGTGTCTGGTGGGGTGTCGTAGTTGCGATTCCAAGTCTAGAAAAACATCTCTTCTCCCTTCATGTATATCTGATGGTTGTTTTTCCCAGAATCGTCTGGGTTTTGCTGCTGAGTGCTGACTGTCCCTTGATGGGGAAAATGTTCTTGCATCACAGAATTTTTCTGGGAAGATCCTCCTTGTCCTCTGTTACTCTGTAGCTTTTTAGCTCAGAGAGTTTGGGACAGTGGTGAGTATAGTGTCCGTACTCACCACATATTGAACAAGAATGGTTTGTTCGTAGAGGTGGTCTTTTGCCTTGTCGTTGGGCATTTCTTGGCTCCTGGTTCTAATTCCGGTTGGAGTTACCTCCAGCCTGGGATTGCGGTGAGCACTGTTGGTTGCTGCCCCCCTATCTATGGTTCCCTTTGGGCTTGTTTTTTGACTTTTTCTTTGCCACATTAGGAGGATAATTCTCCTGGTTATACTGCAGTGGCTGGTTTTGGGACAGCTACACAAAGTTCACATGTGTGTTTGTTTGCATAGGTGGGTCATGTGCTGGGGACTGAGCATAACGTTGTCTCGTGTTTACACCTAGCCATTGGGGGGGAGATCTTTCGTTAGTGTTTTTTTCTGCGTAGTGACCCCTCAGCCAGAGGATAAGGTCCTCCTTGGTGATACGCTTGTGCCCTATTAGTCAAATTTTTCTGCGGCATATGATGACTTTGAAATCTGGTTTGAGACATGTTCTAGGTAAAACTTTGTGTGTAACTGGGATTGTAACTACTGCTGCCTAGGTACACTTGGGTCATTGACCCAATTAGTTCGTCTGTAGAGTTCAACGCGCTTGGAAATTCTTGATAAGTTTGCAGGCGCGGGGCGTTAGGCAAGATATTATAGACGTATCCTGACTGCATATAGATCAGTTCAAGCTATTGGGCTTTACTAATTGCGTCCTCTTCGAATGTGGGGTTGCGTTGCGCCACATCCTTTGAAATCTCCATCATCAGAGTTTTCAATAATAAATCTAAGAGGACTCGATCATCGAGTTTAGTTTTACATAAACTGCGATGCCGCCTCCATTCATGGAGATGGTCTGAGATATGGATGGAAGGGGATTGTCTAAAATGAGTCAGTAACTCCATTACCGAATCGTGGTGAATGGGCAACTAAAAGTATGTGAGGAACGCTGTAGTGAGGGCGCTAAATTTTCCATGTGAAGTAGGAGGTTTCTCCACGTACCATTTCGCGGCTACTCCTGTAAGAGTGCATTGAAATAACCTCAACCGAATAGTATTGTCTATGATGCTATTCGATGAGCACCACAGGTGAAAGGTCATTACATGATTACCTAGGTCTTCCACTTGCTTACCTTCAAATTTTGGTATGTCTAAAGGGAGCTTTGTGGGCATGGGAGGCCAATTTGGGTTGTGCGCTATGGGGTCATTTTTCAGCTTGGTTAAATCGAGTAGATTTAACGAAGCTAAGAAAGGTGACTGGGAGGTTGATGCCATGGCGATTTGTGAAGACACAAAGTTCTAGTTAGAATGAGGGTTAGTCTGCGATGTGCCCTGCCGTGAATTCAGCTGGCTTCCCGTATGTGACGCACTCCTCTGTCCCCTAGGGGTCGAGGGAGGAGTGGTGCGTGGTGTGGTGTTGGGATACCGTCTAGGGTTCCCCACTAAGGTTTCTCCAATGAAGGATGAACCAATGACAGTGGCAGTGTTCCGTGTTTGACGCCTGAACAACAAAATACCTGGAACCCCTTCTAGTAATGGGGGGAGGTCTAAAATCTGCCTGGAACGACGAGGTTTCGTTGGGACCATTTGGGTGTCAACCAGGTTAGGTTTTGGAATTTTTTTGAAGGGATGGAGTCTAGGTCAAAGAAAATTTATGGCCACATACATAAAACAAAGTGAAAATAAAATAATTTTCCTTTAACTTAGTCAATGTTATCATTCAAGAAAAAGAAATGGTTTTTGTTTGTTTTGCACATGGTACTCAAAATCCTAGAAGACCTAATGCATCCTCACACACTCAAAATTAATTGGGCCTTGAGAATATTTCTTGCAAGTGCTAGCACAACGTCTTGTAAGAGCTGGCGACGCCCCCAGTCAGCTGAAGAGAGTCCACCAAGGTAAGGGTAGACGGTCTGGCGCTTGCCTGCACCATCACCTATAGGGTAAATGATGCCCTAGTTTTTGGCCACTAAGAACCACCGTCCCACGTGAGCGTTCGAGTCTTGGGCTTCTTGGTAGTCAGCTAAAAGTACTGAGTATCAGCTGGGTCAGGTAGCCCCAATTGGTACCGCACGCACTGCGCCTAAGCCTAACCCCCTCTGAATCGAGTCTCTGCCGTGCTCAATTTTTCTTTTTCGTGGGATGATAGGTGGATTTTGAAGCTCCCTAAATACACAACTTCTATGTTTCAATATAAAGTGTGATCAAGGCGGCTTATTGGATGCCTACCCCCTTGAGCCTAACTTAATCTATAAATTCTTTTGTGGCCCCTGTGGGGGAGAATTTAGTGATTTTCTTTAAGTTAGTTTTAGGTGGCTTTCTTTGCTTAGTGGGTGAGTGTGTGTGAGAATAAGGTGAATAAGCTCATAGTTTTAAACATATGGATATCAGTGATCCTTTACGAAAATCCCCTAGTTAAACTACATTATCTTGTTCCTGGCTCAAAATGGAAAACGTGTGCAGATAATGGGCCACTTTCAAATCTTCGAAGTTAATCTATGTGACTAACTAAAGGGAGATGGAAAATCACAAATATAGAGCGTTCATACGCTTTTTTAGGATCACCAGAGGGTGCAAAGACAGTAGAGATTACTTTCTCTAATCGAAAATTCAGTCATAGTCCCATAATCCTAGATGCAAAAATGGAATTAATATAAACAATTTCTAAGCTAGAAAAACAACTAGCTGTGCATGCGTGGTCGTGGGCCACTTGCTTGGACTAGTTATCAAAGTGTGAATACGAAATTTTTGCAGAACATAAATTGTTCGGAATGCAATGGTTAATTTTCCGCCTACTTAAACTATGTGAAGATTTTTGCAAAAACCCAACTTAAAGAGAAATTAACTCTACGCCTACAGAAAGCAACAAAAAGTGAGTTCTCAGAAGCTGCGGGGTATCAACACAAGTGATGGCAGATACATTAGGGGTTGCCCAACACAATGGAAGAAGAAAATGCAGAATATAGGGAGAAAAAATCTCAATCTGCAATTTGTGCGTAAAAGCCTTGACAGAGGCGCCTTCCCATGCGTAGGTCAAAGCTGAATGTGCGCCCTACGTGTCCGTGAGGAAAAACTGCGCGCAAAAATCCTGCAAGTAAAAAAAATTAGGAGTTGCCTTCTTTAGTCTATCACTCCAGTGAATCTAGGGACTGTAAGAAGGATTAGAGGACTGTCAGCTCCACTCCAACATAGACAAAGGGTCTCCTACAAAAGATGGCACAACCACATGAACTTGGAACATGTCAGTGGAGTCACCAATCCTATCGTGGTGGATTTTGTCGCATGGGTGTATGAAATCGCACCAGTTTAAAGAGTGTATTCTACTCTTTAAACTATTGGTAATAGGCAGAAAGTGAGGGGAGCTCAAAAGCACACAATTTAGTGGAAAAATTATGTATGCTCAGGTTAAATTAAAACTAAAACACAAATTTACAGAAGCTATAAAGAGAGTCAAACGATAATAATGCAAATGACGGCTCTGGCCTCTTCTTATTAAATGTTTTATATGGAGAAGAAATTTTACCCAGTTTCCAAAGGGCCCCTAGACAATGGTTCTAGGTCCCAATGCAAGGATGTTGCCTTCCAAGCTCTGCCTCTGATGAAGTCTCCCTCTCTCTTTGCTGTGGTAGACTAGGATTGTTGGGTGGCTAACAATCGAGTCCTCTTTAGATCTAGCTCCGGGTCACACACTGTTGGTGTTGCTTGGGAAACTTTGGCCAGCATAAAAATGTGATCACCTCTTCTTCATCTCTTGGTGGATTTATATAGGGGAGTTTCAAATCCTCCTTACCTCCCTTGGTACATGATGGATGGTGACCCAACGGAGAGGTATGATTCCATTGTCTGCTCCAAATATTCCTTTGTGTGCTCACATAGTGTCTAAGGATGCACTGGTGGCTGTCCTTAGGTGACTTCATATAAGAAGTAACTGTCCTTTGCTTTGTGTGGTCCTAGAAAGCGACATTTTTCCATTTCCAGGAATGCACGCTTATCGGGAAAAAAGGCGTGCAAAAGGCGCTCTTCTTTAAGGATTAAGTGCACATTTTAGCATTTAAGACTAGTTCAAGTCTGATTTTCTCAAAAATTTAGAGATTTTAAATACTTTCTTGATTCCATAATGTGTTCCTGCCCTGTAAATCCTTAGGCTTAACATTAATTAATGTCATCTTCTGTTGTACGATTTTCCAATGTTAACAATCACTTCCAGGGCTTGCACCTAGCAACCAGGACTTCCCGAGAGGTCACCCATCCCAGAACTCCTCTAGCTCAGGCACGCTTAACTGTGGAGTTTTCCCCACAATCAAGCCCACTTAGATTGCTACCCCATTTGCAAAAACTTAGCAAGTATTGTGCCTCATGAACCATTCAAGTAGAGATCCCTTTACTCTTTGTATTTTAAATATGAGGGGTTTCTGAAGTGCATTATATTATATATCATTTTTGGGATTCAACTGCGTTAAGCAAGTCATTAATCTATGACCATTTCCATGAGAGGTAGTCGTAACTGAATAATTTCTCATGATTTTTGAATATTCCACTTAGCACTCATTTCATCAGGTGATGCTCCCAGGGGTGAAGAAGTGGGATTAAAACTAGTGAAATGAATCACATAGCGTCAATCATCACTTCGAGGGCTTTACCCGATAACCAGGACTTCCCGGGAGGTCACCCATCCTAGAAGTGACTAGGTGCAAGCCCTGGAAGTGATGATTGACACTATGTGATTCATTTCACTAGTTTCAATCCCACTTCTTCACCCCTGGGAGCATCACCCGATGCAACGAGTGCTAAGTGGACTATTAAAAAATCATGAGAAATTATTCAGTTACGACTACCTCTCATGGAAATGGTCATATATTAATGACTTACTTAATGCAATTGAATCCCAAAAAAGATATATAGTTAGGATTTCCCTTCCTTTCTCCTTCTCCACTTTGTGTGCGGTCATAGGCCAATATCATGCATGGTGTCAAGTGCAATGCGATCAATGTGGTACTTGGATATTGGTGATTCCTTTCACATGATGGGAGTCAAAGAACATTTTAGTAGCTTGGAGGAGAAGGACCTCCATGTATAAATTATACAACAAACATGTAAATCATGGATGTAATCCGATCTAACAATGTACTAAAGTTAAATACTGAATCGCTTCTACAAATCAATTGTGGAATTAAAAACATAATCGCCAATCACATGAAGCAAAGAAGAATCAACCAAACCACAACAAGATAATTTCCTGGGGAAAGCTTGCTGCTCAAAATCCCACTATCTTCTATTGTATATTCAACATGGATACATGAAACAATTACATACAACTCTTCTCACAAGATCCCTCATGTACTCAACTAACTATCTCGGATAAAATTAACCAATACTTAGTCATTTTCTGCCTCCTAACAACCTACCTTGCTTACGCAATTTGTGTGGAATGAAATCCCTATTCCATAGGAATTTTGGCCTTCCTAAACTGCGCAAGGATCATGGGAAATCCAATGGATGTTTGGTTGCATGGGTGCAACCCAATAATCCTACAACTGATAGTCAACTTCCCTTTGACCTAGATCTCAACTGGGTCTCCACTGGAACTGACATGCAAGCAGCTAATGATAGTAAATCCTCAATTGTATGTGAGATCACTGATTATGAATTAATTAATATTTAATTCACTTGATCTCTCACTAGTGTATCTAACATTTACAACTAGCACAAATGATTTTAACTCACTTAATTGAGTTAAAATGATTACAACCTGCATTAAATAATGCACCACTGCAGTTCGAACTCTGTTACAACTAGAATTGCTCTTCATGCCTCACCAACTACTCTCAACTCGAAATTCATGAGTTAACTAAGTTTATCACACTTAGTTAACTATTAAAAATTATTTTGAGATTAGATTACATTTTATTGTCCATCTTACTTAAGGGATAAATAAAATAGACATGCACCAAATTTATCCCACACTAGTGTAGGTGCTGCTAAGACCTATGGTCCCACACTAGTGTAGGTGCTGCTTGGACCTCCTGGTCCCACACTAACGTGGGTGCTGAAATTTCTTGTTGAAATTCAACACTCCATTAGGGGAATTTTGAGGTCCAAAATGGGCCTCCTAAGGAAATTATATAATAATAGTGGAAAGAATCAAATAAGATTTGATGACATCATCAAATTTTAGAGGGAAAAATGAAAAAACTACTTTTTCAACTCATATTTTCAACTTATCTCCCAAATTTTTTACTCAAATTTCGAGCGGGAGTACTCGTTGGATGCGAAATTTAATTCCTCATCCAAGGAGTACCCATGTTGCATACTTTCGATGGGTCCCACTACACGAAAAATGAGAAATACATGAAAAACGTGATTGTAATCACGTTTTTTTATGTATTTCTCATTTTTCGTGTAGTAGGATGCATCGAAAGTATGCAATATGGGTACTCCTTGGATGAAGAATTAAATTTCGCATCCAATGAGTACTCCTGCTTGAAATTTGAGTAAAAAATTTGGGAGATAAGTTGAAAATACGAGTTGAAAAAATAGTTTTATTATTTTATTATTTTTTAATATTTTTACCTTTTTATTTAAAAAATGGTAAATCATCCCCCTTTGTTGACATCATCATCTTGAATCCTATTGGTTGTTATAAAGTTTATTTTTTTTGTACATTTTTCTTAGGAGGCCCATTTTAGACCTCAAAATTCCCCTAATGTCTCTCAATAAGAAAGGGATTATCCTTCACCCCGATCCTGTCTCTATGGTATTCAAATTTTCTCATGGTGAGCGCCTTTGTCAGAATATCTACATCCTAATATTCTATGGAAATGTACTGAAGTAAAATTATTCACCTTTGCACACAATCTCTGAGATGGTGGTACCAGATATCTATGTGCTTGGACCTACCAGGAAACACATGGTTGATCGATAGTTTAATGCAAATATGATTATCATAATGTATCACCGTCGGATCCATATGAGAACCAAACAAACCAACCAAGATATTTCTCATCCAGATAGCCTCACATGCAGCTTGAATTGCTGCCATGTACTCTACTTCTGCTGAACTGAGTGCCAAAGATCGCTGCTTCCTGCTGTACCAAGAAACTGTTGTCGATCCTATGCTGAAGATCCCTCCTGATGTGCTCTTTCTGTCTGATGGACTGCCTGCCCAATCTACATCAGTGAAGCCTTGATGCTTCACTCCCTCTATCTGTATGTACCATAATGCATACTCTAATGTGCCCCTCAGGTATCTCAATACATGCTTCCCCGCCTTCCAAAATATCTTGGTAAGATTAACCATAGCTTGACTCAGCTGGTTAACTACGTAGAAAATGTCTGGTCCGGTGTTCACTAGATACATCAGTGAACCAACTAACTGCATGTAGATAGTATAATACACTACCTCTCCAGAAGTGGCATCCTATTTCTTCCAATTTCCTGGAAGAGGAGTGTCCATGGGTTTCCAAATCTCCATGTGAAACTTACCCAGTATCTCTTTGGTGTACTTGGATTGAGAAACAAAAAGTTCACCATCCCTCTATCATATTTCCAAACCAAGGAAATAATGAAGGTGTCCCATGTACTTCATTTTTAACTCCCTTGCAATATCCTCCTTGCATGAGTGTATCAGCTACTCATCACCAGTAAAAATCAGATCATCAACATAAAGAAAAATGATCAATAGCTTACCCTCAACCAAAATCTGGTACAGGTTTGCATCAACTTCACTTTTGGTTAAGCCCAATCCGGTGAAATATTTGTCTTTCTGAGTGTACCAAGCACAAGGTCCTTACTTCAGCACATACAATGCTCTTTTGAGTCGACACACATGCGACTCGTTGTTAAAGATCTCGAAACTCTCTGGCTACTCTATGTACACTTCCTCAATAAATCCATTGAGAAACGTAGTTTTCACATCCATCTGATGAATGTGCCAACCCATCTGCACTGAGAGTGCAAGGACGGATCTAACAAAAGAGTACCTTGCAACAGATGCAAAAGTATCATCAAAATCGATCCCCTCAATTTGTGAGAATCCCGGGCCACAAATCTGGCCTTGTATTTCTCCACACTCCCATCAGCAGCTTGCTTTACCTTGTAGATCCATCGACCCAAATAATCGATGAGTCGCCCCGCCTTGGTATATTCTACGCATCTTTGGAGATGGAGTCATACCTCCACCATTGCATTAACTCCATCTTGTCGTCGCACCGACTTCTAAGGAAGATGGTCTGCCATACATTTTCTCATAGAGCTAGGTATCCAGAAAACCGTCCGGGAGAGACTCACGTAACCGCGCTCGTAGCAGGGGCTCCCACATTTTCCCGTAACATCAAGTCTTACCCATCGCCCATGGTGCGTGCTTCACCATTTCGATGATGTCTCCGCATGAGAGCCACTCCATGATCCTCCGCATGTGGCTGCTCCACATCTTGAGGCTCATCCTTGGGAACCAAGAGTTCCTCCTCTACATGCAAATCCAAATCCCTCTCAAGGGACAATGACATGGATTTATCCTCACCAAATTTTATATCCCATCGCACAATAGTCATTATAATGTTTAGAAAATACACCCGATAGTTGTCGGGTGTTTCAACACCTCACACAAAATCCCACCGTTGTTGGTCCTGCATTATTCTCGTGTCTTCAACACATGCACATAAACAGATGATCTAATAACTTAAAAATATGTTGAAACATCAAGTTTCTTACCGTTGAAAGCCTCTTTTTGCATCACTCAAGTATCCCATGAGGATAATGGTTCTTGTCAAATGGTCGCAAAGGTTGTATGCTTTCCGCCTAAGGATAACGATGGTTGGCGCTTGATCACGCAACATCGCTCTTGCTACACCCACAATCGTCTTCTTTCTTTCAACGACCCCATTCCGTCATGTTATGAGAGGTACCAATACGCTCTCTTCAATTTTCTTGCTTCAGAAGTTCTTGAATTTGTTAGAGATGTACTCACCACCATTATTGCTCCTAAGAGCCTTCACTTGCTTCCCCGACTCTTTCTCCACCAGTGCTTTAAACTCAAGAAACTTTGAGAATGTTTGATCTTTCTTCTGCATGAAGTAGATCTAGCACTTACGATAAAATTCATCAACAAATATCATGTGGTACTTATGTTTTACTGTCGAAGCAACAAAGAATGGTCCACACACGTCTGTTTGAACTCTCTCAAGGATCCCTGAAGCTCAATTCTCCTTATCATGAAAGGTGGCATTTACATATTTTCCCATAGTACATCCCTTGCATGTGTCTGACTATGCAATTGTACCCCTAGGAATACCAGTAGAAGTCTGCTACATGACTTTCAAGGCTCCATGGTGAAGATGGCCCAATCTCCTGTGCCATAACTCGCCCTCATCTCGGCTCACCACTTTGTTCGCCTTTCCCATCAATGCTACAAAACCATCTACATCTAGATTGTAGAGATTCTTAACTCGAATCCCAATCTTTTTGGCTTGTCCTATTGTTTTTTGTCGCAGGAAAGTTTTTCCTTCACTAAAAACAACATCATATACTCTATCCTCCAACATTGCAACTGAGACTAAATTTTTCTTCAAACTAGTACATGCATTACATATTTTAATTGAAAGGGTTTACTTGACTGTCTCTAGAAGGTAATGGTACCAATCTTGGTAGCACTCTACCGTTCACCATCACCCATTTCAATATGCATCTCGAGATCCTTCTCCCCCGAGTTTCTGAAAATTTCCTTTTCTCCCATCATGTGAAAGGAAGCACCACTATCCAAATACACATAGATCCCAATGAAATTGACACCATGCATGCGATCAATGAGAAGTCAAGCTCAAATTTCGAGGCCAAAGCCTCACCAGTTGCAGATCCTCTAACCTTCTTCTTCTTCTTCTTGTGTGGACAGTTAGTAGAATAATTCCCATGCTCATGACAGTGCAAAAACTTCACCTTGGACATGTTTTTCTTCTTTCCATCTTTGGACTCGGATTTGGAATGGAATTTCTTCCCCCTCCCTTTCTTCGCCTTGGCAACCAAAGAAAAATATTCTTCATTTTAATTCTTATATGAAGATCCATCTATAGTGTTCCGTCTGAACTCCTCCTGCACCAATTCCGACCACAGTCGTTCCTTATCTGGCATATTTTCCCTTCCATTAACAAATTCTTGATAATTGTGCCAACTCTTGGAAATTCCTTGGAGAGCTAAACTCACCAAATCATCATCAGCGACAGTTATGCCAACGCTCCCCAGATCACCCTGACATTGCACAAACTCTGTTAGATATTTTGGCATGGAGTCACCTTTCTCCATCTTGATCTTCCTAAGTTTATCTTTCAGTGCCAATTTCCTATGGTTAGTACTGCTCTGAAATGGATCCGTAAAATCCTTTCACATTGCATATAGTGTGGATTTCCCATGGAAGCTTGAGACAATATGGTCTCGTACTCCCTCCAGTAGGATCCTCCTCACCTTTTCCACTTTCTTTTGCCATGCATCAATATTTGCAGCATCTGTCACAACGGGTTTAGGAACATAATTTTCAATGAATTCCTTCAAGACATTGTCTTTGAGTGCTGACTCCATCCTGTCCTTCCAAGAAATATAGTTAGAGCTTCCCTCGAATGCATACTCCAACCTCAAGCCATTGAAAGCCATTTTGATCCTAAATCAGCTGTAGCACCAAGAAAGTCTTTCTGCAATTTTGAATACTATCCAGTCACAACCTTGGCTCCTCCTTCACTATTGTGATTTCCTGTGCTCTGATCCCATGTAAAAATTATACAACAAGCATGTATATCATGGAATCAATCTGATCTAACAATGTACTAAATTTAAATACTTAATCGCTTCTACAAATCAATTGCGGAATTAAAAAAACATTCGTCAATCACATGAAGAAAAGAAAAATCAATCAAACCACAACACAGATAATTTCCTGGGGAAAGCTTGCTGCTCAAAACCCCTCTATCATATATTGTATATTCCACAAGGAATCATGAAACAATTACAATGCAACTCTTCTCACGAGAGTCTCCTGCACTCTCACAACTGTCTCACAGTGATCCAGAAAAAATTGGGCTTTTACTTAGCCAATTCTCAGCCTGTCTTCCACCTGCCTTGCTCACGCAATTCTTGATGAATGTAATCCCTATTCTCTAGGAATTTCAACCTTCCTCAACTGTGCTAAGTATCATGGGCATCCTATGGTGTTTTAACTACACTTGGGTAGCCTGCTAATATTTTAACTGATAGTCACACTTCCATTTAACCTTTGTCTAAACTGGGTCTCCACTGGAACTGACATGCATGCAATTAATAATAGTAAATCATCAGTTTCATCTTAGATCATTGATTGTGAATTAAGTAATATTTAATTCAGTTGATATCTCACTAGTGTATCAAACAGTTACAAATAACACAACTGAATTTAACTCACCTAACTAAGTTAACTGATTACTCATGCATTAAACTAATTCAGTTAACTGCAACTTGAACTCTAAAACACATAGAATCACTCTACATGCCTCACCAACTACCCTCAACTCGAAATTAACGTGTTAATTGAGTTTATCACACTCAGTTAACTATTACAAGTTATTTTTAGATTAGATTACATTTTATTGTCCATCTTAATTAAGGGATAACAAAAATAGGCATGCACCAAATTTAGCCCACACCAGTGTAAGTGCTGCTAAGACTTGTGGTCCCACACTAGTGTAGGTGCTTCTTGGACCTCTTGGTCCCACACTAGCATGGGTGCTGAAATTTCTTGTTGAACTTCAATACTCCAGATGCATATCGAAATGGGTGATGATAGGCGGTACAATGCTACCGGGATTGGTACCATTACCTTCTAGAGACAGTCATGTAAACCCTTTGAATTAAAAGATGTAATGCATGTACCAGGCTTGAAGAAAAATTTAGTCTCAGTTGCAATGTTGGAGGATAGAGGCTATGATGTTGTTTTCAGTGAGAGAAAAGATTTCCTGCGACACAAAACAACAGGACAAGCCAAGAAGATTGTGGTTCGAGTTAAGAATCTCTATAAACTTGATGTAGATGGTTGCGCACATTGATGGGTAAGGTAGACAAAGTGGTGAGCCAGGATGAGGGTGAGATATGGCACAGGAGATTGGGCCATCTTCACCACGGAGCCTTGAAGGTCATGCATAAGATTTCTACAGGTCTCCCCAAGGTTACACTTGCACAGTTAGACACATGCAAGGGATTTACTATGGGAAAATATGCAAAGTGCACCTTTCATGAGAAGGAGAACCGAGCCTCGAGGATCCTTGAGAGAGTTCACTCAGACGTGTGTGGACCATTCTCTACTGCTTTGACAGCAAAGCATAAGTAATATGTGATATTTGTTGATGAATTTTCTCGAAAGTGTTGGATCTACTTCATGCAAAAGAAATATCAGACGTTCTCAAAGTTTCTCGAGTTCAAAGCACTGGTGGAGAAAGACACGGGGAAGCATGTGAAGGCTCTTAGCAGTGACAATGGTGGTGAGTACATCTCCAATGAATTCAAGAACTTCTACAACAAAGAAGGAATTCAGAGAGAACTGATTGCACCTCTTAACCCACAACAGAATGGGGCCGTAAAAGAAAGAACATGATAATTGTGGGTGCTACACGGGCGCTGTTGCATGATCAAGGCCTACCGATGCATCTGTGTACGAAAGCATGCAACACAACAGTATTTGTGCAAAAATGTTGTCCTCATAGAATACTTGGCATGAGTACACCAGAAGAGGCTTTCACTGGTAAGAAACCTAATGTTTCACATTTTAAGATTTTTGACTCATCTATTTATGTGCATGTGACCAAAGGTGCTAGGAAGATGCTGGAACCGACAGCTGAGATTGGATTTTTTTTTTTGGGTACACTGAAACACCCCATAACTATTAGGTGTATTTTCCAAATAGCAAAATGATTTTTGTGCGATGGGATATAAATTTGATGAGGAGAAAGCCATGCAATTGTCCTTTGAGAGGGAGCTATATTTGCATTCAGAGGAGGAACTCTTGGTTCCTAAGGATGAGCCTCAAGATGTGGAGAAACCACATGCAGAGGATCATGGAGTGGCATAAATCACCTGCAGAGCCATCCACCGTAAATGGTATAAGGCACACCATACTAAGCCGATAGATTGAGACTTGATGCAGTGAGAATCTAGGAGCTAGAGATAGAGACAGTCTCCAGATAGTTTTAATGGATACATGGCTCTTATGAGCAAGTGTATTGTGACAACACCATCTTCCTTTCGTAGCTAGGCAACAACCAATTTGGGTTTATGATATGGTAGAGGGGTATGACTCCATCGTCAAGAATGTGGCATGGGAGGTTGTCCCAAGACCGGTCGGAAAATCAGTGGTTGGATCTAGATGGATCTATAAGGTGAAGCAAGCAGCGGATGGGAGTGCGGAGAAGTACAAGGACATATTTGTGGCTCGAGGATTCTCACAAGTTGAGAGAATTGACTATGAGGAGACTTTTGCACCAGTCACGAGGTATTCTTCCATTAGATCTATCCTTTCACTCTCAGTGCAGATGGGGTGGCACATTCATCAGATGGATGTGAAAATTGTGTTTCTCAATGGAGTTATTGAGGAAGAAGTGTACATAGATCATCCATAAGGTTTTGAGATCTTTGACAGTCAGTCGCATGTGTGTCAACTCAAGAGAGCACTATATGGGCTGAAGCAAGCACCTCGTTCTTGGTACATTCATATTGATAGCTATTTCAACGGGTTGGGCTTCACCAAAAGTGAAGTGGATGCAAACTCCGTACCGTTGAGATTCAACAAGATGATGAAGCTTAGTGAAAATCGGTCACCTTCACTAAGTGGGTCTCATAAGCTATTTTTAGGTGTAAGTCTATTTTTAGACATGGTGATCATATTTTAGAAGTTGCGTGATGCTATTTGTGGATGGTCGGGTCGAAGTTGGAACATGAAATTCTATTTTTAGAATATTGGCGAAGTCTATTTACATCATCAATCTGAAATGTATGTGTCGATTATTATTATCCCTAACAATAATCGACTCTAAATATCAAATTATTCTCTTGGAGCATTTTTTTATTTCGGTAAGAAATCTTAATTGGAAAATCATGGGCTGAAGGAATTACGCAATTCCTAGGGTTTACTGGTGGTTCATGCATGGAGGACTCAGTTAGAACTGAAGTGGCAAAGTTATGACAGACTTGGAAGAGTAGTTCATGGAGTTGTTATTCAGTTTAACTCAGTTAATGGAGTTAAACTCAGTTGAGCTAGTTGTATCTAGTCTAACTGAATGATACACTAGTGAGAGTGGAGTGAATTAATTATTTAATTAATTCACAAATAATAACTCATTAATCAACTGAACAAATACAACAATTAACTATAGTGCATGTCAGTTCCAGTGGAGACCTAGTGGAGAGATAGGTGAAAGGGCAAGATGGACTATCCGTTGTGACTATAGTGATGCATTGATCGCATCACACACACATTGGAGTTGCCAATGAGGATTGCGCAGTCAAGGCAAGGTAAATTCGAATTCATTCAGGGGTGTTCTTCAGTAGGGATTACGCAGTGGAGGCAGGCTATCAGGTGGCAAGAAATTAGTGCATGGATTTGCATATTTCTTCTAATTAGTGTGTGACGATTGATTGTACTGAGAGCTTGATGTACTAAGCTTTGTATGAGATTGTTACATCATCTCCATGATACATAATATATGATAGTTGGGGTTTTCAGCTTCAGGCTTTCCCGTTAAACAACTGTGTTGTGTGATTTTTTTTCATGTGTTTGCAATTGATTTTAATTTCCGCAAAAGATTAATAGTGGAAGGATTCGTATTCAGAAAGAAGATAAATATTGTTAGATCAAGAGAATGTAGATATATACATGAATATGTTATATAATTTCTACATGGTATCAAAAAGCAAGAAAACACTCCCTGAAGATACTGAGCGTAAAGAATTAAAGTGAGTTTAACCGGTGGACAATCGGAATTTGGTCGCCAGTAAATTTCTGGTGCGATATAGTTGAGTATACATTGAAATGTCTTTCAATGGGTTGCGATTGGAGTATGCCCTTGAGGGAAGCTTGAATTACATAGATTGAAGGATAGGATGGAGGCAATACTCGAAGACAATGGGTTGAAGGAATTCATTGACAAAGATGTTCCTAAACCCGATGATGTAGATGTTGCAAATCTTGACACATGGAAAAAGAAGGTAGCAAAGACAAGAAGATTTCTGTTAGGTGTGAAGGACCATATTGTGTCCAGCCTTCATGGGAAAGCCACTCCATTTGCAATGTGGCAGGATTTGATAGATTTTTTCCAAGGCAGCAACAACCAGAGGAAGTTGGCACTGAAAGATAAGCTCAGAAAAATAAAAATGGAGAAGGGCGAAAATATTCCAAAATAACTCACGAAGTTTGTCCACTGTAGGGATGAACTGGGAAGAGTGGGGATTATTGTTGATGATGATGACTTGGTGAGCTTGGCTCTCCTTGGGCTTCCGAAGAGTTGGCATAGCTACGAAGACTCTGTCAATGGACGGGAGAAACTGCCGAGTTGGGAGCGACTTTGGTCAGATCTTGTGCAAGAGGAGATAAGGCAGTCTACTGTGGATGGTTCTTCATCAAAGAATGATGATGAAGAGAGCCTGAGCATTGGTTTCCAAAGCAAGGAAAGGGAAGGGGAAGAAATTCCTTCAAAAAAATCCGAAGCTAAAGACAAGAAGCAAGATTTTTCCAAGGTGAAGTGTTTTCACTGTCACAAACATGGGAATTTCGCCACTAACTGCCCACAGAAGAAGAAGAACAAGAAGGTTTTTGGAGCTGCAGCTGGAGAGGCCTTAGCCTCGAAATTTGAACTTGATTTATCTTTGATCGCATGCTTGGTTTCAAGCTATATGGGATCGGTGTGGTATCTTGATATTGGTGCATCTTTCCATATGACGGGAGACAAGGAGTTTTTTAGTGACTTGGAGGAGAAGGACCTTCAAATGCATATAAAGATGGGCGACGATGGTCCATACAGTGCAACCGGCATTGGGACCATTACCCTTGAGAGGGAGTCAGATAATCCATTTCTGTTGAAAGATTTTATGCATGTTCCGGGTCTGAAGAAGAACTTGGTCTCGTTGCAAAGTTGGAAGACAAAGTATTATGACGTTGTTTTCATGAGGAAAAGCTTTCCCTGCCACATAAAACAACGGTCAAACCAAGAGGATAGGGGATTCGAGTTAAGAATCTCTACAAGCTAGAGGTAGATGGCTGCACTGCAATGATGGGAAAAGTAGAAGAAGTGGTGAGCTGGGATGAGGGCAAATTATGGCACAAGAGATTGGGCCATCTTCACCATGGCGCTTTGAAGATTTTGCAGCAGATTTCTACTAAACTTTCCAAGGGTACCCTTGTGCAGTTAAATCAGTGCAAGGGATGTACGATGGGTAAGTTTGTGAAGACAACCTTTCATGAGAAGGAGAACTGTGCTTCGGTGATCCTGGAGAGAATTCACACAGACATGTGTGGACCTTTCTCCGTTGCTTCAACAACAAAACAGAGGTATTATGTTATTTTTGTTGAAGACTATTCTCGTAGATGCTAGATATTCTTCATGCAGAAGAATATCGAAACATTCTCAAAGTTCTATGAGTTTAAAGCATTGGTGAAGAAGGAGTCGGGGAAGCAAGTGAAGGCACTACGGAGTGATAATGGTGGTGAATATATCTCGAACAAATTCAAAGACTTCTATAGCAAAGAAGGAATTCGAAGAGAACTCACAATGCCTCATAACCCATAGCAGAATGGGGTTGCGGAGAAGAAGAACAGAATGATTGTGGGTGCTGCACAAGATATGCTGCATGACCAGGGCCTATTGATGCACTTGTGCGCGGAAGCATGCAACACTGTGGTTTATGTGAAAAATCATTGTCCTCATAGAGTGCTTGGCATGAGTACACCTGAAGAAGCTTTTAATGGTAAGAAGCCTGATATTTTTCATTTGAAGATTTTTGGCTCATCTATTTACATTCATGTGACAAAGGACGCTAGGAAGAAGCTGGAGCCGACTGCAGAAGTTGGGATATTTTTGGGGTATAGAGAAACACCCCATAATTATCGTGTGTATTTTCCAAACAGTTGAATGATTGTGGTGTGACGGGATATAAAATTAAATGAGGTGAAAGCCATGAAGTTGTCGCTTGAGAGGAAGCTACACTTGCATGTAGAGGAGGAGCTACTTGTTCCCAAAGATGAGCCTCTAGATGTGGATCAGCTATATGAGGAGATTCATGGAGTGGAGGAGTCCACTCATGCAGAACCAAACATTAGACCAAGCAGAAAGCATACCACAGAAGTTGAGAGACTGAAGCTTGATGCGGCATAGAATGTAGGAGTCCCTACATCACAGCGCAGACAGAGACAATCACTTGACCGATTTACTAGATACATGGCTCTTATGAGCAAGTGTGTCGTGACAGAGCCATCTTATTTTAAAGAAGCAGTGCAGGAGCCCACATGGGTAGATGCCATGGTGGAGGAGTATGACTCCATTGTCAGAAACAGTTCTTAGGAGATTGTTCCAAGGCCGATGGGTAAATCAGTTGTAGGATCAAGATGGATCTACAAGGTAAAGCAAGCTGCTGATCGTAATGTCGAGAAGTATAAGGTAAGATTTGTTTCCTGGGGCTTCTCACAGATCGAGGGGATTGATTATGAAGAAAACTTTGCACCTGTCACACAGAATTATTCCATAAGGACCATCCTTGCTCTCTCAACGTAGATGGGTCAGCACATTCATCAGATGGATGTGAAGACCACGTTCCTTAATGGGATCATTGAGGAAGAGGTGTACATTGAGCAGCCTGAAGGATTTGAGATCTTTAGTAGCGAGTCGCATGTGTGCAGGCTCAAAGGACCGTTGTATGGGCTGAAACAAGCACCTCAGGCTTGGTACACTTGGATCGACAACTATTTCACTGGACTTGGTTTCACCAAGAGTGAGGTGGATGCAAACCTATACCAAATTGTGGTGGAGGGTAAGATTTTAATCATTGTTCTTTATGTTGATGATTTAATACTAACGGGTGATGAGAAACTGATACACTCATGCAAGGAAGATCTTGCAAAGGAGTTTGAGATGAAGGATTTGGGCCTCCTTCATTATTTCTTTGGATTGGAAATATGGCAGCGGGAAGGTGAACTGTTTGTGTCTCAAGGCAAGTATGCTCGAGAGATACTTGAGAAGTTTCACATGCAAGGCTGCAAGCCTATTGATACTCCTCTTCCAGGAAATTGGAGGAAAGAGGATGCTACATCGGCAGAGGTAGTGGATGCCACTGTTTATCGACAGTTGGTGGGTTCGCTCATGTATTTAGTTAATACAAGACTGAACATATGCTATGCAGTGAACCAGGTTTCACAAGCGATGGTTAAGCCTACCAAGCTCTTTTGGAAGGTAGACAAGCATGTCCTGAGGTATCTCAGGGGCACATCTGAGTATGGCTTATGGTACAGATAGAAGGATGAGGTGAAGTTGCATGGCTTCACAGATGTAGATTGGGCAGGTAGCCCAATAGACAGAAAGAGCACATTAGGAGGGGTTTTCAGTACCAGATCTACAACAGTTTCTTTGTACAACAGGAAAAAAACACCCGTGGAACTCAGTTCAATGGAAGCAGAATACATGGCAGCAAGTCAAGCTGCATGTGAGGCTATCTGGATGAGGAAGATCCTGGTCAGTTTTTTTGGTTCACATTTAGATCCTACAGTGATACATTGTGATAATCAGAGTTGCATTAAACTCTCGATTAATCCTGTGTTTTATGATAGATCTAAACATATTGATATCCAGTATCATCATATTAGAGATTGTGTGCAGCAGAAGATCATGTTGCTTCAGTACATTCCTACAGAAGATCAGGATGCAGATATTCTGACAAAGGCGCTCACCAGGAGAAAATTCAAATACCATAGGGGCAGGATCAGGGTGAAGGATAATCCCTATATTGTTGAGAGGGAGTGTTGAGATTCAATAGGATGATGAA
Organism: Pinus albicaulis; assembly: GCA_034641835.2. Taxonomy (NCBI): domain Eukaryota; kingdom Viridiplantae; phylum Streptophyta; class Pinopsida; order Pinales; family Pinaceae; genus Pinus; species Pinus albicaulis. The sequence goes on along the minus strand of CM076579.1, from coordinate 1,510,999,324 downwards.
GCTTAGTGAAAATCAGTCACCTTCACTAAGTGGGTCCGCAGGCTATTTTTAGGTGTAAGTCTATTTTTAGACATGGTGATCATATTTCAGAAGTTACAGGATGTTATTTGTGGATGGTTGGTCAAGTTGGAAAAATAGGTGAAATTCTATTTTTAGAATATTGGGCGAATTCTATTTATAGATCGTCGATCTAAAAATAGATGTGTCGATTATTATTAGCCCTTAATAATAATCAGACTCTAAATATCAACTTATTCTCTTGGAGCACTTATTTTAGTAAACAGAATTGGAAAATCAGTGGGCTGAAGGAATTACGCAATTCCTAGGGTTTACTGGTGGTTCATGCATGAAGGACTCAGTTAGAACTGAAGTGGCAAAGTTATGACATAGTTGGAAGAGTAGTTCATGGAGTTGTTATTCAGTTTAACTCAGTTAAGTGAGTTAAACTCAGTTGAGCTAGTTGTATCTAGTCTAACTGAAAGATACACTAGTGAGATTTAAGTGAATTAATTAGTTAATTAATTCACAAATAATAACTCACTAATCAATTGAACAAATACAACAGTTAACAACAATGAATGTCAGTTCTAGTGGAGACCCAGTGGAGAGATAGGTGAAAGGGTGAGATGGACTATCTGTTGTGACTATAGTGATGCATTGATTGCATCACACACACATTGGAGTTGCCAATGAGGATTGCGTAGTCAAGGTAAGGCCAATTCGAATTCATTCAGGGGTCTTCTTCAGTAGGGATTGCGCAATGGAGGCAAGCAATTAGGTGGCAAGAAATTAGTGCATGGATTTGCAGATTTCTTCATGTTAGTGTGTGACGATTGATTGTACTGAGAGCTTGATGTACTAAGCTTTGTATGAGATTGTTACATGAACTCCATGATACATAATATATGATATTTGGGGTTTTTAGCTTCAGGATTTCCCTTTAAACAACTACGCTATGTGCGATTGTTTTTATTGCTTCATGTGTTTGCAATTGAGTTTTTAAATTTCCGCAAAAGTTTAACAATGGAAGGATTCTGTATTTAGCAAGAAGATAAATATTGTTAGATCAGGAGAATCTGGATATATACATGCATATGTTATATAATTTCTACATGTACCAGTTTGTGGTTGATGGTAAGATCTTGATTATTGTAATTTATGTTGATGATCTAATTTTGCCATAGGTGATGAGAAATCGATAAAATCATGCAAGGAGGATCTTGCAAGGGAGTTCAAAATGAAGGACATGGGACTCCTTCACTATTTCCTTGGTTTGGAAATATGGCAGCGAGATGGTGAAATTTTTGTTTCTCAAGGCAAGTATGCCAAAGAGATACTGTGTAAGTTTCACATGAAGAGCTGTAAACCCATGAACACTCATTTTCCAAGAAATTGGAGGAAAGAGGATGCTACTTCTACAAAAGTAGTGGACGATATTTTCTTCAGGAAGTTAGTGGGTTCACTGATGTACTTGGTGAACACTAGACCAGACATTTTCTACGCAGTTAACCAGCTAAGTCAAGCTATGGTTAAACCGATCAAGCTCTTTTGGAAGGTGGGGAAGCATGTCTTGAGATATATCATGAGCACTACAGAGTATGGATTATGGTACAGATATATAGAGGGCTTCACGGATGCTGATTGGGCAGGAAGTCCATCAAATAGAAAGAGCACATTAGGAGGGATCTTCAGCATAGGATCAACAACAGTTTCTTGGTACAACAGGAAGTTGTGATCTGTGGCACTCAGTTCAGCCGAGGAAGAGTACATGTAAGAAATTCAAGTTGCATGTGGGGCCATCTGGATGAGAAAGATCCTGGTTGGTTTGTTTGGTTCTCAGATGGATCCGACAATGTTACATTGTGATAGCCAGAGTTGCATTAAACTCTCGTTTAATCATATGTTTCATGATAGGTCCAAGCACATAGACATTTGGTACCACCATCTCAGAGATTGTGTTCAGAGGCACATTGTTATGCAGAATTATGGATTACGGACAAAACATTCTTCCATAAATGTGGTGCGCATTTAGAACAACAGATTAAAGACTTTGCAACTAATTTTCCTAACAGTAAATAGACACATAGAATAGATTAAGAAAATTAATTGGAATCCAAGTGCTTCGTATTATCCTTATGTCGATTTTGTTGTAGCTTCAAATCCAAGCTAGATCGCCAAAATATTTCCTGCAAGAATGAACACTAAACAAAAAATATATTGCAATATACATATGCATATTCAAGTTATTCAGTTAAATCAATGAAACATGAACCATATACATCAGATGAGAATCCATAATATGAAAGACATAAGCTTATACAAATACATATGTGGGAAAGTAAGCAACAATCTTTATTAATGGATAAAATGGGAGGTTACAACCAACGATTGATTTGATGTCACCAACTCCAGCATCATCCCAACCTCATCACAATAAACATCTCTCCAACAACATATCACTCAAATCAATTCCTCAATTTAAATTCCACCAACATTTCTCTACTCCATTTCTTCCTTCTCAAGCACTAGGATCTGTGCTCAATTTATATATGAGCTGAAGGTATTTTCACAATCAATGACTTTCTGATAATAGGAAAGACATGTTCCCAAGCTTAGAGGTGTCAAATGGACACATGGATTCTAAGTTTGACACATATGCACTCTTCTAGAAGGCACTGGCCAAGTGGAGATTCTGGAACAATGAGAATTTCGCTCCCAATTTGACCAACGCACCCTTGAGTGTCGGGAAGTGCTTTATAGAGCACCCTTGAGTGGGGTTACTTTCATATGCAAAGCACTTAGCCCCTTGAGAGACTGCGTTGGTGAGCTCATAGGTGATATAAATTGTACTTCAAATCTTGGAAACCTTGCAATGGAAGTCATGGATGATTTGTTCTTGTTCTTTGTCTTAGGGCATGTAGCAACTGAAATGATAGGGAATAATAGACCCTATTCATTGGTTCTGGGGATGATGTCCAGTTAACCAGGTCATTGGGAATGGTGCCCAAATTGACCTATAGAAATTCCCCCCTAAAGAATGAAGTCAGAATAATAATAACAATATTTTTGAATGAGATGCTTTACACTATGATGGGCTAGAGCTGAAGTGGAGTGGCAACCTGCATCAATATTACAATACATTACATTATGATATATCCTCTTGATCATGAATTGCTGAGGGAAGGCATTCCCATGCTTAGCACATAAACTATCTAATAACATGTACATAGTTCAGAAAGTCATCTACATTGGAATTTTTCCCAATACAAACATGCCTATAGATATAGGCCCATGTTCAGATGACGATCTGTATGTAAGGTCACCATACAGATGAAATGTACAAGAATCCTGAAATCGTAGCCCGGATGACTGAAACTAGATCCAGGGTCTTCTTATCTCATTCACTCGATCATTCGGGTACAAGTCTAGCCATGCAAATATATGATTTGTAGTCGAACATGGTAAGACATTGTTTGATTACTAGCCAATGATGTGAGCTGTTAACAAATGCGAAAGAACCACCATTGATGTCAATGGCCCTCAAGGTACTGCAGTAAATTTCATAAGACATGAATAGATGACTTGCTGTCGAACGACAAACAAAATCTTTCAGTCAAAAGTCCAAAAGCGAGGATCTTGTCGATGCTATAACAAGCCTCATGGTACTGGAATATGATGTTTCCAAGTGAACTTCCTGGATAATGATTTTTCGTCGACAGGAAGTCACTTTATTGTGAAACAGGAGTTACTGATTTCGAAGACAAATGTATGACTTGATATAGAAATGTTCAGGGATGACTGTCATGAGAATGAAGGTTTATGAGTATTGCAGAAGGATGAGTATTCACTGGATGAATGCTCTTGAAGATATCGACGACCAGTACCTCTTTATTTTTTAACAAGCTCGAGGAGGATAGCATATGTTTGATCTATAATTCAACCCTTCGGGCGAATAATGTATCGCTATTTAATAATTTAACGAGTCTAGCGATGAATGAAACTCGATTCTTGCCATGATTGATAAGACCATCGCTATTTTATGTTTTAACAAGCCTAACGACAGGGACAACCCAATACTTTTTCATATTTAGAGATTTTGAAAAAGAGGACGAAAGAAAACTCCATAAGTGCTTTTTTGTAAAGTTGTCGCTCGGATCTGAAAAAGTGTAAAATAATATCTGAGAGAACCTCTTTAGTCATGTTTGACTAAGGTATTCCTTTTTTTTAAAAGGGTTAAACTTATACTGAGTAGATATCAATTCATTTACTTTTACGAGCTCAAAAAGACAAATGCTCGACAATCTTTTCAGATTATCGTAGTTTGAAAAGAGCTGAAAGAAGACTCCATGGGTTCCTTTTTCCCTGTTATCAAAGCTCGAAAAAGAGATAAAAATGCGCTTCAAATCCTTTTTCGTTTTTAACAAATCTTGAAAAATAAGGATAAAAGTATGTTTTGTGGTCAAATCATTCTTGAAATAAATCTGCACAACTAATATGTTCATCAGTTGTAAAAACTGTTTATAACAACATCAAATGGATTAAAAATACCTGTTTCATGATAAAAATATAATAAAACCATAGTGACAACAATTAATATTCATTGCAAATAATCAAATGACTAAATAAAAAGATTTTTACTATTCATTTTTACCATTTGAAAGTTACCATTTGGATTTTGGAGCTCTGAACCAGTTTTTACCCCCGAAATTTAGCAGTTGATTGTGTAAAATAGGTAAGAATGTTTTGAATGCCCCCTGCAAGAGCACATGTCGAATGCCCCCTGCAAGAGTAGGTGCCCCCAAATATTCATTTCATTCACCTAAGTAGATTACTGGTTACTAATAGCTGGATGGAATGAAGGTTCATTTATGAGATCAGATGGAAGAGTCGTCCTAATTAGGAGAGGATTTGTTTCATTTGTTAACGAGCTTGACACAAAAAAAGAACTCTGCTCATGACCTGTTTCATTTTTTAATGAGATTGACACAGTAAAAGAACTTTCCTCAAAGGAACTTGTTTCATTTTTCAACGAGGTTGACACAAGAAAAAAGAACTATCCTCAATCCCTATTTCATTTTTTAACGAGGTTGACACATTAAAAGAACCATCCTTATTGTGCAGTTGGACTAGTGAGTGTGCACTGGAAAATACGTAGTCTAACGGAGTCACCATTTAAGGAGTTTGATGAGCACCACAAATGATAATTTATAACATGCGTTGACGGGTCTTCTCTAAGGTTTTCATTGAATTTTGGAATTTCAAAGGGTAATTTATGTGAAATCACCAGCCACCAAGGAGAATAACTAATGGGACTAGTTTGATATTTCACTGAAGATGTGAATAAAGGATCAAGCCATTCAATACTCATAAGGGTGGAACCAGATAGGATTCCAAGATGATGACATGGGTGAAGTAAATGGACAAAACATCGAATATGAAGCAACAGTAGATGTTGTCGCAATTGAAATAGATGGTTCAGTCTGGGATGCTATCTCATCCATGGTCAAATGACCCAGTGTATACCTTATAGAATCTACAGGAACTCAAAGTGAAACAGGATCAATAAAATCAGAGGAAGGTGATTGAGGAAAAGACTCGTACAGTTAAATCTCCTACCGAATATGAGTTGGAGTTAAAGGTGTCCCGTATTGCGGTATTTCTTCAATCCAAACCAAACCAGGTGGAAGAACTTCACCGTTAGGCCCGAAGTATATTTCAGGTGGTTGACTACGCGATATGGGAGACTTAATGGATACAATAGACTATGGAGTGACCAATACAGGAACAAATTCTGGTTGTTCGACTTCGAGATCAATATTTTCTCCACTTAGGGCATATAGAAACTGAAATATAAGGGGATGATAGACTCTATTGCATTGGTCTCAGGGATGATGTCCAGTTTTACCAATAACAACTACCCCCTAAAGAACGATGAGATCCAGATAAAATTCCAGTTGAATAACGTCAGGTTCGGGAGGTATGATCTCACTAATTGGATGGATCGTGACCACGGGTAACTGTGAGGACTTCATCTCGACAACAGTAGACAAACCAGGATTTGTAGAAACAACTTGTGTTGAATATGGTATATGTGAAGATGATGCTTCACTAGAGGTACTGATAGTACTAGTTTCAGTAGAGTGATGTCACCTTCGCCTACTAGAAGTGACTTCCGGTGGTAAAGGTGGTTTCAATGCTAATCTGCATGAACGATGGGGAATGGGATTTTCTTCTTCCACGATGACTGATTTATTTTATGAAAAAAAATAGATAAACAAAATAAAAGGGTAATAGTAGGCAAAAGAATTACCAAGAAATTGTGAACTGTAGAATACCTCCTGGCGAACCAAGAAGTACGGGTAGGTAATATCCCCGAATGATGTTTTCGGTGTATCACAATTTACAAGGTGACCAACTCGGTTCACTATGGATGGATAGAAACCTAAAATTGTCCTCCAAAATATACCTGAAGGTACGTGGAGGCCCAAGTCCGTATTAGCACTGTCTAATGTGAAACTGCATAGTGAGAGCACCCCTTTATACTTTTCGTACTATAACACCGCTCGATATACCCGAAGGTATGTGGACGAGCTACGATATACTTACGTACGTGGAGTGAGGTATCACAAACAATTAACGATAGCTGCTATGTTTTAGGACACTGGAACACGTCTCTAGCCTAGACCTTCTAAATGTTATCGTTATGGTTCCAATGCTTTGTTATGTAAATTGATGTAAATTTTTAAGTTGATATTGTTTATCAATTTGTCTTTCAAGGTTCACCGCGATGATGTGATGGAAATTCCTAACATGAAAACTAAAATGATAAGCAAACTTTTCACTTTTAGTTTTTTCAATGAAAATCTTAGCTACTAAAGGGAAAGAGCAATCAGTTTTGAGAGCAAACAACAAGGAGCACAAACTAATATGCTGCTTTCCTAATTTTTCCTATGCAAAACACACAATCCACTATATGAAAATGTAGGTTTTTCTTTTCAGTCCCCTTAATGTGAATGAAAAAATGAAACTAAATGCATCAAATCAATAAAAACAAATTATTTTCTTTGAGAAACGATGAATTGAACAACAATTTCTCTTTTTAGGAAAAATGAAGAATTTAACTACAATTTCTCCTATAGGAAACAAAGAATTTAATGATAATTTCCTTTTCAAAAGAAAATGGATCTAATGTAGTAATGAAAATACTTTGAAATTGATTCGTCAATGATAAATAAAAACACTTTAAATATACATTGAACCAATTTATCTTTCAAAGGAGGAAGATTCAGGTAAAGTTACTGGTCTCTATGAGGCATCAGGCACTTGAAAACATGACAAAAAAAAATTGAAAGAAAATGTAATGAAAAATTCAATGGGAATTTGGTTGGCTCTAGGGGAAAATATAGTCTCTAAGGGGAGACAATGCATTTCAAAGCACCCCTGAGTGGGAGACAGTGCTCTGAAAAGCACTGTGTCCTGTTCAATAGTGCGTTGGGCACAGCAGAGAACAAAAACTCAAGCTGTTTAAAACACTTCTAATGCAAATTTTGATTTCAAAAAGCCTAATATTTTAGAGTAAATGCTACTGGGTGGATAAACAGAGGCAAACACACCAAGGATGAAGGGTAAAATCCCCAGTGAAGTCGTCAATTTGTTATGCAGAATTATGGATTACGGATAAAAAATTCTTCCATAAATGTGGTGCGCATTTAGAATAACAGATTAAAGACTTTGCAACTACTTTTCCTAACAGTGAATAGACACACATAATAGATTAAGAAACTTACCTGGAATCCAAGTGCTTCCTATTCTCCTTCTATCGCTTTTTCTGTAGCTTCAAATCCAAGCTAGATCGCCAAAATATTTCCTGCAAGAATGAACACTAAACAATAAAGAGATTGCAATATACAGATGCCTATTCAAGTTATTCAGTTAAATCAATGAAACATGAACCATATACATTAGATGAGAATCCATAATATAAAAGACAGAAGCTTATACAGATACATAGGATAGAAGGGGAGGTTACAACCAGCGATTTATTTGATGTCACCAACTCCAACATCATCCCAGCCTCATCACAATGAAAATCTCTCCAACAACATATCACTCAAATCAATTCCTCAATTGAAATCCCACCAAAATTTCTCTACTCCATTTCTTCCTTCTCAAGCACTAGGATCTGTGCTCATTTATAGATGAGCTGAAGGTAGTTTCACAATCAATGACTTTCTAATAATAGGCAAGACATGTTCCCAAGATCAGAGGTGTCAAATGGACACATGGATTCGAAGTTTGACACATATGCACTCTTCTAGAAGGCACTGGCCAAGTGGAGATTCTAGAACAATGAGAATTTCGCTCCCAATTTGACCAACACACCCTTGAGTGTTGGGAAGTGCTTTACAGTGCACCCTTGAGTGGGCTTACTTGCATATGCAAATCACTTAGCCCCTTGAGAGACTACATTGGTGATCTCATAGGTGATATAACATGTACTTCAAATCTTGGAAACCTTGTAATAGAAGTCATGGATGATTTGGTCTTGTTCTTTGTCTTAGGGCATGTAGCAACTAAAATGATAGGGGATGATAGACCAGTTAACCAGGTCATTGGGAATGGTGCCCAAATTGACCTATAACAGACATAATGTTACTTCAGTACATTCCCACGGAAGATCAGGATGCAGATATTCTGATGAAGGCACTCACCAGGAGAAAATTCAAATACCATAGAGGCAGGATCAAGGTGGTAGATAATCCCTTTCTTTTTACAAAGAGAGTCCATATAGGCGAATTAGATTTCAGAAGAGGAATAAATTGTTCTGACACTAGTATATTTGGCCCAACTTCCGACGGCCACTTCGTCGCTATTCCGACACATAGGTGTCACAAGAGCGACAGTTTGAGGCCGGGCAAAACATGGTGAGCCATTACGTCGCAATTCCGACACTTCAGTAAAGTGTTGGAAGAGAGAAACTTTTTTCGACATTTCCAAACAACTGTCACTCTTCCGACGTTTTCCAATCCGTCGCTCTTCCGACGTTTTCCAATCTGTCGCTCTTCCAACGTTTTCCAAAACGTTAGTTTTTTGACGATCCATATGCGTCGGTCTTTCGATGTTATCTCTTCGGACATTTAAAGCGTTGGTCTTTCAACGATTATCAATTTTTCAAACCACTGTCGCAATTCAGACATTATATCTTCTGACGTCTAAAGCATTGGTCTTCCGACGAAAGGTTAAAAATATTTAAAAAATCCAACGTCGCTCTTCAGACGTTTAAAGCGTTGGTATTCCGACACGTAGGAAACGTTGCTCTTCCGACGAAACAGTAAAAATATTTAAAAAAATGAGTCGTCACTCTTCTGACGCAAAATTCTTCTGACGTTTAAAGCGTCAGAAGACCGATGCTTATGAAACGTCACTCTTCCAACGAAAGGTTAAAAATATTAAAAAAAAATGAAACAATCATAAGAGCGGCCACGAAAGTATGAAACGTTGCTCATTTTATCTTGAACGATCATGGTAAAATGATCATTATGGTGGCATGTTTGGGATAATGGTCATATTCAGAAATTAGATATATTATAGCTCAATAACATCTAACAAATGAGACATTGTAATGAGACATTGCATAAACAAATGAAGAAATCCACTCTCTGATCTCATTCTTATTTGTGTTTGCATGTCCACACTTGTGTGTGCAAAACTCATAGGTGATACTACGTTACTTACAACATACAATCTCACATAATGGAAGAGAACTAATCCCTAATATCTTTAGCTCCAACTCGAGAGGTGAATTGGGCAATGTGCCTTATCAATGAAAATAGATCATGGGCTTCCCCCACATCCATCAATGCTAAGGAGACTATTGAAATTAATGTGCAAACTCAAGGATCAATCAAAATATTTTCCAACCTGATGTATCAATTATAGTTCTTGCCAAGAAATATTTGGGTAAATTCCAACGTGATGTTATTTATATATATACTTTTGATTAATGGATTAATCATTTCCTCAAAGTATGTGCTCTCCAGCATATCAGTACTGGTTCCCTTTCAATTTACCCATGCATCACTGGGTTGAAACAATTAGTAATTTGGGAAGTAAATTAATGTATTTGTATGTAAAAAATTCATCTCTTTCTCAATGTTATTTCTGCATTTGATATGAAACATTGTGCACATTGCAGTGCACATTGCAGACATGTGCAAAATATATTAAAGACTGCATCAATTTGATGCTTTACTCAAAACCACTGTTTGATATGCCCTTGATTTATGAGGAAATTTCCAAAGGGAACCATCACCTTGTTAAGTCCTGTTGTCCACATCCAAGTTTCACGTGTTTTCTTGTTTACAACTTATCAACAGACAAAGAAATCATTTTTTCCCAGATCAGAGAAAGTGCAATCTCTAGGATCATGGTATAAATTTCTGACATAATCTACTCTGATGTATATATATTATATGCTACAACAGGCCTACAGTTGGGTAAAAGGGGATCTCATAATTTGGTCATTGCCAGAAATATAATGGGGTAAACCACCGCATTAGATATATCCAATCATGATACAAATGTGAAATAGACGATGACAAATGCATGCATTCCTCAATTAGAAGTTAAAATAAGAGCAGAGAACCTAGCTTTCACTTAGTATGATGAAAATCCATCTCAACACCAGTGCTCAAGCACCCTCCATCTTCTGTGTGTTTTCTGCCTGAATCTAGCATCATATACCAATGCTGACAACTGCTCAAAAATTCCAAGTTCCTCTTTTAATCATGAGTTCAATCCTCTGATTTGACTTGCAGGGCTTAACATTTCAGTCCCCTTGTGCATAATTGAACTAGATATGGTGTTTCTGGTATCAACTTGAAGCTATCTGTAGATGGAACTCTGCCCAGTGTTGAACTTCTTATAGAAGTGCAGGATTTAACACTCAAATTTGACAGGGTGGATTCTGTGTTAAGTATACATCCCCTAGTGGTTATACTGACTCTTGGATTACATTCTTTCCAAAGGTTTTTTTGGGTGATAACAGATGATCATTTTTGCAAAAATCCCTAAAAGTGAGGTTTGATACCAACTGACATGAGCATAATAGGTCAGCAATGCAATTACTCATATAAAAAAGGAAGAACACAAGTACCAAAAGAGATTGCCAAATTATACATGTTGTATCTTCTAGATTTTATTAGAAGGAATGGTTGAGGTGCAAGATATCAGTCTTCTATTGCTCCCTTTCTTTTGAGCCTTTTGGCGTAGACTTTAGGAGTAGACTCCTTATCAAAATCTAGGTTAAACTTGCTGGAGGGGCCTATGTAATACTAACCACATTTCCTTCAGGAAGCCTTTGATTTGCTGGATCAAATGAATGAGAAAGGGATCAGCCCGAATATCCATACCTACAGAATGCTTGTCACAGCTCTTTGTGATGAAGGAAAAACAAAGGAAGCATTTGATATTCTTGATGAAATGAAGAAAAATGATTCCATGCCAAACATCCATACCTACACAGCATTGATCAGTGGGTTGTGCAAAGAAAGAAGACTAGAAGAGGCATGTGAAATTTTCGACAATATATTGAAAATAGACTTAGTTCCTACTGTGGTCACTTAAAATGTTCTTATTAATGGGCACTGTCAAGAAAATAAAATCAATTATGCTTTTGAGATTCTCAATAGAATGGAAAAGAGTGGCTGCAAACCTAATGTTCGTACGTATAATGAGCTGATAAATGGACTATGTAAATTACGGAAGGTGGGGAAAGCAATGTTGATTTTAAACACTATGCTACAAAGAAGTTTGATCCCAAATAGTGTGACATATAATACTGTGTTTGATGGACTTAGTAAAGAGGGTCAGATAGATATTGCCTTAAGTATTTTTGACTCGATGAAGAAAAAACATTGTAAGCCTGATGAATTTACTTATACTGTACTCATCAATGGAGTTTGCAAAGAAGGAAAGCTACATCAAGCTTGTGAGTTATTCAATGAGCTTCTCGAGAAGGGCATTGCTTCTGGTACAATAGCTTACACAGCTTTAGTAGACGGGTATTGCAAGTGTAGAAAAATTGATGTTGCCCTTGCATTGATGAACCAGATGGTTGAAAATGGTTGTGAACTAAATCTATACACTTTTAATGCACTAATAAATGGACTGTGCAAAGAAAACAGGGTGCTTGAGGTAGATAATGTCTTTGGTAAGATGTTGGGGGAAGGGTTAGCTCCCTCCCTAGTGACTTATACCACACTTGTTGATGGACTATGTAGAGTCGGTGCCATAGATCTTGCATATAAAGTATTAGACAAAATGGTAAAGCAGGGTTATTCTCCAAATGTCTACACTTACAGTGCACTGATCTATGGACTTTGCAGGGAAGGAAAACTGGAAGAGGCTGAAATGTTCATTGATAAAATGAAGGAGAAAGGCTTACAGCCTAACCAAGTAACATACACATCATTGATTGATGGAAACATCAAATGAGGCAGGGTGGATCATGCTTTTGATCTATTAAGTAAGATGATAAATGAAGGATTCCAACCTAATTATCGAACTTATTGTGAGCTTATGAATGGTATAGTTTAAGAAAACAAGATACAAAAATAACACTTGATTCCTGATGAGGATGCAGTAGGTAGTTCAGATCCTGATAACTTGGATGAAATTCATGACCTGGATGGTATGCCACTTGAAATAAACAGTGTTCTTGCATTTAATCTTCTTGACAAAATGATGGAGAAGCATTGTCAGCCTACTGTAGATACTTATAGTGCCTTAATTGCAGGATTATGCAAATCAGGCAGACTCCTTGAGGTAGACCAACTGATAAAAAATATGTTAGAGAGAAGCCTCTGTCCCAATGAAGCAATTTATATAGCTCTTATTAATGGGCACTGTAAACAGGGAAAATGCGTCTATTGTCTGGAGCTTTTGGATAGAATGGTTGAAAATGGTTATGAACCACAACTATATTTGTACAATTATGTGATTCTTGGACTTTGTAAAGAAGGCAAGGTGCAAGAAGCAGAAATTTTGTTTGACTATGCATTGCAAAGTGGACATAACCCTGACGAAGGGATGTGGAAAATGCTAATTGATGGCCTTCTCAAGGATAATTTCCTTGGCAAGTTATGAATACAAATGATCAGTTGTATGTCGTTGTTATTTTTTGCAAAGAGTGAACTGTAAGTGAGCTTCTTTGTGATTTATTGCTTGCAGAGAGGGGCGATGTTCATGGGATTAATTTGATTTACTCTCACAGAAGGAGTATTCTTTGTGCTAAATCCAGAAAAGAAGGCACCACTCCTAAGGCTAATTTGCATGTGACAGGGACGATGCCTTTAAGGCTAACTGTTGCCTTGTTTTTGTGCTTAGAGTGGTACTATTTGGAAAATACATAATGTAAAATAGGTGTTTGTAAACACTGAGTGCTATTGACAGAGGCAACAATATGAACCTACATTCAAATACAATATTACCAGTTGTTATAACATGAGGATATCCATATTTTGATGCATAGCAAGTTATGTATGGATGACATGAAATCAGGTTTGATTTTGAAGATTGTGCAACAGAATCGCTTTTCACCTAAGTTTTGGACCAACGCAAAGGAAAGGAATGAATATTAACAGATACTAGCATTGCAGGGTTGTTTTCTAGTATATGGGTGCTATTGTTTGTGTTAAATTCTGAACCTAGCACCTGGAAATTAATTCCTAGTAGATTTATAACTGATATACTGAACAAAAGCACAACACTAGGTTCAGAATTGCACACATCGATAACTCAGCCAAAACTAACAATTGGAGACATGGATGGATGATTGCTGGGGAGCTGGGATTAGAAGCAGTTTTTCATGAATCATGGAATGCATATGTAAATGCTCTGAATGCTCGTCAAATTTGATTAACTGACAGAGAGGACAAGATTCTTTGGAGTTCCTCTCCTTTTGGTGAATATGTCCCTAAGCTTGGATACATCACAGTGATTGCAGTTCGAGTCCCTACAGAGTTAAAGTGGTGGAGGAAAATTCTTTGGAAATCTAAGTGCCCAGCCAAGGAAAAACTTTTTATGTGGTGCCAAAAGAAAGATCTCAACCTTGGATGTGCTTCAAAGAAGGTATGTGATTGGGCCTGGCTAATGCTCCTTGTACAAAAAAAGTGAGGAAATGATCATTCACGTTTTCCAGGAATGCCCTTTCATCAAACGAATCTGGGAAGTATGCCGAGCGACTGTAGGCCAGCTAGGACAGTGGGAAGGATCAGTTATCGAAGAAACTTGGAGAAGGTGGCTTGCATTATCAAAACCAAAGAAACCTAAAGGGCATTGCATTATCATTGGATAAACACGGAAACTTAACGAAAAGCACTGCATATTTAGGGCAATCCATTACAGCAATAAATATTTCAGTGGGACTATTGAATGAATACATGGATTACCTTGTCCAGGGCATTTGACGCATGTTCTTCAGAGTTCACCACTTTTCCTTGACTTTTACTTCTCCAAACCCCACTGCTTGGGGTTGAATGAAGGGCCTTTGAATCCATGGGGTAGGTATTGATGTCTGTATACAAGGCACAAGACTATTATGATAATTGTTGTTGATCATTGGACCAAAGGCAATCGGGATCCAATGTATCAGAGCAGATTCTTTCTGTAGAAGGAAATAAATCACCGGACTTCAACCAAATGTATCAAAGCAGACCTGCAACAGGCACTCGGGATCAATTTCTTTACTTACTGCATCCTTCCTCCAAATCTGCGACAGTATGGCCACATCCTTCCTCCAAACCTGCAATAGTATGGTTGCATCCTTCGTCAAAAACCGGCGGTAGTATGGCCTCATCCTCCCTCTTTCCCTAGACAAACCATGCAACCGGAGGGAAATGACGAGGGAAATTAAAACTTTTGATATTTGAAAATTTTTGACATTTTGAAGAGGGAAATGAACGAGGGAAATTAAAACTTTTGATATTTGAAATTTTTTGACATTTTGAAATGAAATACGTGTGTTTTTTAAGGCCACTCAAATTCCATTAAATAAAATGTGTGATACTTTTCTTGGGGTTAATAAGGGGTTTGGGTAAATAAGTGGTATTGTTGATTATAAATAATTATTAATGAGATTAGATCTAAGACATTTATTTAAATTATTAATTATATAAAATTGTTGAATTTTTATTTCATAAACTAGAGATTTTGGTTGATTTTTTAATCTAATTATGTGATATTAAAGATGAATTATGGTAACTTAAAAATAAGTTTTATGTGGTTAAAAGGGAAGTAGTAGTGTTATGGTATGAATGATTATTTTCAATGAAATCTTTGGTTTAGTAAGGATAACTCATCTATGGACATTTTCCATGATTTTTAAGACGAAGTCAATATAGGAAAGGTGATACTTAAAGGGCTCCCACATGCTTCAGAAATTTTATATCTATTGGTTTATAAACATTAGAGGTGGAAAAATATCCTAAGCTCTAGAGCTAAGTTTGTTCCAACTTAGCTATATCGTGAACAACAAATTGTTGTTGACGTCAAGGATATGATAGAAATTTGGTGGGTTGTAGGGTAGTCTTGTCATGAAATAAATGTAATGTAGTTACTAAGTAGGTAGGGGGAACCATTTTGGTGGAACTTGGCCATAAATGGGACATCTATCCATGCATAGTTTTTTAAGAACAAATACACCTAGTGGATTATCATTGTACGGGAATCACTTTAGGATCTAGGCTACTGTGCACACACTAACTAAAGGGATATTAGTGAAACCCACAAAAGTATTATAGGTGATTTTATATAAATAGGTGTTCTTGTGTTCTCATTGGTTAGTTATGGGCAAATGACAATAAAGTAAGAGAATTTATAGGTGCTTTTATAGAAATAGGTGTTCTTGTGCTCTCATTGGTTAGGTATGGGCAAATGACAATAAAGTAAGAGAATGATTTGACTACTGGAACATTAGAGGAATGATTCCACAAAAAACCAAGCGTGGTACTGCAATACTTTCTAGGCTAAGGTATTTTTAAGGGGTTCCCCCACCATATGACTGGAAGAAGAGAATGGTCATTCCAGATGCTTTGAAAGTGTTGAGGCTTCAACTAGGTCACAAGTATTGTCTGCTAGGAAGGCTTTCCAAAGAAGTTGGATGGCATCACTATGACGCTATTACGGAATTAGAAGGGAAGAGAAAGGAAAAGGCTCAGGTATCATATGAGAGAATGAAGCAATTGGCAAAATTGAGATCAAAAGCAGTGGAGTTAGCCGAAAAGCAGCTTGCCCCAGAGATGGATAAGATAAAACTTGACAACATATTGGTCAATTTCCTTGACCCTTTATTGGTTATTCAGAAGGAGTATGAATACACCACCGTTAATATCAAGGTAACCCCTAGCAGATCAAGGGCTACAAGTTGTATTTTTCGTCTGAATATCAACATACCACAACCATGCTCACAACCAGGATATGTTTTTTGAGGAGGAAAAATCTCATCGAGATCAACATCAAGAATCCATTGCATAAAAAAAAAGTACAACTTGTGGTGATTCCAGATGAGCATAGATGAATAGCTACAATAGATGTCGAATGTGGAAATTATGGAGGAAAAAGATGAAATTCATCTTCCTTTTGCATTCGAGTGAGAGGAAAATCAATCATCAATGAAAATTCAAAATTTTCAAGCTGAGCAAGATCAACCAAATTGGGGGCAGAGTTTGGGGAACCTTCGTAAGTGAATGGGGCCTATGTGATATGGCTACGAGTTATATACCCCCATACAATCCGATATGCAAACAGTAAACATTGTAGGCATAGGGTTAATTAACCCCACACATAGGGATTACATAGGTTTTTTTCCCACGCCACATGCTCATGAACTGAAATCTCTCTTTACTGTCAATATGTGCATATGCAACAACAAGACATTTATTCAATTTTACTGGTTGGGTGGCTCTAAGAACCATGCCTGAAATATTTTGGGTGGGTGCCCTCAACCAAAACAACCCGACCCGAACAGGTTTGGGTGGGCACCCTCAAATGAAACGATATGGCGCACCTGATTGAACGAAGGCACAAGGGAGCATTTCACTATGTATTGTGTAATGGTACACTCATATCAATGCTAAGCTTAACCAATCATACAAGATCAACTATTATATAAACATTAGCAATCAAACTGTGTTTCTACTTAAGGTTTATAAGATACACATGTTGGCATAGAGCTAGTAAGGCTATGTACTTATTACTATGATTCCGGTCAGTGTTAATAAGGTATGAAATGAATAGGGAAACATAGATAATTATGTCATAACAAGGAGCTTAGCTTGAATATGGAGTTCCTGGACACTGTAATCTAAGACCTGTATTAAGGATATCATGTTTGTACGAATATGTGTTATTCCATTACGTGTAGTTACATCAATAAAAGCTTGGTCACTGATTCAATGGACTTGATTCATTAGTACTAATAGCATAGTGAAATCAATAAGCTTATAGATTCAATAGAGCTTACTACTAGCTTAAGTAAGGTGATATAGTGATAGTTACTAAGCTTAAGATGGGCATCATAGGTACCATACTGTCTCTTATATATACCAATCTGCTTTTAGTTCCATATAACTGTTATCATTGTAACTAATACATGGGAATCATAGAAGAGAGATAAGGGTGAATACATTACTCAGCTTAAGCTAATCCAACTCTTTTCACTAATCAAAGCTGGAAAGAGTGTATTCAATGATGTCGAGCTAGAACAGGAACAAGCATATCTCAGTATTGAGCTTACATTACACCTATGTCCACATTAGTTATTGAAATACAAGATGATTTATTAGGTAGAATATTGTATGCTATTACTCTATCCTTAACATGTATGATGAATATGAACATTTTAGTATACACTAAAGTAACATTGAAACATACTTTTTATAAAAGACCAATATGAGATAATGTAGATTAGGGAAACACTATCCTCATATAAACTATACAAGCTTATGGATCTGGATATGATCTGAGCCTATCCTATGATATGTATATTTTTTATCACTTTATTATGATATATTGATTGGCCTAGGATTAAGGGACATTTCAACATCCTGGAGCACTGGGCAATACACCATTGGCTTGGCACCTTGGTACAAGGGTTTTAAGGGTACAATTGAACGAACAACTATAAAGGATAATTGTGTGTCTTACACAATTAGTGGCATCATAGAGGAAATTAATGAGACAACATTAAGAATTATAGAGTTGCCTGTTTGCAAGTGGACTCAATATTACAAGGAATTTCAGGAAACATTGATGACTGGGAATGATAAGATTAAAGAAACATTCATAAGGGACTATAAGGAATACAATACTAATACCAAGGTCCATTTAGAGGTGTCATTGTCTAAAGAGAATATGAATATTTCACTTCAAGAGGGCCTTTTAAGGAAATTCAAACTGACTACTACAATTAGTACAAGTAACATGCATATTCTTGGCTCAAAGGGAATCAATCATAAATATGAGACCCCTGAGCAAGTTTTGGAGCACTTCTATCATATCCATCTTGAATTATATGAAAAGAGAAAGAAAGTCCAATTGGACAACCTTCGGCTTGATTTTCTGAAATTGGACAATAAAGTCAGATTCATCCTGGGAGTGGTAAATGGAGAAATCATAGTGAACAATAGGAAACATGTAGAGTTGCTTACAATCAAATAGATGAAAAAACACATACAAAAAACCATATAATAATCATGAACAAGCTTAATATCTAATTATGAACTGTAAAGGAACTTACAAAATGTGACACTACGAACTTGGTCAAGCGCACAAGAAAAAATATCCTGGACATGACCCTTGCTCGTGATGCAAGAGGATTTGTACCTGCGCTGCCAAGTCATTCAAAATCCATAATTATCTATACGATAAATAAAATTAATGGATGTAGTATTTTTTACTCTAAGATGCATTCTTATGATAATGTTAGAACATATGTTGAAAATGTCAAATTCCCCAATACTCAATCTATATTTCATTTTTTAATTTCATGAGCAGAAAAAAAAAAAAAAAAATATTCAATAACTAATAAAAAAACAATGCAATAAAAAGTACGCAAGAAAACATTGAAATTAATACTTGACATAAAAATAGTATGATAAATGAGTTTTTAATATAACACAAAAAAGCGTTCCAAGTATGGTAACGTTTGTCTTATAATAATACAATATTTTACATTATCAAATTTTCTTTTTCTTCTTCCTTCTTCTAAAGCTCCTAACTACATCATCAACATCATCGTGCTCTACTCCTGTTTCGTGCCTTTCCCGTACTGTTGATCTAGTTGCATAGTCACGATGTCTGGTCTCATCCAGTGACGGGGCATCGCCTACAAAAACAGATAATATTGAATTTTAATTGTCAGTTTTTAAATATCATTGAACTAGTTCGGTAATATTAATAAAAAAATTGCAATGAGATTATTTACCTAGTGCACCAGTTGTCACTGTTGGGACCATTTCCTTGTCTTCCTCTCTGGTGGTAAGATCCTCAAGTACAACATTCTCTGTCATTTAAACAAAAAACGTTATAAGTACAACCATCAAGGTATAATTAGAAAAAATTATAAGTGGAAATTAATTACCGTCATGGTCCTCACTGATAGTAGCATTGCCGGCCTAGTCCCCACTACAATGATTAGGTTGCACGTTAGGAACATGTTCTTCTAGAAATATTTCGCTCTCAACGCACTGCTCTACAACTGGGTTATTTGGCTCATTGAAAGTGTTGCTCCCCTAATTTAAACAAAGTTGTTAGACATTAAATTTATGGATGAAAACAAACATATTGAAAGGTTAACATTTTACCTTATCAGGCATTCTAGATCTTGGGACTTGTCCCAAGCTTCTACGATATTCAACTACGGCTTCATAGCTGGAATGGAAAGTGATATTTTTATCCTCTTCTGTAGTTTCCGCTCCAAAGTCATCACCCTACATTACATGTGATTGTGTATTTTTAATGTTATTTGATGGGATTATAAAACTGTTGGAAGGCGATACAATTAATTATAAGATGTTTAGCTACTTACAGTTCTTGTGGCTAATTTCAAGTAGCCACCCTGGCTTAGCTTGTGATGGCCCTTTTTTTCAATCCTAGCTTTGGTTGCCTTTGAGGTGTTAGGAAACCTATCATCAAAAGATTGAAGTCAAATATGACGTAGCACACTTTTATTTTAGACATAGAGAAAATTAAAGCTATTGAATAAAAGTTGTAATTTACCTTGTGGGTCCAGTTGGCATTTTTCCTTCTTTCTTTTCCCTTTTCTCTTTTCCGTCATGGATGAGTGCTCTCCACTCACTCTCTGGAACTATGAGAGGATGCTCGTATATAGGGTTAAATTGCAATTGCATCCTATAGCTGTCCCTGGTATATTTCAAATATTTGCCAACTACCCGAGCCACCGCTGTTCTGTCAAATGTGCCCACCGCAAAAAGGGCTTCTAGATAATCTAGAAGTTCCTTTTTCAGGTTGGAATTCTGGGAATTCCACCTTGTGTGTATCATTGGGCTAAAAATTACCAATGCATGGCTCTCCAAAAACCTGTAGAACTCATTGTTTCCTACACAGAAAAAAGATATTATCATTAATTTAAAAATAAAAATCATGATAAAATATAATTTAGATAGAGTACATGAAATAGTTAAAATGTTAAAACTTACCTGGGAGTTGTACGTGCTTTATAGGGACACCTTCATCGTTCACCAACAACGTGCCACTAATAGTCCCTGTGGAGCTGACACATGTAGCTCCAAGAAACACAATAATATAGTTGGCCATATCAGCCTCATCACTGCCAACCCATTCAGTGGTTGGTTGGGTGTCTTCTTGGGCAGGGTGCGTTTCTCGGCTGCCACCTAAAGGCATAGAAGGTGTACGAGAGGGTCGGTCAGCAATATTTTTCCCTTGTGTCCCACTATCACCAACACTGGGTGCACCAGGTGTCAGATAATGCTACATACAAAAGAATTTTTTTGTTAGTTTAGTTAATGTAAAAATTAAAAGTCAAACTATCACAATTCATCTCATGCAGAACAAAAAATATATCCTTTTGATTTTTTATTATTACCTTATATGTTTCTAGCTAGGTCATAAGTTCTGTTATCCTCATTGTTATTTCAGGTGTTTGAGGCGAAGCGTCTACCAAACACTCAAATTCCAACTTTTCTTTTCACACCTTTTTTCACAGCAATAGCATTGGACATAGGGATGAAGAAAGCTCTTCCTTGTAGAGGGAATCACCAGGCATACCATGGCTAGGTGTCTGCATATTTGAACAAAATTAATATTATTTCAATTATGTAAATAAATAAAATACCTGAAGATAGAGCAATGATGGCACTTTACATGTTCTTCTGTTGGCCCCTTTCCGCGATCATCCTGTCTCGGGGTTGTTCCTGTACTGCCCTGACCAGTCTGCCAAATTGCAATAAAATTAGAAATTAGAAATCTTGAAAACAATATCTAACTTGAAAACACAAAATGAAAACTTAAATAATTTCTAAATTTACCTTTCTAATACATAAACTTTGTGCACTAAAGAGGCCCTGGAGTGGTTGAGTATAATTAAAAGTAAGGGTTGTAAGCCAAATTTTTATACTTACACCTTGCTAGTAGACAATTTCTGCAAAGTAGGTAGATTATATGAGGCTAAAGATATTTCCAGTGAATCTTGGAATGGTATCGACAGATGGGGTAGTCGTCATAACTATATAATGGAAAATATGAAAAATAATAATAGCTCTAACTCTTACGTGTTGCAATCAACCAGTTTGGCATATCCACATCATTCCCCCAAATAGTTTCCTAGATTCTATATTAAGATGCAATCACACCTGTAACAAACAGAAAATAAGTTCACCATTTGAAATGGATTAACACTAAATGTTCAAGAAGACATCGAGCCCTTTGAACCAGTTTATTCCTGAACAAGCTAGTTCAACTACAAATAGTCCAACCAAGTTTGTCTAGAATTAAATGAGATTTTACCAAAATGTCAAGTCGGCTCACCATGTTGGCAAGCAAAGTTGACATCTTGAGTACCTGCCACAAATAGTGAGTAGTGTTACAGAGCATAGAAAAAGTTCTTTATTTTTATAATATGTAAAGGGCTTCCCATAAGACCATTGCCAAGTGTAAAAAATAAATTGTTGAGTGCTCAAATTCATCTTGAACAATGGCACCCATGTTATTGTGTTGAGTTACCATACTATCATCATGTTACTTAATGGCACTCCTTATGCTTAAACTACATACTAGTCTTTTTCCTAAGCTAACTCCATTGCTCAGCTTCATGCTAATTATTGACACATAATAGTAAGAGTTAATATAAACTATCCATGTTCGAAGTGGAACCCTTGTGTATACCTTACCAATACAGAGTAAAGCATAACAAACTACACTAATATGGATCCTTATCATACTCTAAGCTAGTAACACTGAATAAAAAATCATTGCTATATAACAGACTATGTGTTTACATACAATATTGAACCTCTACTAATCAATGGCTCTTATTCATCTTATACAAGTGGTGTAATGACAGCGGGAAACAAGGTGATTACTGGTACTATTCATGAGCTTAGTGCTTATACTAGTCTAGATAGGTAGTCATAGATCCATAAGCTTAGATAAGGGTCTAACACAGCTTATTCAACAGGTACTAGTGGAATGTATCACTATATTATATTCACTCATTATGAGCTTTAAGACTAGTATGATTACAGTTTCATATATCTGTAGATTATGCATAATACTACTACTTATGGAGTTCTATTACACTATGCTTAACTATGAACACTTAAGCTTATTTCTCGTTTGTATTGGATTTGTTAACCACATGTTATCTATGGGAATAGTTCAGGTCATGGATTCGAACCATGTAAGCTTGAATAGGCTTTTCACCCTAAGGATGGTTGATGTGAAAATTTCAAGCTGTAGGTGACTAATGTCTCTGTGATCTCAATCAAATGAGTAGATTGCTAAATTTAATTAATGCCAAAATTAAACCATAGCCTTGAACACAAAATATCTTGAAATTAAATAGCAAAGCATAAAAATAGTTTCAAATTTTCAATGAACTTGCAAGGAAACCTCCACAAGCTTCTAGGTAAAAAAATACAGAGATACCAAAATAACACCCTGAACTAAGCTTGTATAGCTTGCTTGAGTAAGTACACTAACAAAAATAGAAACAACATAAAACTATTGTATGGCCTGCTGGAAAGCCTGTAGAGCCTATTTATATGATTGTATGGAACTGCTCCATACATCTGTACAGAACTGTGCAACACCTGTACAGATTGTTGCATGTTGTCGAAATTTGCCTCATTTGAATCCCTGCTCTCTCTCGGTTAAATGCCTGCTCAAGCATGAGAGTAAGCATGAGAGTATGGGTGAAAACCTCTACCTTGACCTGTCCTTATACTTTTAGCTGAGAATCTATTTTGAAATTACTCCTAGTCTAAGTCATGCAATGAGATACAATTTTTAGACTCGTATGCTAAATATAAGACTTCACTTTTTTTACTAAAGTAAATTACAAAATACAATTAATTTCTCTTTTAATAGAACTACTTTTCAATAATGTATCAAACTACTCGCACATTCACACCAAACCTATGCAAAAATTGCTTCCCAGGCTATAATTCTCAACAATTTGCATTTCTACATGTTGCAAAGTTCATAGTATGAAAGCCAAAACACTTCAATCTTGTATTGTTCATTCTAAGTTGGTAGGAAACATGAATTGGAACTTATCGAGCACAACCTCTCTCAGAACAATAGATTTCAGATTTGCACATCATCATACTCACCATAAAACATTATGCTTCATTTAAGTTTTCAATATTATAGTCAACTATGTATTTTATTTCTATTGTGTGTTTGCATAAACATACAAGATCTATCTATGTCAAGGAACACAACATTCCTGAGGTTATCTTTTCATACCAAAATTACTCTCTAGACTTCTTGTGTGACTTGTGGATCCATCCCAGAGAGATGGTATATTTAGGGATCAGATAATAACATAAACATAAAGAGATTATTATCAAGTCTGAGGGGTGTAAGGTTCTAAATTCTCTAAGTGAAGCTTTCAACAAACTGAAACCTTGTCGTTTGGCTGCAGTTCGGTGAGCTGCCAGAGGTGTCAAGGACGTTCTCACATCCACTCTAGATGCAATCCATGTGAACCAGTGCAAGCCTGATCCAACTAACAAGAAAGCATGAAAAACCTAGGAGAAATTCATTTAATCTACATTTTTCATATTATTCAAGTGAATTGTGCTTGAAAAACAATCACATCTATCTGATATGGATATTTTGACCTAATCAGTATAAACTCAGTGGCAATACTTGAAGTTCAGAATGATCTGTACGTAGGCATGATAAGTCTAATAATTCCTTGACTATGATTTTCTGAGTTGTGATCAGCTTATCCAACCCACAACATCAACGTCATGAAGCATTTCTACAATGTCCTTGCAATGGCTCACTTGGATATGAATCTGTTTGGTTGCTCAAACTCCAAGGCACCTTTGGCTGAAACTCTGCCCTTCCCTCTCAATTAAAGAATATTCTCAGCATGTGTAAAGAAAAAAATTCCATCATTGATAGCAAAGGAAAATTTGCGTTCCCCAAAACCCTTATTAAAGAATTATATCATGAAAATATCTCCAAAGCTTTATACACAATTGCTATAAAAGAATCTAAGGTAGAAATTGTTACAGTAGGTGTAGAATTTACACGAAATTATGATCTGCTGATAAGAACAATCTGAAAAACACTTTCTTCTCTTACAAAAACATAATTTCTCTACCCAATTTGCAACAGAATTAGGAACAACAATAAAGCAGTTACACAATTCAAGACAATTTTTTTTTAACTAGGGAACCCAACTGGGAAAATCCTCTGCTTGATGAGAATTTTATTGATAGTAAAATTGAACAATTGATCTCTTACAAAATAAATCTATCTCAATAGAAACCAATCTGATTTCTCTGCGAGAACTAAGCTTGAAACATCTGCAAGTGTTGATCTCTACTGCTCTCTACCAACCTGTGCACAAGCTTCTCTTGCACACTCTTCCTGATCCAGGGTAAAATCTTGATACCCTTAACCAAGACCTTTTAATTCGGCTGATAAATAGAATTGCATTTAATTAAAGACATTAAAGAACTCAAATGAACAACTGTAGCTGTAAATAAGAGGAACATAGATGAACAAGATCAGCAATCATAAGAACACATCGTTTGATGACGGAGTTCGTCCAGGAGGGACTACATCTCCGGGCCTCGGTGTCAAGATGGTGTAGGCCGCTGCATTATGTGTTGTTTGAAAAAGATGTACATGGATGTGCTTTCCTATGACATACAAGGAATAAATTGCCCTCACGCAGGAGTGGCTTGACTTCTTTAAGAGATGTTCTACTGCAGAACTCTCATACATAAAGAAAGACTCCTATCAGTATGACCATAGCTGACATGTAGCAAACAAGAGTATCCCGCCAATCCTGGCAAACAAGGGATCTCAAAATACACATATGAAAAGGAGCATCCCACCAATCTGGCATAAAAGGGACTCATACATGACACAAATCCACAGCTGAAAAGTACATCAATAACAACACAAAGCAAGATCCCACAACTCATGTATCAACTGGGATCTGCAAGACATAATGCATCTCAACGAGAAATAAATAGGGAAGTACATGGAAATCACATCATATACCTCACGCTGCCATTTGCTGAAGGCTGAGCAGCTCTGCGGCAGAATCTGAAAGCACCATCAATCTTGTGGCGTCGAGAAAGTGGAAAACGACTGCTCACACGCAAAAATCTGACACCGGCATAGTCCACTTCCAAAAGTGGCTGAAAAATCAACAACTCAGATGCAGAAACTGAGCACGCCATCAGACTCGTGGCGCTGAGTAGTGCTGAAACGACATAAAATTTGTCCCATTTGGACAAAGTCGAAATTTCACCCTCCTGAAAATTGAGCCTCAATCAGGGTTCCGCCTGCCTCTTTCTGGGCTCATGGTTCCACATGCCCTGCATTAAAAAAATATTAAAACTCCTCGAACTGCGTGCGCGCGCTCTGCTCCTCCATGCCTTGGGCGCACTGGTAAAAGACGAGTTTAAATACACAAATCTGGGCGAAAATACACAAGTAAATAGTTGGGCGCAGTGGTAAGATTTAGTAATCGTTGAGGAGAGGTCGGGGGGTCAAATCCCGCCCCTCCATACATAGTACGCATTTTTGTTTTAAATACCAACTATGGGCGCGTTTGTTTTTTTTGACAAACAATATAATATTGTTTTGGGGGGCCGGGCCCGCATTGGGCGGCCCACCGCCAACCACCTCCGCCATACGTTAACATATAATATATATATGGGTTGAACACATAACCATTATGTGTTATATATAACCGACGGCTGGAAAGGTTCCGTGGGGTCCGGCGGGGGTCATGGCCCGCCGGCCCATAAATATATATGTTTGTTTTTTTTTTTAATATGTTTTGACCGTTGGTTGAGTGGGGTGGCGGGGGTGGTGGCCCGCCACCTCTTTTTTTTTTAATTAATTTTTGTTTTGTCAAAAGAAATTGGCTATTTTGAAAAATTCGGTTTTGGACCGAAGGAGGCATTTTAAACAGGCGACAATTTCGCCCGGAATCTGGCCTGAGCTTGCCGGAATCCGGTGGCCGGAAAATGTCCAATTTGTGCCTTCCTTAAGGCTGTCCAGTCACCAAGTCAACCTGGAACTTTGACCACTTCTAACTCCTTCATTCGGACTCGGAATTGAGTGCCGTCTGCGCCGTTGGATTCAGAATTTCGAGATCTACAACATGAACTTAGTTCGAGAACAATCCAAACACTTTCATTTTTGAGCCTTTTACTTAGGCCACTTGTACCTGTACCTGATTATTCCACCTGGATCACTTCCTCTCACAAGCTCCATGCACAAACTTGTGCTTCCTATTTCTTGGTCTCACCAACTTGTGCGAACCAAAAAAATGATTAAAGTTTAAACTTGTGCCTTCATTCCTCATTTTAAAGGAAATTCGAATGGTTAAAAGTAGTGAGTTTTGTAATTAAGGAATTGAATTGGAGTTTTTCTAGTTAACAAAAGTCAACAGAACTAGTTAACTGGATCATCCTAAAAATTAGGAGGCTAACTCCACTTAAGCTTTCAGTTTCCAATTTAACTCACACTAGAAGAACAAAAATTGACCTTCAACTTCAACACATCAGTTAATTTCTTCATGCACTCCTAAATTTTAGGAAATTGAACATGTGCCAAAAAAAAAAGAACTCGACTTTGACTCCTTGAATAAAGGCACAAATCAAGGAATCATTTTTCTAGCTAGTTTTCAATAGTAGAATCAGGAACTGCTAATGTTCTGCCAAGCAAGAAAGTCAAAAATGGGTATCAAAAGGATAAAAGTATGTAAATATATCTTAGCTTGAATTTTTTTTATTAAATCCTTTATTTGCTCATGAACTAGTAGGAGAATACCTTATCAGTTTTCTTGATGTTGCCCACCCAGACTGGCAAGAAGTTTGTAGATGCCAGTTCCAAGGTACATTATAGATGCATACTATACTGTCCAATTAAATTATAGCATAACCTTGGCAGATGAAATCACTCCACAAAGACTGGTCATGTTTGTCAAATTAAAAGGAGTGAGACTTCTTCCCAAGTTATCTTATATGTCAATTAGTGGCAGAGCCATATTCAAGTTGCATAATACTTTCCTCTCAAATGTCAACTTGCCTCAAGGGATCAAGTTCGCAGTAATAGGACAAAAATTAATTTCATTTTAGAGAGTAAGAAAGTTACAAATATATAGGGATATATTGTTGACAACATCACTGCAATCAAAGAATATATTGACATGGAAAATCCTGATCACTTCACAATAAAAAAGTAAAAAAGCCCATTAGGGACATATTGTCACAAATGCAATGACCCACAAATAGAAAATTGACGGCAATAAAATTCATGCCATATATTGACCAAATCCAACCCTCTCTTCAACCTAGAAAATAAGAAGAAGAAATCCCCGAGACATCTTCCAGAAATCAAAATTAAAGGTCCCTCCTGAATTCGATATCTCTATAGCAAAGGTCAGATGAGAAAAACCTTGGGGAACACCCTACTGGTGAGCTATGCAGTTGGGAGAAGAGAAAAAATTAGATGACTAGAAATCCAATATCAACCATTGATTTGAATCCAAGGAGAAGGACAATTGTCTCTTGAACAGAAACAAGGAAATTGGCAAGGCAGATGGATGGTTACTGCACAACATAAAGTTTATCAAATAATAAGACAAAACATAATACAAGTTGTCAGTGCATCCATGATAATCACTTCCTTAATAGAGCTAAAAGCCGGGTCCAGCATAATAGAATGTCACAGATAGATCAAATGGATGCAAATGTAAAGGATATGTATTCTAATTTCAAAAATATGTTAGTGTTATGGATCATGATAAAAGAAATTCAAATGTGAGATGCTTCCAACCAAATCAGAATAGATCAGTTTTCTACACTCGAGAAAATCATGGCGTTATTAACTCCAAGCATGTGGTGGTGTTGGGTGGGCCACCCACGAGCCCTGCCTCGTGTCAGTTCATTCATTGCCGCGATCCCCATGTGGATCTTCCTTTGCGTCGCACCCCGATCGGGGGGTTAATCATCATCATTAAAAATATATAATTGAATTTATATATTATTTTTAATATTAGTGTAATAAACTTATTTTAAATGTAGATATTAAGTATTGAGAGTAAATTTTTTTATAAAGGTGTACATTTTTAATTAATTAATATGATGTTATGATTTCTTTTAAAATTAAAATATTAAAAAATAAGAAATTAATAAATTTGGAATATTATGAATGCTTGATAATTTTGATTTATTTTTTAAATAATATATATATATATATATATTAATTACTAAAATATAATTAAATAATTGTTTTTTTTAATTTTTTTTAATTAATATATAATTAAATATATATACATTTTTAATGACTAACTAATAATCATAATCCAAATTAATTTTGGGTTATTATTAAGATTTAATAAATTTTTTTTTTTTTTTTTAAAGTTATTTTTTAATATAATATTAGGAATTTGGCTTTTGTGATCTCTAAAATGTGTAAAAAATCTTTGGGTGAAAATCACATCAAAATAGATTTTGTCTAAGCTTTTCGAAAGTGTGGTTCATAAATATGATCTAAAACCCAATTTAAATAGATAAAGAAAACTCCAACTATCAATTGTTTATTTATTCATTTATTAAGTAATTAATTAATTATTATTTATTTAATAATTATATGTTATATAATTTGAACATAATATAATATTTTAATTTTCTTACTTAATAATTAATTTAATTATAAATCATATAATTATAATTCATTAATATTTATAAGTTATATAATTTTAATATATTCTTATTTACAATTTTAAAATAATAATAATAATAATAAAATAAAAAGAAATTTATCATATTTACATCTTTTATATATATATATATATATATATATATATATATATATATATATATATAATTTAATTAGTTAAAAAAATTATTTAATGCATATGAACACCATTCTCACTCTAGACTGATATTTTCATTATCATCAATTTCCAGACAATCCAATACATTCTTGAAATGGACTTACCAACCAAAAGAGGCTAGTGATCCCAAATTATTCAAAGTATAAATTACAAAAATAGAATTGAATCATTGTGAATATCATTACCATATTGATACTTCAATATATCAGCAATTTCTAGCAAAACCGTGCATTCTTGAAATTGAATCACCAGCCATTTGTAAATTTGTAATCCGAACAACTTTCTATTTCATGTGAGACGTCTCTTCTACAAAGCTGCGACTCGAACGCTGAAAAGAGATGTCCCTGGAGTTGATGAGCACGGATCTTCTCCCATTCGTAATAAGTGGAATTTTGAAGATGAATCATATGAGGGTAAAATCTGGTTAATGTGATTGAATTTTAATGATTTAGCTCTGTAACATACTCTGCAAAATTCAGGGCTTGAAGAATGATATATTTTTTCCAGCAAGGAAAATATTTCTGGTTTATATAGTGTATCAGGGCATATCACTTCTAGAAATCAAAATATTTACAAGTAGTTTCAATTACATTTCATCTGTTTAGTTTAGTATCAAAATACTAAATTTTGAAACACTTCCAAAAACCATTACATTTTAAAGCTGAGATAACTCTCTCATTTGTTCATCCAAGAAGGTATCGAAAACACTGTCAGAAAAAAGACATCTAATTTACTGTCCTTTCATAGCAGCAAAAACTCTGAGCAAAACTCTGAGTCCTCTGCATTCTTTTGTTCCTTTTCTGTCCTTTCTGTGGAAAACAACCTCTTAACTGAAATTTACCTTACCAACAGCTCCAGGTCCATAAGAGTTGAATAATTCATAGTGCATCTCCCCAAATCTACCATTCAGGCCTCTTTTAGATAATCTGTCTGCTTCATTGTTTTTTTCTCTGTAATCATGGTTGAAAATAATAGATGTAAAATTTCACATAATAGCATGAATCCTTTCCAACGAATGGGCGAGATGTCCAGGATTTAAATGTGTTCCCTTGTTCATATGATCTATGATGACTTTTGCATTTCCAAACACCCAAAGTTCCTCCAGATATAATTGGTTTGCAAATCATAACAGACCCCACAATGCTAAGAGTTCAACCCTCAAGTTAGTACCTCTTCCCCTTTCTACTAAATTTTATAATGACAATGCGGGGATATCATGAGCCATGCACCACACCCACAACTCTGATTTTGTGAAGCGCCATCAAAGAACCCTGCCAGATAGTGAATTTCAAAAGGCTGCAATCTCTTCGAAGCATCACATGGTGGTTTCTGCTTCAGCTTCATCATTTCCAGTGAACTATATATCTTAACACATATACTATGAGGAGAGCATGGCTGTCCTTCAAATATCAACATGTTCCTACCACAGCAAATGTGCCAATGAAGTAAAAAGGGAGTGGCTAGGAGGTGTTTCCCCCTTCGGAACCACCACTGGATACAATCTTCCGTAGTGTTGTATTGTGGAATTGGTTGCTTCAGTAATGAGAAAAGTATATTGATAACCTCATGTGCAAAAGAGCAACTATAGAATAGATGTGAGTTGTCTTCATCCTGCTCCCTACATAAAACACAAATTCAAGGGCCCTACCACCCATTTCGTTGAAGGGTTTTCCAAGTCAAATTTTTATTTTTCCATATAAGCCAAATTAGTATAATCATTTTGACTGATACCTTGACTTTCCACATCAGTTTGAACCAACATTCTGGTTCATATCCCAGTACTCTGTCCATCATTAATTTATATGCCTCCTTTGTGCTTATATGTTGCTCCATTTCTGTTCCTTCCCACATAATTCTATCTCCACCGTCATCCTTTCACCAGCCTAGATGTTTTAGGGAGGTAATATGGTTTCCCCATTCCACCTTTCTGTTATCCTCCAGCCCCATCTCCTTATATGTCCTCCACCTCGCACTGTCGTTTTCCCATTCCTTTATTAACTAACACATGTATAAATAACCTCTATGATTAATATGGTCTATATTCTCTCTGCTAATATTTGTATTCTGTCCAAGTCCCAGAATCTGCTGACTACCAATAAGAATCTTATTCCCATTTGCAAAAAACCATTTGAGGTTCTTTGTAAAAAAGGGCCAGCATTTGTTAAAACTTTTCCATATGTTTGATCTGCTTTTAACTTCCTCCAATCCCAAAGTTAGGATATCCTCCATGTTCTTCTGAGCAAGGTATTTTTGACTAATTATCTCCTTCCATAGACCATCAGTGGTCAGACATCTCCAGATATATTTAAATATGAGAGACAAGCCAAAAATTTTAAGATCTAGAATACCCCAACCCCCCTTCTCTTTTGGCTTTGTAATACATTCCAACCAAGCCAAATGAATGGTTCTCCGCTCCTTTACCCCATTCCAAATGAATCGGGCAATAACCTTTTTGATCTCAATCATCATCATATTTGGGATTAGGTAGAGATGAGCCCAGTATACAATATATTGTTGTAATACCGTCTGAGTCAAAATAAGTCTACCCCCCTCGATAAGCATCTATTTGACCAACTGAAGATCTTATTCTAGAATTTTGTTACAAGCCACTTCTAATCATCCACGGTATACATTTTCGGCTTCATCTGGAAACCCAAATAAGTCAGATCCTCTTTGAGTGGTGCAATGTTGAAATTGAAAAAGGCCCCCAATTCTTTAAAATCCTCAATATCACCCTTCGCATGGTATATGCAAGGTTTTCCAATGCTTATTAGCATCCCCGTTGCTTTTCTAAATCCATTTAAGATAGTTTTTAACTCCTCCCAGCTACTTCTCTTCATTGACCCGAAGATCAGGACATCATCAACGAAAAGGCTATGAGTAACTTCCTTCCTCCTACAGACTTCAACCCATACTACGCTGGGGGGTTGATGTCAGGATTGAGAATGCCATCATGGCTTCTGCAATTCTTCACTCTCTCCTTTGAATGCTGGGCTGGAATTTCCATGCGAAATCCTTGTTGAAAAAGAAAATTGCTAAGGGGAAGGAGGGATTTAGGCCTTGGAAAAAGGCAAAATGAATGCAACCTCCGCAACCAACTATTAAATTGAAACTCAATGCAAAGTAATGGGAACTCTATGTAGTAGAAGGGGAATTCCACATGCCGGGTGTGGATGCTTGTTTGACAGGAATACATCCTGGGGGGACGATTGTGAGCTAACGACGACCGCCAAACCTTAATGCTCATTGATTTCCCATCGGATTAAATGATAGATATTTTTTATTTTTTATTTTTATTTTTAAAGTTTAGTAGTTTCTTACCATTTTCTATTTATCAAAATAGGGTAGGTTGCAACATATACATATTCGGTGAACTCAACCTGCCTCGAGGAAACCAGGTCTATTGGCCACCTTAAAGCATTAAATCCCATCGAATTAAATGATCTTCATAAATCTCAGCTTCGTTCATTTTTTATTACTCCATAAATACAATACAACACTCCCTCTTTTCCAGATTGTGGTATCATTGTAATAGGGAACTTATTTGGCATTCATTATTCAACTCTAGGAGCCCTTGGTTCATAATTTATCCCTTATTTGCTAACGAGTTAGTTAAGGAGTTTAAATTCCTTAATATATGAAAAAATCAATTTGTTCAGGATGTTAAGTTGAAGAAGTATCTCAAGTACCATGGGAGAATGAGAGAATTTATGCGGAGGCCTCCAAAACTTGCTAGATTACTATCATTTGAATCACTACATATCAAAAAAAATTGGATCTTCTTTTCAATGGTTAAATTTAAAACTTTCCAAAGAACAAGGAATTTTGCCTGATTATTGGTTGCTTCTCTCAATCTCCAAGCATATTGTGCCTCAATTTTTCCATCTGGGAAAATAATCACCCCACCCACTCCTACCACTCCTGGTATGCATAGATATTCACCCACATGAACTAGATTTTGAGTGCAAATTTCTCACATCACCTGGTGTCAACCACTTTGGCCTTAGGAGGTTATCTACCTCCACGAGTTTTGAACTCTAGAAGCTTCCACGATAAGTGATACCACTTCTTTGCTAATCGATCTCCTCGTCTGCATCATATGTTGTAAAAATGTCATTTACTTACATGTCAATTGTTAAATCAATAATCAATAAAGATATATGTCCATGGTATCTTGGATAGACAGTGATAGGGTGCTCTCTTAATTAGGCACTCCTTGATGTGAAGTCACTAGTTCAATTCCCCGCCCCGATCGGGGTGATATATCGGACATGATGAAGATGTAGTCTTGCCAAGCTTACAAAAAAAAAAAAATAATCAATAAAGATATACATTTTTTCAGAAGAAAAAAATGTTGGATTTTCATTAAAGACAAAAAACTAGTACATATGCATAATGTACTTCAAGAGCATAAAAAGAAGGCCATCATCTCAGCCACATAGAAGTATAAAAAATCTCATAATACTAGGTCCCAACCAAAATTCCAAAATGTACTTATGGCTTAATGCAACAAAGACACATGCATATTCATAGACCCGATTTTTCGCTTAAATAAAAATTACATTCAACTACAACATATAGTTACACATAGACTATTCAATATGTAATATTCCCAAATTTTCACCGAATATTTGGAATATTAGAGTCCTTGATTTTCTTAATGAATTAAGTAAATAAAAGGGTGGAGGGACCCATAATCCTTAGTATGAATAAATATCCACTTTTGTGTGTGTGAATGTGGATTAATTAAGCCTAGATCTACATAATAAGGTGGTTGAGCAACTACTAATGTGAATGAAATTGGAGAACCTGTCTCATTAATGAGATAGATCAAGAAGGTTGATTCAGTCAACCAAGATCTTGAAGATGTCAACAAAAGATCATGGGATATTCATGATAAAGTGATGGAGGATGTTGTGCAAACAAAGCACACTTGATGGAGAGGGTGTACGTTGCACCTCGACATGATGGTTGATTTGGTCAAACAGCGCAGTCAAACTTGGAGGATCTTATCCACATGCACTGTGCAGTCTAGATGAGGGCCAAGGCTTGGGAAGGCTCAAACATTATATAAAGAAGATGAAGATAAGGATGGAGGTATGCTTATTATTCTTGATGTAAATATATTTTCAAATCTGGAATTGTCATGTGACATTCCATTGCTTTCTCGGGCTGTTTAGCAGAGATTGCAAGTGTTGTTTAGCACAGGGTGTTCCTGGTTGGGAATCCCACCTCTTTCTTAGAGTAGTTCTAGAAAGAGTATTGTACTTCATTCTACATCAGGCATTGGTGCCACATCTCTTTTCCTACTTTCTGCAGAACAATCATATTCAGAAATTGCAAATTTCTGAAGATCAGTTTGGAAGGTGGAAGTTGTCTTCAGTACTTCAGCTAGAGAACTGGTGGGGGCACATTCCTATCAACTTGGGCTTATAGATCAACTTCCCAGAGCTTCATTTCAGATCTGGCATCAGGCCAAAATTTATTGACCTCCTAGCAGCAGTATTTCCTTCAGGAATTATGCTGTTCATTTTGCAGATCAAAAAGGAGGAAGGAAGTTACTAGCATTTCAGCTAGTAATCCTGTGAGGGATCATCCCCTCACATTGCCATCAGTATTTCCATTAGCCTGGAGTTTATTACAGTAGTTTTCAGCAGGCAGAAGGCCTCTCTTTCTCTCACAGCGCATTTTTTATTGGCAGTTGTGTTGCAGCAGCTGCAATCATTACTGGAGGAATGAGGAGATAGATCTAGAGCTTCTAGCTTGTAGATCTGAAGAAGGGATCAGCGCTTCCAGCTTAGATCTGATCTTGCATCATATTTCAGCCATCTATTTGACAGATCTAGCTTCAGATCTATATTTCCCAGCAGATCAAGGATCAAATCCTAGGGAGGTGATTTTCCAAAGTTGTAGATCTGGAAAATCCTTTTTGGGTTATCTTGGGAATCCAACACATTAGCCAGATCTTGAATCTTGGCATCATATGAGCTCCAGATTTGAGTAGATCTGTATTTTCCTTTTCAACCTGAAACTATATGTTCATATTTTGCTAAAGGGACAGTGCAGTATTTGCTTCAGTGCCTCTCCAGTTACGTTGTACCTATTGTAGCATGTTTGTTGGGTGATTCTAGAGCAACTTTTTGGCTAGATCTACTCATATTTTGTACATTATGTAACTGATTCACCTCCAATATAATAAGATGGCTCAACTTCTCTGTAAATTTTGATGTTGTCTTAAGATTTATTGTTTACTTTGCTGCAGTTCTTATATTGTGTTTCAGTATTACTACATTCTCCATTTTGGGATATTACAGTGGTATCAGAGCATGATCTTTGGCTCAGCTTGTGGACACTTCATCTTTTACATCAAAAGAAGAAGCAGATAGATGAGATCTATCATGGAGGAAGAAAATTCTGCCACTCATTTATGTATATCTATGCAAGATCTCCCCAAGGAGGTCAATCAGATGAAAGAGGAAAGGCAGAAAGAAGATCCAAGAAGAAGATGTGATGAGGGAGGTCCAAGCACTTCCTATCAGCAAAGAAGAAAACCAGAGAATCCTAGATCTCCTCATAGATCCACTATGCCCACTTTATTTGGAGAAGGAAAAGGGTGTAAAAATGAAGAAAGGAATGAACCTGAGACTCATGAGACTCTCAATTTATATCTTGAAGAGTATAAAGCGCAGTCTAGAGCATTCAAGGAGAAGCTAACTCTCCAACAATTATTCAAAATCAAAGAAGAAAGAGGATCCTATAGTAGCAATAGAAGAAAGAGGCACAATATATTCTATTTACCTACATTTGATGGATCTTCCTCAAGCAATGTTAAGGCTTGGAGGAGAGAGTTAGATGCATTTTTCAGGTTACATCCTGTAGCTGAAGAAGAGGCTGTTCAAATTGTAGCACTTCATCTTTTAGATGAAGCCAATGAGTGGTGGTTTGGTCACATGGAGCAGGTAAATGTCACTAAATATTCAAAGTTCTTTCACAAGTTGAGGAAGGAATTTGATAGGAGAAAAACAGAGACGTGTCACAAAGTGACATTTCCTAAGGAGGAGGATGTCAATCTTGTCACTCTGGACAAGAAGTCACTACATTCACCACTAGCTGCAGAAGTACTTGCATCCGGAGAAGAGAAACTTGCATCTTTGCAAGATAGTCTTGAGCTCTTGACATATAGAGTCCCATGCATGATTCAGGAGATGCATGAGGGAAAGGAGGAAGATTCCAACGTTGGTTCACTTGGAGAAGAGCAGCCATCACTCTTACCAGCATTTGGAGGCACTATTGTCCCAGTTGAAGGAACTCTTGTGTTCTATCAAGAGGTTCCCACATATCAGTTGATCCAAGGTATGCATACACATTCATCACCTATTGTTTTAGTAGATCTTATTGACACTTGTGGGGACATGCCATCAGGGCCAATGCATAACCAAGGGTTAGAACATAGTGCAAATTTGAAGCAGCAACATATCGCAACGCAGAGGACCCTTGATATAATCAAGGAGGAGGTTAAGAACTATCCCAGTTCATCATTTTTGAGCTACATTCAACCCTTTGAGTTGAAGTGTAGAGTTTCAGAAAATGGGATGAGCATAATCCAGTGTACAATAACTGGTTATGGGATCAATGTTGTGCCTTTCTTTGAGACAATACCTATATTATAATGCAGATCTACAACGCTATCACTTAGTAGCTGTGAAGATGAGGAGGTCCCATCATTATTGGAGCGTTCTGAAGGTAGCTTCACTCATGAAGCAATGGAGGACAAGATGATAAATGGTAGATATCTAGATATGAGAAATATTTTCTCCTTTCTTGATGACACTTTATAATGAGCATCTCACAGCTCAAAGAGATACTTCTACCTACAGAAGATCCAGGACCTCATTGGTTTTGGAAGGCCATGGATGAGAAGAAGGTCTCATTAAGAGATCTCATTGGAGGTGCACTTCAACATTTCATGAAGTGCAAAGTTATTTATCAGTTTGGGGAAGGTGGTATTCTACAAAGGGAGGATACCATGAATATGCAACACATCATTCTGTTAGAGTCCCGTGATTTGGCCGATTGGCTAGCCAAATGACGATGTAACATCAAACCAAGCTTTGGAGCCCAAGGACCTAGCCTTCCTGGACTCAGAGAGGGCTCTCTCTATATATGTAAAAGATGTCGGTGTGTTTACTTGTGGTGTTCTGATATTAGGCTAGTTATGAAGTATGTTTTTAGTTTTTTGGTTTTTTAAGTTTGTGAGGGATGAAACTGATCAAATACATAAACTGGATAACAAGATGTAGATAAATTGGGCTATGGGGTCAAACAGGTCAAGGAAGCTTATGAGGTGATGATGTAAAGCTGCTGCAGGGCCGATTTGATTCACGGTAGAAGGGATCTCTGGGCAAAATGGATTAAGTGGACAATAAGTTGGTGAAAGACAAGGGATTTCAAGTGCTAACTAGTTAATAGCAGACATAAACATGTAATAGCAAGCCATTGATCATGCTAAGTATAACTATAAGCTAATTAACACATAGAAATCAAACATTCCAGCCATACATAGAGGTATAAGACCCTCTAACTTCGGGAAATGGCTATCAGACTTTGGGGAAAACATATAAGACAAACTAACAACTCATAAACTACGTCGGAACGCCTAAACATAGTCTCTAAGTCATTGGGTACTTTGACAAACAAGATTTCATAGTTTTAGGCAAAGGCCTAGATCGGGACTAGGCCTCCTTGGTTCAACAAGATGATCAACAAATCAGTCAAAGAGAAAGTTTTATGGACAGAACTATGGGCAGCTAATAGGTAGGTAGGGCAAACCATACATCCTACTCAACATACATAGAACTTATAAATAAAACTTAGCAACAATACCTTAACTTACTAAAGAGCAGCTAAGAATTCTTTAGCATAACTAAGGGAGAAGAAAACATCAAGCTATGAAGATTCAGGGATTTTGAGGTGCCTCCATGGGCATATCTCAAAATCAATCTTTACTGATCTATAGCAGCAAGAAATATGTAGTATGAATGAAAACTAGAAGACAAAACATATCAACAAACACTATACCATTCTACCATGTCAAGGAATCCATCAACAATCCTTCATCATTCCTCAAAAGCATCCAAGAGGCAGTCCAAAAATCATAACTCAAGTGTATTCTTCAAAGCTCATATGAACAATGTATTAATTCTTCTCTCAAGTTCAGCCTCTGATTTACAATGAGAACCATGGAATAAATAGGCTTGAGGGAGGAAAACCTCATGGAGCAACTAGCTATCCCATTGGCCAAGTCGAAATATCTAAACTTGTCCTTGAGGCTTTGCAAAGCCCAAGGCACAAAATATCCCATAAAATATCTAAAAAACTGCTAAAAACGGAAATTATATTGACTTTACATCATTTCCCAATGATAAAAATAGCTTAACGTACATTTGGGAAAAGCAGATTTTTGGAGTTCAAAAATTACAAAAATACTTCATATTTATGCCTGAAAAAGGTCCCCTGACTTGCTGGATGCAAATGGCAGCCTTCCTGATGTCGAAACAAGGCTCATGATAGCTCGTTGGAAAGCTCTCTGTGTCTACTTTCCGGCGCAACTAGAACCAACTCAATCTGAGGTCCGGAAGTCATCCAAAACTGTACCTGTGTGCAAAAACCCAGAAAATAGCAGACTGCTGATATGGCGGGCAGAATGTGCAAAATGAGGGTGTTTTTCGCCAATTTGAGGGGGCGAATGATCTCCAAATGCCCTGAAAATCGCTGGAGACCTGCTCATGGAATTATGGCATCCATCGGTATCATTCTCCTCCCTTGAAAACTCATCAAACTGAAATGGCGAAATTATGAGTTTTTGGCCAAAAACCCAAAAAATGCCAAAAAACAAAAAGTTGTCGAAAAAGGCCCAAAATTGGCATGCATGACCCTCAAGGGTCCATAGCAACATGCTCCGAAGCTGAGGCCAAAATATCAAGGGCTGATATGCTTTTCCCTTCCTTCCGTGCTAGGCGCTTCTCCTTCAACTTCTTCAATTTCCCTTGTGCTACCTTTAATTTTCGCCTGGCAAACTGATTTAGCTTCTGAAAGTGAAGAGTCCTCTTTCTTTGTAGCTCAAGATCCCTGTTTGCCCTCTCAAGCTTCGTTTCCAAATGCTGGTTAGCTCTCTCAAGCCATGCTTCTTTGTTTTCCTCAATTTCCTGCTCAAGGAGGGCAGTGAGAGGAAAGGCTTCGAAATGAGCTTGTTCTTCTGCTCTCTGCTTTTCCAAGGCTCTTCTAAGCCCGATGGTCCTAGGCATTTTCCGCCTAGGCTGGTCTTCCTCCTCTTCATCATCAAACTCACCAATGAGTTCTTCAATTCTTGCTTGTGCCTTTTCTGCCTCTTTCTTATACTTGATTGCCCTTGCCTCATGAATGGCTGCATGAAACTTCATTTGTTTGTTTTCAACCTCCAAGAAGTGGTTGAAATTCCTCGCCCTTTGAAGGTCTTCTTGTAACACCTCAATTTGCCCCTCTTTGTGAATGAGGAGGTTTTCAAGGATGCGGGCCTCATTGTCACTATCATCGCTTTGGATAGGGATAATAGCTAATTCACCTCCATGCTTTGTACTTTCTCCAATTTTACTTTTGCCTTTGAAAGCCAATCTGGCGCTTTTCCTCCTTGGCAAGCTAGAAGGTGTCTTTTTGGGCAATTTCCTCTTGCTAGGAGTGACTTTTGTCACTGTTTGGATGGCAGCCTTAGCTTGCTGTTCCTCATCAATGTTTTTTCCAATTTGTGTTTCAAGAGGTGCTCCAATTTCTTGCCCAACTTGCTGTTCTTCATCAACTATCCGCTGCTGTCCCTCAACATCCAAATGCTGCTCATCAATGTGTACCTATGGCTGTTCTTCACTTTGTATCTACTGTCCTTCATCATCTTCCTGCTGCTGGCCTTCATCTTGTATCTGCTGCTGTTCACTGCCTTCTCCTCCTCCCTGTGGTTCACTGCCCTCTCCTTCTCCCTGTTGACTTGGCTGCCCAGTGGTCATTTTGAGTTTTTTAGGTGTAGGCCTACTAGACAAAGGCACTGGGCGATGGACAGGCTGAGTAGG
Organism: Pinus albicaulis; assembly: GCA_034641835.2. NCBI lineage: Eukaryota > Viridiplantae > Streptophyta > Pinopsida > Pinales > Pinaceae > Pinus > Pinus albicaulis. The sequence goes on along the minus strand of CM076579.1, from coordinate 1,510,958,587 downwards.
AGACACATGAATAGGAGGGACAGTGGCGAAATCTGCATGGCTAATGAATGAATCCCATGAAACCCCTTTCTTCTCCAGCTGGTGTAAGAAGATAATCTTGATCAAGGAATGATGAAAGAGAGAAGGGATTTGCTGAGGTGGAGCCTTCTTTTGGACAGTAGATGCCATTTTCTCTATGCTCTTGGACAAAAAGTACGGAAGGTTTAGTTGCCTGCTTCGGGTAAAATGCATCAACAAGTGGACATGATAGGCATAAATTCGATTAAACCTCCCTTCACAAGTGAAATATCTCATTATGGCTTTCATCAGTGGAGCATAACTGTCAAGAAGATAGGAAAAAGGGAAAATAGCAGTGATAGTTTCCCTATGTTCAGGCTTGATGAAAGGTTTATAATCCTCTAGATCATGATGAGCTTGTTTAAACCACTTTTCACCATGATACGGGATCTTGGTAGCCTTGGATACATACCTTGGAGAAATTTTGAAGTCAAGACCCGCCAATTGGAAGTGTTTTTCCTTGAATCTCAAAGCGCACAAATGTGTTAGTGGCGAAAAACTCTTGACTTCTTCTATCCTCTGGCAGAAATCAAGATAGCCTACTTCATGGAAATTGAAAAGCACAGATGGGTGAGCATTGATTTCTTCCGTGGAAACAGGCTCATATCTCTTATGTGGACCGCTCCTGTAATCTTGCTTTGGAGGCATTCTGACTTGAACAAGCTTTGGAAGAGGCAAACTGCCTTCACTGTATGTAAAAATGCTCTGCTGGATTGAAACTGGTCACTATACTGTTTGGACAGATAGAAAATGTGGTTAGGATAGATTGCAACAATGTTTTTTTGAATAAACCACCTCTGCACTCCTTAAAAACAGCCCTTCACTTCTGGATGCACTTCAGCCAGGCAAACTTTTTAATATGGTACCCTGTGTAAAGATGGGACAAACTGTTGTGTAGATTCCCTATGCATAGTTTTAAGCAATCACTCCTCTTGTGAATTTGTTAGAGGCCAACCAGCACTTGTATTTGTGTCTCTAAGACCAATCTTCAAATATTAAAACCCTGCTCTTCAGAAATGGTCTTCCCCTTGAAAAATATCACAGTCAACAGCTCTTCAAAATGATACAATGTAGTGTAAAGAAGGGCAGACCTAGGTTAGGTGAAATATCAGTGCACAGTGTTTTATGAAGAACACCTTTCACTTGTGAAGTTAAGAAATCAACTCCCACCTTTGTACCTCTGTCTCCAATGCTAAAATTCAATCATCAACAACTTGTCTTTTAGAAAGTGGTCCTGCACCCTCTTAACAATATCTCAGTCAACACTTTTCAGTAGGAAATAATACAGTGAAAGAAGGGCAGTCTGCTAAAAGAGTGTGCTGTGAGAAAATGCTAAAATCACTCTGCTTTTTTTTTAAGTCTTAGATGTCAACCAATACACCTAGCTCCTTGCTCAAGGAGGCTTTCAGTCATTAACAATCCTGCCCTGTATAGGTGTGCCACCTTTCAACAATTTGCATCCCTAGCAAACCACCATACATATGCTTAGACTGTCAATACACAAGATTGGAGCGAAAATGACAGAGTTTTTAGAAGACCACAAGCTTTTAGGCAAAAAATGTGTGAGTTTTCTCTTTCAAACAAAAAGAATGTCAAAACCCCTCTCACTGAGTGCACTTCACTGTTTTAATAATGTGGAAATGTTTGGATAACAGTGTGAAAGGTTCCTCTTCAGAATTAAACCTGTCTTTCTACAACAAAACCTCCCTTTAATCCAAACACAGTTCTTTACAGAAAAACCTCTGCCTTTCGATTGTTTTGAAGATGAAACAAACTGGCTCTTAATCTCAAAAACCAAGTATCTCTATAGGTGTTCTTTGAATGAAAAATTCAGCTCTTTATCATATTTCAATACTTCAGATCATTGTGTAGAAAGGACTGCTTTTAGCTATGATGACAAGGTCAGAAAGTTTTTGAAAGTTTTTTGAAAACTCGGACAAGCAACCCCGTAATTTGAATCAGCTTTGCTCTAACCCTTTCTCTCACACTGCAGTTCGAAACAGTCCTTTAAACCATTCCTGTCCTTTAGCAAAACTTTGAAGTCGAGGGGGGGAATATATAAAAATACCTTTCATTTTGATGAACAATCCTTGTGCAGGGCTGGAGTAGCATCGAAACCTTCTAAAACTTGTGCGGAACTCTTTTGAAGCTAGAACGTCGCTCAAGAAATCTCCTGTCGGGTCGGCCTGTCGGGTGGTCGGGCGGCCTGTACAGGCGCGTCGCACTTACAAAGGCGGCCCGTGTAAATGCTGGCCCAGGCGCGTCGCGCAAACACGCAGGCGCGTCGCTCGGCCTCAATCGAACAGAAAAACTTCAATTTTCTCAAAAAATGCTTTGATGCTTGGGGACTGTGGATTGTACGATGTTTTGGTATATATCCTTTGACAATTTCAAAGTCACATCGACTTTTATTTAAGGGGTACTCCTTTTTGAAACGTTTTCGGCCATAGGAATTATAACTCCTTTAAAGAATGTCAATATAATTTTCAACTCCTTTTCAAAGAAAACAAACACAGTTTTTTCCTCAAAAGGTCAGAAATCTGTCTATTCGAGCATATAAGTCTGAGTGATGATTCTTGTTGATTTTGTCTTCTTGGTGATATTTCAACACTACTATTTCAAATTTTGAAAAATAGCTCAACAATCTTTATATCATTTCTGCCACTGTTCTTTTGAATAATAAAAGGTTGTGCTTCCTTTTAACCTATCAAACAATGATCATATGCTGAATGACCTTTTGAACATAATGAACAATAACTCAAAAGGAGATATCCTCTTGGTGATGGAATTAAAAAGCCCTGTCTGCTGGTTCTCTTTCCATGTATTTCAAAGTTTTCCAAAACTTGGATAATGACCTGTGACAAAATGTCTTGACTGTTCCCCTGCTTTGCAAAAATTCCTCCTCTTTTTAAGCTCAATTTTGACAGAATCTAGCAGATGCCCTTTGAGTGGATTTGCAATAGTGAAGTACTTTATGGGTTTTGAGTGCTACCCAGACCTAATAAAACTCATTTCCAAAAACCCTGTCTTAATCTGCTGATGGCTATATGATGAGCAGGCTTTGGCAAAAGTTCTTTTTGTTCATGGTGGCAATCCCTGCTTCCAGGTGATACACAAGCTCCTTTCTAGACTGTAAGTGCACTCTTTTGGTTGCATGCTTTCACACTATACTTCTCTGTTTACTCAAAAGGAGCTCTTTTATAGACTTCTGGGCAAGGGATAGTGGAGTACTGTTTAGCCATTGCCTTTAAAGAAACTGCTCCTTGTGGTATCAATGCATGCATGTATTCAATATTGTCTCCTTTCTACTATAGGTACAGTCTGACAGACAGCTTCTTTGAATAGGGAAATCAATACCTTTGCATCATAAACACTATCACTTACCTGTGAAATGACTTCTATTCAATTTTTGTATCCTTCCACTGCATTTTTAGATCAATCAGTTAGAACAACCTGCAATGGCTTTGGCCATCTGCTCATACATGGAGGAGGCTCCTCATCAGGTAAGGTATCTGAAGGTGTTTTAACAAATCTGTTTGACACAGCTTTTCTCTGGATGTGATGGTAAGTGAACCTCTTGAAAAACATCAATATTAGCATCTCTTCTTGCAAGCATCACTGTATTTCAGCAAAAACCCTAGCCAAAGTGACATTGTCTCTCTGTACTGTTCTAGGGGTGACTGAAATATCATCATTTGGTTTGGTCATCTTATGACAAACTATTTGAAGGATAGTCTCTGTGACTATGGAGGTCAGTGTCTTTTGAGAAACCAAGAACTTTCTTTCTGCCTGTGTAGTGGCATTTGTTGTCAGCATCTATTCTATTTGATCTTGTGGAAAGCAGGCTTCTTATGATTGGAATTTTTACTAATGACAGGCCTTTCTAAAGTTCAACAATTCACATGACTTGAAAGCTTCAGATGACCTCTTTTATCAGACCAGACTCTTTTCTCCTTTGAGCTAGCATATTTCAAACTCCATTCCTGTTATGATCATCAGTCACATTCATAAAACCTGGAGTCTCTGTTTCATTTGTTCAGTTCAAGGCAAACCTGGACTTTTGCAATCTTCCAAGTCAATATTGGCCAGCACCCTCTGCTTGTGGATGAAGGAGGCACCCTAACCCTCTGCTTGTAAATGAAGGAGGTTCTGGGCCATGACAATTTGCCAGTTTGCTGTGACAGTGGTGTCTTTCTGTGATTTTCATGCTGGGAAGAACTGTAAAGTCTGGATGAGTAGCTTTCTGTTTTGCAGACATATCTCAGGCTCAAGTTACATTTAGAAGCAGCTGTTCCTCTAACTGTAAATTCAAACATTTACTCCATGAGATGAAATTATATTTCCTGCCTTTGTAGAAACCATAGAACACTGCGAAAAACCTAATAGTCAGCTTGAGATTGGGGTTTATGCAGTGCTGAGATCTAGGGGATGTGAGTGGCGTGACTTAGGGCTGCTTGTCAAATTAATTTGCAAAGTAAGAGGTCAGTCATGGTAGGTCTGTTGCAGATGGAGGCTTTTTGGCTTTTTGATGATTGCCAAGGATGAAATGTCTTAAAGCGCCACTTCCTAACATAGGGGAGACTTTTGAAACAGATGTGGATTTGCCTTTTAAAGCTAATGGGCAGATCAAGAAGGCTGAAGCTAGATAGGATAGTGATAATGAGGTTTTTGATTTTGCCAGGGGTGGACTGAAAAGGTAGAAAGGCGAAAAAGTTTTAGGAGGGTTTTCTGGATGACATATTGACATAAGGAAATCAGTTTCTAGAAAACTCAGCTGTAGATATAGTCATCACTAACATGTAAAAAATATTGATGGCTAACAGTGGCTCCATTTGGGGAGGGCAGCTCCTCGTCAGGAGGTGTCCAGAATTCAGATTTTTGGCTTATGAAGACCAGTGCCTTATCCATTGGCGCAAAATTTACCCTTCTCTTGATGTTATTTCTGAAAAGTGACAGCATGGTTAACATCAATGATACTTCTACCTACCCCACTATCTTTCCTAACATTTTTTCTTCTCTTTGGCGCATTTGAACTAGCAGCCTTTTGACAATATCTATTTTTTCTTTTTGCAAAATGAACCTATCTATTTCTACTCTTATATCTGCCGGGAGTTCAGATTAAGCTGATGAACTCCTTCATTTCTCTACCTAAAACTAGATCGACTGTCAAGATTAAGCAGTTTGATAGGATTTCATTCTCTAATCTACAACATAAAATTCAAAAATGATCAAATCAGGATTAGGCAGTCTGATTTGTCATGCATTTGCGGCATAAAAGACAAGCTGCACACAAATGTTATTCTGCAATAAAAGGAAACTAGACAAGCGGGGCTAAGATGTACAATGTGTTTTTTATCCCTCGCTTCTCTCTTTGGTTCTGTTTTAGGCATGTGGAACCAGAATCTCTCCCTAATCTAAGCTCTGTGATAAGTCAATCTTACACAATGTTGACTATCTTGGCACTCACTAACTTATCGGCAAATAAATTTAAACATGCTCAGCTATGATTAGGCTAGATAGCTGAACAAGACATTGAAGTACTAGTAGCGGCATTTAGACTTGCTCGCTTTCCGAAAGACTATTTTTTGGAACATGGGGCCTTTGTTCTATCTTCACTTGCCCTCTTTTCTGCTTTTTACTGTTTTTGACTTTCCTATCTTTTACTGTTTTTGACTTTTCTACTTTTTTCAATATTTCAAACAATGGTATGTACAATGACTGAAAGTGTTTCTAACTAAAAAATGGAGCTCCTGACAAAAATAATGTTTCAATGTCCTGCCATTTACAGGACCCCCAAAAATTTCAGTCCCATCAGGTTCTTGCAAGAAGAAAGCATTATTTCCACTGACTGAGCTGATGATGTAAGGCCCTTTCCATAAATTTTCAAACTTGCCATGTTTACCTTTATCTTCTCTTCTAGAATCCCATTTTAAAACTTTATCTCCAATCTGAAAATCATTTTCCTTAGTTCTCCTGTCAAAAATCTGTTTTATTTTTTCTTGTGCTAACTGGGCCCTTTGGTAAACTTCTTCTCTGGTTTGTTGTAAATGGATAGTCTGATTTACTCTCCTTTGCATGTCATTTTCTTCTATTTGGACTTCTTGTAATAGTTTCATTACTGGAACTCCTAGAGATGTTGGAAAAATGGCGTCTAGACCATAAACTAGCTGATAAGGAGACAAACCTATGGATTTTTTGGTGGTTAATCTATCAGCCCATAGGGCGTGTACTAATTTCCCATGCCATGCTTTTTGATTTTGTTCAAGAAGTTTTTTGATAATGTTGACTAGGCTTTTGTTAGAAGACTCGGCTAAACCATTACCTTGAGGGTAATAGGCTGTGGAATGTCCTAATGAAATATGATATTTGTGACAGAAGTCTATCATTTTCTTGGAGGAGAAGGCGGCGGCGTTATCTGTAATGATCTTCCTGGGACAACGAAATCTAGATAGGATATTGTTTTCTAGGAATGAAATGATGACTGAATCAGTAGCATTCCGGGAAGGTATGGCTTCTATCCATTTGGTAAAGTAATCAGTGGCTGTGAGAATCCATTTATGTTGGGCAGATGAGGAGGGATGAATTTCTCCAATGAAATCTAAACCCCATTGCTGGAAGGGTCCTTCTACTATAATGGGATGTAAGGGCAAAGGTAAAAGCTTTTTCTTGCCATCAAAAATTTGACATTTGTGGCATGTCATAACTAGTTTGTGAGTATCAGGGAACAAGGTAGGCCAATATTAACCGGCTCTAAGGATTTTGTTTGTAGTGGTTTTCCAGTAGAGATGTCCCCCACATTCACCTTCGTGCATTTCGTGCATAATTTTCTCTGCATCAGACTCAAGCAAACATTTAAGCAGCATACCAGTGGGATTTTTCCAATACAGAAAACTATCTATAATGCAAAACTTTAAAGATTTTTGTTTGAGAAATCTTGCTTTTGTTTTTGATAAAGTCGGAGGAGCATTCATATAAGTTAATACATAAAGAATGTCTGCATACCAGGGTGAATCCAGAAATATTTGACTGATAGGGGGAAGTGTGCATTCTTCCTTTTCTTCCAAGGTATCGAAAAAATTTATATCTAAAGCTTGGAGGTTGGTTTCAGCCATTAGTCTTGCAAGTCCTTGTCCTTTAACTAGTTTGGTAGGCCGGATTTCTAAGTCATATTCTAGGATGATAGCAATCCACTTTCCCCTTTTACCATCGGGATCTTGGTTCAGAATGTCCTTGACAACAGTATTAGGGACAAAAGCTATGACATGAGAATGCAAGATGTAAACTCGGAAATCCTTGAGTGATTTTACCAATGCGAATGTCTGTTTTTCCATGATGTTATATTTCAAGGGAGCATCTCTTAGGGACTTGCTAAAAAAGGCAATGGGTTGCTCCTGCCCAGCTGCATTTTTTTGCAACAACACCGCAGCTATTGTATGTTCTGAGGCAAATGAAAAAATGTAAAAATCTTTGGTAAAGTCAGGACTTATTAATACTGGTGTTTCAGTTAAGGCCCTTTTGATTAGTTCAAAAGATTTTTTGGCTTCTATAGTCCATTTAACCCCGACCTCCTTTCTTAACATATTTGTGATCTCTTTCAGGAGCTCAGCAAGGTTTGGGATGAATCTTCTCAAGAAATTTATCTTGCCGATAAAGGACTGTAACTCCTTTATGTTTCTGGGGTGACTTATCTGTAGGATTCCTTCGATTCTTTGGGGGTCTATTTTAATTCCTTCTTCCGAAATAATGTGACCTAGGAGTTTCCCTTCTTCTAGACCGAAGAGTGTTTTCTTGGGGTTTAGGGATAACCCATACTTTCTGCATTTGTTGAAAACTTTTCTTAAGTGTACTAGGTGTTCTTCATCTGATTTAGAATATACTGTTATGTCGTCAAGATATATGACTATAAAAACACCTATGTCTTCTGAGAAGGCTATGTCCATGGCTCTTTGAAATGTGGCGCCAGCATTCATCAGTCCAAAAGGCATTTTAACGTACATAAAAGTGCCCCAAGGGGTGGTGAAAGTTGTTTTATGTTGATCGGTAGGATAAACCAATACTTGGTTATAACCAGAAAAACCATCAAGCAACGAGATTCTTTTGGCGCCTACGACTTTCTGAAGTATGTGGTCCATTTTGGGCAGAGGGTAGTTATCTTTCAGACATGCCCTATTCAGGTTTCGGAAATCTATGCAGAGTCTGATTTCACCAGTATTTTTCCTAACTGATACTAAATTTGAGACCCACTCAGAGTATCGGAGAGATACTATTATCCCGGCATCATACATCTTTTTAATTTCCTTTTCAACCAATGGGAGTAATACCGGGTTTATCCTTCTTAACTTCTGTTTAAAAGGTTTTTGGTTTTCTTTAAGGGGAATTTTATGTTGGATGATGCTGGTATCATATGATTTCAAATCTTGGTACCCCCATGCAAACACATCTTTAAACTCTTTGAATAGATTTATGTACCCATGTTTTATGTTAGGTGGGAGGGTTTTGGATAGTTTAATGTTTTTTGGCTCTTCTGGGCTTCCTATGTTGTATTCCTCTATGTCATCTTCTGTAGATTCCATTTTAGGCTTTTTGGCCACATCATTAAAGTCAAACAATTCTTCTAAAGGTGCGAGCCCTCTGGGTATGGTGTCATTCTCACAGTGTAAGACTTCGAGCTCTCTTTGGTCAATGTCTTCTTCTATCTCCCTATCACATGGATGGTCTACCAGGTTTAGATTTGTCCACAAAGGTAGATTTAATTCTTGGTCTTGACTTAGGTTGGGTTTCCTTTCTTCATCTCCTGAGTCTGTTTTGGTTATTTCAAACTCATTCCTAGATTGGAGGAAATCATCAATTTGATCATCATCTTGGAATACTTGCCAATGGTCAAGATTATCTGGTATAGTAGGGCGGTGTTTCACTTGAATGTCATATTGCTCACTCATACATGGTATTTGGCTAGTGCTTGCAGCAAAGGCGAGCTCATTTGCCAGACTGTTTTGAATCCTAGGGATATAGGTGAGCTCATATTTTTCAAAAGTTTTAAGGATATCCAAAGCTGCATTCCTATATTCTCTCAGTCTTGGGTTCTTGGCTGAATATTCACCTTTGATTTGCCTGATTACAAGCTCTGAGTCTCCCTGAGCTGTTATTCTATTGGCGCCTAAGTCTCTAAGCATGTGTAGACCAATGAGAAGGGCTTCATATTCCGCAATGTTATTTGTACATTGGAATTCTAATCTAAAAGAATGACCTTCTTTAGTATTGTGTATCCAGATGCCTGCTCCTGAACCTGTCTTGCCACAAGAACCATCAAAGCTTATACTCCAAAGAGTCTCTTTTTCATACATGATACTAAGCTGTTTCTCAGGTTTCTTGGGACTTTGGTCATCAATTTCTTCATTCAGTAATGGTTTGGACATGTCTTCATTTTCTTTTATCTGCTTGTTTATATCATCTTCATTGTATAAGATAAAATAATCTAAATTGGAATGAATGGAATAGATGGGGGTATTGTTTGGCTTATCTCTGTTGCTAACCATGTATTTCATGCGAGCCTCTCGGTATAACCTCCTAGTTTGATTGAAAACTGGGATAGTAGCGAATGACATATCCATTTGAAGGCTACCTTGTATTTTGGCAGCCCATGCTCTTGATAGTAGCATTCCATACTTGGGTGTGACGTCAGCCACTACTACATCCATGACTAAGTTTTTGGTTGGTAGTTGTGTTAGGGCAAAGTCTAGATTTTTTATCAGACCTAAACATTTGACCTGACTTGAGTCGAAAGAATACAGGTTTTTGTAAGGTTGGGTCACTTCCAGTCCTAGGTTTTCCATGACTGCTTTAGGCATGAGGTTATGGGAAGCACCAGAATCTAACATGGCATTATGTAATATTTTGTCCCGTATGTTTAAGCTTATGTAGAAAGGAGAAATAGATCCTTCTTGGTATTCACCTTCTACTTTAGGGCCAAATAAAAGCTCGGGTTTGTCGTCAGTTAGATTCAAGGTATCTGCCTTGCTCTCTAGGTCAAAGGCTTTGAAGATTTGAGATCTATACCTATCTATAGTTATTAGCTCTGTAAGGGGTATGGTAATTTTTATTTTGGAAATTTCCCCTTCGAAGCTAAAAGGAGTAGGTAGCTTGGGCAGATTTGTTTTAACTTTCTCAGACATAACCTTTTCTATGTTCTTAATTTGCTGACTTTGGCTTGGGACTTCTTTTGATACAGTCAACTTTGGGGTTTCTGTAGAGGTACTAGGAATATCTGAGCTAATACTTGTCTGAATGGCCTTACCTTTGTTTTGGTCAGTCTTTTGGGCCCTAATTTTGCTATTATCCATGGTCTCATTTAGGATTTTATCAGAGATTTTGGTATGGTCAGGGCTATTCTTTTTGGAATGGTTTTGGTTTTTTCTGCTTCTAAGATTATACTGTCGGTGAGCTTCTATTATGGCATTTTGAAAGTCTAAGGTAGGATCGTCTAGATCTTCATAGTTGGTCTCATCTTGATGAGGAGAACATAGCTCTTGTTCTTCTGCAGTCAGGTATACCTCGCTTTCATTATCAGACCCTACGAGATTTAGATGATTTTCATCAAGAGGTTCCGTATCCTTATCATCCTCTTCCACATAATTTTCATTGAATGATGGCCTAATTTGTTGGTCATTTTCCCTTGGTCTGTTTTGGGGCTGTTCCCTCCTAAAGTTTTGGTTTCGGTTTCTGATTTGAGGGTTTGGCTGGTTGTCCCTAACAGGAGCTTTTTCATTTATCTTTTCCCACATTTTGGCCATGGATTTGACTAAGTCATCTATTCTAGGATCTAGGGAAGGTGATGAGGTGGAGACCTCGTCTCTATATGTGACCTTCCTTTCCGATCTAGTCCTAGCCCTCTTTTCTGCTAAGTTAGCATCTGCTTTTATGGCTATTTGTTGCATTTCCTCCAAGGTAGGGGGATCCTTATCTCTCAGATGATATGTCATGTCCGGATCGAAACCTTCGAGGAATTTTTCCAAGGCTAGACCAAGTGGAGGTTTGAAATGAGGTGGTAGGGAGTTATATACACTGTTGAACCTAGTACAGTAAGCTTGGACACTTTCCCCATTTTCCCGTTTTAGATTGTTATATTCTGACAGGATTTGAATGGGGTTTCTTCGGATTTCCCACCTATTTCTGAAAACTTGATGTAGTTCGGGGATATTATGGATGTTGTTTGGAGCTAAGCTTTTGAACCATGCTTTGGGTTCACCACCAAGACTTTGGGCAAATATTCTCATTCTGACAGTCTTGTCTTGTACCTCTAGGTATTCATAAGCATCAGTCATTCTACTTATATGCTGTTGAGGTGTGGTGGTGTCTTCTCCAGTAAAGTGTGGGATTTTGTCTTGATATTTTTTTGGGAGAGGAGCTAAAGGTGGTGGTAACACCAAAGGTGCGTACCAGGCAGCCATGACCGGAGCTAATGGATGATGTACAAGATGAGGACTAGTAGGCTGAAATGAAGTGGTTTGAACAGTGGTGGTTTGACCAGGTGTGGCGGATGAACTTGGACTAGTGATCTAGTTTTGAGCAGATCTGGGATGATAGGAGCCAAATTGATAAAGAAGCTGGAAATCAGGAGGAGTAGTGGGTGAAGCTTCTCTAATAGGACTCTGTGGTGGGTTTAGGGGTTCAAGATCGTCAAAGTTTATCTTACTATATGATTTGCTCCTGGGAAGAGTTTGTGATGACTCTAGTTCCAAAGGTGAATCTAGTAGGATAGTGCGATGTTTAGGTACAGATCTTGCTCTACGGATGGATCTACCAGTAGCTAGATGGTCAGTTTCAGAAGCTTGCCACAGAATCTTTTCTGGGTCATCTACTATGATAGGGGGATTTGAGTCTGGATGGGATCTGGTATTGATTCTTCGTGAAGCCAGATTTTAGATCCAGAGTTTAGAGAGAATGGTATTGGTGAATGTTCTGGATGGGTGATTTTTCTAAGGTTCTACTAAGGCGAAGGATGGTGAAAAGTAAAGGGATGGATTAGTGGAGTCGCCAGGTGAAAATGGGTTGTTTTTGTGAAGATAGCTATGGTCCACCAACAATAACTATTCTGAGAATGTTTTTTGATTTTCTGAGTTTTATGTGCAGCCTATGTTTCAAAGTATCCTAGACTTGTTTCAACACTTTGCTAGGGTGATGAGAACAAAAAGAGTTTACTCTAAATGGGTCTATGGACTGCCTGCCTGTTTATGGTACCTAAAGGACCAAAGAGTCTATAAGAGTTTGCTGGACTATTATGTACTCAGTGTCTTATCATCTCCCGCTATGTTAGTGAGTGATGGGATAGGTCTATCGGATAGTAGCCTAGAGTTTGGTGAAATAGTAAGGCTTACTAGAAGTTAGTGGAGTCGCCAGGTGGAAAATCAGTTGTGTTGAGGTATATTTGTATGGTCCACCACCAATACTATCAAAAACCAATCTAAGGGAGTTTTTGTGGTTTTTTCTGAGTTTTATGTGCAGCCTAGGATGTAAGAGTGTTATAAACTTGATTCATCACTTTGCTAAGATGGTGAAACAGAGAGTTTACACTAAATGATTCTAAAGGCTGATGGTCTGAGTTTAGGATTGAAGGACTAAAGAGTCTATAAGAGTTCACTAGACTGTCATGTACTCAGTAAGTCCCACCGTGATCGCCATTATGTTAGAGAGCAGTGGGATAAGTCAATCAGCTAGTAATCTCAAAAAGTCTTTAAAGATGAGGGAAACTAAGGCTTTTAATCACTCAGAGTCCCACCGTGATCACCATTATGTTAGAGAGCGGTGGGATAAGTCAATCAAACAATATTCTTAAAAATAAGGGACTTCTAGAGTTCTAAGGTGTCCTTAGATTGTCACTAACTCAAAGTCCCACCGTGATCGCCATTATGTTAGGGTCCCGTGATTTGGCCGATTGGCTAGCCAAATGATGATGTAACATCAAACCAAGCTTTGGAGCCCAAGGACCTAGCCTTCCTGGACTCAGAGAGGGCTCTCTCTATAAGTGCAAAAGATGTCGGTGTGTTTACTTGCGATGTTCTGATATTAGGCTAGTTATGAAGTGTGTTTTTTGGTTTTTTTAGTTTTTAAGTTTTTGAGGGATGAAACTGATCAAATACATAAACTGGATAACAAGATGTAGATAAATTGGGCTATGGGGTCAAACAGGTCAAGGAAGCTATGAAGTGATGATGTAAAGCTGCTGTAGGGCCGATTTGATTCACGGTAGAAGGGATCTTTGGGCAAAATGGATTAAGTGGACAATAAGTTGGTGAAAGACAAGGGATTTCAAGTGTAACTAGTTAATAGTAGACAATAAACATGTAATAGAAAGCCATTAATCATGCTAAGTATAACTATAAGCTAATTAATACATAGAAATCAAACATTCCAGCCATACATAGAGGTATAAGACCCTCTAACTTCGGGAAATGGCTATCAGACTTTGGGGAAAACACATAAGACAAAATAACAACTCATAAACTACATCGGAACGCCTTAACATAGTATCTAAGTCATTGGGCACTTTGACAAACAAGTTTTCATAGTTTTAGGCAAAGGGCTAGATCGGGACTAGGCCTCCTTGGTTCAACAAGATGATCAACAAATCAGTCAAAGAGAAAGTTTTATGGACAGAACTATGGGCAGCTGATAGGTAGGTTGGGCAAACCTTACATCCTACTCAGCATACATAGAACTTATGAATAAAACTTAGCAACAATACCTTAAGTTACTAAAGAGCAGCTAAGAATTCTTTAGCATAACTAAGGGAGAAGAAAACATCAAGCTATGAAGATTCGGGGATTTTGAGGTGCCTCCATGGGCATGTCTCAAAATCAATCTTTACTGATCTATAGCAGCAAGAAAAATGAAATATGAGTGAAAACTAGAAGACAAAACAACATTAAGAAGCACTATACCATTCTACCATGTCAAGGAATCCATCGACAAGCCTTCAACATTCCTCAAAAGCATCCAAGAGGCAATCCAAACATCATAACTCAAGTGTATTCTTCAAAGCTCATATGACCAATGCATTAATTCTTCTCTCAAGTTCAGCCTCTGATTTACAATGAGAACCATGGGATAAATAGGCTTGAGGGAGGAAAACCTCATGGAGCAACTAGCTATCCCATTGGCCAAGTCAAAATATCTAAACTTGTCCTTGAGGCTTTGCAAAGCCCAAGGCACAAAATATCCCATAAAATATCTAAAAAGCTGCTAAACAAGAGATATATTGACTTTACATCATTTCCCAATGATAAAAATAGCTTAACGCAGATGGGGGAAAAGCGAGTTTTGGAGAGAAAAATTAAAAATACTTCATATTTAGCATGAAAAGGTCCACGACTTGCTGAAAGCCATAGGAAGCCTTCGATGTGAAACGAGGCTCATGATATCTCGTTGGAAAGCTCTCTGTGTCACTTTCCGGGGTGCAACTAGAACCAACTCAATGCGAGTCGAAGTCAATGAAAAGCGCAGCAAAAACAGGCAGCAGAACACACGACCTTGGCAATGAATGTTTTAAGGAGGGTGTTTTTCGCCAATTTGAGGGGGCGAATGATCTTCAAATGCCCTGAAAATCACTGGAGACCTGCTCATGGAATTATGGCATCCATCGGTATCATTCTCCTCCCTTGACAACTCATCAAACTGAAATGGCGAAATTATGAGTTTTTGGCCAAAAACCCAAAAAAACCAAAAAACAAAAAGTTGTCGAAAAAGGCCCAAAATTGGCATGCATGACCCTCAAGGGTCCATAGCAACATGCTCCGAAGCTGAGGCCAAAATATCAAGGGATGATATGCTTTTCCCTTCCTTCCGTGCTAGGCGCTTCCCCTTCAACTTCTTCAATTTCTCTTGTGCTACCTTTAATTTTTGCCTGGCAAACTGATTTAGCTTCTGAAAGTGAAGAGTCCTCTTTATTTGTAGCTCAAGATCCCTGTTCGCCCTCTCAAACTTCGTTTCCAAATTCTGGTTAGCTCTCTCAAGCCATGCTTCTTTGTTTTCCTCAATTTCCTGCTCAAGGAGGGCAGTGAGAGGAAAGGCTTCGAAATGAGCTTGTTCTTCTGCTCTCTGCTTTTCCAAGGCTCTTCTAAGCCCGATGGTCCTAGGCCTCTTCCGCCTAGGCTGGTCTTCCTCCTCTTCATCATCAACCTTTTCGTCATCAAACTCGCAAATGAGCTCTTCAATTCTTGCTTGTGCCTTTTCCGCCTCTTTCTTATACTTGATTGCCCTTGCCTCATGAATAGCTGCATGAAACTTCATTTGTTTGTTTTCAACCTCTAAGAAGTGGTTGAAATTCCTCGCCCTTTGAAGGTCTTCTTGTAACACCTCAATTTGCCCCTCTTTGTGAATGAGGAGGTTTTCAAGGAGGCGGGCCTCATTTTCACTGTCATCGCTTGGGATAGGGATGACAGCTAATTCATCTCCATGCTTGGCACTTTCTCCAATTTTACTTTTTCCTTTGAAAGCCAATCTGGCGCTTTTCCTCCTTGGTATGGTAGAAAATGTCTTTTTGGGCAATTTCCTCTTGCTAGGAGTGACCTTTGTCACTGTTTGGATGGCAGCCTTAGCTTGCTGTTCCTCATCAATGTTTTGTCCAATTTGTGTTTCAAGAGGTGCTTCAATTTCTTGCCCAACTTGCTGTTCTTCATCAACTATCCGCTGCTGCCCCTCAACATCCAAATGCTGCTCATCAATGTGTACCTGTGGCTGTTCATCTTGGGCCTGCTGTCCTTCACTTTGTATCTGCTGTCCTTCATCATCTTCCTGCTGCTCTTCATCATCCATCTGCTGCTGGCCTTCATCCTGTATCTGCTGCTGTCCCTCAATAACCAACTGCTGCTGTTCACTGCCATCTCCTTCTTGTTGCTGTTCACTGCCTTCTCCCTCTCTCTGCTGACTTGGCTGCCCAGTAGTCATTCTGAGTTTTCTAGGTGTAGGCCTACTAGACAAAGGCACTGGGCAATGGACAGGCTGAGTAGGAGACACATGAACAGGAGGGACAGTGGCAAAATCTGAATGGCTGATGAATGAATCCCATGAAACCCCTTTCTTCTCTAGCTGGTGTAAGAAGATAATCTTGATCAAGGAATGATGAAAGAGAGAAGGGATTTGCTGAGGTTGAGCCTTCTTTTGGACAGTAGATGCCATTTTCTCTATGCTCTTGGACAAAAAGTACGGAAGGTTTAGTTGCCTGCTTCGGGTAAAATGCATCAACAAGCGGACATGATAGGCATAAATTCGATTAAACCTCCCTTCACAAGTGAAATATCTCATTATGGCTTTCATCAGTGGAGCATAACTGTCAAGAAGATAGGAAAAAGGGAAAATAACAGTGATGGTTTCCCTATGTTCAGGCTTGATGAAAGGTTTATAATCCTCTAGATCAAGATGAGCTTGTTTAAACCACTTTTCACCATGATACGGGATCTTGGTAGCCTTGGATACATACCTTGGAGAAATTTTGAAATCAGGACCCGCCAATTGGAAGTGTTTGTCCTTGAATCTCAAAGTGCACAAATGTGTTAGTGGCGAAAAACTCTTGACTTCTTCTATCCTCTGGCAGAAATCAAGACAGCCTACTTCATGGAAATTGAAAAGCACAGATGGGTGAGCATTGATTTCTTCTATGGAGATAGGCTCATATCTCTTATGTGGACCGCTCCTGTGATCTTGCTTTGGAGGCATTCTGACTTGAACAAGCTTTGGAAGAGGCAAACTGCCTTCACTGTATGTAAAAATACTCTGCTGGATTGAAACTGGTCACTATACTGCTTGGAAAGAATGGACAATGTGGTTAGGATAGATTGCAACAATGTTTATTTGAATAAACAACCTCTGCTCTTCTTAAAAACAGCCCTTCACCTCTGGATGCACCTCAGCCAGGTAAATTCCTCAATAGGACACCATCAGTAAAGATGAGACAACATGTTGTGTCAATTTCCTGTATACAGTGTTAAGCAATCACTCCTCTTATGAATTTGTTAGAGGCCAACCAACACTTGTATTTGTGTCTCTAAGACCAATCTTCAAATATTAAAACCCTGCTCTTCAGAAATGGTCTTCCTCTTGAAAAATATCACAGTCAACAGCTCTTCAAAATGATACAATGTAGTGAAAAGAAGGGCAGACCTAGGTTAGGTGAAATATCAGTGCACAGTGTTTTATGAAGAACACCTTTCACTTGTGAAGTTTAAGAAATCAACCACCACCTTTGTACCTCTGTCTCCAATGTTAAAATTTAATCATCAACAACCTGTCCTTTAGAAAGTGGTCCTGCACCCTTTTTAACAATATCTCAGTCAACACTTTTCAGTAGGAAATAATACAGTGAAAGAAGGGCAGTCTGCTAAAAGAGTGTGCTGTGAGAAAATGCTAAAATCACTCTGCTTTTTTTTTAAGTCTTAGATGTCAACCAATACACCTAGCTCCTTGCTCAAGGAGGCTTTCAGTCATTAACAATCCTGCCCTGTATAGGTGTGCCACCTTTCAACAATTTGCATCCCTAGCAAACCACCATACATATTCTTAGACTGTCAATACACAAGATTGGAGCGAAAATGATAGAGTTTTTAGAAGACCACAAGCTTTTAGGCAAAAAATGTGTGAGTTTTCTCTTTCAAACAAAAAGAATGTCAAAACCCCTCTCACTGAGTGCACTTCACTGTTTTAATAATGTGGAAATGTTTGGATAACAGTGTGAAAGGTTCCTCTTCAGACTTAAACCTGTCTTTCTACAACAAAACCTCCCTTTAATCCAAACACAGTTCTTTACAGAAAAACCTATGCCTTTCGATTGTTTTGAAGATGAAACAAACTGGCTCTTAATCTCAAAAACCAAGTATCTCTATAGGTGTTCTTTGAATGACAAATTCAGCTCTTTATCATATTTCAATACTTCAGATCATTGTGTAGAAAGGACTGCTTTTAGCTATGATGACAAGGTCAGAAAGTTTTTGAAAGTTTTTTGAAAACTCGGACAAGCAACCCCGTAATTTGAATCAGCTTTGCTCTAACCCTTTCTCTCACACTGCAGTTCGAAACAGTCCTTTAAACCATTCCTGTCCCTTAGCAAAACTTTGAAGTCGAGGGGGGGAATATATAAAAATACCTTTCATTTTGATGAACAATCCTTGTGCAGGGCTGGAGTAGCATCGAAACCTTCTAAAACTTGCGCGGCACTCTTTTGAAGCTAGAACGTCGCTCAAGAAATCTCCTGTCGGGTCGGCCTGTCGGGTGGTCGGGCGGCCTGTACAGGCGCGTCGCGCCACTGTACAGGCGCGTCGCGCTTACAAAGGCGGCCCGTGTAAATGCTGGCCCAGGCGCGTCGCGCAAACACGCAGGCGCGTCGCTCGGCCTCAATCGAACAGAAAAACTTCAATTTGCTCAAAAAATGCTTTGATGCTTGGGGACTGCGGATTGTACGCTGTTTTGGTATATATCCTTTGACAATTTCAAAGTCACATCGACTTTTATTTAAGGGGTACTCCTTTTTGAAACGTTTTCGGCCATAGGAATTATAACTCCTTTAAAGAATGTCAATATAATTTTCAACTCCTTTTCAAAGAAAACAAACACAGTTTTTTCCTCAAAAGGTCAGAAATCTGTCTATTCGAGCATATAAGTCTGAGTGATGATTCTTGTTGATTTTGTCTTCTTGGTGATATTTCAACACTGCTATTTCAAATTTTGAAAAATAGCTCAACAATCTTTATATCGTTTCTGCCACTGTTCTTTTGAATAATAAAAGGTTGTGCTTCCTTTTAACCTATCAAACAATGATCATATGCTGAATGACCTTTTGAACATAATGAACAATAACTCAAAAGGAGATATCCTCTTGGTGATGGAATTCAAAAGCCCTGTCTGCTGGTTCTCTTTCCATGTATTTCAAAGTTTTCCAAAACTTGGATAATGACCTGTGACAAAATGTCTTGACTGTTCCCCTGCTTTGCAGAAATGCCTCCTCTTTTTAAGCTCGATTTTGACAGAATCTAGCAGATGCCCTTTGATTGGATTTGCAATAGTGAAGTACTTTATGGGTTTTGAGTGTTGCCCAGACCTAATAAAACTCATTTCCAAAAACCCTGTCTTAATCTGCTGATGGCTATATGATGAGCAGGCTTTGGCAAAAGTTCTTTTTGTTCATGGTGGCAATCCCTGCTTCCAGGTGATACACAAGCTCCTTTCTGGACTGTAAGTGCACTCTTTTGGTTGCATGCTTTCACACTATACTTCTCTGTTTACTCAAAAGGAGCTCTTTTAGACTTCTGGGCCAGTGATAGTGGAGTACCCTTTAACCATTTCCTTTAAAGAAATTGCTCCTTTTGGTATTAATGCATGCATATATTCAATATTGTCTCTTTTCCACTACAGGTACAGTCTGACAGACAACTCTTTTAAATAGGGAAACCAATACCTTTGCATCATAAACACTATCACTTACCTGTGCAATGACTTCTATTCAATTTTTTGTATCCTTCCACTGCATTTTTAGATCAATCAGTTTCCAACAACCTGCACTAGTTTTGGCCATCTGCTCATACATGGAGGAGGCTCTTCATCAGGTAAGGTATCCGAAGGTTGCTTTGACAAATCTGTTTGACACAGATTTTCTCTGGATGTGATGGTAAGTGAGCCTCTTTGAAAAACATCAATATTAGCATCTCTACTTGCAATCATCACTGTGTTTCAGAAGAAACCCTAGCCAAAGTGACATTGTCTCTCTGCACTGCTCTAAGGGTGACTGAAATATTATCATTTGGTTTGGTCATCTCATGACAGATTACTTGACAAATAGTTTCTGTGACTATGGAGGTCAGTGCCTTTTGAAAAACCAAGAACTTTCTTTATGTCTGTGTAATGGCATTTTTGTCAGCATTTATTCTATTTGATCTTGTGGAAAGCGGGCTTCTTATGATTGGAAGTTTTACTAATGACAGGCCTTTCTAAAGTTAAACAATTCACATGACTTGAAAGCTTCAGATGACCTCTTTTATCAGACCAGACTCTTTTCTCCTTTGAGCTAGCATATTTCAAACTCCATTCCTGTTATGATCATCAGTCACATTCATAAAACCTGGAGTCTCTGTTTCATTTGTTCAGTTCAAGGCAAACCTGGACTTTTGCAATCTTCCAAGTCAGTATTGGCCAGCACCCTCTGCTTGTGGATGAAGGAGGCACCCTAACCCTCTGCTTGTAAATGAAGGAGGTTCTGGGCCATGACAATTTGCTAGTTTGCTGTGACAGTGGTGTCTTTCTGTGATTTTCATGCTGGGAAGAACTGTAAAGTCTGGATGAGTAGCTTTCTGTTTTGCAGACATATCTCAGGCTCAAGTTACATTTAGAAGCAGCTGTTCCTCTAACTGTAAATTCAAGCATTTACTCCATGAGATGAAATTATATTTCCTGCCTTTGTAGAAACCATAGAACACTGTGAAGAACCTAATAGTCAGCTTGAGGTTGGGTTTATGCAGTGCTGAGATCTAGGGGATGTGAGTGGCGCGACTTAGGGCTGCTTGTCAAATTAATTTGCAAAGTAAGAGGTCAGTCATGGTAGGTCTGTTGCAGATGGAGGCTTTTTGGCTTTTTGATGGTTGCCAAGGATGAAATGTCTTAAAGCGCCACTTCATAACATAGGGGAGACTTTTGAAACAGATGTGGATTTGCCTTTTAAAGCTGATGGGCAGATCAAGAAGGCTGAAGCTAAATAGGATAGTGATAATGAGGTTTTTGATTTTGCCAGGGGTGGACTAAAAAGGTAGAAAGGCGAAAAAGTTTTAGGAGGGTTTTCTGGATGACATATTGACATAAGGAAATCAGTTTCTAGAAAACTCAGCTGTAGATATAGTCATCATTAACATGTAAAAAATACTGATGGCTAACACATTCATCATCCATATTGGGGTGAGTGGGTGAGGATGATAAGCAAGGGGTTGCATGACCACTTGCAGATTTATGATATGGGCCAACAAGCTTGGTTACGTTGGTTGCCCTTGGGGTATTCCTGTCACTACCCAAAGGCTCCTATTCCTTTGATCCATGCCTTGAGGAACACTTACGAAATGAAGAAGGAGGCATGACTGCGCTGGTTTCTCTTGGGTGAGTATGGTTACCACCCAATAACTCATATTTTTCTGATTCATGCCTTATGTATCAATAATATAATGCAGCAAAAGAAGGCATGTTCATTTTGGTTTCACTTGAGAGAGATTGGCCACCACATGACATCTCCTATGTCTATGTGTTTTGTATTGGGTAAATCTTGGCATGATGCTCTCATGATGTGCATTGATGATGTTTCTTTGTATTGGGCTGATGTGACATTCCATATGTCCATTAGTATGTTTTTTCTTCATGATGCACACGAGGAGGAGAGAAATCATCAAGATCTCTTATTTCTTTGGTTGCTTTTGGGGGGGGGTTGGCTTGTCCATCTTACATGGAGGAGATGGAGGATGGCAGCAAAGGGCCTTACTCCGGTGGTTACTATTAGGAGAATATGGTTTGACATATTTTTCTACCCATATAACTCCTTCCCTTATTCTTTTGCATAATGTTGGAATGATGCTTGGATCCAACAGGGACAACAGGGCTAAGGAAGAGAGCATATCAATGCTCAATCAAATTCATAAAACATGGGATGAAGAGATGTATGGTGAGATGGAGCTTTTCCTTTGTGGAAATAGCTGCTTTATTTTATGTATCTCATGTATTAATGATGAATTTGGAACTCATGTGGTTGTCACTTGGTACTTCACGATGGAAGGAGGACATCTAACCATACAATTAGAGGTCATTCTATATGTTTTTGAGCGACAAATTTGGAACCAAGCATATATAACACATTGCAGCAAATGGAGGAAGCCTTCCTTATTTGGATGCCATTTGGAAGAGAAGAGATGGCTTTGCATCTAATTTTGGAGTTGCTTGAGGACAAGCAACATTTTTCCAGGGGGGACTGTAATATTCCCAAATTTTCACCTGATATTTGGAATATTAGAGTCCTTGATTTTCTTAATGAATTAAGTAAATAAAAGGGTGGAGGGCCCCATAATCCTAAGTATGAATAAATATCCACTTTTGTGTGTGTGAATGTGGATTAATTAAGCCTAGATCGACATAATAAGGTGGTTTAGCAACTACTAATGTGAATGAAATTGGAGAACCTATCTCATTAATGAGATAGATCATGGAGGTTGACACAGTCAACTAAGATCTTGAAGAGATCAAACAGAAGGTTGATTCAGTCAACTAAGATCTTGAATATGTCAAGAAAAGATCATGGGACATTCATGATAAAGTGATGGAGGATGTTGTGCAAACAAAGCACACTTGATGGAGAGGGTGTACATTGCACCTAGACATGATGGTTGATTTGGTCAAACAACACAGTCAAACTTGGAGGATCTTGTCCACATGCACTGCACAGTCTAGATGAGGGCCAAGGCTTGGGAAGGCTCAAACATTATATAAAGAAGATGAAGACAAGGATGGAGAGATGCTGATTTTTTTTAATGTAAAGATATTTTTAGATCTGGAATTGTCATGTGACATTCCATTGCTTTCTCGGACTGTTTAGCAGAGATTGCAAGTGTTGTTTAGCACAGGGTGTTCCTGGTCGGGAATCCCACCTCTTTCTTAGAGTAGCTCTAGAAATATTATTGTACTTCATTCTACATCAGGAATTGGTGCCACATCTCTTTTCCTACTTTCTGCAGAACAATCATATTCATAAATTGTAGATTTCTGAAGATCAGTTTGGAAGGTGGAAGTTTCCTTCAGTACTTCAGCTGGAGAACTGGTGAGGGTTTATTCCTATCACCTTGGGCTTATAGATAAGCTTCCAAGAGCTTCATTTTAGATTTGGCATTAGGCCAAAAGTTATTTACCTCCTAGCAACAGTATTTCCTTCAGGAATTACACTATTCATTTTGCAGATAAAAAAGGAGGAAGGAAGTTACTAGCATTTCAGCTAGTAATCATGTGAGGGATCATCTCCTCACATTGCCATCATATTTCCATCAGCCTAGAGTTTATTGTATCATTTTTCAGCAGGCAGAAGGCCTCTCTTTCTCTCATAGCTAGTTTTTATTGGCAGTTGTGTTGCAGCAGCTGCAATCATTACTGGAGGATTGAGGAGCTATATCTAGAGCTTCTAGCTTGTAGATATGAAGAAGGGATCAAACCTTCTAGCTTAGATTTGATCTTGCAACATATTTCAGCCATCTATTTGATAGATCTAGCTTCAGATTTGTATTTCCCATTAGATCAAGGATCAAATCCTAGGGAGGTGATTTCCCAAAGTTGTAGATCTAGAAAATCCTTTTTGGGTTATCTTGGGAATCCATCACATTGGCCAGATCTTGATTATTGGAATCATCTAAGCTCCATACCTGAGTAGATATGCATTTTCCTTTTTAGCCTGCAACTATATGTTCATATTCTGCTGAAGGGACAGCGTAGTATTTGCTTTAGTGCCTCTCTAGTTATGTTGTACCTATTGTAGCATGTTTGCTGGGTGATTCTAGACCAACTTTTTGGCTAGATCTACTCATATTTTGTACATTGTATAACTGATTCTCCTCCAATATAATAAGCTAGCTCAGCTTCTCTGTAAATTCTGATGTTTTCTTAAGATTTATTGTTTACTTTGCTGCAGTTCTTATATTATGTTTCAGTATTACTGCATTCTCCCTTTTGGGATATTACACAATAGGAATTCCACTCATCCACAAAGAACCACTTATCACGTTGGAAGAAATCTCTCCTCCTACAACACACCATTGTACCAGTAGGAGAAATGAATGGATTCTGGGGCTGTCATTAATCCTTTTTTCGATAACCAATTTTCCATAGTTTTGAGTTTCTTATATACGTGGTTGATTTTTTTATTATTATTAAAAGCCTTCTTTAAGATTCCTATAAGGAGCATCTAGTTTTCTAAGTTTGTGGTGGCAATGTTTTCCCTAACATTTATCCACTCAATGATACATTTCACATCCCCTAGGATAGAAATGTTTTCAATTTGTAACCTCATTGCATTGTCTGAAAGTTTCCACAAACTGATAATCTCAGCCCTGGTATTTGTACCCCTATTTCCATACCAATAAAAATGAAATTCCACCCCAAGGATGATGCAGATTACCGCCCCACAACCACTTTTTCCCTGTTGAGAACTTCCATTGAATTACCCAACTGGGGGAGTATCCTAGAGGTCTACTCATATTGAGCCCCTAGATCGTTGTGTCTTCGTAGGCTGCTTCACACACTCCTAATAAAAAACACAAATGCGGGAAGAAGTACGACTAATGTCCAGTTGACTATAGAAATTATATACAAGATGCATGTAAATATCCAGATTCTCCTAATCTAACAATATTTATCTTCTTGCTAAATACAGAATCCTTCCATTGTTAATATTTTGCGGAAATTTAAAAACTCAATTGCAAACACATGAAGCAATAAAAACAATCGCACATAACACAGTTGTTTAACGGGAAAGCCTGAAGCTAAAAACCCCAACTATCATATATTATGTATCATGGAGATCATGTAACAATCTCATACAAAGATTAGTACATCAAGCTCTATGTACAATCAATCGTCACATAGTAATCAGAAGAAATCTGCAAATCCATGCACTGATTTCTTGCCACCTGATAGCCTACCTCCACTGTACAATCCCTGCTGAAGAAGACCCCTGAATGAATTCGAATCTACCTTGCTTGCACTGTGCAATCATCATTGGCAACTCCAATGTGTGTGTGATGCAATCAATGCATCGCTATAGTCACAACTGATAGTCCATCTTGCGCTTTCACTTGTCTCTGCACTAGGTCTCCACTGGAACTGACATGCACTGTAGTTAACTGCTGTATTTGATCAGTTGATTAATGAGTTATTATTTGTGAATTAATTAACTAATTAATTCACTCCACTCTCATAGTGTATCATTCAGTTAGACTAGATACAACTAGCTCAACTGAGTTTAACTCCATTAACTGAGTTAAATTGAATAACAACTCCATGAACTACTTTTCCAACTTTGTCATAAATTTTCCACTTTAGTTCTAACTGAGTCCTCCATGCATGAACCACCAGTAAACCCTAGAATTGTGTAATTCCTTCAGCCCATTGATTTGCCAAATCTGTACACTGAAATTAAGTGCTCCAAGAGAATAAGTTGATGTTTATTGTTGGATTATTATTAAGATCTAATAATAATCGACACTTCTATTTTTAGATTGACGATCTATAAATAGACTTCGCCCAATATTCTAAAAATAGAATTTCATCTATTTTTCCAACTTGACCAACCATCCACAAATATAATCTTACAACTTCTAAAATATGATCACCATGTCTAAAAATAGACTTACACCTAAAAATAGCATGTGGGCCCACTTAGTGAAGGTGACTTATTTTCACTAAGCTTCATCATCTTGTTGAATCTCAACATTGACTACCCTGAAATATGATCACATTTCTTGCACATCACATTTCACATATGACAAAGAATGGGATGAACTTGTATTGTGCACTTCTTCTAAAGTACCACTTGAGGCTTTCTTCCATTGAATTAAAGGACCATCCCCTGTGTATATGAAATTATTTCAGGACAAGAGTCCATATCGTGATGGGAAATGGGCATTGTAATAATATATGAACCCCACTCTCATTGGAATCCCTACAAAAGTAATAACGACCCGTACCACAAAAGCCACATTTTCTCAAATTATTTCAAGTTAGGATTGTATTCTTCCACGTTAGCCAAACAAAAATAATACTCTTCAATGGGACAGACCAAGTCCATGCCTCTTGAATCTAGCATTTGTTCCTATTTTTATGTACTTAATTTTGAATGAAATTGTATACTTCAACCCCTATCAACTGACCCTCCTTCATAAAACTATTCCAATGGAAATCCCCCTCCTCATCACCGTGAGTAATGCCTGTTAGGATAAGATTAACCACATATTTTTTCCATCAAACTACCTGTCCCTCCACAAGGCTTATCGATTCCTTCGATTTCCAAATGAGATAATAAAAAGGATCATCCCGTAATCTACCATATATTTGGGCAAGAAAAAATATACCTTTAGCATGTAAAGAGTCTATTAGATCCCTAGGAAGATTATAATTCACCAAGCCATGAATGGGGTCAATTCCCGTAAGGATCCTGCCACCATTTTTAAAGTGCCACTGGAGATTACTTAACAACCACATTTTAATTTTTACAAATCCATTCCAAATATATGACCCCTATTTCTTAACCTCCCATTCAAACCTTTCCCAACTAGTAAAATCCAATTCATTCAAATATTTCCCTTTTATTATGTCTTTCCATATGCCTTTTCCCCTTATGGCGCCTCATAGACTCTTTATCATTAATTCCCATCCAAAGCTCCTAATGTCCAATGACCACTTCAAGGAAAAGACCCTCTAGCGGAGGTTATAAATGAGGTTTTTAGTGTTATAAAATTGGACAAATTTGTCAAAAAAACATTTGCTACAACTGTCTGTTTATGGTTACGGAGGTTTTGGCAGAGATTTTAACGAAAATTCAACACAACTAAAAAAAAATGGGCGGCTGGAGGTTATTACAGATTTTTTTTTTCATCGATGCACTACTCTGGATTTAACGCACCGGTGCGTACATGTAGAAGGTGCCCCGGGGTGATCGAAGGAGAATGCACTGGGCCGTTAAGGTATAAAATCACACCAGGCATAGTGTTGGTGATACAACACATGAGGCATTGGTCTTGGGATTTGTGCGGTGCCCATAGGTCGTATCAACACACCGGTGCGTAAACTTATAGAAATGCACCGGTGCGCAATATCACACAAATGCACCAAGATTTATAATTGGTATCGGTATTCATGCGGTGCCCATAGGTCATACAAATGCACCAGCACGTATAGGCACATAAAAGCCCTGGTGCGTAGTATCACATAAACGCACTGAGATTTATAATTGGTATCGGTATTCGTGCAGTGCCCATAGGTCGTACAACGACACCGGTGCGTATAGAAACATAAATGCACCGGTGCACCGTACCGCACAAACGCACCGATATTTTTAATTGGTTTTGGTATTTGTGCAGTGCCCATAGGTTGTAGAAACGCACCGATGTATAGTAACTGACACGCACCGGTTTTCATTTTGTATTTTAAGAAACATCGACCTACAACAATGCAATTATTGTGATTGTTTTAAATTCATTATTCATCAAAAGTCGACACATATTATAACAATATTCATATCAATTAAATTTTTATTACCGCATTTGAATGTGATGTTTGGATTAATTTGTTATATCATATCATAATTATTGTGGTTTTTTAAAATTCATTATTCATCGAAATTTGACACATATATATCTTATAACAATATTCATATGAATTAAATTTTTATTAGTGCATTTGAGAACGACAATGGAGAATGCAATAGAATAAATTAAAACATATTTTATTATATATATATATATATATATATATATATATATATATATATATATATATATATATATATATCTGAATAAGACAGCCTTGTCATACAAAATGGGACAGTTATTGGTATCCCTTTGTCTTTCAATTGGGACACTATGTCCATTACATTAAACAAAATGTCTTATTTCACAGAAATATTTCAAAAAATACAACGCCTTGCTTTGATATCCAAACATAGTGATCATCATTCTTCGCTTGAACTGTTTTCACTGCTAGAGCTACCTTCATGACTTGGGTTATTTTCAGGAATGTTTTGTTCACGATGTTGATTGTTTTCTTCTTCTTCACCTTCCCTCTACAAACATAAAAATAAACTGAAATGTATGTATATACATTGGTGAGAATACTGAAAATTGCAATATTAAATAATATACATCAATGTAAATCGAAAATAAAAATGGCGTACCATAGCAATAATTGACTCATAAACTACACACATTCTTTCAAAACCATATACCATGCCATCTTTCAAAATTTCATCTGTTGGCACAGTTCCATACTTTGTTTCCTGCATGTTTTATGCCCCATAACAAATCATATATTTAATATAAAAGATATTTTTGTTCTATAAATGATAGACGGAGCTAAGTAAAATAAGATCGATAGATGCTTACAAATTCCACAATTAATTTCTGATATGCCAACATATACTCACAACCCATATTTAACCCAATTTCAATCAATTCCTCTGATGGTTCTTCTTTGTATGTTAGCACCTGTTTGAAGACATTCAATGATGATTTTTGTAAAACAAATTAAAAAAATACAAAAATGAAATCTAGTTAAGTTTTTATAAGGAAGTTACAATTACTCACAAACTTAGATATCAACCCTTTTCTTCCTTGTGGTCCTGTTTTATGTGCTGAATGGGTTTCATTTTCTTTTCTTTTCTGCAAGAAAATACTTGAAAATTAATATTTAATGCTAAATTGTTTATTTATTGTACCCAATGATCGAAAAATTCAATGATTACATATTACATTTGAAGCACGTTGTTGTTGAGATGGATCCTCTAGCGATGCAATTTTGTCCATTTCTTTGACCATTTCCTTGTACACCTTTTTGGACATTCCTACTGGCATATTTCTGATATTAGCTCGTTCATCTTTTGAGATTTTCAAAATCTTCCTGAAAATGTAACATGAAAATAAATTATTTAATTTTTATATTGATATATGAAAAGTAAATATAACATAGTGATATTTATAAATAATTATAGACAAACATTTAAAGGAATACTACTTTTTCATTCCTTTTTTTTTTTTTGTACCTTTTTGCTATTAAAATTCTGACATGTCTCATTCACCAATTCTCTAGAAACTCTTCCTGTAGTTTAGATAAAATTTGGTTCTTGGAATCATTGGATTGATTTTTGTATTGTAAGTGAAAGAACGTCTATACATTCGTTCCACTAGATCCCTCAAACTTTTGTAAAAGCTTTTCCCCCTTTCGTTAACTTCCAGCACCACTCCAGATGAGCTAAGGAGAAATTCATTTTCATTTGCATGTTCTATTTTTTTTCTTTTCTTAGAACAACATTCATTTTCTGATTTGTTGGTCCCTGTAGAACATTAAACAGATGTGAATTAATATACTGTTTGACACATGTTATCTAATAATTTTAATTATATTATTAATGAAAATTAAAAAAAGAAACTCATACTGGATTGATAGTATTTTTTCATTCACCTGATTCATCCTTTTGCAATTTTTCTCAAGCTTTTACGCTCTTCTGGTCCTAGATTAGAAATAATCTTGTCGAGCTTCGTCATTTTGTGGCTCTGCATGATACACAGTAAACAATACATATTAGTTAAACTTACATATAGTTCAAAAATAATATTTTTTGTAAATAATTTACAAAGAACTTGCCTTTTTTACTTTTCTTGATGTGTTATCAATATTTTTGTTACTTGATCACTTGTCAGTCATTTCTTTATCAATCTCAAATCTGTACCATATCATTCATTAATATATTTATAAATAAATTGTCAACTTTTCAGGTAAAAAATAATAATCTCAAGAAACCGGTGTGCCATTCATGGTGTACGCACCGACTCCGGTGCGTGGGGGTCTTCGAAACACACCACATAAACAGTATAATAGACCGTTCAATGCTCTATGTCAATAAGGAGCGTCGGTACATTACATGTCAACCACCACACCGATTAACCATGATAAAATAATAAATATAGTCCAGTGTTATTTTTTGTACCATAAACCGGTGCCATATTTTACATATGGCGCACTGAAAATAATAATTATTTTTTAATGTTTTATCACTTTACTTTCGCGGTGCGCTTGTACAATACAGAGCACCGGTGCGCTAGGTTATGTTGGGCGCACCGATGAAAAAAATAAATCTGTTTTTTTAAATTCACGCAAGGGCCAACATGGATTGGGATCCGACTATGCAAATCGTCCCGTCGATTGGATGTCTTAGGTATATATTTAACAATACAAACCCTATAAATCTAAATTGAAAAGCCCTAATTCTAAAATCACAGAAAGAGGGAGAAGAAAGGGCAAAAACAAAAAGAATGTAGGGTTTGCATTTTTTGAAAGTGTAATTTTTTTTTTTTTGTGAAACAGAACGTTCGCAGTGCGCCATAATAAAATAGTGCACCAACTGCATATTTTACAAATGGCGCACTAAGAAAAAATATTTTGTTTTTGTAAATTTTTATCACAGTACTTTCATGGTGCGCTAAGTTACGCAAGGCGCACCGATGAAATATATATATATATATATATAAATTTACGCAAGGGCCAACATGGATTGGATCTGACTATGCATGTCGTCCCGTGGGTTGGATGTCTAAGGCTTATATTTAGCAATACAAACCCTATAAATATAAATCTAAAAGCCCTAATTCTGAAATCACAGAAAGAGGGAGAATAAATGGGAGAAACAAAAAGAATGTAGGGTTTGTTTCTAAAATGGAATTTTTTTGTGCGAAACAACGCATTCGCGGTGCGCCATAATGAAATAGTGCACCAGTGCCATATTTTACATATGGCGCACTGATAAAAAAAAAAATTGTTTTTTTAATTTTTTATCACTGTAATTTTGTGGTGCGCTATGTTACGCAGGGCACCCCGAGGATAAAAAATCTGTTTTTTTTTTTTTAAATTCAAGCAAGGGCTGACATGGATTGGGATCCGACTAGGCAAGTCATCCTGTGGGTTGGCTGTCTTACGACTATACAAACCCTATAAATCTAAATTGAAAAGCCCTAATTTTGAAATCACAGAAAGATGGAGAAGAAAGGGAAGAAACAAAAAGAATCTAGGGTTTGTTTCTAGAAATGGATTTTTTAATTTTATTTTGTTTCTGAAAACTGCAGAAAAAAGTAAAAAAACAATAAACTTTATTCATGAGATCGTTTGAAATTCTATGCTACGGGGTTTGAATCACCAAAGGTTTGGAATTCTTATTGTCTTAATACTTCTGTTCGAACCTATTTCCCTACTCCATAATGCTCTCGTGCTCTGTTTGCTACAGGTATGTCTCCTGCAAATCTATAGCTGAAATGTTTTGCAAAAATAGTGAAATAATGCAAAGAGTTTAGTATTTAAAGAAATGTTTTATGAAATTATATTTTCAAAAATATTTTGTCGCCCATTTTTCAATTTACCATTTTTTTTTCACTTAAATAAAATAAAGTTGCGCTTTTTTTATTTGAGATTATTCGTCACCGGTGTGTCCCTTAATCACACCGCACCGTTGCGTCTGGATATAAAACAACACAGGTGTGCATTACCAAAAACACGCCGGTGCAATGATCTGTACATTAGGCACCAAAATTACATTTATATGTGTGCACCAAAATTTATTGTTGTTTTGCTCAAATACAGGGAGAAAATATCATAATTATATCGAATGGACAATTCTTCAAAATCCAGCTCGTTCCATAAAATTTCTGAAAGTCCATCACGGAGTTCTCCCTATTCATCTTGAGACGTAATATTTACTTTACATTTTATTTATATTTTCATTATCTAATTGAATTTATGTTTTTTATCCATGTAGTCAATCATGCACAGCTTAATTAAATTTATAATGTATACAAATTTGCAGGTTCATGCAAATTCAGCATCGAGTTTAGATGCACAAAATATTCAAACTGCTCCAAAACGTTGGAAGTTCTTATCAGGAGCTACATATCGCAAGGCGCATTTGGTAGATGAAAATGGAAAGCTGTTTCACTCTGCCAATTGTAACAATATTGCATCTTCTAGCCACAATCCCGGGACAATGATGGTAATAATTATAATTGTTTGGTATATATATTGATTAATATGT
This sequence comes from Pinus albicaulis, assembly GCA_034641835.2. Taxonomy (NCBI): domain Eukaryota; kingdom Viridiplantae; phylum Streptophyta; class Pinopsida; order Pinales; family Pinaceae; genus Pinus; species Pinus albicaulis. Next base: position 1,510,926,690 of record CM076579.1, on the reverse strand, counting down.
AATTATTTCAACTTCAAACCAATTTATAATCATGCAATATTGTCAGCATGGTTACTAATTGATATCATATATTTTGTGCTAATCATGTTTAAATAATTTTTTTTAAATTATTAAGATTCTAGTGATGATGAACGACCTACCTACCATTTTCCGTTGCACCCCACGACAATGTCAAATCGATATAAGACTAAATTAAGAGAACAAATCGGAGAGGAACGATACCAAAAATGGTTGAATCAACCACTGATTCAATTCCCACTACGTCCAGATTCACCAATGAGGAATGACTACAGCAATAGTAGTTCTTCACAAGTTGGCAATGGAGGCAATCAAATAGAGGTTGGTATGGATGATTACTTAAGGGATACGACTGCCATGGAGACAATGTTGTTAGATGCATTCCAAAACGATGATCAGCTAGGGGATGATGCTTATATCGCTGACACCTTTTTCGAAAGCCTTAAATTTGCTTCCACCACCCCTCTCTTTGGAATTGGCGATTAGTCAAAGTCTACCCAGTTGGGGAAAACAATGTTACTGTACAACTTGAAAGAAAATTTTGACTTTTCGAATGCATGTTTCTCGGAAATTTTGAGGTAAGTTACCATAAAGTACTCCCTTATATAAATTTGAAATACAATCAGTACACTACAATGAACATTAAAAATGGTAAATTTTATGAACGTTAATAATTATATCGACATTAATGTACATTTATTTATATATTTTTCCATGATCACCAACTACAGGTTATTCAAAGATAAGGTTTTTCTGAGTGATAATGCCTTTCTCGGTAGCTGTGAAGAGGCAAAGAAATTGTTGAAAATGTTGGGTGTTGAGTACATATCATATCATGCAAGTCTAAATGATTGTATTCGGTATAGAGGAGAATATGCAAACAAAAATATGTGTTCGAAATGTGGGCATGATAGGTATGATAAATAAAAAATAAGTGTAAATCACGCACTGGTCCTCATTTTAAGATATTGAGGCACATGCCTATAATCCCAAGGATTCAAAGGCTCTGTCATTGCAAAGAATTAGCTATGTTGCAGGGATGACATGCCTCACACACAAGTGAGTTGGGAGTTATGTGAATCCCAACTGATTCAATAGCCATGAAGCATATAGAGGATACATGGCTCGAAAAATTCAAGGATGAAGTACGAAGTCTACAACTCAGCATAGCCATGGATGGTGTCAACCCTTATTCCCTCAAGAACACCAACTATTCTGTTTGGCCTATAGTAGTGATCAATAACAATATCCCCCCATGGTTGTCCGTGAAGAATAAACATCTTATGTTGGCTCTCATAGTCCCTGGTAGAAGACAAGTGAAGAATATGGATGTCTACTTACAACCACTGGTAGATGAATTGAAGGAATTATGGGATGGGATAAATGTATACGATGTATGAAGACCCATCGTAGTAGAGAGGAGTTTTATGTTGTATGGCATATGTGCTTACACGACACATGATTATCCAGGATTAGGAGTTTGCTCTTGTAAATTACACGTTTAATTTATTGATTTGTTTATATATGTAACAATATTATTTCACATATTAGTTATTTAATTCATTGTAATATTTGTTATGATCTTCATGATTTCTTTAATGTGCCATGCATATTAATTAATGTATACAAATATAATCTTGCAGGTCTTGTAAAAAAAGGGTATTTTGGATGTAAATTTTGTGGACCTTCTCTGAAAGCTAGATGGTCCAAGGACCTACGAAAGCCAGTGTATGATTTCTCGAGGGTATTCGTACCAGAAGAACACCCTTACAGAAGAGTAGCATCCGCTTTTAATGGTAAACGAGAGAGAACCCAAAGGCCTCCAATAATGACACCAGCTGAATGGCTTAGAGCATATGAGAGAGAGAAGGAGAATCAGTTCATAGAAATGTTTGATTCAAATGGGGAGCCTATGTTCTATGATCCAGATTTCTTCAACACCTATGTTGAGAAATTTCCCTTTGGGATGAAAAGGAAATCTATCTTTTATGGCCTCCCATATTGGGAGCATCTTAAGATTAACCACTTATTAGATCCCATGCATATATTTAAAAATGTTTCATCTTCTTTATGGAGGCACATATCATCGAAAAAAAGTGACACATTGGCTGTTAGGAAAGATCTTATCACTTCAAAAACTAAAAATAAACATTGGCCAAGATGATTAGAAAGTACGAGATCAGAGCCAGGCACTGGTCCCTCTAATTCATGGTTTTTCAAAGAAGGTGATGTCCCATGGATTTTAAAAAAAGATGATATTTATTTGGCAAAGGAAGTTATAATGGGTGTGAGGGTGTCAACTTCATACGGGTCTTCACTACGACGCTGCTTCACCATGGATGACCATTTGTCGGGGTTGAAATTGCATGACCATTTGAATCTTATAAGAGTACGTATAATGTCAAAAGCATGATTTTATTATTTTTTATATTAATAAATTTTATCCCATGCAGAGATCATAAAACATAACTAATTTTCTATATTATTTCACTTGTTTATAACTTTGCAGTGTCATTATCCTTTGTTCGTGTGTGGGTGTGTGAAACATGAATTCCCTCAAGACCTAGGACGTGCCATATCTAAATTATCTGCATTTGTATGTTGGATCACATCAAAGGAGATTCATGTGGCTAGCATTACATGGTGGCATCAAGAGATAGTTGAGATTTTTTGTATGTTTGAAAAGGAACTGCCGATGAGTGTAGTATTCCAAATCTGGAACAATGCAACAAGCCTGCTGAAATAATGACTCTTGGGATATTGATGCATAGAAATGCGTTTACAGCCCTTGTATCCCTTAGATTAGCAGATCTGGGGTCTAGATCCAAAAGTGGAGCAAAAACAAATCAAACTAGGTGTGGTAAAAAGATCTCCCACCACCTAGTTTAGCTAAAAAACACCCTACAAGAGGGGCTGCAACTATGTACAACAAACTGCTTCAGAAATAGCGCAGTCTTGGACAGTATGAGTAGGAGGCCATAAAATATGATTAACTTATGAGTATACAGCAGCAAATCAGAATTACAATGAAGCTCTTTCAATATACAGTAGAATATAGGAGACAATAGAGCAAGAAATCTTCAGAAAAGAAGGCTGCAACACATATAGAAACTGCAAATTGACTTAACAGCGTTATTTTGAGGAGCTGCAGCAGCTGAATATTACAACTCAGATCTAGGACAGATCTGTGGAAAAAACATCAGATCCATTTTAGATCTGGAAACTAGATAGTCTTATTTACAAGATCCCCTTGGGGTTTTGACCAAATCATGCATTACAAAGAGTAGATCTGAGTTTTAAGTTGCAGATCTGAAAAATGCTTCAGAAATTTCTAAATATGACTTTACATTAAAATAGATCAGATCTAAACATAACATGGATCATCAAGCTAATCCATGGATCACCAAAGTGAAAGGCAAAGCCCAGCACCAGAGATCTCTCATCGAAAATGGGATCAAAACACCCTGTAGAACCTCTAATGAAAATAACACAGTTCCTCAATGAAAACTGTGTTGTAGCTTGAATAAAAATGATGACCTGATGCCAAGATACAAATCTGAAGCTCAAACAGTGGATGCACTCTTCCAAGAGGTTAAAAGACACACTCCATGAGAAGAGGCTCCCATACAAGCTAGATCTCTACAGATCTAGAGTTCCACTTGCTGTAGCCTAAAAAAGCAAGCAAACCCTCACTGGATCTGCGTTGCAGTTGGAAGTAGAGCTTGGCCCAAAGCTTGATAGTGGATCAAATCATAAAATTCTCCTCCAAGAATCCTCAATGGAAGAGGTGAAATCCCTGCATAGGAACTCCAAGTGCTAAGCAGCAAAATCCTCCACTAAACAACAGAGAATAGTATTTGTCTAAACATACAAGATACTTATAAATATATTCAATCAACAACCTCCTCTTGTTGCCTTCCCCTTCCTTTTATAAGATGAGAGCCTTCACAAACCCTAAACCACCTTGATGAGTTAGCTCATTTCACATGAGGGGCCTCCTTCTAGAACTATGTTGTCCCTTTCTGAGGTACATTGAATCTAGACAGCGTTGTAGATTTGGTCAAGGTTGACCCAGTCTCACAGCTCAAACCCCTTTCACACCTGCAAGTGATTTATTTACATGGCCCTGATTTATCCTTGTTCACATGGGCATTGATTTATTCAGTCTTTTCAGGAGTTTTACATGTCCTCCTTTATTCATTTATTCATGCAACAGAAAGTAAAACAAAAATGTATATTCCTCTTAACTTAGGCTAAGTGGGAATATTATAGTCCTCCCCTCCAAAATGTTTCTTGTCCTCAAGCAACTGATAGGGTGAGAGTTGTAGTACTTCCCCCCCTTCATTGATGGCATCATCAATGATCCAGTCCTCATCATAAGCCAAGTGCTCATCAAGCCAATACATCAGGTATTGTTCCTCCAATGTCAACATAAGATGTGCATAGTCCATCCCACTAGGAGTGAAAAATTCAACAAAAATAAACATGGCTAGAGCAATGCTTCCTCTAAAACATGTAGCATGAGGCCCATAGAGAAGTTCCAATCCATGTGGTACATACAAACTGTCCCTACTTCTTCCATACAACCCCAAAAATAGTACAACTATATCATCCAAGTATGGAAGCAAGACTACATATATGCAAACAGAAATTTGACCTTGAAGAGGGGGGTCAAATTCCCACATGTGGTGCCAGCATAGTGCACCTCCTTCCTGCATTAGATCAAGGTGTGGCAAGTGGCATTCCCCCCGCACATTTGTTGCAAAAGTTATCTCAAAATAGCTAGAGATATTAGATATGTTTGGTGCCTTTGGGAAGCACCCATCATGAAAGGTAATCTCCCTTTGCACAACAAGGGAGTGGCCAAGTTCAGAATTTCTATTGGCCCTCAAAAAACTATCAAATCCACATGATCCCTCACCCCCTTTAGGAGTCATAGCCTGCAAAAACATGGTAAAAGAATGTGAAAAATCAGAAAATAGATCTTGCTTAACATGATCAGATCCTTTACCATCATATTTCTTCATACACAAGGAGTTGTGCATGATCATTTCCCTCCTCTCAAGCAAAGGAAGAACTAGCTGAGATGACTCTTGCAAAGATTCCATTGGCTGCCCCAATCCTCCATAGTTAATGCACTCTTGAAAGTGCTAATGTAGGTCCTCTCTCATTCCCTCCCAAAAAATCTCCTCATGATCAGGGTGTAGATCTTCATGGACTGCATATGGCTGAGAAGGAATTCCTTATGTGCCCTTTGTAGTATCTTCTACTTGAGCTCAGAAGCTCTAGACAGGAAGATCCTACCATGAAAGTAGATGACTCCCCCTTAGACTAAGTATCCCTCTTCTTGCTACATGTCATCTAGTATCATACCGTTGTGGAGATCTTTGGAATACTCTACAAGCAGTTGAGATTTCCAGTAGAGATCCACACTGCTCAACAAAGACAACCCTAATGATGCCTCCATGGAAGTGTCTATCATCAGGGAAAATTTTAAGGATTGAAAACTATTTTGAAGTTTAAAAAATTGATGAATCTCACTAGTCCCTCATATGCAAACTATAAAATGTTTATTGACGTATTTGTAAAATTATTCAATTTTATAATGATATTATATATATTGTCTATGTAATTTTGGCGATTTTTAAGGTAAAGTGCTTTTATATTGTAAAATTTGGGCGAGTCATTTTTATAAAAAAATGGAAATTGGCGAATCTTTTTTTGGAAAAACCATGGAAAATTAGCCCACGTACGAATATTAGCCCCTAAAATTTTCCATGCCTATCATGCTACTAAACTCTTCTCTTACATTTCCAATGCCAAAGATGTTTGTTGGAAGGCTGGTCCTCCCATTCTCCTCCTCCCACAACACAAATCTAGAAAAGAGAGAAGGTGATAGTGATACAATGAGAGGATCTCCCTCACTCTTGAGCTATCCGAAGCCCTCTAGCACTATAGCTTGGTCCCCCATTGCTCCAATCCCTCCTGAATCTAGATTTGGAGAAGCATTTTGTGAGGCTTCCCCAACAAGATTTGAATCTGGTGGCCTCCCAGGTGGTTTTCCAAAAGATAGGAATGTCCTATGCAGAAAGCTCATGAACATCAGTGAAGGAACTGTGAGATCCTTGCTTCCACTGTGCAAATCCATCTCTGTTATTTGTGTGGAAGTGTTAGGTGAAGGATAAGTATGCATGCCTTGGATTATTTGGGGCTTACCACTCTTCATTTCCACCCACTCCATCTGCAAAGCCTTCCAATCAGTGGTGACCTTCCCCAATGTAATCAACCATTAGACACCCAAAATGACATTGGTGTCTGGTATGTCAACTACAAAAAGGTGATCCACCAAAGTGTAGGACCCCATAGTAACTAAGAGTGATGGGAAATATTGCATGCATTTCATTTTCCTATCTCCTGGGACCAAAATAGAGAATCCCTCAAAAGTATTAGTGGGGATTGCTCTCCTCTGCACAATATGAGCATCAATAAAGTTGTGGGTTGCCCCATTGTCAATCAGCACAGATATCCTCTGATTCATGATTGAACCTTGTACTCTTAGGGTCAAGTACTTAGGCACTCCTCGCAAAGATGCAAGAGTTCTAGTTATTGGATCAAAGGCTCCATCCCCATCTCCGAATGGTGTTGGATCTTCCTCATCATTATCAGCGCTATGACCCCTCCTAGGTTCATCATCTCCATCTTCCTCCTCAAAATCTGAGAAGACCTCTATGTAGTGTGCTTTCCCAGCAGCACATATATGTCCAGGTGCCCATGACTCCTGGCAAGTGAAACATAGTCTCTTTTTCCTCGGCTCCCTCCTTAATTCAATATCAAGAGGCTTCTTCAATGAGCTCTCCTTGGAAGGAGCAACTTTCTCTTCCTTCCCTTTAGAAAGGTGAGGGGCCTTGCTTTGGAAAGTTGCCTTTGCTTTTGGCAAGGCATCTTGAAGGTCTCTTGCCCTCTCAATGGCATCATGCAGAGTGATGGGCTTGGTAGATTTAACCAACTCATGCAAAGGTTCCTCCAGGCCATCGATGAACATGTAAACCCTCCTTGTTGCAGACAGATCAGGAACCATGATAGATAATCTCAGAAACTCAGAGATATAAGTTTTTGCATTCCCCGATTGCTTTAGCTTTGCAAGGCTTATGAAGGGTGCTTCTGGATCCTTCCTTTCAAACCTCTCCAACAGTCTTCTAGTACAGAATAGGTAGTCACATTTATATTTCCCAATGTAGACAACCCATGGAACCACCAATTGTGTGCTTCACCCTCAAAGTGCAGCGCTGCAATCTTGATGGCTTCAGTCTTGGGGACTTTGTTCAACTGAAAGTAAATATCCAACTTTTAGACCCATGCCTTGGTAGAATTGGAGGATGATCCATCAAAATTAGGCAAAAATAATCTTCCCATAGAGTGGTGTCTATCCTGATTATGAAAGAACCCACCATCTCTATACTGCTGCCTTGGTCTTCTTCTGTCCTTGAGGTGACAAAACTCTTGGAAACTCAAGTGGTCTCTGAATATCTGATTCTGAGATTCATATTCCACAAAGTAGTCTTCAAGGGAATCTTTCTCTTGTGGTCCTTCATTCTCCACAGCCAAGAAGGTAGGCATAGTGGAGCGTTGTGGAGCTTGTGGGGCTTGTGGCTGGTTCATTGGTTGACCAGCCCAGTGATGAGACATGTCAGAGCTTTCCCCCGGATGAAATATCCCAAGAGATTCCCTCATTCTGTCCATCCTCATCTCTTTTATCTCTTTGGCAATATCTTTCATGACCACCAACAGATTTCTTGCAAACTCTTCTCCTTCTTTATCATCTGCAGTTTTAGGGGCTTTACCCTTGTCTTGCTAATTAGTAGTATAATCAAACTTCTTGTGACTTCTATTCTGATACGTCTTCTCCCTTTCACTAATAGGTTCATCTTCTTCTAAATGCAACATAGCTGTGGTGCTCCAAGGAAAGCACAGGCTGTGCCAAGAAAGGAGCTTTGATACCACTGTAGTATTCCAAATCTGAAATAACACACTCCTGAGAGATTGATGCAAAGAAATGATTTTATAGCCCTTGGATCACTTAGATTATCAGATTTGGGGTCTATATCCAAAAGGGGAGCAAAAACAAATCAAACTAGGTGTGGTAAACATATCTCCCACCACCTAGTCTAGCTGAAAAACACCCTACAAGAGGGGTTGCAGCTATGCACAACAAACTGCTTCAGAAATAACACAGTCTTGGATAGTATGAGTAGGAGGCCATCAAATATGATTAACTTATGAGTATACAGCAACAAATCAGAATTACAATGAAGCTCTTTCAATATACAGTAGAATACAGGAGACATTAGAGCAAGAAATATTTAGAAAAGAAGGCTGCAACACATATAGAAACTGCAAATTGACTTTAAAACATTATTTTGAGGAGTTGCAGCAGCTGAATATTACAACTCAGATCTAGGACAGATCTATGGACAAAACATCAGATCCATTTCAGATCTGGAAACTAGATAGTCTTATTTACAAGATCCCCTTGGGGTTTTAACCAAATCATGCATTACAAAGAGTAGATCTGAGTTTTAAGTTGCAGATCTAAAAAATGCTTCAGAAATTTCTAAAGATGAATTTACATTAAAATAGATCAGATCTAAACAGAACATGGATCAGCAAGCTAAACCATGGATCACCAAAGTGAAAGGCAAAGCCCAGCACCAGAGATCTCTCATAAAAAATGGGATCAAAACACCCTGCAGAACCTCTAATGAAAACAATGTAGTTCCTCAATGAAAAATATGTTGTAGCTTGAATAAAAATGATGGCTTGATGCCAAGATAAAAATCTGAAGCTCAAACAGTGGATGCACTCTTCTAGGGGGTTAAAAGACACACTCCATGAGAAGAGACTCCAATACAAGCTAGATCTCTACGGATCTAGAGTTCCACTTGCTGCAGCCTACAAAAGCAAGAAAACCCTCACTCGATCTGCATTGCAGTTGGAAGTAGAGCTTGGCCCAAAGCTTGATAGTGGATCAAATTAGCAAATGCTCCTCGAAGAATCCTCAATGGAAGAGGTGAAATCCCTACATAGAAACTCCAAGTGCTAAGCAGCACAATCCTCCACTAAACAATAGAGAATAGTATTTGTCTAAACAGACAAGATACTTAGAAATATAATCAATCAACAACCTCCTCTTGCTACCTTCCCCTTCCTTTTATAAGATGAGAGCCTTCACAAACCCTAAATCACCTTGATGAGTTAGCTCCTTTCACATGAGGGGCCTCCTTCTAGAACTGCGCTGTCCCTTTATGAGGTACATTGAAACTAGACAGTGTTGTAGATTTGGTCAAGGTTGACCCAGTCTCAGAGCTCAAACCCCTTTCACACCTACAAGTGATTTATTTGAATGGCCCTGATTTATCCTTGTTCACATGGGCATTGATTTATTCAGTCTTTTCAGGAGTTTTACATGTCCTCCTTTATTCATTTATTCATGCAACATAAAGTAAAACAAAAATGTATATTCCTCTTAGCTTAGCCTAAGTAGGAATATTATAATGAGTTTCATGGAATTACAGGTTCATATTCTAATCCACCTAGTAGATGAGGTTGAATTAGTTGGGGTGGTTTCTTGTAGTTGGATGTTTTTCTTAGAGAGGTACATGAAGAAATTGAAAGGTTTTGTTGGACAAAGAGAAAAACCTGAGGGGTTTATGGCAGAGGGGTATATATTGTATGAGGCTTTCTATTATGTTAGTGAGTACATCAAGCAGATCGACAATAGACTAGGTGCGGTGATTTGGGACGATGAAAGGGATGAAAACAAAAGAGAAGGGGAGTTGCTCCAAACGAGTGGGAAAAAGCGCTTGATAAAGAGTAAGCGACTTATCATTTTTCAAATTTACAAAAATTAATTAATATTCATGTTGAACTTCGATATAATGTATATTTTTATCTCTAAGTACTATATAATGTTGGTTTGATTTCATCAACGAATGCAGAAATTGAAGCAACCAATAAATTCGTTCTTTACAATTCTGAAGCGACACAACCATGGGTCGCATTGTAAAAACAAAAGAGGATGAAATGTGATAGTGACAGGAAATAATTCATACAGTTGAATGGTAGAAGTGTACCTTATCGCGATCATTTAAAAGAAAATATGCCAAAAATATGCCCCAACAGTTGGGTTGCTGACCAAGTTAGAGAGAAATATGGTGCTACCGGTGGTTACCCGCCCGCTGAAGAGGATGCACTAAACGTAGGGATTGGGTGCAGCAACTCGGTAATAATATTTTTAATTTATATGTAAATTTGAAACTATAAGACATCTACATTTCATATTTTATCTGTTGGGTTATTATAAGGCACATGACACTATGATTTTTTTAACTTTTTTATAATAGGTGCATTTGTTCCCATCTATGTGGGCATATGGACACCATTTTCACACAGAAAATGCCAATGTTGGAAACATCACACAAGACTATGGAGTGGAAGTCGAGTTCGATCAATCTAGTCGATCTAGCCACCGTGATCAAAACCTAGTGCGAGGGACGTTAGGTTACGTCGGAAAGATACAAGAGATCATTGAAGTGGATTTCTCTTCTTTCCAATGTGTTATTTTTAGGTGCAAGTGGTGGGACACCTTTGATTGGAATAATGTAAAGGAATATCACGATAGTAGGCTGATATGTATCAACTCTAGAAAGATGTGGGATGAAGCTAAAGAGCCCTATGTTTTCCCCAAACACTGCAACCAAGTGTTTTTTTACCCAGATGTGTTGGAAAGGGATTGGTGGTTTCTATTGACACATGACCCTAGATCAAAACATATCTTTGAGAACAATAGTGTTATCATGCCAAAACATATTTTTGAGAAAAATAGTGTTATCTTGGCATGCAAGCTGGAAGATAATGAGGGTGATCATGAGAACCAAGAGTGATATGGTACATGTGTTATTTCATCAATATTTATACTTTTTAAGATGGGTTTTTTGAAACATTATAATATGTATTTTGAATTAATTGGTAATTTGCATTGTGTTAATGTTAAAATCAATATTTCACTTGATAATTTGCAATTATTTTGATCTAAAAAACAATGGCATACTGTATTAATTAGTTCTTTTTTTGTATCTAAGATCATAATAAAATAATGATTATCATAAAGTACATGAATTTATTTGCATTATTTTCTAAACTTTATTATGTTACAATAATTCATATTATTCTAGATTTATTATTTTACAATTATTTAAAATTTTTAATAAATTCATTTCACATTAATACAATTAAAATTTTACAAATATTTTACATACAATTACAATTAAAATTAGAATTAGAATTGCAATTTTACGATTTCACATACAATTACAATTACAATTTTAGTATTTTACATACAATTACAATCAATTCACAGTAATACAATTAAAATTTTACAAATATTTTACAAACAATTACAATTAAATTTTACAATTTCACGTACAATTACAATTACAATTACAATTTTAGAATTTTACATATATACAACTACAATTTTAAAAATTAAAAAATTACAATTACAATTACAATTTTACAAATTTACATATATACCATTACAATTACAATTTTACAAATTTACATATATACCATTACAATTACAATTTTATAATCTTACATACAATTAGAATTACAAATATTACAATTTTACAATATCATGATCATTTAATATTAAATTAATTAATAAACATCACGGTCATGATAACCATCGTACAAACATCATATTTGACTAAAAAACACATTCAAAATCGCTAACATCATCGTGATCATGATCATCTAACAAAACACAATTAACATCATATATTAACATCATCACAACACAAACATGAAATATACATCTCATGTCAAATAACTCATGCTCTCACATACACATCTATCTGCAAGTTGAACATTAAATGAACATATCTAACATGACCTAACAATATGCACATCATGATGATCACCAACATGTAAATTACGTACAACTGCAACATGAACATAAAATACATGGACCATATATGTATATATATGTGTATATATATCTATATATATATATATAATGTTAAAAATATACAATTGTAATATAAATGTCATGAATTATCTGGTGGTAGTACAACATCAATATCAGTACTAGTGGAGGCCTGCTCAGTCAATGGTGCAGCCTCGACGGTCGATGGTCTAGCTTGCTCATGATCCTGAGTATTGATGGATGTTGCAGGCTGCTGACTGGACGTGGCCGATGGTCCAGCCTCATCTCCATGATGACTGCTGCTAGATGTTAGTGGAGGCTCATGCTCATCTGGCGCGGTGTGAGGTGAACGATCATGAGATGATGAGTCGTTGCTCGCGGACTGTCCATCATGTGTTGCGGCTCGACCACGCCTATAATGTGCAACAGTCCTCCTTAGTCGCATAACAGCTTTCGTAACTCCTACGACATGCCGCATCAAGCTGTACATGTCACGTGGCATGCCTCTCCACTTCTGTAATAGCCTATCATTGGCCTGTATGTATCTGTAATGAGCGAACCTGATGCCCGCCTCAACAATCAATGCACTGAGTTGGTCACCCAACTCCATCCTGTATCTAGCATCAAGTCGACCGCGCCTAGCAAAAGGGGGTATCAACGCACCAGCAGGAGCAGGTCTCTCTGCACCAGCCTCCTGATTATTCTCGGCATCTGGCATGCCCTGATCGTCATCAGGATCCACACCTGGATCATGTGGTGGTGCCGGCATGTCGTCGCCATCAAAAGAGCCAATGTCTGCAAAATATATACAAGTACACAACAATAATTAGACAATTTCATTACACAATTTAATAAAAACAAGTTAAAGAACATGCTAGAATAAATTTAAATATATAAAACAATAATATTACCTCTATCATTTGGCGGCTCATCAGCTGTGAAGAGGATGTTGGCACACCCTCGGCAATCCAAACCCGCGTAAGGACAGGGGAACATAATGAAGGGATGCTCATCAACACTGGCTAGCAACTCTAGCGCATCATGCGATATCCTCGCTAGAAACAGAGTCTCGTCCCTCTTTGGCATCATCTGCCCCCACATGTGCATACGTGCCTCAAACATCGGCCTACAAGGCGGCCAAAGAAAATTAGCCCTCGTCTCTGGAAACCACTCAAAAAATAAACAAAAAAACTCTGAAGAAAAAGAGAAGTTCACCCTCCCTTGTGCATGAGCACGACATCTATCTAAGGTTGTACAGAATTGCCACAAAAAAATGGCAGACCACCTGACAAGTCATGGCTCCTGTACTAAAGAATCAACATAATATAGAAGCGAGCACCTAATGCATTGACCATCACTGGTGTTGTGCGAAATGTTCGAAACGATAAGTGAGAGACACTGCACCTCCTCACTACCAAATGCACCAATACGTAACTGACCTCCAGTGACTCGAAACTCTACAGGAGACATTACATTTGATCCAATGTATATCTGGGAGTAAACTAACTGACTCCTTGCTACACAGCCAGCTGGAACCTCTGGGAACAAAGGAAAATCCACCCCTCTCCTCGATAGCCCTGTAATGAAATATATATCCACCTCAGTGGGCATGTACCACTGGTTGATACCAACCCGAAAAGCCTGTTGCTGGGCATTCCACCTTCAGATAAGATGTCTCAAAAAAAAACTATGGCCCTTTAGGGAAGTAGCCTCCTCATAGAACTTGAGGAGGCCTACCTACCTTAGGAGCCCCTACATAGCTGCTGTAATAGGGCGAGGGTACGCATCTCTCGCCCTCTCTCTTGCCTCCCACAGGCGAACCATGTTATACTGCTCCTCTTGTTGTTGTTTTTGTTCCCCCTCTTATCTCCTTTCACGTCTCTGAATGATTGACATATTAAACACAATTTTTTTATTAAATGAGACATGTATTTAGAAATATACATATATAATTTTTTTTGAAAAAAAAATAAAAAAACAATCGGTGCGCCAAAAAAATAGTCACACACCGGTCCCGGTGCGTCTTTCTATGGAGCGCACCAGCATTGATGCACCTAATAATACTCAGCGCACCGGGGCAGTGCTCTAGAAAAATTTGTGTCGTACTGTTGACTATGTACGGTGTCAGGAGGGCGGTGCGCTGACTAAACTCTACGCTTCGGGGCGTATAGTTAAGTCAGTGGACCGACCTCCTGCCATCATGACATAGTGAACGATGGTGTGGTATTTTACAAGGCGACACCATTGACGCAAGCGAAATACGGAAAATCGTGCACTAAAAAAAATAGCCATCCCGGGACGGCTATTTTGGTCAACGCACCATGTCGCCGCTATTTCACTAGGTCAACGGTTCGGCCGGGTAACCGACCGCACCACACTTTTTAAAAAAAAATAAAAGAACACGGTGCGCCTTTGGTACCGCCCCGGAACTAGTGCGGATACTGTTAGCACCGGTTTACCAGGCTGAACCGTTGACCATGTCAAAATGTGGTATGCGGTGCACTGATAACATTACCCGCCCCGGGGCAGATAATTCAGTTAACGCACCGTGTTGCCGCTATTCCACATTGTCAACGGTGCAGCCTGGTAAACGAACGCACCACACTTTTTGAATTTTTTTTAAATAACACGGTGCGCCTATCAATACCACCCCAGAACCGGTGCGGAGCAGATACCATTAGTACCAGTTGCGGTGCGAACTGTAAATTTACAGGTAGCACCGCAAACCAGTGCGAGCCGAATGCCTCGAGCGCACCACGCGACAATTTTTTTTTTTCCTTTTAAATGGTTAATTTTAAGGTTATTTGAAATTATAATCTGTTAAAAGGCCTAATTATGTAAAAAAAATAGAAAAATACCTGTACATTTTCCCATCAAGGAGGCATATTGGCTATATAATTTGTAAAAGAAATTTTGTCCACCGTTTTGCAAAATTCAAGCTGGAGATTGGTGGGCAATGCACAGCAGCAGTGCGTGCAAAGAGTGCAATGGGAGCACCGATGTCAGGGCGGCTCAGACAAGGATAAATTGCACCGGTGCTTGAGAGCTCTGTAGCACTGACAAAAGTGAAAAATGCGGTTTTTTGGCCGTAACTTGTTTTTTATTTAACCTTGTTCTGGTGCGCGGGGTTTTATGGGTGCACCAGTGTGTTTTCTTCATTCTGCACTGGGGAGTTGTTGTTTTCGCGTGCTTTTTATGAGGCATCGACGTAGACGTTTTGTAAAGCACTGGTGCGCTACAGTAATACAACGCACTGGGTGGGTGTGTACGGAGCGCACGGTGTTCGGTATGCCAATATTTGTGCAGTTTTTTTGCCATAATTTTTTTTTTTATTTAACCTCGTTCCAGTGTGTTTTCTTCATTCCGCCCCGAGCGGTTTCTATTTTCGCGTGCTTTTTATGAGACACTGGTGCGGACATTGTGTAAAGCACCGGTGCGCTACTGTGATAAAATGCATTGGGCGGGTGTGTACGGAGCGCACGGTGTCCAGTGTGCCAACGTTTTGTGCAGTTTTTTAGCTATAATTTTTTTTTTTATTTAACCCTTTTCTGGTGCGCGGGGTTTTAGGGGCTCACCGATGTGTTTGCTTCATTCCACACCGGGCGGTTTATGTTTTCGCGTGGCTTTTATGAGGCACCGATGCAGAAATGTTGTAAAGGACCGGTGCGCTACAGAAATACAATGCACTGGGTGGGTGTGTACAGAGCGCACGGTGTCCGGTGTGCCAATGTTTTGTGCGCACCGGTGCTTTATCATGTTGAACGCACTAGTGTGTTTTACGGTGATAAGCACACAAGACGAAATACATCTGCAAAAGCCTCTGCTCGCCAACCTCCGCTAGAAATGGATGTCTGGGGTATTTTTATAAGGGGTTCCTCAAAAACATCTGCTAGAGGGTATTTTCCTTGTAGTGAGACTCCATTCCCCATATTCTTTTCCTCTAGTGATGGAATACCTACAAGCTAAATGGAACTTCTCTCCCTTTACTCCAGACCATATGAAATTAGGGAATATGGCCTTTATCTTTTGAATAATATTACCGGGAAACATATATAGATGCATCCAATATGTAGAAATATGTTGCAGGACTGATTTCACTAGAGTAACCCTACCTCCTATAGATAGGCATCTATGTGTACATACAGACATCTTCTCCTGGAATTTGCACAGAAGCCAGTTCCAATCATAGATTATGTAGTTATTTGGTTTCATATGAAAGCCCAGATATATGAAACCTTCCTCTAGATCTGGGATAAACACCCCAAATAATTGCACTATCTTTACAACCATTAAATATACATTAAAACACCTAAAAACAATACCATTCAAAGAAAGTCTAACCATATAATTAATTGTGACAATTTATATACTGATGGATTGTAGATTTCTGTGGTGTAGATTTTTGGATTCAAAACTCGGAATCTCCATAGTTCTCATTTTTCAGTCTACGTTTCGGGTCTAAAACAAGACCCATCTTCAGGACAAAGACCTAAATGGAACCTAGGTCTATTTAATCTTGGCCAATTTATATATTGTTCTATTTTCAAAATACCCATATCCATAGTGCATTGAAAAACCTAATTACCTATTTAAAGTTCCATGATCACAACAATAACGAATTCCAAAATCATCCCATAAAGCAACAACATCAAGTATTAACTAAATATTATAACAAAAAATTAACCATATACTTCATAAATTCATATAATTTCATATGAATTTTATGACAAAAATTAACAAAATTATATATATATATATATTCTATGGAATATTTATTCTCGAGGACATATAAGACATAAAATATCTATAAATGGAATAGATTTAAAGATTCAATCCATCTCTTTTCTTTCTTTTTTTTAACAATTTTGAATCACTCAATCTCACTCTAAATTTTTTCATATAATATTTTATATTTTTTTATTTTAAATAATTTAAAATAAAATATAAAACCATAAAAAATTCTCCAAAAAAATGTTAAATTGTCACAAATTTGAATTTAAATCAACGCACTAATGTATCTTAACCAAATTTAGACTCATTTATTTTCTCTTTCAAATCCATACAATTTTATCCTTGATGGAGTGTTATTGTCTATAGGATGGGATGGTTGGGGGTTGTTTCTACCACCTCCAAAATGTAATGTGCATTAACAACATGAAGGGGTGTGGAAGGAGCTCGATCAAAGTCACATGCAAGCTTAGAGTTTGAGGACTCTTTAAATGGGTGTCGTAATGGAGGTTTTGGGGTTTGTAGGAGCATGTGGGAGTAGAGTTGAGTGTTGGCCGTCAACCTCCCTTTACTTGCTACTCATTTTCTCTATGGAGAAATGTTTTGTGGAGAGCTTGATATTGGTTTCTGGATTAGGAATGCGTGACAAAGGAAATTCTATGGAATTGGAGATTTCTCTCGATTGTGAAGGTTTAGGCTCATTGATGGGCTAACGAGGGTGTTAATTGTACTCTTTTGTGTTAATTCTCAGTTCTTAGTCTTGGGTTATTTGTTTGGTGGGTCCTTAAAAAACTTGTGTTTAGTTTGTAATTATGTTACATTAAGTTCTTAGAAGAGTTTCATTGTCGATAAGAGTCTTTGGGGTTCCCTGAGTTTTGAAGTATTTGTTGTTTTGATAATTCATAGGTTTTTTCTAGTGAAGTCCATTAGAATTGCATTGGGTTATCTCGTAGTCGGTTGCATGGCTTTGTCTGTGTATTGTCTCTTTGGTATTGTGTTATTTTTGGGAATATTTGGGTGTTGTGTTTCAAGGTGTTGGGTTATAAGTTGTATGCCGAGGGTGGTGAGTCTCCACTTGTCCCACCTATGAATTCGATGGATTTTGATCCATTTGTTTGGATATTTTTTGATGATTTAGTGGGTTTATGGTCAGGCTGTCAAGCTGGCGTGTCCAATCTTTTGTCTTGTTATTTTCCAGGTCATGTATCTCTTAATGGTTGCCCAAAGTGTTCCTTCTATGTTGTATCGATGCCTTCTATGCAGCGAATGAGTTGCAGATGGGGAGGAGGTGGTAATGCCTCTCTAAGGATGTGAAGAGTCAAAAAATTCACCCATGATTATATTTCCACCTTCTTTAATGCTATTTCGTCAGAGCTGTGAGACCGAAGATGGGATGGAGCATCATTTACATTCATATTCTGAGCTACTTGATGAAGCTTTGAAGTGGGTTCTTGACCCTGGGCATAACAAGGGTAGGAAGAAACAATTATTGAATTCATTATCTTTGCACCAAAAAATGATAAACCTGCTCAGATTGGTCCTCAAAGACAAGCAAGTGTTGAAATATAATGTCTTCTCCCTACTGGAGGACATTAAAACAATGCTTTGAAATGTAGTATTTTTTCTTGATAATATTGATTCCCATTTGACTCATGTAGATGATTACATAGTGAGTGATTCAAATAGTGGATATCTTACAGACCTTGTGGGTTCAAGTTCTTATGCGTCGATCACAATTTCTTCTCTAAAGTAGGATTAATTTTGGAGGGAATTCATGTTATTCCTATTCTTTTGGAGGGTATTGTTGATTTATGGTAGCATTGGATGGGATATGAGTCTCAAAAAATTTAGGGAGGCTTAGGAATATGTATTCCAAAAAGCCTATAAATCGTTTTGGGAAATTCCACTCAGATTGTGTTTGATTAAATTAGTTAATTAATTTTAATGGAACCCTCATTTTAAACTTAGGAAATTAAAATAATTAAAGGGTATTAATAAGACAGGGTGTGAAACTGCTAGAAAAAGACGAAGATCAAGTCAATTTAATATTAGCCATTGATTAATGATTTAATCTCAACCATTGAAGGCTCAATGAGAATATTATAAGAAGGACTTGATGGGGCATTTGGAAAACACATCGAGAGAGTCTAGAGATCGAAATTATTTAGTGAGAAATGCTCAGGGAGAAGATCAATCGATACGATTCTTGCGAAGAGGGGTAGTGATAGATCGGTTGGATATTTTCCCAAGCTGAGAATACACAATAGAGGAGACAGAGGGCAGTACGTCAAGAGGCAGGGTAGCAACCACGCAGAGCCAATGTAGAGCCAGCAGAGGCAACGATGTAACCTTGAGGAGATCCGAGATTCAGTTGAGGATCAGTCAAATCTAGTGCCAGAGTTCCGGGGTGTGAGACCGGAAGGGCCAGAGACCAGTATCCAACTGGAAGAAGAGCCAACAATGAGAGGTGATGCAGTCCCCACGCAGAGTAGCGCAGAGACTGCACAGAAGCAATGTAGGGCTCATCAGCTCAGTGATTGGTCAATTCATATTTTCCAATGTCAGTATGAGGTAATCCTCATAAGTTCTTTTTCAGTCAGATTCTTTGTGTGGATGGCCAGTAACGCATCCCAAATTGTATTCATATCTTCTGCATAATAATACAAACCCTCAGTTGCTGCACCGGTTTTCCTACATTGGGTTTTTCTATGGACATTGGTCCAAAACTAACAGTATCGTGTGTCTATTATTTATTCCTGCTCAGATCTTGTTTCCACACTTATTTATTTTCCACAGTTTAATTTTGTGAAGGATGTAGTGTATGGGCTTCAATATTTACCATAGAACATAATAAATATTTTTTTCAAGAAATTAACAAATAGAAGAATTCGGGCAACCAATTTTTCACATGGTATCATAGCTTGTTTAGCAGTGTAGGAGGAGCAAGAGAGCAGACCAGAAGGATGCATCATTGAAGAAGAAGGCAAAGATCAAAGAGCTCCGTAAGCAACAAATTGATTGCCTAGTGCATGCGCAGTCCAGGCCAAGAAGGATAGTTTTGCAAGGAAATATCTCTCTGAGTGAGCAAACAGAGAGGTAGGATTTTCCATAATGTAATATTTTATAGGTAGAGGGAGCAACGCAGCAGATTAATTGTAGTTTAACAAGCTAGTGGGACACAATTTTCTTGTAGCAAAATTTGCTGGTGCATAAAGCGTCAGAAGAGATTATCAGAAGACACATTTTGGGAATTCTGACCTCAAAGAGTTTCTTGCCCAAGAAACTATGATTTCCCGTGAATAAGTAGTGAGTTCGTGACTTATTTAACTTACTCCAACAAGGAGTGCGTAGAGCCAATTGCATAGAGGGTTAGAGGCAACAATTCGACAGTTGATTGGGTGAGATGGTAGCTAGTGCGTTGCGTGATCAGGAATGGTTGGAGGGTGCCCCCAACTATGTAATATGGAAGGCAAGGATCTCCTTCCTTATGGATGAGCATGAGGTCAATGCCTTCATTGAAAGTGTAGTAGCTGAACCTATAGATGCAACACCATTGAGAGCCTTTAAGAAGAGTATGGAAATGGCCAATAGACTAATCCTTGACGGAGTGAAGGATCATATTGTTTCACAAATTTCTAGCAAAGGGACAGCCAGGGAGATGTGGGAAGCATTTTTTACGCTCTACGAGGGGTCTTTTGAGCAGCGAAAGATGTTATTGGAGGAGAAGATGCGATCTACACAGATGCAAATGGGAGATCACATAGACTCCTTCCTTGCAAAACTTTAGGATGTCCGAGATCAATTGGAAGCTGTAGGTACAACTCCTCAGGCCACAAAGATGGTCAGATTGGCTTTAAATTCAGTGTCCCAAGACTATCAAGTCTTTGTCCACAACATCCTCAGTAGAGAGAAGTTGCCGAACTGGGAAGGAATGTGGGTAGCTCTTCAAAAGGAAGGGATGAAGATAGATTTACTCATGTGCAAGCTTGATGGAAACAACAATAGCAGGATGAATCCGAAGGAGGAGGAGGAGAATGAAACCCTTGCATCAAAGGGGCAGCAAGAGCAGCGGAGGTGGAAAAATTACTTCTCAAAGATTAAATGCTTCCGGTGTGGCAAGATGGGGCATTACACTACACAGTGTCCTCTCAAGAAGAAGGACAAATATGAGAAGCATGATCCGCAGGTTGCAATTGTGAGGATCGAGGAGGAGGAGTTCATAATGATTTCCCACATATCTCTTGGGGATAATTAGGGTGATCTAGAACTGTAGTTCAGCAGAGAAATTGAGTAGGATCCTTGAGGAGTCCACCTCTCGGATAAACACCTTGCTACCGGAGCTCAAAAACATAAGTATTAGGATGGAAAAGTATCAGTTGGTGTAGAGGAGAGAAAAAGTGACATCGCAGTGGTTAGAGAGCACCAAAGTCTGAGCATGGCAGAGCATAGTTGGCAACAGTGCAGGAAGGCACAGTGTAAAGTCAGTAGCAACAAAGAGGCATCAGAGGGACAAAACGAAGACTAGCAGCAATCAGATCTTCAGTACGAGATGCATCATGCTGAACACTTAGTTCAATTTTGGATGTTTTCTATAGTAAACAAAAAAGTTGTAGTTCACTAGAAGTTGGCAACAACATGCAGGTTCAACAGCAACACTGATGGAACATCGCAGTGTTGGTGGGCAGCAATGTCAGACATCAGCAATGTAGAGGGATATTTTGCAGAATCAAAGCAATTATTTAGTTGGATGTATTGTTAGAGCACATTCCTTGCTAAGAGGGAGTGTTGATTTTTGGTAGCATCAGATGTGATCTAAATCTCAAAATTTACAGGGAGGCTTAGGCAAATGTATTCGAAAGAACCTGGAAAGAGTTTTTGGAAATTCCACTCAGATTGTGTTTTATTAAAATAATTAATTATTTTTAGTGGGACCCTTAGTTTAAACTTAGGAAATTAAAATAATTAAACAATATTAATAAAAAAAGGTGTGAAACTTCTAGAAAAAGATGAAGATCAAGTAAATTTAATCTTAATCGTTGATTAATAATTTTTAATATCAGTCGTTGAAGGCTTACCGAGAAGATTATAAGAAGGAATTGATGGGGCATTTGGAAAACACACTGAGAGAGTCTAGAGATCGAAATTATTTAGTGAGTAGTGCTTAGGGAGAAGATCGATCGAGACTATTCTTGCAGAGAGGGGTAGTGATAGATCCGCTTGGATATTTTCCTAAGCCGAGAATACACAACAGAGAAGACAAAGGGCAATATGCAAAGAGACAGTCTAGTATCTATGCAGAGCCAAAGCAAAGGCAGTAGTGCATCCTTGAGGAGATACAAGTTTCATCTAAGGATTAGTTAGATCTAGTGCCGGAGTGAAGGGCCAACGATCAATATCCATCCAACAGAAGAACCAACATGAAAAGGTGACACAGTCCCCATGCAGAGTGATGCAAAGACTGCGCAAAGGCAGAGTAGGGCTCATCAACTCAATGATTAGTCATTTTGGATTTTCTAGTGTCAGTGTGAGGTAATCCTCACAAAATATTTGTTAGCCATATTCTCTGTGTGGATGGATAGTAAGACATCCCAGATTGTATTCATATCTTCTGTATAATAACACAAACCCTCAACTATTGCACCAGTTTTCCCACATTGGGTTTTTCTGGGGACATTGGTCCAAAAATAACAGTGTCCTATGTCTATTGTTTATTCTTTCTCAAATATTGTTTCGGCACTTATTTATTTTCCGCGGTATAATTTTGTGAAGGATGTAGTGTATGGGTTTCAATATTTACCATAGAACATAGTAAGTAAATTGTTCAATAAATTAACATAGAGAAGAATTCTCATCAGTTGTTGCAGTAGGATTCAAGAAACTGAATTTTCACATGTATTAGGCCTATTCAGTAAGGTATGGCTTCTTGTATGTGGTTCTTGTCTCTTGGTTGTATCGATGTAGGCGTAAATTTACTTGGAGCTTCTTGGAGGCTATTGGAGTTTTGGCTCATCGTGGTAAATATCCTAGTGCTTGTCTTGTGGGGAGTTTTTTATATATTTTAGCTACAAATGTTCTCGTCCTTGGCGAACTCATTGATTTGTTAGTCTTTTATACAATGAGTTTTGTGATGCATGTTGTTTTTCTATGTGAATTTCACCACCATGAGCATTAATTGTTTGCTATATTTAAGCATGGCATGGTTTAAATATGGAAATCTCTCTCTTTTGTTGAATGGGATATGTACTTTGTGTGAGGTGATATGCTTTCTATGCTAGTTTAAGCATGGCCCAAGTTCTTTGTTTTTTTTTAATAGGCCCTAATTTTGGAGTGAGGTGTTGTGCATGCTTGTATGAACACTCTATGTTGTATCTTTTATGGTACATCGTATTTGTAATTAGGATTCTATGGGAATTTATGAGTTTGAGATGAACTCTTTGGTGAGTGACACAAAAAGATGCACCCCAAGGCGATATGTATGGAAAACCATGTAATCTTGTTTTGTTGAAGTAATACAATTTTCACATGTAGTATATATAAAGTGAATATATAATAAATTTGTTCATATATATTGTTAAAATATATATAAATTTTATGTTTAATTATTAATGATTATTATTTACTTGTTTATTTTTAAATTCAGAAGATTACGTTAAGTATTATTATTTCATAAATATTATAAATAGGCTAGTTACAACATGTTTTCTAAGTCTTGAACCCACCCAGTTGTTTTCCAAGCCATTATCGTGTTAAAGTGTTGTTGGGAGATGCTATTCTATAGTATTACATTTAAATATAATACAATAATAATACTTACATTAACAAATTAAAAATATTAGAAACCAAAAAATATTTCATTATAAACCATAAGAATTTTAGTGTTGGCAATAAATAAAATATTTATATTTCTGTTTTAATTTTACATAAAATTTACATATAAAGATTAAAAAAATTAAAATTGGAGATGTAAATCTAAAAAAAACTCATCATTTACAACCAAGTAGATAGGAGACGTGTAATTAATTTCACGCTCAACATAGAGTTGACATGTGTTGTGCATGTATATATAGATAGATAATTTCAGTTTCAACCATAAATAAAATATTTTATTTTTCATATCAAATAAGATAATTTTATATCAACTTTATATAGAGAGAGATAAATTAATTGAAAGTAATTTCTTATATTTTTACTTTACATTATGAAGGGGATGTGTAATTTATTCAATTCTTAATTTGGAGTCGATATGTAGCATTTAAAAGATATTTATTAAAAAAATTAATTATGACCATAAATAAAATATTTCTAATTTAGGGCATGAGGGAGATGTGTAATTCCTTGAATCATGCTTAGCACAGGGTTGATGTTGAAAAGTTTAACTAGGTCCGGTCTTCATATTGTCTAATGTAATCATGACTTTATGTATTTGATGAAAAGAGAAAAATTATTATTATTATTATTATTATTATTATTATTATTTTGAAGCATGGCTTTCATGCTCTAGGTTTATTTTATTTATAGTTCATGCACCCATTGAGTGCTTCGAGGGATTTGTCATAAAATCTAAGAGCCAATTGAGTCATTGTAATATGCAATACCCCTTTGGGTATCTTATATAATGAAAAAGAAATTTATTTGAGTCATAAAAAAACCCTCCAAGACAAGTCAACCTAGTTGCAACAAGTCGACCTACATGAAAGAATAATTTAGCCTCATCGAGGAAATTTGTACCCCTGGGAAGCCTATATATAAGAGGCATTCAACCTCATTTTAATAACACATCCAAGATATAAAAGGAAGCAAGAGAAGAAGTTCAATCCTAAAAAGTAAGAAGTCCTAAGGAAAGCCAAGTTCAAGAAATAAGCTAGAGTCAAAGTTTTTGGGTCTCTCTCTCTCTCTCACATGTGAAAAAAAATTATGAAATTGCTAGGTAAAGTTGTTGGAGAAGCTTTTGGGGTCGAAATTATTGGATAAGTTGCTAGGGTCAAAGTTTTTGAAGAAGTTGTTGGGTTCGGAGTTGCTGGAAGGTCGAAGTTTGTTGTTTTAATCTATGTAGGGAAAGCTCATCAAGAAGGAAAGTTGACTTGGTCTTGGAGGGGTCATTGTCAAAGGTCACAGGCCTTGGAATTTGTCATCTAAACATTCTATAAGAATAAAAGAATTCTTGTGGGTTTTCCTCTCAAGAGGAGAGGTTTTGGCCCTGACTAGGAGCCTATATTTTGTGTCCTCCTGTCTCATTGATATTTATTGTTTGGTAGCTTTTTGATGATAACAAACACAATAATAATCAAGTGAAATAAGAATCTAATAAAAATTACACCAAGTAAAATAACATCACAAAAAATTATCAAATTAAGAGAAAACACTTAATCTAGCTGCTCTATATTTCTCAACATGGTATCAGAGCTAAGGTGACAACAACAAGAAGAAGATGCAACTTGAATATCATCCAATTGAAGAAATACACAGAAGGGATAATCACAAGGATATCATCAAGGGCAGTCAAGGCATCAAGAAGGACCATCCATTACATCATAAGAATGAGGCTCACACCATCGCAAGAAGAAGAAGACCTCAAATACCCTACCTCTATTCAAAGAAGGATTCTACACTTGAAGCATTCTTGGGAAGCTTTAGATATTCTACAATCATCATTAAAAGGAAGAAAGAAGAAGCATTGTTATCATCAACAAATAAATCAAGATGATCTCCATCTCATTGAAGAAAGGATCTCATCTCAAGCATATTTGAATAAAGACATCTCTTATCATATAGAAAAAGAAGTATTTTCATGTTTAAAGAAGGAAGGGATCATCAAGAAGTCATGAAGTTGAAGATATCATCTTCAAAGGAGCATATTCAATTGACATATAAGTATTATACATTTTTATTTCTCAGTATAGAAACCAAATGACTTCATTCTGCAAGGAGAACAATAATTTGGTTGGGACCTTGAAGTACATTGCATGGAAAAAGAGAATTGATTTAATTCTCATGGAGAATGAAGTTATTGAAAATGGAAAGGGCTTCATCACCAAACCATCACAAGAGAAATCTCAAGCTATATCAAAGTACATGAATGGATAAATAAGGGCAAAAAGGATCCTCATAGATTCAATTAAGGATTATCTCATCACTTATGGTTCAAAGTTGTAGACAATGAAAGAAATATATGGCAAATTGGTAGAGTTGTTTTCCATAAGCACTGCAGGAGAAATCATATCTTTGAGTAATGAAATATACAATATTAAAAACTCAAGGGAAGAAGGGATAACCTCATATATTATGAAGGTATATGAAATTAGAGATCAACTGCAAGAACTTGGAGAAGTAATGTCTGATCGAGAGATGACCACTATTGTGCTCAATGCACTACCTGATGAATGGGGGAATTTTGTATCAATAATCTATGGGAAGAATGAAACCAATCCATTCAACAATCTATGGTTATTATGAAAAATTGAAGAATCTATATTGAAGGAAAAAAATGATGTTGGATCAAATGAACAAATTCAAGCATATGTAGCATCAACAAGGAAGAAAGGAAAATTTGGAAATTTTAAGCCTTGAAAGAATTTTCAAAAGAAAATTGATATGTTGAAGATCTAATGTAATGAGTGTAATGAATATGGGAATTTCAAAATAAATTTTCCTAAAATTAAGAAGTGACAGAAGGAAGAAGTGATAGACCTCCACTAAAAGAATGTCTCTCACACATTTTCATGTACATAAAAGTTAGCAAGTCAAAGAAAGAAGCATATCTATAATGATAGGATGCATTGTATCAAAGAGTTAATATGAAATCATCATAAAAGCATGGAAGGATAGCCGAAGTAGAATTTCATATAGTTGAAACTTTAATCACAAAGAGGGAGTAGCTCATGACATCTTCATTGGAAGCATATTAGGACAACTGAAGTAGCAGTCTATATGGTTAGAGAAAGTCATCTAGCAAGATAGAAAATAAAAATATCATCATACATAATCATCATTAGGAAGAAGCATTTGAATAATTAGGATCATTAAGATCCTCCATTGGAATCTCCATTAGAAGGTTCACCTCTACTTAGAATATGCAAGTGTCTCCCAGAAAGTATACATTCCACCTTGTGTGGGATCAACTGGTTGTAAGGATGAAGGCATGGTGACAAAGAAGTGAAACATGGTAAGTTGGTTGAAGTATTCATCTTCAAGCAAGGAAAGTAAGCTACTAAAAGGAAGTGTAAATGACCACATGAAGGAAGAGGTATGTATATATTTGGTAATATATAGATAAAGTCATGCCATCATATGGTTTCAGATATAATGGTTATAATGCTCTATCTGATGAGCATGATGAAAGAATAAGAAACTCTTCCATTAGATTGATACACGAAGGCATGTAGGCAACGTGCCTTGAACTATTATACATATTGAAAAGATGAAATCAACATAATATGACCTCATAGAGAATATGAGGAAGTTGGAAACTATGGTTCCCATGATAAAGCAACTATGTATAGAAAATCTCGAGGAAGCCACATGAAAAGAAGGTGAAAGAAGAGTTCATGAAAGAAGTATCTATAATGACGTAAGATAAAATAAGTAATCAAAATATGACAACTAAAATTATTAGCTATGACATCTCCATGGAAAATGATCAGTAAAGACCCTGATACATTGGGAAAAAAAACCTTGGTAATGTATGTCTTGGAGATGGATTCATACAATATGCGAAAGGATGTTGATCTTGAAAGCACATGTCATGAAGAAATTCCATCATAAAAAGGTAACTTTGATTTTATGTTCATTTTTATTTTTGAAAACATCTGGTTGGGTTGAAACAAGGCTACCAAAAGAGGGTTGTAGAAGTCACCTACAACTAGAATTCATGAGATTGGATGAAATACTAAAAGAAACATGACTTGGAAGAGGTAGTTGTATGAAGATAGCTAGATGTTGACTAGAATATCACTTTCCAATGAAGATAAGGATGACATGACTATTGGTTCAACATGATGTTTCGTTGAAGGGAAGTGATAAAGAAGATGGAATATTCCCTACAAAAAGATGGCTCCATGATGAAGAAGTTGAAGTTCATGCCATGATGAAGAAAGAAGGAGCCCTACAGGAAACTAATAGTACCATGATTTCCACCAAAGAGAGCTTCTATTGGTAATGAGTCCCTTATTAAGAGGGATCTTGGGAAAGTCCTTTATTAAGAGGGAGCTTGGGTATATTCCTTGTATAGGAATGAGTAGATCCTCCCTAGTTAAGAAAGATAGATAGACACATCATTCTTGTCTTCATGTTGTTGGGTTGGAATTAAGGTATGTATTCACCCTATGATTACTTCGAATTGTGATACATTTTTAATAATTCTTCCTCATCTTAACAATAAAGAAAAATAATATTTATAAAAATCAGGAAAATTGGACTAAAAGACAAAAGGAACGTTTTATAACATAAATTTGACTTATTGTATCTTTGTGTATGGGGAAGCAGAGCAACTAAACCGACATTAAATGAAAGACGGTTGTCAGACACGGACTCACAGAATCTCAATAACTCCTAGAAACCGATAAAAGGCAGAAAGACAGATCCAAGCTCGAGAACCCAAACGAAAGCCACGCATAGCGGGCTGTCGTTTGGAAAATACCATTCCACTGTGTAAAAACACCTTTAAAAGGACCAAGGATGAATGGGATAAAGGAGTTGAATAGGAATTTCCTTATGTAATCAACGTATCAGGACATAACTATTCATTTGTATCCATGTATTATCTTCAATTTAATAAAAAGTTTTGACATTTTGAACAATCATCTTTTCAGTTTTTCATTTCGTTAGAGCTTCTGGTGGTCTGGGCCCAACCCCTGGGAGTTTCCTCGCCAATTTCCCTATTGTGCATTAGTTACAGAATTGATGTCTAGTTATCTGATGCAGTTTGTAAATTACTTTTCCACTCAATAAAATAGCAATACATGAGGCTACAGTTTCTCTTTCATCAGAATAGTTTAGCATTCATGCTTTCTGGTTTATAGTAATGCTTTATCGTTGTTAGATGTTTTCATTTTCTCCCAGCGCCTTTATAGTCGATTTATGAATCGTAGAGTAATTACTGTTCAATGTCATCTATATTTAAGAATTATATTGTTCCTTCAGTACAATAAGGCGTCCAATTATTGATTACATACAAAAATATGTCAATTGGTTAGTTTGCAAAGAGAATTCCATTGCAAAATTATATAAGTAATTTTTGATTTAATTTATTCAGATTGTTGTTCAATTCATTAAGGTTGTTGTTCAATTCAGTAAGGTTGTCGTTCAATTCATTAAGATTGATGTTCAATTCATTAAGATTGTTTTTCAATTCATTAAGGTTTTTTTTTTAATTCATTAAGGTTTTCATTCAATTCGTTAAGATTGTTGTTCAATGCATCATCATGTTGTTCAATCATAGGTTTCTCTCCTTCTGAGCTAGACAGAATAGTTAGCTGCATTCTACCATTTCATTTCTCTTTGAGTTGATTGAACTTTGAGAATTAGATAATCCTTTTCATAATCAATATAGAGTAACTATTAGTCGACCTCACTCGCATATACTGTGCTTACACTCTTGAAATAAGAATACTTTCCCTGGGTTGACAATTGAATGAGAAGCCTAGAGGTTTCCTATAATAAGCCACCTTTGTGAATTGACATTTTTGGCGTTGTTGCCGAGGAGAGTGTTAAGAGTGATATCCTTTATTCATATTTCTCCATTGCTGTGAAGAATTGGGTATTAAAAATGAGAGGTAAGAACCTGTGTACTGGCAAGCAAAACACTTGCTCCCTAGTCCACTTCTCAGCAAATTGTGCAAAGATTGGTAGAATAGGTGCTCTTGTTTTATGACTAGGAAGAAAAATATAGAAACAAATCAAAATCATCCGCAAAAATCCCCAAAATCCAAGGGACCGGTGATCCTTGGAAGAACAACCTATATAGACGAAATCATTAAGAGAGCTGAATCCCAGGCATCTGTAGGACCTAGAATCATTCCCACTCAAAGTCCTACTACTTTCCCTCAGGCAAGAGCCTCACCGTCTACATCCCACGCTGAGATTCACAGTGAGACAGAAGGATCTGATCTAAGTCTTCAAACTACCGATCATATAGGTACTAACCCTTCAAGAGAGGGAGGTTCGTGAAACTTACAGGAAGGGGAAGGAGAAACTAGCGGTGCAATACAAATAGAAGCTTCAGAGCCTAAATCCCCTAAAGAAGTGATTGAGACAAAGATACTTGGTATCCTAGATCAAGGAAGCACTATAAAGTTTCCTCCGCACTCACCTCCCAATCCCCATAGGATTAATCCTCCAAAACAAGAAATTCTCGAAGATTATTGGCACATCTTTAATCAAATGGAAAACAATCAAAACCAGAATCTAGGCAGACATCAACATTGGAGTACCCCATTGTTGATCATGCTATAAATGCTCCTATGAAAGCCATTCCCTTACAAAACATCCCCACCTTCCATGGGTTGACCACGGAAGATATAGATACATTCTTGTTTGAATTCGATGTCCTAGGTAGGGGGTATGACTACACCATCGACCCTCAGAAACTGAAAATATTTCCCTCTACCTTAAAGGGAACAACATTATGTTGGTTCATGGGAATAGGTGGGGGAACCATCAATAACTGGGACCAAATGAAGAACATTTTTCTTAAGAAATATCAAAAGTATTTCCATACTCGAGAACTAAAAAATGAAATCTTCAATATGTCTGCAAGGGACAATGAAACATTGGAAGAATACGTAGAAATATTTCAATACAATTTACAAAGGTCTCCATATACTACGTTGTCCAAAGACATCTGAAAAGATACAATGATTAAGGGAATGAAAGAAGAATGGGTTGAAACACTTAACATAATGGGAAAAGGGGACATTTCCCAGGAATAATATGATGATATTATTTCCCTGTGTATTAGGTGCTCTAGGGGTAGTATGCGTAATAGGAAAAATGAACGTGATTTAATAAAGAAAGACCTTAAGCAATCTGGTGGCAACGTAACCAGAGCATATTTTGGTAATCTCTTGGAAAATTTTAAAACTACATTTTGGGTACTTTGACAACATAGCTTGATGTCTTATAAGCCAAGCAAAAGCAAGCTATAATAGAGCAGAACTTGGCCATTTTTTGCCCACGCTGTCGGAAGAAGCAAAACCAAAGGGAATTCCCCTTAGACATGGTTCATACCTGTGCCATCTGCACTAAGGACCATACCACAGACCATTGCCCTTCACTCCCGAGGCTGAAAGCAGTTTACAAGGAAGCAAAGGAAGAGACAAAACCAGTCTACCTAATGAATCAATATCGACAATGGCAGGCACGACCAGGTATGCCTCAAGACCTACCTCGTTTCTTTTCTTCTCTGTAGTTTAACCAAAAAAATCTTGCAACAACTTGGTAGAATCAGAACCCTTTCCCTACTTGGTCGAACCAGTCGTTTCCTATACCACCCTGGCCAACACAACCCTCATCAGGGAATAATTGGCCAAGTTTTCCCTGTTCTCCTCCTTATTGGAAAAACACTCCATATCAAGCCCAGTGGCCAAGATCCACTTCTCAAACCACTAATTGGCCTCAGAATTGGTAGCGACCCTTGGGAATGACCAACCTACCAATGGGAGCAGGGGTTCAAAATAAACCTACACTTCTAGCTCCATACCTAGTCCAACACAACCCTCAGCCTATCATACATCCTCAATTACCAGCTCAACCTAATCCTAATCCCAATAACAGACCGGTTCAACTAATCCAGATTATAGAAGAACCAAACCTCGACATTAAACAGAGGCAATGCAATGAACTAAGGCTGAGATCAGGACATACTATCTTACTGGCAGAAGTTACGACCTCACCTCAATCCGAATCTAGAACTTCAATAGAGCGTAGCCAAGCAAATATAATGGAAACAGAGGTAGGCCAAGGAAAGGAAATGGTTGACCAAGGATGGCCTGAAGAGCTTAGGGTGTCTCCACCTCCATTTTATGAAAGATTAACTCTACCTAGACCAATAGTCTCTCCAGATTTCGACATCCTGGGGGAGTTAAGAAACCTTTGTATCAAAATTCCTCTTCTCCAGGCCATACAAGACATTCCCATCTATGCAAAAAAAATAAAAGAACTGTGTGGAAAAAAGCAAGTAAAAAAACAACAAAGACTGTTCCCGCCATTCATGTGGTAGGGACGCTATCTGACTTATTAATGGGTAAGGAATTGCCCGTAAAATATGAAGACCCAGGAAATCCCATAGTAACTGTGTATATCTCTGGTCACTCCTTTCCAAACACATTTTCCAACTTAGGGGCGGCCATTAACATCCTAACTACGGGAACCTACGAAAAGCTAGGATATCAGCTTTAGAACCCACGACTACATTTCTGGAGCTTACTGACAGGTCTATTATCAGACTAGAAGGAATAGTGCAGGACATCCTAGTCTCCATAGACTCATGGAAGTATCCAACCGATTTCTTAGTTATTAATCCAAAGAACAGGATGGATGGGCACCGATTGATTTTTGGGCGACCTTGGCTGGCAATAGTCGACGCTTACATAAGCTACCGAACAGGTAGCATGACCATCACTAGAGGAGATTCCATAAAAAATATCATTATTTATTCGCCTACCAAACCAAGCTTACCCACGGTAAAAATTCACAAACATCCATATGCATATTGGGAACAAAACATTCGTCCACCTCTGAAATTAGTGGAAGCTCTTGAATTTAAAGATCAAACTGAAGACGATGTAATCAATAATTTTATGAATCAACCACCCATGTTTGAGAATTTAAAATGCCAAATGTTGAAAACGGTCCTTGAAGATGAAGTTCAAGAGGACCCCTTGACAGACCTTGAGGATCAATATATTCCCACAACCGTTGTGCGTAACATCATACCCATTGAGATTGGGCCAGGGAAGATCCTGAATATCAATGGAAATTTGGATAGTAACCAAAAGGCTCATAAAAGTTCTACAGAAGCATCAAGGGGCATTTTCTTGGGACTACCCAGACATGAAAGGCTTAGATCCCCAGCTTTGCACCCATCACATTTATACTGATAAGGAAGCTCGACCCATTAGACAACCTCAACGAGGGCTAAACCCACACTTAAAAGATATTGTAAAAGAAAAGCTACAAAAACTGCTGGATGTAAATTTCATTTATCCTATTTCAGACAACAAATGGGTCTCCCCTCTGGTAGTTGTCCCTAAAAAGAATGGGAAATGGAGAATCTATGTGGATTACAGATAACTAAATAAAGAACCACAGAAAGACCACTTCCCCCTCCCTTTCATTGACCAGGTCCTTGACACATTGGCAAGGAAACAATTCTTTTCCTTTCTTGACGGGTTCAGTGGTTACAATCAAATCCAGATAGCCCCCAAAGACTAGGATAAGACAACCTTTACCTGCCCATGGGGTACTTTTGCTTACATAGTTTTACCATTTGGGCTATGTAATGTCCCCACAACATTTCAAGGAGCCATAATCAACATTTTTTCTGACTTAATAAATGAGGGGCTTGAAATCTATGTGGATGACTTCACACCATATGGTGAGGACTTTGATCAAGCATTAGAAACGCTAGAAAAGGTGTTAGAGCAATGTATTGCTACTAAGTTATGTTTAAGTAATGAAAAATGTCACATGATGATGACCGAGAGAGTAATCCTAGGTCACTACATCTCTGCAGCTGGAATACAGGTAGATCCAACAAAGATAGAGGTAATCCTTCTATTATCCACACCTTGTACACAGATGGAGGTACGCAGTTTTTTGGGATATGCAAGATATTATCGCAGATTTATAAAGAATTTCTCACAAATAGCTGCACATTTGTATGCATTAACTGGAAATGTCGAATTCCACTGGACTAATTAATGTGACACTGCTTTTTTAGATTTAAAGAAATTGGTCTCGACAACACCAATTCTGCGAGGGCCTAACTGGAAACTGCCTTTTCACATCTCTTCAGATGCATCTGACACAGCAATAGGGGCAGTTCTTGGCCAAGAAGAAGAAAAAAAACCCTATGCTATCTATTATATCAGCAAAAGCCTCACTCCTGCCGAAGTAAATTATATAGTGACTGAAAAGGAGTTCCTAGCTATCATTTATGATATTAATAAATTTAGACATTATATAACTGGCTATCAAGTACTCCTGTATACTGATCACTCTGCCATTAGATATTTAGCTAATAAACCAATCACGAAAGGGAGAATAACTCGTTGGTTGTTGCTACTACAGGAATTCGATATAACTATCAAGGACTGTCCAGGAAAGGAAAACATCTCCGCAGACTTCCTATCTAGGGTTCCAAAGACAAACGACACGCTAGTGGTCAATGATCAATTTTCTAGCGAACATCTGTTTGCGGTAGCAGTAAAAATGACATGGTATGCAGATGTGGCAAATTACTTGGCAGTGGGAAAGCTGCCCAAATATTTAACATCAAGAGAACGGAAATTGATTGTACAACGCAGCGCAAGGTTCTCCTAGATTGGTGGATACCTATGCCATATAGGGGCCGACATGCACATATGCAGATGCATCAGGGAGGACGAGACCTATGACATCCTACGGACCTGTCACGATGAACCTTGTGGTGGCTATTTCGCAGATCACAGAATGGGGCACAAAGTGTTACAATTAGGCTATTATTGGTCTACTATTTTCAAAGCCGTGAAAAAATATGTCCAAGCCTATGATAGATGCGAAAGAATGGGCCGCCCAGGCCAAACAGATGAAATGCCACTGCAACTACAATTGGTGACAGAATTGTTCGAACGGTGGGAACTAGACTTTGTTGGACCATTCAATCCACCATCAAACCATAAAAACTACATACTGGTTGCCACAAATTACATAACGAAATGGGTAGAAGCAGTGGCCTTATCAAGAGCCACGGAGGAATCTGTGATTAATTTCCTTTTCAAGATGTTCGTGCAATATGGTTTGCCACAGGAAGTGATAACCGATGGGGGGGCATAGTTCGTAGGTAATAAAATTATAGCCACCCTAATAAATCACTATATCATCCATAGAGTTACATCTCCTTACCACCCACAGGCAAACAGGCAGGTCGAAAACACCAACAAATTTCTGGAGGCAATTCTTACCAAAACAGTATCAACACATCACCGAGACTGGGCCACTAAATTACCAAAAGCCTTATGGGCCTATCGCACAACCTGGTGAAACACCACTGGATATTCCCCATATCATCTAGTATTTGGGAGGGAGTATATTTTCCCTATTGAGTTCGAAATCAAGACTCTAAGAATAGCCCAGGAGGTAGGGTTGGGCTTAACAAAAGCACAGGTTAAAAGACTCCAACAAATAAATGAGCTAGATGACATTAGGGGAATTTTGAGGTCTAAAATGGGCCTCCTAAGGAAATAATAAAATAATAGCTAAACCAATAAAATAATATTTATGAATTTTCAATTCACTTTTTGCACCACAATCCATGTAACCATAGTTAAATTCAATTCAAAAGTTGTACCAAAATAAAATTAATAAAAAAATTGTATTTATGTGAATATAAATAAGAATGAGTTTTTCAAGAAAAAGTCATTATCATTGAACAACTAATGCATTTGTCCTTTGTACTTAAATAGCTTAAAATAAAATATAAATATAAATTTATAAATTCTTAATTATATTATATGATATTAATTAAATTTTATATTATTTAAATTTTATAATAACATGTAATTAATATACTATATAAAAATAATATAATATAATATAATAAATATATAGGGATATGCATTGTTTCTTTCAATAAATATGAAATGACAATAATATATTTTTATTCAAAAGTGTGAAATGACATTTATTATGAGTACTTTACTTTGACTTTAAAAGTACTTAGAGCACTACCATGGTTAACCATGATTTTTTATCCACCATTGAGAATGTGACAAGTAAGTACCTTTAACTCAAGCAATACCACCTCAACCATTAGGGATGATGTCATCCCCTAAAATGTGATTGATTCTCATAAAGTGAATTTTGATTGTACATTTTCTTTAAGAGGCCCATTTTAGACCTCAAAATTCCCCTAATGAATGCGGCTACTGGCTCTGTAGCACACAACGATCATCCAACAACAGCGAGATAAGTGGCATGACAACATTTTTAAGAAGAAGATATTTCAAAAAGGATATTGGGCACTCCTCTATGACTCTAGATTCCAAGATTTTCCAAGAAAATTACAAACAAGGTGGCTCGATCCATATGAAATTCAAGAAGTACACAACAATTACACACTCACCTTGACCACCATAGATGGGTCTGGTTCTACATTTTGAGTGAATTGGCACAGAGTGCGCTTATATCGTAAACCTCTTACAAAGTAATATTTTTTCCAACAGGTACGAAACGACTTCACCATCCAAGTTATGACAACAGGGGGTGATAACCCCAAAACCTCAAGTATATGAGATTCTGCTACCGTCATTTGTAAATAGTGTATATAATTTCTTCACAATTCCTAGTTCTTATTTTGTTGTACATTCCTCATACTCAAAAGTGTATTATTTTTCTCATCCCCTTTCATTTTTATCTTTTGATGTTCAAATTATTTGAACAGTTGTTGCTCAATCTAGTTGAACAGCTACTGTTCAAACGGATTGAACAACCGTGATTTGTGTTTTTATCTTTTGTTGTTCAAATTCTTTGAACGGCTGCTGTTCAATCCAATTGAACTATTGTTGTTCAAACGGATTGAACATCCATGCTTTGTGTTTTTATCTTTTGCTGTTCAAATCCTTTGAACAACTGTTGTTCAATCCAATTGAACAGTTGTTGTTCAATCGGATTGAACAACCATGCTTTTTTGTGTTTTTATCTTTTGTTGTTCAAATCCTTTGAACGGCTGTTGTTCAATCCAATTGAACAGCTACTGTTCAATCATATTGAACAGCCGTGCTTTTTGTGTTTTTATCTTTTGCTGTTCAAATCCTTTAAACGGCTGTTGTTCAATCCAATTGAACAACTGCTATTTAATCGGATTGAACAGCCATGCTTTTTGTGTTTTTATCTTTTGTTGTTCAAATTATTTGTATGGATGTTGTTCAATCATATTGAACAACTGTTGTTCAATCAGATTGAACAACCATGCTTTTTGCGTTTTTATCTTTTGTTGTTCAAATTATTTGAATGACTATTGTTCAATCCAATTGAAAAACTGCTATTCAATCAGATTGAACAGTTGTGCTTTTTGCGTTTTTATCTTTTGATGTTCAAATTATTTGAACGGCTGCTATTCAATCCAATTGAACAGTTGCTATTCAATCGGATTGAAAAGCTGTGCTTTTTGCGTTTTTATCTTTTGTTGTTCAAATTCTTTGAACAACCGTGCCTTTTGTGTTTTTATCTTTTGCTGTTCAAATTAATTGAACAACCATTTTTGTTTTTTCTTGTTGTTCAATCGGATTGAACAACCCTATTTTTTTATTTTATTTTGCATTTTATTCCTTCCTTTGTCAATATCCCCCTCGATCCACACCCTGGCTATAAAAGGAATCTCTGAAGGGGAAGTGACAGTTGAAGAAAGGAGAGAAGCAGTAAAAATTACCAATATGATTATTCTTTGACATTATAATCTCTAAACTGGAAGCTGACATTGTACATATATGAAATGAAAGGCTAAGTCATTCCCAGCTCAATTACGTTTTTTTTTTTTTTTCTCTGAATAATGCTAATTCTATTTATATAACATATTAGTACATGGTGACCACAACTTCAGTTGAATGAGCCTGAAGGCTGGGTTTGACACTCAAAAAGCATGTTTTCGGACTGCCCCAGTAGGGGAAACCAGTCCCATAGACATAGATTGTGCCACCCTCGTTGGGGAAACCAGCATTACATAAGAACAAAGTAACAGATAGGACCATGAAATCAAAACCTTGACAAAAATTAGCAATGTTTTTCATGTTCAACAGAGGAGAATTAAACAAAAACGCATAACACCTCCCAATGAACTTGGGAAAAATCGTAGTGTTCCAGATATGATGGCAGAATTCACTGGACATCTGCAAGCGGGGGAGGTTCTTCCATGATGCAGAAGCGGTACTCCGCACTGCTGCTATCATCCTCATCAGTGGTGGCGCAGGTGGCTGTAGCGGGCGCATCCTTATCCTGTTCCTTAGCTTTGCCTTCCCGAGTCAGTTCTTTCTCGACATTCTCACTAACAGTCCTGTCATGAACCAAAGGGGGCTGAGGGGCGGGAATGTCTGGGGGCTTAGAGCTGGCATCTTCTTCTTGGAGAGAGACAGTGATAAATGCGGTGAGGACTGGGCATTCCATGGAGCATACAAATTGAAATTCGGCTCAATGAGATGTGTGGTGGAAGGTAACAGGTGGAGCAGCGGAGTGGGGGATAGGCTGTGAGGTGGAGGCGAAGTGGAGAGGGGGAGAGCCATGGGTGGAGTGCACCGGTACCTCTTGGCTAGCTTGCCCTCTTTTGCTTTGAGTTTCAGGGGTATGGCCACAAGCAACATCCACAGGCAGAGTATCAGTTTCAGAAGAGGACTGGGGGCGAATTTCCCGACCACGAGAGCTCCCTCTGCGACTGCGCTTTCTGTGCCTAATGCAAGGAATTTTGGCAATTGGGTGAAGGTTGCTGAGATGGATGGGCGAGAAATGGATATTTTGAGTGAGAGACAGTGGAATGTCACTCCTGTGACTGGAATGATAGGCTTTGAGACAAAAATCGCTCTGAGAGAAGTGATAATCCGGCAAATTTTCCAGGCATCCAAGTAGCAAGCAGCGCCTCCTAGTGTGCGTGCGAGCGCTCGGCTCAATGCATGCAGGGGGGAAGCAGCAGCTCTGAGGAGCAAGGTGAACATGAACAAAGGTGGAATGAGCCATCTGCATATTAAACCAGAGACGCGGGACAAGATGGCGGTGGGGTGAACGTTTCGTTCGATGGCGAGGATCAATGCATGGGATGGCATCATTAATGCGATGGCTGGCTTCATAAATGGTGGAGTAAATGCGCAGGTGGGTGGCCATGTGGCCACACCACGCACCTGCTCTTGGAACGTACGTTCCGTCAATCCCTCGGATCATCTGCATCCGGAACCAGCTCAATTATGTTATCATACAATACATGATCTTATGATGGTATATCTTTCTACACTTTCGAGTAGTATTCCCCTCCAATATGAAGAAATAGGAATAAGGGAAATTAATTATTTGGAATTATTTTTACTTCTCTCACCATTCCTGACCCTTAAGGAGTTAATGAGCCTCCCTTCATGTATAAAGAATAACTATTATGTGTTCATACAAATTTTTAAGAGAGGATAGGGGGTCTTATTACGAGCCAACCTACCATGATCATAAGGGTTTAACAAGTGACATGCCCACAATGGCCATCACACCAGGGTAATGACCTTCTTATCTGCTTGAAGGATAGGAGGTCTCATCACGAGTTGGCCTGATCACTTTGTTACAACACTAGTGAATGGCACTGTGAGTATCTGGCCATCACACCAGCACAGTGACCTCCTTATAAATCAAAATGCTTATGTTTCAAAAAGAAGTACTATGCTTACATGAAAATTTTCAAAAGAGGATGGGGGGTCTCATTACGAGCCAACCTACCATGTTCATAAGAGCTTAGCAAGTGACATGCCCACAATGGTCACCACACCAGGGTAATGAACTTCTTAACTGCTTGAAGGATAGGAGGTCTCATCACGATTTGGCCTGATCATTTTGCTACAACGCTAGTGAGTGGCACTATGGTTATATGGCTATCATACCAGCATGGTGATCTCTCCACAAAATTGGTAGAATAACTATTTTTTATATAAGGATCCTAGCTCATTTTTCTGGTTAAAATAGCAACCCTGTCGAGGCTATGAACGCCTGCTAGCAGTAGGGACTCTGCTGATGGTATGAGAGTATGTTTCAATAATAGCCAATTACTACTACATATATCCTTCTCTTCCATTCTTCTTCCATAAGCCACTACTCGAATTAGTGATGCTTCTAATCTACCACATAAGTAACTATAAGGGAGATATGCTTACATATTTGAACCTCGGGATGACAGCACCAATCATTACCTATCTCAGTCTTGCTTCCATCACACTTTATCATTAAAGAAGGAAATCATATCATAATAATAGTTGTATTATTTTCTCTCCCTCTCCGGTCACTTCGACACGAGATGTAATTATGTCAAAACTTCCAATTCTGACCTTTACACTGTGTATGCTCATAATTACCCAATTACTCCTCATCCCTTGAATATTGAAAGCCACGACCTCCTCTCTCACGTACAGGTTATGATTATCAAATCCTGACATTCCCCCCATTCATATTCATGATTGGCCAAATCCCCCTTATACTTGAGGATGTGGGCACCCTTACTTCGACAGAGGGGGTGTAATTAGTCATAAATCAGCAAGCATGCGAATTTCCTGCACAAATCCCGTGAGATATGCTGAAAAGACCAAAGGAGCATTGCAATTAAGGTATGAAGTTACTTGCAGAAGGTTGCAATCTCCCTTTCTTTTGCATACAGTATTCATTCGAAACAACAGAGCCGAAGAGAATACATTCAGAAGAAAAAATAGTCTCAGGAAAGCACACCAGCCATGGGAGGAAATTCTCCCCGGAATGAACCTTCGAACTTCCCGATTTCAGATGCAGCTAGCGCTATCCTCCAGAAAACCGGCTGGCTGGCATATTTACACCAATTACAAGGATTTGATACAGAAGTAGCAATTGAGTTTCTACAAAACCTACAAGAGGGACAGACCAGGCTCAGGGGAAGAGTTATACCGATCACAGAAGAAATTATTGTTCAAGTCTCCGGAATACCAGTAAAAGGAGAGAGATGGACAAAGAAACATCTTCTCTTATGAGAGGCAGCTGCAGCATATCAGAATCCGGAAGAGCCATTGGAGCAAAAAGGAAAAGGTATTAACCTTACCTCTCTACATCAACCATGGCAGGAACTAACGGCATTCATCCAAAGATTCATTACATGCGACGGATGCCAATACATGGTAAAACCTCGTCAAATTAAAATTTTAGCTGTGATTAAGCAAAATATTTCAGTTAACCTGCCTACTTTCTTAAATTCTATATTGCACAAAATTGTTGTTCGAATAAGAAGAGCTAAAAAAACCCCAAGCAGTTGTTAGTCACCACAGGCTAATCAAGCTAATCACCATACATGAGTTGGAAAAGCAGCAAATAACCTAGGGTGACTTTGTTAACCATACCACACAGGTACCTGAGGAAAACCTCGGTGAAACCGAAATCGAGCTCCACAGGGTAAACATACCTAGAAGGAAAAGGAACCGTACCTCAATTATAGAGCCAAGTAGGAAAAAGTGGCCCAAAAGACTTCAAGGAACCTCAGACTTCATAGAAGAGGCAGGGCCATCCTGTTTACTACCCTCAAACCCTCAAAATGCATCATTGCAAGACTATGAGGAAGAGATGGCTCGAGTCCTGGAGCAAACGAGGGTAGGCCATGAATCTAGAAGCCTATCGGAAGCCGAAGAGCAAGGGGAACCTATAGAAAAGTCTGCCACTACCAGCAGTTCTGGCCACACCAAGGCACTACCCCTGCAAGAGGAATCAAAGGACTTTAGGGCTCTGTCCCCTCTCGAGAATTATGAGGTAAATAGTGAAGAGCAAGTAGAAGGGAGAGAGGAATCAGAAAATCAATCAGGAGACACTATCCCTCTAAAGCAAAATACAAGCACAGAAGCAGTTCCTTTGACACCTGAAGGTAACATTTTTCCACCCAGTTAGGACCCTCATACAGAAGTAAACTCTGAAGCTCAAGTAGAAAACACCATTACAAGAAACCCTGAGGTTGGCAACACCATTGCTGAAAATGAGAATGTTGCTCCTCCACCACCTGTTGAAATCAGGTCAGGGGAGAATTCAGCTGAAAAGAAGATTAAGAAACT
The DNA here is from genome assembly GCA_034641835.2 of Pinus albicaulis. Classification (NCBI taxonomy): domain Eukaryota; kingdom Viridiplantae; phylum Streptophyta; class Pinopsida; order Pinales; family Pinaceae; genus Pinus; species Pinus albicaulis. The sequence goes on along the minus strand of CM076579.1, from coordinate 1,510,884,972 downwards.
GAGCAGGACTTGCAAAATATTGAGGAAAATGGTGAAACATTTAAGAAAACAATTAAAGGAGGTAAATAAGGCCCAAAATCCTAAGAAAGAATTGACCATAGTCGAAACCCAAATGGAACTGATCACCAACTTGTTAGAGGTTGCTGAGGATGGAATGCAGACTGACCTAGCAGGTGTTGTCGAGGCTGGGATACACACTGACTTGGCAAACACCATTGAAATCTAGGTACAAACAGACACGGTGGACACTCTTGAAGCCTCTGTCCAAACTAGGAAAGAATTCACCGTTGAAAAGGGTACCCAAATGGAGGAAACCCAGCCTATGCCCCTCTAGTTGACAGAGCTGCCAATAAAAAATGGTATAATGAATTAATTCGAACACAGCATGAGTTGGAACAGTGCAAAAAGGAAGTAGTACCAACACAAGAATATCAAGCACTACTAAAGAAATTCACAAACCTTTCCACCACAGAAGATGAAACATTTTCCCAGCTCAAAGAGGAGCAGGCAAAGGTAAAAAGGGCACAAGAACAGGTGGAGCAAGCCAAGAAACAAATCACTACGATTTTTTCTCTGTATTATGATGCACTAACATGCAAGGCGCAATCTACCAACTACGCCCTATTCTTAATAGAACGATACTTACTGCTGAAAATCAAGGTTGTTAGGGCAGGGAAGCGCACAACTTTCAAAACCATAGAATAGTTCATCTACTGCTGCAATGATCAAGATGAACAGTTCCAATGCCTTTTATGTGAACTTTACATGCACAATTTATTTTTATAAGAGGACACAGACATCAATCCTAGTCCCTTTATAGGAGGTGTTCAGTTCCAGGCCTTCCTCTCATTCGCTAAGAACTAGATTAGGTGGGCCAAAGCTTATAACATCTTCGAAAAGAGAGAGCATGGCCTAGACCTATGGGTCAAAGGAGAGCCTACAAAACCCCTGCAGTTTTTCATACAACACAAAAATTTCATGCGAAGAAAAGGTGTAAAGACTAGGCTGGGACCCATCCATAAAGACATTATAGAAAATGGGCAGGAGTATTTTGGAGACATTGAGGAAGCAGCCCTGATAGCAGCTAAACAGAGATGGATGGCCTCTACAAACAATGTAAAGAATAGGGATCCATTTGGCTACCAAAACTTCAAAGCAGTTGCCTCCAGATTTCTCTCATATAGTAACCTGGTATTCAGCATGGGTCCTACATGGTTAGGATATAGATATAGATGCCCTCTTATCTGGTACCCCCCTGAGGGCTATAATCATGACTACGAATTTCCAGAAGGCCACACAAACACTGCTTTTGCAAGAATTAGACAGAAACAGGGTTTCAGAGCATACAAGGAAGAAGTCCACCCTGCCTACTCCTTAACACAGTTGCATCTCAACCATTTGTTTGCATGAGGACCTGCAAATAGGTAAGTGGGGGAGTATGTTGGATCGGAATTAAGGTATGTTTTCACTCTATGATTACTTCGAATTGTGATACATTTTTAAGAATTCATCCTCATCTTAACAATAAAGAAAAATAAGTTTTATAAAAATCAGGACAATTGGGCTAAACAACAAAAGGAACGTTTTATAACATAAATTTGACTTATTTTATCTTTGTGTATGGGGAAGCAGAGCAACTGAACTGACGTTAAACGAAAGACGACTGACAGACACAGACTCACGAAATCTCAGTAACTCCCAGAAACCGACAAAAGGTAGAAAGATAGATCCAAGCTCGAGAACCCAAACGACAGACACGCACAGCAGGCTGTCATTTGGAAAATACCGTCCCACTGTGTAAAAACGCCTTTAAAAGGACCAAGGATGAATGGGATAAAGGATTTGAATAGGAATTTCCTTCTGTAATTGATGTATCATGACATATCTGTTCAGTTGTATCCCTGTATTATCCTTCAATTTAATAAAGAGTTTTGACATTTTGAACAATCATCTTTTGATTTTTTCATTGCATTAGAGCTTTTGGTGGTCTGGGCCCAACCCGTGGGAGTTTCCTTGCCAATTTCTGTGTTGTGCGTTAGTTACAGAATTGATGTCCAGTTATCTGATGCAATTTGTAAATTACTTTTCCACTAGATAAAATAGAAATACATGAGGCTACAGTTTCTCTTTCATCAGAATAGTTTAGCATTCGTGCTTTCTGGTTTATAGTAATGCTTTATCGTTGTTAGATGTTTTCATTTTCTCCCAGTGCCTTTATAATCGATTTATGAATCGTAGAGTAATTACTATTCAATGTCATCTATCTTTAAGAATTAGATTGTTCCTTCAGTACAATAAGGCGTCCAATTATTGATTACATATAGAAAGATGTCAATTGGTTAGTTTGCAAAGAAAATTCCATTGCAAAATTATATAAGTAATTTTTTATTTAATTTATTCATATTGTTGTTCAATTCATTAAGTTTGTTGTTCAATTCAGTAAGGTTTCCATTCAATTCATTAATATTGTTGTTCAATTCATTAAGGTTGTTGTTCAATTCATTAAGGTTGTCATTCAATTCATTAAGATTGTTGTTCAATGCATCATCATGCTGTTCAATCATAGGTTTCTCTCCTTCAGAGCTAGACAAAATAGTTAGCTGAATTCTACCATTTCATTTCTCTTTGAGTTGATTGAACTTCGAGAATTACATAATCCTTTTCATAATCAATACATAGTAAATATTAGTCGACCTCACTCGCATATACTGTGCTTACACTCTTGAAATAAGAATACTTTCCCTGGGTTGAAAATTGAATGAGAAGCCTAGAGGTTGCCTATAATAAGCCACCTTTGTGAATCGACACATGTTATGAAGAAAGAATGGAGGATTGGGTAAGAATCTGAGACTAATTCCGATGTTATTTGAGGATGAGGTAGGGCATCCAATAGGTAAGAGTAGTCGAAGAGAAAATTCCATGAGGATGTGTTAATCCAAGATGGGAATGGTCCTAGAAGGACATAACTTGTGAACATCTAGATGGGGTATGTTCCTTGAGAGACAATGATGAAGGTGTCTATTAGTCATTGTCTCCCTAGAATTATGCTCTTTTCTTGTGGAGAGATATAGTTGTTAGTCGAGGTCTTGATATATGAAAATGTTGGTTGATGTGATGAGATGCATTGATATAAGATGAATAAATAGCTTATGAGATTTTTCAATATGACTCTTCTTATGAGAATTATTCAGTATGAGAATGTTCAAGTAGCTTGTATGGATTATGAATACCTCCCTAGTTAAGAGAGAGTGTTGAAAAGTGTAGCTACGTTCGGTCTTCATAATGTCTAATGTAATCATGATTTTATATATTTGATTAAAAGAGAAAAATAAATACTATTATTATTATTATTATTATGAACCATGGGTTTCATGTTCAAGGTTATTTTATTTATAGTTCAAGCACCCATTGAGTGCTTCTAGGGCTTTGTCATAAAATATAGGAGTCAATTGAGTCATTGTAATATGTAATACCCCTTTGGGAATCTTGTATGATGTAAAAGAAATTTATTTGAGTCATAAAAATACCCACCAAGACAAGTCAACCTAGCTGCAATAAGTCGGCCTACATGAAAGAACAAGTCGACCTCATGGAGGCACTTTGTACCCCTGGGAAGCCTATATATAAGAGGCATTTGACCTTATTTGAAGCAAACATCCAAGATATATGAAGAAGCAAGAGAATAAGTTCAATCCTAAAAATAAGAAGTCCTAACGCAAGAGAAGTTCAAGAAAGAAGATAGACTCTATTTTTTTGGGTCTCTCTCTCTCTTTCATGTGCAACAAAATTTTGAAACTGCTAGGTCAAATTTGCTAGGGTTGAAATTCTTGGAAATTTTTTTGGGATCGAAGTTGCGGGGGTTGAATTTGTTGAATAAGTTGTTGGAGTCGAAGTTACTGGAAGGTCAAAGTTTGTTGCTCTAACTTATGTAAAGAAAGCTCATCAAGAAGAAAGGTTGACTTGGTCTTGGAGGGGTCTTTTTCAAGGGTCATAGGTCTTCGAATTCGCCATCTAAACATTCTATAAGAAGAGAATAATTCTTGTGGGTTTTCCTCTCAAGAGGAGAGGTTTCAACCTTGACTAGCAGCCTACATTTTTTGTCCTCTTGTCTCATCGATCATTATTTTTTGGTGGTTGTTTGATGATAAGGAACACAATAATAATCAAGTGAAAGGAGAAGCTAATAAAAAGTACATCAAGTTAAGTAAAATAACATCACAAGTAGTTATCAAATTAAGAGAAATCACTTAATCTAGTTTCCCTAGATTTCTCAACAGTTGACACATGACATATTCCTAAATTTGGGGTTAACATGAATCTATGATGGTTACACATATAAATATCTCAAGGTGCAAACATTTCATCAGTTTTTTCACTCTAAAAGAGTTTTTGAGCTCAATATATTTCATCCATATGGATGCTTGATAGATTCAATGTTAAGATGGATCTATACTAGTATATACCAACCTAGATCCATATTTTTTTCCGAAACTATTAGGCGCCATGAGGGATCAAATATCTCAAGGTAGATTGAGAGTTAAGATGAATATAGGAAGGTCATATATATATGCGTAGTCTAAATTATAGGTGAAATAACCTTTTTCACCGGAATTAATAAAAATTCGGCAATACAATTTCGATTTTGTTGTTGTTTAAAATATATTTTTGAATGCATAAATATATTCAGCACTCTGAAAAACCATTGGGGCACTCAAATTATGTAGAATATATATATATATATATATATATATATATATATATATATATATATATATATATATATATATATATATATATATATATATATATTTATATATATATATTATATATAAACCATGGGTTGTCAAAAATAGGAGCCCAAAAGCCGCCAATAGTAAATTGACTCTATAACCTATATTTTACCTAAACTATCGTAACAATATTTATAATCATTAGTTTGTTATCATTTTTTCATGTTAATTTTATTCTAAATAATTTTCTTTTTTTTATTAATTTTTTATTTCATTAAGTCAAAGTATTTACATAAGATAACATTATAGTGCATTACAACATATCTTCCATACTGGGCTCAAGAGCTCAACACAATGATTGTGATACTATTGCAAGATTAACCAATAATAATATAATTATCTTTAGTATTAATTAATTAATTAAGTATTCTAATAAACATATCTATTTTAAAATAGTGCTTCCAAAATTTTAATTTAATCATCAATAATTATTAGGTGGATGGGAAAACTTTAACTTCCATGTACTATTCTAGAATATTATTATTAATAGTCACACATCAAAGGTTCATATTTATCTCAAAAGTAGTTATGTTCTTTGTGCTTTTTTTTTTTGGTAAGTTAAATTTTCATTACCTGTAATTTTGAAATTACTTCCCTAGTACATCAAGATTTACAACCTACCCACAAAACTAGGGCATTGGCCATAATAAATATCTAAAACTTTCCTACATTGAAAAAACCAGTACATAACAACAACTCTAATCTTGGAACCCACCAATGATCCCAAGTATTTTCTAAGTTCTTTTTTTTTTTTTTAATTTCCTACATCGATCCATTTCAAGGACTTGTCGGGAACCATGGTAGAGGAGACAATACTTGTCTTTTATTGAGACATGTCTACTTCTGGAGGGTGTTCAATGTTGTCTACTTCATTATCACTATATGAATTATACGATTCATGGAAGCGCTTGTGCCCACTCATAGGAGAGGCCTTAATTATAATTGAGTTTTATTCAAACCTGTTCATGGGGAGAACCAAAAATCATAGGAATGAGACGAGATGACCTATGGCTACACTAAGGCTATAGGTGTTGATAAGATGATTTTGGTTACTACTTGTTTCCTTGCCGAGGAGTAGAAGGTTGCTTAAAACCATTTGAATTTTTAGGATCTTGCCACCCTCAATACTTTATCATGTTTGCTAAGGGTGGAGAGGGCCCTTGAGAAGAAGGGCATACATTTTGGATATGACCAAGATGTTGGAGGATATTGCAATGGAAGGATGTGTTCTCATAATCCAGTGGTTGTGAGTAAAAAGCTCCACTCTATTTCAAGAGGATTTTATTAGGTAATTCCTTGCTGAGATCAAATTCAACACATATATGTGAAAATTTTACAATACCCTTCACTAACCTATCCAAGTTGATCTTAATAAATTGTCCCAAGGCATTACCACTATCAACAAAAATATCTGGGTGCATTAGATGAAGAGGAAAATTAGGGAGTCAAACCCAAACAAGATCAGTGGCCAAATTTGGCATAGATAGGGGGTTAAAATCTACAAACCATGGTTGAAGGGAAATCTTAGATCGACCCCAAAACCATGGTCCAAGATCAAGGACCCATGGTTTATCCTTCATATTCTTGAAATATACTATAAAGTAACCTTTTGAGTAGAAGAAAAAATCCATATTTGAAGACCTGGTCTTAGACACCTAATCATGAAGTGTAGATGTTGAAATTTATAATCCATTGAATTGATAAATAAGAGCATGTTCCATGTAGTCAACACTGAGAGCATTGGATTGATCATTTGACTCGTCAATAGATGAGATATTTTCGATCTAATCCATAACAAATGTTGGCCTTGGGATATCCTTAGGAGACTAGTGCAAGGTCCTTGGATTTAGGGCTTCTTTAAAATATTTGGATTGAGAGGAATAGGGTACACCCCTTCCTTGAGCTCCACCTCGCACTCTAGAAACTAGATTTATTATCTCGTCCTTTACTACACCATGATCACTTATTGTACTCCTGTCCTGAAGCTTTCGACTCTTATATAGGATATCCATAAAGGTAGATGATCTGAAATGACTGTATTAGTTTTGTTGTGCTAAGTGTCTTTTCAGTTTATAAACATGTGCATAATTGTCTCATTAATTTCTTAAGGATTGAGGATTTTAACCATGAATTGTAGATGATTTTTTAGTGAATTAAAAGCATAAAACAAGCTTAAATAACACTAAACAACAATGTAAAATAGATAAATAAGTCAACGCAGGAAATTTACACAGCAGGTATGATGGAGCAGTTCCCCACTCCTGGGCTACATCTGTTGGTCCAACTCCCAATGGCATGTCCATATTTCATTATGCTCAAAATTTTACAAATACATGTAGTTACAGTGATCTAATGGTTGTTTTCTCTTCACCAATGGCTCCAGAATGCTCCAATTAGTCAAGAATGACTCTTCATTCACTATGAATGGGAAAAAATTAACTCTCCTACTCATTTTCCCAGTTACACCTATAAAAGCTCCACTAAATGTGGAGGACTCCACTTAACTGGAATCAAAATAGTGGAAACCACCTAAATTTGGGCGCACTCTAAAATTCCGTCGGGATTAACTTTTACAATAAATGTTAGTAGTTGGGTGGCCACATGCCAATCCAAACCATGCGACCTAACCGTTGAAGTTCGGCGGAACCACAAAATAAACCTCGTGGATAAGTTTAAATTCTAGAGTTGAAGTCGTGGTTAGTGGAGATAGCGCAGAAACATTAACTTAGATCGTTGCATGTGACACGTCGCAAGTTGCTGGCAGAGGATTAATTTCGAAGGTTAATAATAAACCATCTCATTTAATTTTTGAACGTGGCCATGTGACAGGTGTGAAACTGCTAGCAAATAAAAACTGTGGGAGTTAACGTTTGTGGTTGATGTTTGTTGTTATGACATGTGAACAACCCACGGGGACAGCCCAAACACCGATTCGTTAAACCTTAAATAGAACCCAATTTCTATAGAGGTTAAGTATCATGTGTGGCTCGGGCAGTTATGTCGTGTTGTTGCTCTTCCAGAGGTCTAGGGTTTGAATCCTACGGCCTTAAATTTTTTTTAATACACCACTAAGGGGACACGTGGTGGCCTTAGGGTTGGCCACGTGTCACCCTCCGATTGGCCCATAAAAACAACGTACAACCACATTCAACCAATCATATCGTGCCACTTGTCAGCTTGGGATTGGTTCTAAGGAAGGAATATTCCTCAGGATATTCCTTTTGCTAAATGTGCATCCACCATACTGATTGGGCATCCCAGTCAAACCTGTCGCAAAATTTAACTGTTTGGGATTTCAATCAGAACGTGATATCTCCCTTACACGACATCGGTTTTTCGAACCGTTCACGGCACCTGAATCAAGAGGAAAATATCTACGCAACCATCTTGGTTTCAACCCAATCCTGTAGCTTTAAATTTTGAGTAAAATTTATAAACTCCTGATCACTCCTCCCCATTGGGAAGCTTTTAGACCCCAAAATACTTGATTACTTGTTCAGTAGATGAGGGTACAAATCCCTCACCTTTCCAACCTCCATCCATTTTTCCTTGCTTGGCTTAGTGCCTTTGAGCCCAACTCGAAGGTAGTCAACACTTCCCCTCTTGGATGCTCTTGTCCTCCTATCAAGAATTGTATCTTCCTTGAGCTCATCCAGAAATTCTGGGGAGAAATATTCAATAGAAGGCAGTTGAACATCACTTCCTTGATCATCGATCAAAGGTGGCTCATACAAACGTAAGTTTTCAACATTAGAAACTGAATAAATTTGCATATATGACGACAAATCAAGTTGAAATGAATTATTACCAACTTGCTTTATGATCTTGAATGGACCATAGTGAATGGGTTTGAGCTTTTTACCTTCCCCTTGCAACCTTTATTTGCTAATGTGCAACCATACCTCATCTCCCTCTTGAAACTTGTGATCAACTCTACGTTTGTCATGCCTCTCTTTGTATTTTCTTTGAATTTTATCAAGCTATTCTTGAACTTGTTGATGTATAATATGATTTTTCTCAATGAACTTTCGAGCCTTGTCAATATCACTATGGCCATCTATTTCAATATCCTTCCCAAATATGAGGTCTAATGGATATTTTGGAAAATACCCAAAGCATACTTCAAAAGGTGATGTTTGAGTTGAAGAGTGCTTTGCCCTGTTGTAAGCATGCTGAATGTAATGTAGTTGCTCATCCCACAACTTAGGATGTTTGTTGCAATATCCTCTCAATAGATGCACAACAGCTCTTTTCACCACCTAGGTTTTTCCATCAGTTTGCGGATGAAAAGCAATACTCTTTTCAACTTTGTGTCCATCATACTCTAAATATTAGACCAAAAATTCCCAATGAATCTGGAATCCCTATCACTAACAAGAAAAGTTCGAAATCCAAAATGAACCCAAACATATTGAAAATAAAGTTTAGCATTTTGTTCAACAGTAATGGTTTTCTTACATGGCATAAGTATACATATTTTACTGAATCTATCCACAACTATATAAAGATAATCATGCTATTTTCTTGACATAGGTAGACCTCCAACAAAGTCCATGGAGACACTGTCCCATGGCCTTGATGGTACCAGTAGTGGCGTGTACAACACAAGCTTCCTATTACTAGGCTTGCTTGTTGCACACATAGAACAACCTCTTATAAAACGTGACACACTATCTATCATGTGAGGCAAATAGGAATACCTCTGTAGATGCAACACTATTTTTCTTACCCCAAAGTATCCAACAATAAGAGATGAATGAGCTTCTCTCATGACACTTAACCTCTCTCCTTGTGGTATACACAGCTTGCCCAAATGAAACAACAAATTGCTATGCATGTGATAATCTTTTTCTTCAACTTGATTCCCTTCACCCAAACTACCATACACATCTTGAAAATCAATGTCATGTGCATATTGTTTTATGTAACTCTCATGTACGATAGAATCATTTTTGAGTAAAGTAGATGCACTAATGATTGGTATTGAAAGCATATCTACAAATTTATTGAAAATAACTTTATTGTACCTCAAAACCAAGTGAAACTGTTGAAGAAATCCCATCCATTTGAAATGTCTTGATTTCTGCAATTTTGTTTGTGACTGCAAGTATTGTAATGGTTGGTGATCGGTATGCACAATAGTCTCTTTACCCATCAAGTAGTGTTTCCACTTCTTGACACTTTGTACCAAAGCATATAGTTCTTTGTCATACGTAGGATAATTAGTCACAGGACCATTAAAATGTTTCAGAATGAAAAATGATAGGCTTACCATGCTGCAAAAGTACTGCACCCATGGCATAATCACTAACATCTATTTGAATATCGAATGGTTGTCTCAAATTTGGTAATGCAAGGTCTGGAGCTGAACTGATCTTATATTTTAAAGCTTCGAAAGCTTGTTGTTGTTTGCCTCCCCATTGGAATCCTTTCTTCACACTTGTCACTGCATGCATAGGAGTTCTGATGGCAGAAAAGTTAGCAATAAAATTTCTCCAATATTGAGCTGTACCTAAGAAACTTTTTACCTCGGTTATTATTTTGGGTGCGGGCCAATTCACAATAGCTTCCACTTTAGAAGGATCAATTCTCAACTCTCCTCCTCTTACAATGTGTCCCAAATAAACCAAAGAAGTCTTTCCAAACTCACACTTTGACATCTTATGAAACAATTTCTCTTTCTTCAAAACATCAAGCACTTGATTCACATGCAAGACATGCTCTTCTCTTGTTTTGATGAAAATCAATATTCATCTAAGTACACAATCACAAACTCATCAAGGAATGGATGAAAAACACTATCAATAACACGCATGAAAGTTTCCGGTGCATTACACAAACCAAATGGCATAACTAATCACTCAGAGAGTCCTTGTTTAGTTTTGAATGATGTTTTCCGTATATCACTTTCTGCAATTCTTACTTGATGATATCCACTTCGTGAATCTAACTTAGTGAAAAAATTTGCTTCTTTCAGTTGATCAAGCAAATCATCTATTCTTGGGAGTGGGTAATGATTCTTTACTGTAATATTGTTCAAAGTTCGAAAATCTACACAAATGCGCCAAGTCCCATGTTTCTTTGGTATCAAGACTATGGTTGAACCACATGGAGAAGTGCTTGGCCTTATGATTCCTTTGTCCAACATCTCTTTGATTTGCCTCTTTATTTCAAAATTCTCCATTATTGACATGCGATACATGTCGATGCTTGGAAGAGGACAATCTTGTTGCAACTGAATCTAATGTTGAATCTCTCTTTTTGGAGGCAATCCTGTTGGCTCCTGAAACATCTCATGATGTGCATAAAATACGTAATATAAATATGATTTCAACTTAGGATCACATCCATCAAATGATTCATGATTAACATCGGCTTTAGGCTTAATCATTAGAAAAGAAAAATTCTTAGTTGAATTTACCAGCCTCTTTACCTGTCCAGCATTTACCATGGCAATATTTGTCTTCTTGCGATGTGATCTAACAATTTACTCCTTGCCATTTTTGAATAAATGATATTTGTTCTCATGGTGATGGAAGATCGCTTTCCTATCATACAAGGAAGGACTCCCCAACACAATACATGTTATATCAAGCGGAACCACACCTAATTCTTAGTATGTCAAAAAAATGTGCAGTGATTGCAAAGCGCAATATACACTTGTTTGAAACTTGTAAATTTGCATCCTTACAAATCCAACCTAAAGGATATGGATTTGGATGTGGTATGGTCTCAAGGTTAATTTTCTTAACCAAGTCTTCAGAGATTAAGTTTTCTTGTGACCCACTATCAAACAATGTGTCAATCTTGGTATGCTTGGATATGACTCTCACATGAAACAGTTCAATACTTTCTTCTTCATTTGGAGCATGTATGTGATAGTTTGATGTACTAGTACTGGGTTTAGTTTCAATTTCTTTCCCCTTCATGTTCTTTAATCCCATCACTGTAATCTTAGATTCATCACCTAAATCATCTCCTAAATCATGTTGAGTTGTACTTGCAGTTTTCTATTTCCCTTTGTTATTGTATTTCTTGGGCCTCATTTCAGGGTGTAATTTCCAACAATGAGTTTAATCATGGCCTTATTTCGAACAATGTTTACAAACCAAATTTTTTCCCTCTTTCTTAATAGATGCATTCTTTTTGCTTTTACCTTTTGAGGTCTTCTCTTTTTTTTTACCCTTAAGAGGTTTCTTTCTACCCTCTTCACAAATGTTCTTCCCTATAACTTCTAGATGTGTGGCCTGAACACATATTTCATCTAGACTTGTGGGGTTAAACATGAGAATAGTATTTTTTAGGTAGCTATGTAAGGCTCCTATGTACTTGAGAAAATTATCTTGGCTCTACAAATCTACCCCTAATAAGAGAGCTCTTCTAGTAAATTATTGGGTGTATTCTTGCACATTCCATCCCTTCAATTGCCTAAAGTTTTGCCAATTCATTATGGCTTCCTGCATACGAGCTAATGGATTAAAATGTTGTTTTATTGCAGTAATTAAATCAGTCCATGATAGAATAATCTTACCATTTTTCTTGATCTCCTCCTTTGTCTTGGATTCCCACCAAACAAGTGTTGCACCTTCCATGCTCAATGAAGCTTATTCGATTTTGGTATCATCATCTTGAAGGTTCTGGATTCTCAAATAGACCTCCAATTTCCTAATCCAATTATCAAGCTTTTCTACATTAACTTCACCATTAAACATTGGAATTTCAAACTTAACATCAAGTTTTAAAAAAGGAAATTTTCCAATGTTCTTTGACTTGTGTGGTTGATTTATTGAAGATGAAGTAGAGGATGGTGATGATGAGGGTGAGGATGATGGCTCTCCATTGCCTCCATTTCCTCCATTGCCCTTCTTTGACTTATCTTCATAATTGGACCTCCTGAAGATCCCTGTCCTTCCTTATGAAGTTTGTGTTAGTCATCAATATTTTTCACTATCTTTAGATGACTATAGGATGATTCTAGTTTTATGAAAACAACATTCCTTAAATATTGTGAGTTTCAGAAATCTCACCGCCGTCATTATCCTTATAAAACTTTTTTCACTATTTTATCAATTTTTCCATCTCAAAGTCACCTTGTGCTCCTAAAAACTCATTATGGGCTTATGCCTCTCATCTTCATCCTTCTTTCCTGCCTATAACCTCATTACCATGTTTTCCCTTGTCAAATAGGCTCCATCCTCCCTTTAGGGTTTCCTACTGTTGACTCATCCTCATACCTCTTTGGGCATAATAACATATAGTAATACTATGTTTTCACTCGAAAAACCCCAAGCCAAATTTCAGTCAGAATCAGGGCAAATAACCCTCCCACTAAGTCATTAGGGTTTCACATTGTTTAAGTTCATCATTGGATGTTTCAGGCACTGCTTTTCCTTTGCTAGAATCTGGCTCAAATGTAATAGAATGTCAAGACATGGTTATTCAAGGAGGATCTAAATGGTTTCCAAAGGAGATTATATTTTGAGTTCATAGTCTGCAAGTGAGGAAAATGAAAAAAGTTCAACACTTCTACAGGAGTGTTGAAAGTTGTGTCAGCAAAAGGTACTGATAAGGTAGACTGTCTACTCGTGAATGAAAACAACTTACAAAAATAAAAGGAGGAAACACTTGTTCCTGTAGATGACTAGGGTTATGAACTTAATGGTCCATTTGAGTGCCAATGTAGTGATCACTTGTAGGAAAGTGACATGGAGGAAGCATACAAGGCCAAACATGAAGAAATTTTATCAGAAAATATTGATGAAATATGGAAAAGGTGAGGTGAACTGGAGATAAATGAATGAACTTGAAAGGGCTATAGAGAACATAGAAGACAACACTGATGATTGCTGTGAAGACTGAAAACAGTTAGGGTTTTGAAGAAAGTGGCCAGAGAAGGTGAAAAGGTGAGTTGAACTCCATGGTGGAAGCAAAAGAAGATTTTGAAAATGTTGCTTTGTGTTTCAATCCCAAGGATGTAAAAATGAACATGTCAAGTCTTAATGATCAAAATAAAAGAAATTTCATGACTCTAGCAACCTACAGGAAAAAGTGTAAAGAATATCAGTAAAAAAGGAAAAAATACTTTAAACTTTAGAAAGTGGTTTTCAAAGATTAAATCAAAATTCCATTTGCCTATAAAGCCCATTAAACACTTCAAAATCCTCATTGTTACCTTTTAAATGATCAAGAGTGCTCAAGAGAGGAAAATTTGTGAGTTTTCTAAGTGAAGTTGAGAAAATGTTTTTTGGTGTTGCGCGCCTGGGATTGGACGCTGCGCCCTTGACAAATTTTCCCTGTTCATTTTCTAAAGGCGTTGCGTTCCTGGGAGGTGGCACTGCGCACTGGGAGAGGCGTTGTGCTCTTTCCCGACAGGACCCAGCAAAGTTTGCCTTGGCGCTGCACGCTCAACCTTGGTGATGCGCTTTCAGCATTGGCGTTGTGCGCTTGGGTAGAGAGGGTTTCTAAGCCCTTCAACCACTCAAAACACTCCAAAAATCCTTCAAGACTCTGCCAAATATCCTCCAAGAATATTGAGGGGTAAGTACATGTTATCAACCCAGCTTCAAGCAATTTGGTCATCATTTAAATGAATGGAATGAAACCCTAAGAAGAAACCCTAACTCTTAAGATTGAAATTATTGTTTTGCCATTGCTTCATCCTCCTTTTAGAAAATTAGTGATAGATAGGGATAATGACATTGATTTAAGGGTTGTCATTCATCTAAGCTTGCCCCTACACCCACTCCCTTCATTCACTTGCAAAATTTCCATTTCATTACCCTCCCTCCATAATATTTTCACATCAGTCCTTGGATTTCCCAAAATAGCGTAAAGATGTTAGAGGATAGTGGCAGTGGTGGAGAGGCCCAAATGACAAGGAGGCATGATCACAAGGGCAGAAAGATAAAATGATTTGAACCCCTCAATACAAGGGAGCTTATGGCATCTCCCCTTACTGTTTCCTGCTTCAAACATGTAGGTTGCTTTGAATTTTTTGAAAGGGTGCAACAAGTACAAAACCATCCAGAGCTAACAATACTATTTATCATTAACCTACATGACAAGCATGTAAATCTTGCTAGGGTTACATTTGAGTTGTCTACAAATGCCATTGCAAATGCCACAGGAAAACCAAGTGTGGGTGAGAAGTGGTTCAACCAAGCAAACCTAGACATGAGTTACTTTGAGCCATATCTAAAACCTAGGTATAAAGATCACCACAAGTCCATCTTTCCCTTTTCTCATTTTCTTGATAGATATGCACCCATGATGTGGATAATCATGAAGTATTTCACATGTGAGGGAAGGTTTTCCCGTCTTTACTCATATCACATCCGGCTTCTTATGCATTTTACTAGAGTAAGGATGTTGTATATACCATATTACCTGTTTTGAAGCATTGAAAAATGCCCTACATAGTGCAAAAGAGAGATTATCCTCAGAAAACGTAGAGCCTATTCCATCACTCACTTATCAAAATGGTGGTTATGCACCAACTACAGCCGAAAAGCATTCCATGGGAGACCTTCATTGCCAATTAATTTTTCATTACTCCACCAACCCATCATTAGCAAGATGTTCCTTCATCTCCTCATCCTCCCATTCCTCCTTCTCCATCACATCCCACTACTCATGCATCACCATCCACTCACATTCCTTCACCCCATGATGACACTCCTTCATCACCTTTCCACAATCCTTCACCCTCATCTCTTGATACCAAAGCATCCAACAGTGAAAGTGGCAATGAGACAAATGAAACTGAGATGGTTGACATAGAGCCTTTTCCTTTGACCTGTCAAAGAGGTCATAGGCAGGTGTTTTCTCCACAAATTGTGGAAGGGGCCCTGCCTTCATCATCAACAAAACAACTTGATAAAGGTAAGTAAAAGGTTGCAGAGCAATTCATTGTTGAAAAGGAGGATGAGCATGAAACTGAACAAGAGCTTCAAATTATTGACCTTGAGAGTGAGAATGAGGAGAGGATTACAAACATGCTGCTTAAGAGAAAGGATGCCCAAATTAGGGAGCTACAAGTCAATATTGGTAGGGAAAATAATGTGATAAAATTCCTTGAGGTAGAAAACCAACAGTTAGAGATAGAGAAAGCCATCTGTGAGGTCATGGCAATCAGAGCCCGGAAGGAGGTTGAAAAGGCTAAGGCTATGCTAAATGAGGCCTTGGGCACTTTTGATGAGAATGAAGAAGAGGAAGAACAAATTCCTAGGAAGAGGCCAAGGACAGTTGGGTTGAAGAAGGCCTTAGCCCGAGAAAGACAAAGAGAGACATAATTGGCAAAGCAGCTCACTCCAAGTGAGCTGCTTGCCATGGAAATTAGTTATGATAGGGAGTCTTGGCTATAAAGGGAAAAAATGCACCTAGAAGCTCAACTTGAGAAAGAAAAAAGATACATTGACATGCAGAAGAAGATGGTAAATCATTATTCCATGAGGAACAGGATTGCAAGAGCCAAGCTCAAAAGAGCCCTTGAAAAGATTCAAGCCTTAAATGAGGCAAAGGAGAAGGAGAAACTGAATATCCTTGTTGATGTATCCCTTCAAGCATCCAAATCATGATCAACAAGGTAAATTCCAAATTTTGGCACTTGGTGCACATTTTTTATTTTTGATTGTTTGGCTTGCAGAAAAAAGGGCCAAACGCGTAGCGCCACTGGCACTGCACTATTTTTTGGGGAACTTAAATGAAAAATGGCTACACTTCCATGTTCCTCGTGCAAAGGACATCATGCTCAGAAAATTTCTGGCCATTTGGAGCAGGACTGGTCCCTCAAAAGGGCCAAAAACCACCTAAAAAACACCTTTCTACCCTCTTTTCAGCATTGGCACCTCACCCTTAGAATTCTTGGGAAACATTTGACTAGGAAAATGGGCACCAATATGGAAACTAAAGTCAGATCTAGAAACTAGACATGATAGGCTTTCCAATGAGCTATCATGGAGCTCATTTGGACACTGGGAATGCCTCCAAAACTCAGGTACAAGTCAAGCAATTTGTCTAGTTTTGGCGATGTGCCCTTGTACCTCAGTGCTACACCCTTGCCTGAAAGTCAACAAAACACATCTGAAGTTATTGAAAAATATATTTTGAAGGCTTGAAGGAAAAATGACTCCAAAGTTAGCTTAGAAGTTATGTTAGAAGTTATTTTTGCATTTAATGAGTTTAGGATATTTGTGCCTTGGGCCTTGTATGGTCTCAAAGGTAAAATGAATTTAATATGTAATTAATGACTTCTAAAACCCTATCTAGGGTTAACTTCATCATTTTGCAGTTAAATACTAGCATGTAAGCCTCATTGAGGGGTTGGTTGATTATTAGAAGGAAAATCACATAGACATGGAGTGGTGAAGAGTTTTTGGCTTTGGAGCTTTGTAATTGTCTTGGACTGAATGATAATGGAGCAAGCACATTTGCAGGATTCATGGAATTTGTCAAATGGTGATGTTATTCCAATTTATTTATTGTCTTCTTATGTTTTCCATATTGTTCATATTTCCTTTATAACAAAGTAGAAATTTAGATTAAGATATCCTGTTGAGAGGCACATTAATTATGTCTATTCTTTGTTGTTTAGATGTTTTCCTCTGCTAGATTTGATTGAAGAATTCTTAATTGCTCTTTGATTCCACTTATGCTTGTTTACCTTAGAAATTATTTAATGGAGCCAAGCCAAAGAAGTTTGTGGTATGCCCTGTCCTTTGGTGTAGTTTAAAACATTGTTTTTCAGGTCTTTTCTTTGGAGTTTGCTTATTAGGGTTTAGGCTAAATAAGTTTATGGTTTTCCCTATCCTTTAGTACAATATTGAAGAGTCACTTTCAAGGTCTTTATAGTCTGATTGAATAAACTTAGGAGTTTCCTGCTCTGTAGGGTTTGTTGGATTTTTGTTTTTAATTTTACTTGGTAAAGCTAGGTCAAAGAAGTTTATGGTGCGCCTGGTCCATTGATTCTTTCTTAATGCATAGTGCTCTTAAAGACTCTTCATGTTATAGTATATGTTAAAGGATTCTTAACTGCCCTTTAAACCTACTACATTCACCATTTAATGTTCATTTCGCTCACCTAAGCCTTTAAGATCCATTTGGCTTTATCAACTTGCCCTATGAAACACCCTTGATTCATTATTGTACTTTTCAAGCCTTTCACAGACCCCACAGCCCAATGGTTTAATTTATCTTACTCTATCTGTTCTTCTTGACAAGTAACCCAACCAAACAAAACAAAACAATCAAACCCTATCATTATAACTAGCCTAAAATCAATACCCTAAAAATCAATCAAGTTATATCTTTTACACAAAAATAGAGAGAGCCCTTTCTGAGTCCAAGAAGGCTAGGTACTAGGACTCCAAAGTTGGTTTGATGTTACCCTTGTTCAATTTGGTCTTGCCAATCTGAAAAATTATAGGGACATAACATAATGGCGAATCCGCTAGGGAATCTGATTAAGTAACAGCCCAAATATTCCTTAAGAACTCACAAATCCCCTGTCAAACTTAGAAAAACCAAGTGTTAGCCAAGAATGATATCTGGTTGATTCACCATACTAACACAATGGTGACCATACTGGAGAGAACTTATTGAAAAGCTTAGTGTTACATAAATAACTCAGAAAACCGAAAAATATCTTTATATTGGTATCCAATTGTTGATGGTGGAAAATAAACAAATCCTCAAAACAGTTAGCATCATCCACCTAGTGACTCCACTGATCTTCAGTAGCCCTGTTGACTCCACTGATTCTCACAGAACCCCATGGGAATGTATAAATCAATCCTAAGAACATAAATCCCAGTCACATACTGTGTGAATTTATTACTCTTATAATTAGGTCTTTTTTTCAAAACTCTCATAAAATTTCAGCCTCTCTGTGTTGTAGGTCTAAAATATGGCTTCATAAAGAATTAGCACCAGATCTCACCCTGAACCAAACCCTCCTACCATAGTTGATGACCCATAAAGAATCCTAAGAAAAACTTCTAAGACTAAAGATTCAACTATTGTTAGACCAATTCACAAAGCAAGTTCCGTCCCTGAAAACCTCACATCCTTGCAAGACATCCAATTTGACTTACACCATAGAAGAAACCTATTAAGAACCAAGTCTCAAAGTTGGATAAACCAGACAAACCTTAAGCCTACAAGCTTACAACAGAGTCCTAGTAGAGAAACCTCTCCTTGCACTCCTCTTGATCTTCAGCTTCTCCAACACTTTGACTCCTTTCGTTCCAAATCTGCTCAAAATCAGCTTGCTGGTCTAAGTACAACTGCCACCCCCATTCATACATCCACTGTGAAAACCACTCCATTTCATCCTCCACCCCCACTCATAAACCCTCCACTCATAAACCCTCCTTGGGTTCCTTTACCTCAAATCATGGCAGCATGGTTTGCCCCATTGGTACTACCACAACCTTTACTGCCTATGCCACAGGACTATCAATCTAAAATCCCTCACTTTGATGGAGACTATCAAAATGAGAATTTTTTCCCAAAGTTTAGCGGGAGAAGCAAAGAAATGGTTCAAGAACATAACCCCTAACAACATTCATGATCTCCCTTCCCTTTATCAAACATTCATAAACAAGTGGGAGACTAAGAAAAATCCTCTTTAAATCCTATCAGAGTATGATAACCTTAGGAGAAATGTTGGAGAGAGTGTCCAAGACTACTCCACTAGGTTCAATAATGTTTACAATGCACTCCCTCCTCACATGAAACCCCTGCAAGACCTAGCCTTAGTAAAGTTTCCAGATGGATTTGATCCCAACATGGCTTATCAATTAAGAGAAAGAGATCCCCTCACCTTAGAAGACATGCAAAGGGGAGCTATAAGTGTAGAGGCCAATCTAATTGCTAAGAGGGCTAAGATGAGAACATAAAAGAGGGTTACATACAAAGAAGAAACTATGGCCTCCACATCTGATGCTAAAATTGACAATCTAGTTAGGGCAATGGAAAGGATGATGGAGAGAATCAACTTGAATGAAAGAGCACCCCCTAGGGAAAACCAAGCAAATACTCAAAACAGAAATAGAAACCAAAACTTCAGAAGAGATCCTCCTCAAATCATACAATGAGACAATGACCAGCAAATCAGACCTCCTTTCCAAGAAAACTATGTAGATGAAGAGGAAAGAGAGAATGAAGAGCCAGAAGAAAACCATGTGAATTTAATAGGCTCTGATAGTGAGGATGTTGTTTTTCTCATAGAAGAAGAACAAGTTTTGTTTTCCTCAAACCAAACTGAAATAACATATGAGGATTCTGAACAATACAAGCTAGGATTTGAAAATACTATCATGGAGGTTCATAGGCAGTATGACCTCCAAAGTAGGAAAACTCAAGACACCCCTAAGAGGAACAAACCAAAATTTTCTGGTAGGAAGACACCTGAAAACATTCTTAAGAAGACAACATAAAATACCAACATAATGGATAAGAATCCCGATCAAAGCAAAGAAAAAACAAACCTACATAATGGTGACCAAAGCTGCCCTAGTACATCAACTAGTCGCCCTGAAAAAAATTCTCTAACTGAGATTCCGAATAAAACTCAGCAAGCTAAAGTTGCTGAAAAGACCATGTATGATAAAATTGATCTAACTTTTCCAAGAACACAAGCACCATTCAATATTGAGAGTGAAATTGCCAAGATCAAAATAGCCATACCTCTTACTGAATTAGTGACTCAAGATGTATATAGGTCTCAAGTTTTAAAGGCTTTAAACATAGGAAATGACACCGATACTCTAAATTTTACTGATGGCAGGCCATAATCGTTGTTTGGACCTGAGGTAGAGCGAAAGTTTCAAGAGGGAGTTGTCCCTCCATTCTATGTTAGTTTGAACATTCATGACAAAATCCTACACAATGCCATGCTAGACTCTGGTGCTTCACATAACCTCATGCCAAAGGTAGTGATGGAAAGATTAGGCCTCGAGATAACCAGACCGTACAAAGACTTGTACTCTTTTGATTCGAGTAGAGTTAAATGTCTGGGTCTAATCAAAGATCTATGTGTCAATCTGGCACAAATACCAGCCAAGAGCCTGGTGATGGATATTGTAGTGGCTGACATCCCCCCAAAGTATGGCATGTTGTTACCTATATCATGGGGAGCCAAACTCCAAGGAACCCTCCAAATGGACATGACATATTCTACCATTCCAGTCTTTAACCAAACTAGAATACTATACAGAGAATCTCACATGAAATACATGGTAAGAAACCAAGATAAGCCAAACAACACCCCTCTTTATTCTGTCCACTAAGACCTTGAATCATTTATCTTGTACAATGAATATGACATTAATGAACAAGTAAATGAAAAATAGGAAGAGCTATACCTTTCAAGTTAGTCAAACCAAACACCAAATGAAGAACATAACAGTAAAATCCCTTGCAGCCATGAACAACAACATAATGGCGAATCTGAAATTGAAACTCTTTGGAACATGAGCTTTGATGGCTCTTGTGGCAAAGATGGTTCAGGATCAAGTGTTTGGATACACAACACCAATGAAGGTCACTCCTACAAACTAGATTTTCAATGTACAAACAATATTGCAGAGTATGAAGCTCTTCTCCTAGGATTACAATTGTTGAAAAGTTTAGGAGCTAAGAAGATTTATGTTTAAAGAGATTCCGAGCTAATCATTAGGCAAATCAAAGGTGAATATTCAGCCAAAAATCCTAGGCTAAGAGAACATAGAAATGCTTTCTTAGACCTCCTGAAAACTTTTGAGAAATATGAACTTACCTCTATCCCAAGATCTCAAAATAGCCTTGCAAATAAACTAGCCTTTGCTGCCATCACTTGCCAATTACCTCATGCCAATGAACAATACACAGTAAAAGTCAAAAGCAGACCTACAGTACCTGATAACATAGATTATTGGCAATTTTTGAAGGTTACAAACACATTGAAGATTTATTGCAATCCAAAAATGAATTTGAAATGCCAAAACTAAACTCAGATCATGAAGAGGACTGCCCTAATGAAGAACAAACACACAAAATAGAGCCACCTTCTACTGCTGATATAAATCTGCTAGAACACCCTCATGAGGCAGAATTTTGTGGGGATCCAGATCAAAAAGACCTTGAGGTATTGCAATGCAAAGATAATCTATTTCCAAAAGGTCTTGTCCCCTTAAAAGAGTTGTTTGATTTCAATGATGTTGCTAGGAAGCCAAAAATGGAATCCACTGAAACTGAAGTAGAAGAATGCAACATAGGAAGTGTAGATGAACTCAAAATGATAAATTTGTCCAAAACTATGCCACCTCTTATAAAACAAAAATACATTGAGCTTCTCAAAGAATTTAAAGATGTGTTTGCATGGGGTTATGAGGACTTGAAGTCCTATGATACAAACATCATTCAGCATAAGATTCCTCTCAAGGAAAACCAGAAACCATTCAAGCAAAAATTGAGAAGGATAAACCCTGTCCTAGTGCCCCTGGTTGAGAAAGAAATAAAGAAGATGTATGATGCTGGAATCATAGTCCCACTGAGGTACTCAGAATGGGTCTCAAACCTTGTGTCAGTGAGAAAGAAAACAGGGGAGATTAGGCTATGCATAGACTTTAGAAATTTAAACAAAGCCTCTCTGAAAGAAAACTACCCTTTACCTAAGATGGATCATATAATTCAAAGGGTGGTAGGCTCTAAAATAATATCCCTGCTTGATGGCTTTTCAGGGTATAACTAGGTACTAGTACACCCAGTTGATCAGAAAAAAACTACTTTCACTACACCTTGGGGCACCTTCATGTATGTCAACATGCCTTTTGGGCTAATAAATGCGGGGGCTACTTTTCAAAGAGCCATGGACATTTCTTTTTCCGAATACATAGGTTACTTCATTGTGATATACCTTGATGACATGACTGTCTATTCTAAAACTGATGAAGAACACCTAGTTCACTTAAGAAAGGTCTTTGAAAAGTGTAGAAAGTATGCTCTATCTTTAAATCCTAAGAAAACTCTGTTTGGTCTTCAAGAAGGAAAACTCTTAGGCCACATCATATCTAAAGAAGGGATTAAGATAGACCCAAAAAGGATTGAGGGTATATTGTAGATCAGCCACCCTAGGAACATTAAAGAGCTGCAATCTTTCATTCGAAAGATCAACTTCTTAAGAAGGTTCATACCAAACCTTGCAGAACTCCTAAGAAACATTACAAACATGCTGAAAAGAGAAATAGAAGTCAAATGGACCACAAAAGCAAAGAAATCCTTTGAACTGGTAAAACAAGCACTTACCCAAACACCAATTCTAATCAGCCCTGACGTTACCAAGGACTTCTTCATCTTCTCATTTGCATCAGAACACACAATTGCTGCAATATTGCTATAAAAGAACATAATGGGACAAGAACAGCCCATAGATTTCTTCAGTAAGGCACTAAGAGATGCCCCACTGAAATATAACATTATGGAGAAACAAGCTTTTTCCTTAATCAAAGCATTAAAAGATTTCAGAGTTTACATCTTGCATTCACATGTCATTGATTGTGTTCCACATACAGTTGTTAAGGACATATTGAATCAAGATCCTGATGGTAAAAGGCGTAAGTGGATTGCTGTCATCTTAGAATATGATCTAGAAATCAGGCCCACTAAACTGATCAAAGGAAAAGGACTTGCCAAAATAATGGCTGAAGCAAACTTTCAAGCACTAGACATAAACATGATACGTTCCTTGGATGAAAAAGAGGAACTGGTGACTCCACCCATCAAGGAAGCATTTCTGAACTCCCTTTGGTATGCTGACATATTATATGTGCTTTTTAATCTAAATGTTCCTCATGCTTTGTTCAAAACAAAAGCTAGATTCTTGAAACTAAAGGCTGTGAATTTCTGCATTCTAGATAAAGCTTTATATTGGAAAAATTCTGTTGGTATCTTGCTTAAATTTTTACTTGAATATGATGCAGATAGAATCATGCATGAGTTTCATGAAGGAGAATGTGGAGGTCATCTCTATTGGAAAACCACTGCCAATAAAATCCCTAGAGTTTATTTCTATTGGCCCACTCTTTTCCCTGATATCCACAAGCTAGTAGTGACTTTCCATAAATGCCAAATCTTTGATGGAAAGAGAAAACTACTGCCTTTGCCTTTGCACCCTATCATTGTTGAAACTCCTTTTCAATAATGCGGTTTAGATTTCATTGGAGAAATCCACCCTGCCTCATCTGCCCAACACAAATGGATCTTCACTGCAACTGACTATTTCACCAAATGGATAGAAGCCATCCCTTCAAGGAATGCCACTGACTCAGTAATCATAAAATTCCTTGAAACCAACGTCTTGTCCAGATTTGGCTATCCAAGAAAAATCATCACCGATAATGTTGTTGCATTTAAGTCCAAGAGAATGGTGGACTTTTGCTACAAGTATCACATTACACTAGGGCATTCTATATCTTATTACCGTAAAGGTAATGGGTTGGCTGAGTCCTCTAACAAAATTTTGGTTTATATCATTAAGAAGCTATTGGAAGAGAACAAAAATTCATGGCATAGAAAACTGGTGCATGCACTATGGGCTGATAGATTAACAAGAAAAAAATCAACTAACATGTCCCCCTATCAGCTAGTGTATGGCATGGATGCAGTTTTCCCAACATCCTTGGGAGTTCCAGTGATGAGGCTTATTCAAGAGGTACAATCAGAGGAAAATGATATACAAAGGAGGCTGAACCAAACCATTCAATTGCAGCAATCAAGGGAAGAAGTTTACAACAGAACACAAGCAGTGCAAGAAAGCATCAAGAAGGTTTTTGATAAGAGGACCAAAGCTAATGATTTCCAGATTGGAGACTGTTGTTTAGCCACCTCATACATCAAGGAAGAAGAGTGACCAAGTGAAGATCCGAGAAGATTTATAAAGGTGGCAGGTTGGGTTAAGTAAGAAAGGACTTTGAAAGGAAAATCTTCCTAAGGCATGAGCGCGGATGCTAGCCTTGACCGACATCATAACATAGCAAAAGAGTTGGGTCCAGGACTTCACGACGGAACCATGAAGGATAAGGGGAATCAGAAGGACTTTCCTTCGGCTGCAAAGGAGAGCAGTAAGGCAGAAAGATAGGCCCCCGGAGGAGGTGATGTTACTTTGTGGCGGACCAATCACAAACTTTCCGTGGGGTGGAAGAAGAGACCATAAGGCTCCTATGAACCCCACTAGAGTTCTAAGCAGGCCCATCAAGCAGGACAGCTAGTGCCGGTAAGAAAGGTAAGGCAAGTTTAGGGAGGCAGTACGAAGACCGATACCTACCTTAACTCGACATGTGGCATTCACCTACCCTACTGCTGATAGCTAATAACCCAACGCCATGTGTCCCACTGTCGGCGTCCTTATGAAGCCAGCCCTAAAATTGTCACCCTGATCTCGTATTCCGTAAAAATCGGTCTCATTAATCTCATTTTACTCCCAGATAAGGTAAAATAATAGTTTTCACGGTTTTGTCGTGCAGCAAAGGTTAAAACTCCAGTGCAGGGTCGTTTTCAACCCCACGTCGCTTTTCCCTGGGCTTCCTCACTATTCTCAGGTATTTAGTCATTTCTTCGTCTCACCGTTTTCCTTTCGTTTTTGCTTTTCAAATGGTCATGGGGAAAATAAAAAATAAGAAGTCTGAGCCTGAAACCCCACAAGCTCGCGAGGTCAGAACTGTTCCTAGACCCAAACCCCTCATTGACGCTCATGCGCGAATTCATGACCCATCTTACCCTTTCAGTGTAGCCCACATCAGACCAGAGTTGTTCGAACATCATCTAAAGGGTCAAGACTGGTTTAGAGTCGTTGAGTCAGGTCTGCATTACCAAATTTCCCCGACCACATACCTGATTCCTGAGTTCATTAGTTGGCTTGGGGAAGCCTATGACGAGCGCCGAGACATGTTTCTCTCTTCTCAAGGCAACAAAATTTTTCGCATTTCATCCAAACTCATAAGGAGATCTATTCGCTACCCTCCCAGCCAAAGTTATGTTGAGTTCTCTGAAGTTTCCCTTTCCTGCCAATTCTCAAAGTTACCCCAGGAACAACAGATCAGTTTCCTCAACCTTCTCTCTGATTCTTTCCTGTCAGCTCTCCTGCCCACAAGTGTTGTTCCCTTGTCTACTTTCCGAGCCAACATACAGCTAGTCCTAGCACTCATTTCAGGGTTGCTAGGGCTTCAGGAGGTCGACCAGGTGACTAAATAAGTTATAGCCCTTCTATGGCTCATGATACAGAGAGGTACCCTCTTAGACATCCCTGCTTTCCTATCTTTGGCTATCCAAACCCAGTTCCTAGAGTTTCCCACTACTGGTTCTTTTAGATTTTGTTCCTTAGTGTTTTACCTGTTCCTATTTGAGAATGCTGATAAGTTTGAGAGTCTAGGCCTAGAAAGACTTTCAGGGGAAAATACCTAGCCCAGAACTGTCTTTGAGTGGAATTCTGTTGTTCGACAACAGCCAGGGGAAAGGGATATTCAAATTTTATTAATGAGTTCATGGCCATAGCTTATGCCATAATACATGAAAACCCTCTACCTAGAATATTTTCTGAGCAGAAGGAATGGCTGCAGTTTGACGAGGAAGATTGTACAGGGGATTGGAACCTGTTTGAGGATTACACTGAAATTAGGGTCTACGGCGCAGAAGTACCTCCCTACCACCTATCGGTGTTTCTTGTTATGCGAGTCTTTTCCCTCGAATTCATTCGAAAAACCTTGAAGGCCAACTAGATCCACTTCGTGCCTACGAAGAAAGGATACATTCTCAAACTCCCAACTTCAGTTGGTCCCTTCACCATAAATTCGAGGCACTCCCTCCCCACCGTGGAAAAATTGCTGCAAGAAATGGACCTCCCACAAGGAAAAGTCTGGCCCTATGACCGTAAAGGGGTCCTCTCTAGTAGGAAGAGTAAAATAAAATCAAATGCTTACATATATGAGACTAAGCACTTCAGTGAATGGAGAGCTAATATTGATACATGGCCTTTGGATGCACAGATGGAGGCCGAGTCTACAATCGTAGAAGGGAAGGGTGACAATGTGTCTATGGAAACAGAGGATCAAACACAGGTAGGCGTCTCAGGTGCCTCAGAAGGTCAAGAAGGTATGGATATTGATGAGGGAGCACACCCTCATAAGAAACAGAGGACTGAAAAGCCGAATGATATACGGGAGGGACCATCTTTTGAAGATGTCCCTCATTTTGGGGTCCCTAACAAGAACAAGGCAGGATTTCTGATTACTTTCGACGATGCTTCCTCATCTAGCCTCTCTGGGCTTTCACAAGAAATTATGGTGGACAGACCAGAAGTAAGGGAGGAGATAAACGCCAGAAACAAGTCCACCCAAGATAAATTAAGGGTTGAACTGGCGGGGTTTGTAGACAAATATCATACTCAGCTCACCTCTGTGCTCGATATGGATAAGGAGCAGCTAATATTTACTATTTAACAAGCAGTGTTTCAGCCCTCAGCTAGTGGAGTTCATTACCGAGCCTTAGAAATTGCCTTAAACCTAGCCAACATTCCCCTGTTGGATAAGCTTGGCTTACACAAGTGTGTAGGAGATATGTTACTGGACGAAGTGATGAAACTTTCACTTGCTTTGAGGAAACTCAAGCTGAAGCATAACGCGGTACTAGAGCACCAAAGGAGAGAAAAGGCTAGTGCCAAAGCAAACAATGCCAAGCTAGACACCTTCAAGAAAGCAATAAAGGACAAAGGAGCCGATAGAGATGCAACTCGGCAAAATATTTTCACTAATTTAGAAATGGAGAATTTGGAGTTGAAGCAGAAGCTTAACATTCCCCATGGGGAACATGTGCAGACAGATGAATTGGTTCAAGTGGAAAAGGAAAATTTGACTCTCGCCGATTCACTTGCTAAAGAAAAAGAAGAAAACGCTCAAAAGACCGCAGAGATCGCGGGTTTGAAACAGAGATTGTCAGACTGGTAGGAAAAATGGGATCAACACTCATGTGTGGCCCCTGTATCAGACGATCCTAGAACAACCCCCGAGAAAATTTCCAAGGCCCTGTCTGACTTGAAGGTATCAAAGAGTGAGACTCGCTCGGCCCATCAAAAACTAAAAGAGAAGGAAACTACATTGGCAACAAATCAGAAGGCGATGGCATCCTTGCAGAGGGAGGTCGAAAAATTACAAGGGGAAAAGGAGGCACAGGATAAGTCTATCAAGGACTTAATGGCTCAAATCAAAGGCAACATGACACTCTTGGAAGCAAGGTGTCTGATTTGGACAGATATAATAGCAGAGGTCTGATAGCATTGGAATTACCTCACGCTGATGAATGATAAGAAGATTGCAGTTCGCTTGTTCAAAGTACAGCTACAAGAAGGGCGCATGGATGGAGAAGCAAAGGCTTCAATGGCCAAGATATTATTCGGTACTTGAATGAGCTAGGTCGTGAGGAATTGCACACGAAAGGAATCCTTGATCGTTTTAGAACGGTTATGGAGGTTAGAAGAGTAATTGAGAAGGAGACCGCGCGCACAAATGCATTGGGATGTTTAAACCTGGTTTCAAAAGGAGTTGAACAATTTGACCAAGAGTGGAATAAGCTAGTAGAAGCAGGTCTCCCATCATGCTGGTATCCAGAAACATGCGCATTTTCTGAGCTAACGACCTACGAGCAGGAAATGACAGAAATCATGAATAATACCAACATACCACAGGAAGGGACTGCCCGGTTGAAAGCAGATACAATAATAGCTGCTTTGAGTAAATATTTCTTCCTCCTCTACCAGGTTAAGCAATTCCTCACCTCCCGCTTGGATTATACCGAGCTCACAAATATTCAGACCCTAGTAGAAATCTTTGCCACAATGCCATCTTCAGGGGAAAGCACATGGCAAAAGTGCAACGAATACGCTAATACTCTGGTATCCTCTTCTTCTTACCAACTGCATCCTCCTTCTAGTTTCAAGGTGGGATCGTCCTTGTCATCAACTCGGCCACATCCACCACCATCAAGCACACCTCGTCGTAACACCAACAAATTAAATTCATGATTTGGTCCACATGGCCTATTTACTTTTTATTTTCTATGAACTGTAAAATCGAGTGAAATCTTGATTTCACCCTATGCACTCTTTATTTTCTACTTATTTTTATGTTTTAGTTAGAGCCTATGTCAGGCCATACTGTATGAGATGAGAGGTCATTTTTCCTCATCATCAATTTTGGTTTTTTATTAAGACTAGGAACATAAAATATCCCCAGGGAATATTTTGTTTCCAAAAATATCTGCTCTGAATGTTCAAGTGAAAAATATAAATGATCAGATCAGGGACTGAGAAAAGGTTCCATATTTTCTAGAGAAGAAGTGTAGTCTGTGGATTGTCTTATTTTTTGTAAATTTTGAGGTTCTCTCATAGTGCATATTTGAAAAGGCCTTTGAGAAAAGTAATACAAGCCAGTCTATTGTATTTGATGGATTCCTACTGAGATAATCGAACATTATGTATTTTTCTTCGCAGTGACTCAATTAAATGTTCATTGTGTTTGCATCATCTCTTTGTTATCATTGCTTTCGGAATGTGAATGTTCTATAAGTTAGATGTGAATTTATCCTAAATGGTACTCATGTCTTATCTTTCTGTAACATTTTAAATACTGCTCGAGGCACGATTCCTGTCTCAAGTTTTTCTTACGGACTGTTATTCTTCTAATGTCATTTAAGGGTGGATTCTTGTGTTGACATAAGCCTACCTCACTCTGACATTTCCTGATTTTCTTACATTGTGTCTCATCTCCATTTACCTTTATAATTGTTTCCTTGTTTCACATTCAACCCACCTTACAACAGTTCCTCCTCATGACCGTTTGAGGCCCACTCTGAGTAGCCCTTTATCTATACAGGTAGAACTCATCCCTACCAATATTATTTCTCTGATATCATGGAACACTCTTGAAAAACCTTAGGTACTTGTTCATAACAATAGGTTCCCTCCAATCAGTGTGAAAAATACCTTTAAAAATCTCTTGTCTTAAGATTTCCTAGGCACTGGTCTTTAACAACTCATGGTTGTCTCTAGGAGTTAAAACAAAGACAAAGTGCTGAAGTGGGATTCAAGAAGAGAGGACAAAGGCAAGCATGGAAAATTTGAAAATCTATGGAAGGGTCCAAACATCATCCATTCAGCAAGAGGTAACAATGCATTCTTCCTACAAGAACTGGATGGAACAAAGTTATTTGGAGGTCCTGTCAATGGCAATATGCTCAAGCATTATTTTTGTTGAAGTTCTTAGTTTTAAGCCTCATTCATTGTACATAACACTATTTGAGTAAGAGATCAGAAAAATGAAACACAAAAACAAAGAAAAGAAGAAAAAGAGGGTAGATAAAAAGAAGAGGTAAAGCCCTATACCAAAAAATAATGTCTCTGAAAGTGTGCAAGACTAAACGCCACTACTTTTGAAAAAAAAAAAAGTATTGTTCAGTCATACAACCTAATCATGATTGAACATGTTTTAAATTTCTGTTGATAGGTTAGTGAAGAAAGATTTTCCGAACCATGTAAACTTGGCATATCAGTAGATTAGATTAGGAAAAGATATTGGTTCTTAATGCTCAAATCTGAACCAAAAGAGAAAGAGAAGGATGCATAACAAATTCCAAATTACAACCCTCATGTTTTCAGTTTTACTTTTTGCAAAATAAACCTGTGTTCAGATTGTCCAAAATGCCATAACTCTTGGCCAATAAAACTGCTTAAACCTTGATTTGGTCATGTTTTTAATTTCATGTTAGTAGATTAGAGAATTAATATCTGTCAAATTGCTTAACCTTGACAGATAAGTAGATTAGGTAGAGAATAAAAGAGCTCATCAATCTAATCTGAGCATTTAGATGATATAAAGGTAGAAATAGATAATTTTTGTGCTTTCAAACGAAAATGATGTCAAGGGTTTGCCAATCCAAGTGCACCCAAATGAAGAAATGTTTTTAGGAAAGTATGAAGGGTAGGTAGAGTTGATATTGAAGCAATCGTGTTTTTTCAGATTTTGAGATCATAGCTTCAAATAATAGGAGTAAATCAGCAAGTGAAGGAAGAGGAATCTGCCAAGTACAAGTAAGGTATTGATCTTCAAAACTCAGAGATCTGAACTCTGAGGTTCTGGACACCTCCTGAAAAGGAGCTACCCTCCCCAAGTGGAGACATTGTTAGTCATCAATATTTTTCACTATATTTAGATGACTATAGTATGGTTCTAGTTTTTTGAAAACAACATTCCTTGAATATTGTGAGTTTCAAAAATATCACTGCCTTCATTATCCTTATAAAACTTTTTTCACTATTTTATCAAGTTTGCCATCTCAAATTCACCTTGTGCTCCTAAAAACTCATTATGGGCTTATGCCTCTCATCTTCATCCTTCTTTCATGCCTACAACCTCATTACTTTGTTTTCCCTTGTCAAATAGACTCCATCCTCCCTCTAGAGTTTCCTAGTGTTGACTCATCCTCATACCTCTTTGGGCATAATAACCTATAGTAATACTCTATTTTCACTTGAAAAAACCCAAGCCAAATTTCAGTCAAAATCAGGTCAAAAGAACCCTCCCACTAAGTCATTAGGGTTTCACATTGTTTAAGGTCATCATTGGATGTTTCAGGCACTGCTTTTCCTTTGCTATAATCTGGCTCAGATGTAATAGAATGTCAAGACATGGTTATTCAAGGAGGACCTAAAAGGTTTCCAGAGGAGATTATATCTTCAGTTCAGAGTCTGCAAGTGAGGAAAATGGACAAAGTTCAACACTTCTACAGGAGTGTTGAAATTTGTGTCAGAAAAAGGTACTGATAAGGTAGACTATCTAATCCTAAATGAAAACAACTTACAACAAGAAAAGGAGGAAACACTTGTTCCTGGAGATGACTATGGTTATGAACTTAATGGTCCAATTGAGTGCCAAAGCAATGATCATTTGCAGGAAAGTGACATGGAGGAAGCATACAAGGCCAAACATGAAGAAATTCTATCAGAAAAGATTGATGAAATATGGAAAAGGTGAGGTGAACTGGACAGAAATGAATGAACTTGAAAGGGCTATAGAGAACTTAGAAGACAACATTGATGATTGACGTGATGACTGCAAACACTTATGGTTTTGAAGAAAGTGGCCAAAGAAGGTGAAAAGATGAGTTGAACTCCATGGTGGAAGAAAAAGAAGATTTTGAAAATGTTTATTTGTGTTTGAATCCCAAGGGTGTCAAAATGAACATGTCAAGTCTTAATGATAAAAAGAAAAGCAATTTCATGACTCTAGCAACCTATAGGCAAAAGTGTAAAGGATATCAGTGAAAAAGGAAAAAAGACTTTAGACCTTAGAAAGTGGGTTTTCAAAGATTAAATCAAAATTCCATTTGCCTATAAAGCCCATTGAACACTTCAAAATCCTCATTTTTACCTTTCAAAAGATCAAGAGTGCTCAGGAGAGGAAAATTTGTGAGTTTTCTAAGTGAAGTTGGGCAAATTGTTTTTGGTGCTGCGTACTCAGATTGGCACTGCGCACTTAGGATTGGGTGATGCTCCCTTTACAAATTTTCCCCATTCATTTTCTAAAGGCACTGCGCGCCTGGGAGGTGGCGCTACGCACTGAGAGAGGCACTGCGCTCTTTCCTGACAGGACCTAGCAAATTTTTCCTTGGCGTTGTGCCCTCAGCCTTGGCACTGTGCCCTCAACATTGGCATTGTGTGCTTCAGAAAAGAGGGTTTCTAAGCCCTTCAACCACTCAAACCACTCCAAAACTCCTTCAAGTCTCTGCTAAATATCCTCCAAGAATATTGAGGGGTAAGTACATGTTATCAACCCATCTTCAAGCAATTTGGTCATCATTTAAATGAATGGAATGAAACCCTAAGAAGAAACCCTAACTCTTAAGATTGAAATTACTGTTTTGCCATTGCTTCATCCTCCTTTTAGAAAATCAATGATAGACAGAGATAATTACATTGGTTTAAGGGTTTTCATTCATCTGAACTTGCCCCTACACCCACTCCCTTCATTCACTCATTCCATTCACTTGAAAAACTTCCATTTCATTACCCTCCCTCCATCTTATTTTCACATAAGTCCTAGGGTTTCCCAAAATGGAGTAAAGATGTCAGAGGACAATGGCAGTGGTGGAGAGGCCCAAATGACAAGGAGGCATGATCACAAGGGAGGAAAGATAAATAGATTTGAAACCCTCAATACAAGGGAGCTTATGGCATCTCCCCTTACTGTTTCCTGCTTCAAACATGTAGGCTGCTTTGAATTTTGTGAAAGGGTGCAACAAGTACAAAACCATCCAGAGCTAACAAGACTATTTATCATTGACCTACATGACAAGAAAGTCAATCTTGCTGGGGTTACATTTGAGTTGTCTACATATGCCATTACAAATGCCACATGAATACCAAGTGTGGGTGAGAAGTGGTTCAAGCAAGCAAACCTAGACATGAGTTACTTTGTGCCATATCTAAAACTTAGGTATAAAGATCACCACAAGTCCATCTTTCCCTTTTCTCATTTGCTTGATAGATATGCACCCATGATGAGGATAATCATGAATTATTTCACATGTGAGGGAAGGTTTTCTCGTCTTTACTCATATCACATCCGGCTGCTTATGCATTTTACTAGAGTAAGGATGTTGTATATACCATATTACCTCTTCCGAAGCATTGACAAAATGTCCTACATAGTGAAAAAGAGAGATTATCCTTAGAAAATGCAGAGCCTATTCCAACACTGACTTTTTAAAATGGTGGTTATGTACCAACAATAGCAGAAAGGCATTCCATGGGAGACCTTCATTGCCAATGAAGTTTTCATTACTCCACCAACCCATCATCAGCAATATGTTCCTTCATCTCCTCATCCTCCCATTCCTCCTTCTCCATCACATCCCACTACTCATGCATCACCATCCATTCACATTCCTTCACCCCATGATAACACTCCTTCATCACATTTCCACAATCTTTCACCCTCATCTCCTGATACCAAAGCATCCAGCAGTGAAAGTGGCAGTGAGACAGATGACATTGAGATGGTTGACATAGAGCCTTTTCCTTTGACCTATCAAAGAGGTCATAGGTAGGTGTTTGCTCCACATATTGCGGAAGGGGCCCTGCCTTCATCATCAACAAAACAACTTGATAAAGGTAAGGAAAAGGTTCCAGATCAAGTCATTGTTGAAAAGGAGGATGAGCATGAAACTGAACAAGAGATTCAAATTATTGACCTTGAGAGTGAGGATGAGGAGAGGATTAAAAACATGTTGCGCAAGAGAAAGGATGCCCATATTAGGGAGTTGTAAGTCAATCTTGGTAGGGAAAAGAATGTGATAAACTTCCTTGAGGTAGAAAACCAGCAGTTAGAGACAGAGAAAGCCATCTGTGAGGTAGGGAAATCAGAGCCCGGAAGGAGGCTGGAAAGGCCAAGGCTATGCTAGATGAGGCCTTGGGCACTTTTGATGAGAATGAAGAAGAGGAATAACAACTTCCTAGGAAGAGGCCAAGGACAGTTGGGTTGAAGAAGGCCTTAGCCCGAGAAAGACAAAGAGAGACATAATTGGCAGAGCAGCTCACTCCAAGTGAGCTACTTGCCATGGAAGTCAGTTATTATAGGGAATCTTGGCTAGAAAGGGAAAACCTACACCTATAAGGTCAACTTGAGAAAGCAAAAAGAGACATTGACATGCAGAAGAAGATGGCAAAGCATTATGCCATGAGGAACAATATTGTAAGGACCAAGCTCAAAAGAGCCCTTGCAAAGATTCAAGTCCTAAATGAGGCAAAGGAGAAGGAGAAACTGAATATCCTTACTGATGTATCCCTCCAAGCATCCAAATCATGATCAACAAGGTAAATTCCAAATTTTGGCACTTGGTGCACATTTTTTATTTTTGACTGTTTGGTTTGCCAAAAAAAGGGCCAAACACGTAGCGCCACTGGTGTTGCGCTATTTTTTGGGGCACTTAAATGACAAATGGCTTACATTTCCATGTTCCTCATGCCAAGTACATCATCCTCAGAAAATTTCAGGTCATTTGGAGCAGAACTGGTCCCTCAAAAGGGCCAAAAACCACCTTAAAAACACATTTCTGCCCTCTTTTCAGCATTGGCGCTGTGCCCTTGGCAGTCTTGGGAGAAATTATTTTTGACTAGGAAAAAGGACACCAATCTGGAAATTAAAGGCCGATCTGGAAATTAGGCAGTACAGGCTTGCCAATGAGCTATCATGGAGCTCATTTGGATACCGGGTAGGCCTCCAAAACTCAACTACAACTCAAGCATTTTTTCCAATTTTGGCATTGCACCCTTGTACCTTAGCGCTGTGCTCTTTCCTAAAAGTCAACAAAACACATCTGAAGTTTTTGAAAAAGATATTTTGAAGGCTTTAAGGACAAATGACTCCAAATTTAGCTTAGAAGTTATGCTAGAAGTTATTTTTTCATTTAATGAGTTTGGGATATTTGTGCCTTAGGCCTTGCATGGTATCAAAGGTCAAATGCATTTAATATGTAATTAATGACTTCTAAACCCCTAGCTAGGGTTTACTTCATCATTTTGCAATTAAATACTAGTATGTAAGCCTCATTGAGGGGTTGGTTGATTATTAAGAGGAAAATCATATAGACTTGGAGTGGTGAAGAGTTTTTGGCTTTGGAGCTTTGTAATTGTCTTGGCTTGAATGATAATGGAGCAAGCACATTTTCAAGATTCATGGACTTTGTCAAATGGTGATGTTATTCCAATTTAGTTATTATGTTCTTATGTTTTCCATATTTTTCATCTTTCCTTTATAATAGAGTAGATAATTTAGATTAAGATATGCTATTGAGAGGCACCTTAATTATGTCTATTCTCTGTTGTTTAGATGTTTTCTTCTGCTAGGTCTGATTGAAGAATTCTTAATTTCTCTTTGATTCCACTTATGCTTGTTTACCTTAGAAATGATTTAATGGAGCCAAGCCAAAGAAGTTTATGGTTTGCACTATCCTTTGGTGTAGTTTAAAACTTTGTTTTTAAGGTCTTTTCTTTGGAGTTTGCTTATTAGAGTTTAGGCTAAAGAAGTTTATGGTTTTCCCTGTCCTTTAGTCCAATATTGAAGAATCACTTTGAAGGTCTTTATAGTCTGATTGAAGAAACTTAGGAGTTCCTTGCTCTTTGATCATCACTTATGTGTTATCTTGAATTTTTTCTTTCTCTGAAGGTAGATAGCTAGAGGATTTAGGAGTTCCCTGCTCTCTAGGGTTTGCTGGATTGTTGTTTTTAAGTTTACTTGGTAAAGCTAGGTCAAATAAGTTTATGGTGCGCCCTGTCCTTTGATTCTTTCTTAATGCATAGTACTCTTAAATACTCTTCTTGTTATAGCATATGTTAAAGGATTCTTAACTGCCCTTTAAACCTACTACATTCACCATTTAATGTTCATTTCACTCACCTAAGCCTTTAAGATCCATTTGGTTTTCTCAAATTTCCCTATGAAACACCCTTGATTCATTATTGTACTTTTCAAGCCTTTCACAGACCCCATAGCCCAATGGTTTAAATTTCTCTTACTCTATCTGTTCTTTTTGACAAGCAACCCAACCAAACAAAACAAAACAAACAAACCCTATCATTATAACTAGCCTAAAATCAATACCCTAAAAATCAATCAAGTTATATCTTTTACACAAATATAGAGAGAGCCCTCTCTGAGTCCAGGAAGGCTAGGTCCTAGGACTCCAAAGTTGGTTTGATGTTACCCTTGTTCAATTTGGTCTTGCCAATCTGACAAATTACAGGGACCTAACAGTTTGGATCCTTATCCTTCTAGTCTCTCATTCCTTTCTTGATAATGGATTCTAACCATCTCATTCATATCAAGGAATGCTTTCCTGAACACTCTTTCTTCCTCTTTGGGATCAACTTCTTCATGGATTTCTCCTTCTTTATGAGACATGCTTAAAGTAGCTTCTACTTCCTTAGGAGGTGAACTAGGTGGTGGAGATTGTGGCAATCTTTCTCTCCTTTTCTTTGGCTCTTCTTGAGACCCTTATGCTCCCACCAATTTGCCTTCTCCTCTTTTGAGCTTGAGCCTAGTAAGCATCTAAAAACTTGCAAATAGTTAAATAATTCTTTGCACTAAAAAACACCAAAGAATAAACTCTAGCTACGATACCAATCTAATCTGAAATGACTATATTAGTTTTGTTGTGCTAAGTTTCTTTTCAGTTTATAAACATGTGCATAATTTCCTCATTAGTTTGCTTAAGGATTGAGGATTTTAACCATGAATTGTAAATGATTTTTTAGTGAATTAGAAGCATAAAACAAGCTTAAATAACACTGAACAATAGTGTAAAATAGAGAAATAAGTCACCACATGAAATTTAAACAACAAGCATGATGAAGCAGTTCACCCCTCCTAGGCTACATCTGCTGGTCCAACTCCCAATGGCATGTCCATCTTTCATTATGCTCAAAATTTTGCAAATACATGTAGTTACAGTGCTCTAATGGATGTTTTATCTGCATCAATGGCTCCAGGATGCTCCAATTAGTCAAGAATGACTCTTCATTCACTCTGAATGGGTGAAAATTGAGTCTTCTACTCATTTTCTCAGTTACACCTAGAAAAACTCCACTAAATGTGGAGGACTCCACTTAACTGGAGTCAAAATAGTGGAATCCGCCTAAATTTGGGTGCACTCTAAAATTCCACTGGATTCAACTGTTACAATAAATGTTAGTGGTTGGGTGGCCACATGCCAACCCAAACCACTCACCCTAACCGTTGAAGGTCGGTGGAACCAAGAATAAACCTCGTGGATAAGTTTAAACTCCAGAGTTGAAGTCGTGGTTAGCGGAGACTACCCAGAAACATTAACTGCGACCGTTGCATGTCACACTTCGCAAGATGCTAGCGGAGGATTAATTGCCAGAGGTTAACAATAAACTATCGCATTTAATTTTTGAACGTGGCCATGTGACAGGTGTGAAACTGATGGCATATAAAAACTGTGGGAGTTAACGTTTGTGGTTGATGTTTGTTGTTATGACATGTGAACAACCCGCGGGGACCGTTGTGGGTTGGGACTGCTGGCATTTCCCAACCCCCAAACGTCGATTTGTTAAACCTTAAATAGAACCCGATGTCTATAAATGTTAAGTATCATGTATGGCTCAGGCGGTTATGTCGTGTGGTTGCTCTATTGGAGGTCCAGGGTTCGATTCTTGCGACCTTAACAAAATTTTAATCCACCACTAAGGGGACACGTTGCAGCCTCAGGGTTGGTCATGTGTCACCCTTCGATTGGCCCATAAAAAAAATGTACAACCACATTAAACCAATCATATCACGCCACTTGTCATCCTGGGATTGGTTCTGAGGAAGGAATATTCCTTTCGCTGGTTGTGCATCCACCATGCTGATTAGGCATCCCAGTCAAACCTGTTGCAAAATTTAGTTGTTTGGAATTTAGATCAGAACATGATATCTTCCTCATACGACATCGGTTTTTTGAACCGTTCGCGACACCGGAATCAAGAAGACGAGATCTACGCAACCATCCTAGTTTCAACCCAATCTTGTAACTTTCAATTTTGAGAAAAATTTATGAACTCCTGATCAATAGAGGGCATTTTGGTCCATTCTTGAATCCTGGCTGCAAGGGAGGAATATAGATCAGCAAATCACACCTTGATGTAGAGAGTCTCACCCAAAAAAGAACTAAAAAATACCATGAATTTTAATATATATGAAGCAACAACTTGTTTTACTAGATCTGTATGTAGATTTGGTTTCTTCAGATTTTCCTTTAGAGGCAGGATTCATGGAGAATGATTAATAAGATCTATAGGTATTCCCAAATATTTAAAGGAGAAGCAATTTTTAGGGAAGGGAAATTATAAGATTTCAGAAATAAAGTGTTCCACATTAGGACTTATTTTATAGCCAAGCACTTGAATTTAAGATGGTTGATATTCCTAGTTGAAGCACTACTCAAGAGCTTAAATATCTATTTGAGTCAATCATAATTATTATGGAAACTCCACATATAAATATTGTGTCATTTCTAAAGTAGGAGGGCTTTAAACTTACTCCAATAACATTTTTTTATGCTTGGGAAAATTCTTACAATCCTCTATGCAGTTAACTACCTATTCAATGAATCAACCATGATGATATATAAAAATGTAAAAAAGGGAGAACTAAACCTTAATCCACCACTTCCCTTAAAAATGGAGGTTTTCTTACCATTAACTAGAAAAGCTATTAATGAAGCACTAATACAAAATAAGACCTAGGAAAATAAGGAAGAGCTAGACCCAAATTTAAATATTATGTTAATAAGAAAAAATGCCTTGATCAAATATATTAGTGATATCAAACTTATTTAGTATTCATTTCTCTGTTCTAATTACTAAAATAAATGGATTCCTCAAAAACTACTATATTATCCATTATTATAAATTTTAAATAATATTTTCCTCAATTCTGTAACTCTTGATCATTATTTTATATATATAATTATGTAAATAATAATAATAATAATAATAATAAATAAATAAATTACATCTTGACTATAAGTATTTAAATATTTATTTCAAAATATAATTATACATCTCCAAAGCAATCGGCTTTATAATGTGTGTTGAACTACACACCAAAGTGAAAGGCAACATCCTATCATATAAAGCACATACCTTGTGAAGAAAACACCTCCCCACGTTTATTATACCTAATCCAATAATGAGACACCAATTGGTGCCTTCTATGACGAATCAGAGATCTATCATGATGAATTTGTGTTGGGTTTTGTTTTATTTTTTTAAATAATTTTTTTATTTTTAATATTAAATTGATATTAGATTAGTGTTAGTTTACATGATGGATGGAAAAAAGATTTACTAAACACTAGATGATTTTACTAAAATTTGGAGAGACTTGGTTATACATAGATGTTCCAAATAGTATAAACCCCGTAATTAGTTTTCACTTTTATTTTTTACTTAAAATATTTAATGGAAATTAAATTTTACACAAAACCATGTATATATTAAAAATTATATATTTATTATATTTTAAAGTAAAATTATAAATCAATTTATTAAACATTCAAACATCTTTTTCTTGAAGTGTAAATCTCTTTTATTTTTCTCCTCTATTAATACATCTAAAATTAAAATAATATAGATTTATTTAATTATTAAAATTTAAATATACCATATTCTAGAAAATTTTATGTTTTTTAATTAATTATTATTATTTTAAATTTTACTTTATTTTAATTGAATAAAATTTTTAAACATTTAAACATATCTACCATATTACACGCAGATGCTCAAATAATATATTCATTTTAATTTATTAAATATAAAAAATCTAAATAGTATGCCCCTCTTCACCTTTAAATAGAAATAAAAATTTAAAATTTATAGTAAATTTAATTGCACATATATTTATCTTATTATTAATTAATTAAACATATATAAATTCTATTTACTATCTTAGTTACGTGTTCACATATCTCTGCATATTTTTAAAAGTAGTTTGGTGAATCGATATTTGTTCAAACATTATATCATGGCAAACTTATATATATTTTAACTTTAGATCTATAATCTAGATTTATTTTAATTTATCTATCAAGAGCATAGAGAGATCAAATCTTTCTCTTGACGTGCAAACATCTTTTAGAGTGAAAATATATCTCACATCAAATCTCTTTTTTAAAGTGAAAACATCTTTTAGAATGAAAATATTTCTAGGCAACTGACACATACACTGTTAAGATGGATTAATAATACCATGAATAAGAAATTAATGATTTTTTAATTTATTTAATTTTATTATTTTAATTTCTTTTTATTTTGACTTGAGTCAAAATGTTAAATATTGCAACATCTCTACAATATTGGGCTAGAGAGCGTTTCTCTAGACAAAAATTATATTCATTTTAATATATTAAATAGACGAATTTAAATTGTAAACATCTTTTAGAGTGAAAAGAGATTTGATCTTTCGTTTTATTTTGACTTGAGTAAAAATATTAAATATTACAACATCTCTACCATATTGGGCTGGAAAACACCTCTCTAAACAAAAATTATATTCATTTTAATTTATTAAACATACAAAATTTAAATTGTATGCATCTTTCACCATTAAATAAAAATTATAAATTTATAATAAATTTTCTTAACAACTTTAATATCACAATATTATTACAAATTAAAACAAAAATGATTACAAGTTAAAACCCAATTATTATAATTTTAATGATTAAAAAACATAAACAGTAAATTGAGAGCTTGGGTATTGTAAAATATAACTAGGGGATGAAGTGTTAACATTATTCTATTATTACAGCACATCCACATCAACATTTAACAATCTAACAACCTTGTCATATGTTTAGGTATGTGAAGCATGAAAGAGGATTTGGTGTTTTCCCTTTTCCAATTTATGGAAGGGCTATGTTGGAAGTTCTAATATGTTGGAGGTTCTAATTTGCTGATGTAAAGTTGTTAAAGAATTAAATGCATTTTACCAATATGATATTATATTATTCGATATATTACGTAATGTGTTCCGTGTAGGTCTTGCTACTCCATTAACTATGCACATTATTTAGCACCTGACCCAACATTGTGATTTTATTAAGAGATTATCTGGTGTGGTTCTTTTTGGGACCATGTTTGCTTTGATCCTTATATGGTTTTGTATTTTGTTTTTTAAATTTAATATAATGGTTTGGTGTTAGTGAAACCGAACAAACTTCACTCATAATTTCAACCATTTAAATATTTTAAGACTCATCCTTGGCCCAAAGCATGTGAGACAGGAGGGCTTATGGGTAAGGAACTTCTAGGTAAGCAAAAGAATTTAACGAAGTACAAATTTTCAATGACAACCCTAAAATTGGTAGAGATCGTCATCGACAACCGGAGCACAAAGGGGTTTCTAATAAAGATAAATAATTTAACGGGGTACAAAGTTTCAATTACAATCCTAAAACTTTCAATCCCGGCCCTAATAAGTTCAAAACTCAAAACTTCCCTTCCAAAAGCTCGAAAAACTAAAATGCAATGAAAATAATTTGCTTATAATAAAATAGTCTATCAATTTCAATGAAATAGCGTAAAATATGTCAATGTAAATATAAACAAGTGATACAAAGTAACTACTATCAAATTTTTCTGATGGCTAATTGATTTTTAGTTAAAATGTTTTTTTGCAGATAGCCAACAGAGCTGGTTTCCTATGAGCAAATTGAGGCCACCATCTGTGAATATGTTTGCAACTTGCTCTATATTTTGAGAAATAGAAAATAGTAAGAAACTACTAAATTTAAAATTTAAAAAAAAACTATCTATGACTTAATGTAATTATAGAAATATTTCAATTTGAGTTTAAGCATGTTTATGAAGATTTTCTTTATAATAAAGTATATTTAAATTAAACTAGAAATATTAGATTCAAGTTAGTGTTAGTCAAATTATGCTATTTTTTTGTCATATAATATGACTTAATTTAATAATTAAAAAAATGTTTAATAAAAATATAAATATGTTTAATCATACTACTAATTTGATAATTGAATTATGATAAATTCTTATTATGTACAAAAAAAAAAAAAAAAAAAAAAAAAAATGATTTGTTAAATATTAATATATGAAAAATATAAAAAAGCTAAATATATTAATAATTTAAAAATAAATATTCGATGAAATATATAAATATGTTAAAAAGAAATGCCAATTAAATAATTCAAAAAAACTTTTCTAAAGTAGTTTTATCTTGGTTAGAAACATCTGATTTATTTAATACAATCCCACAGTGATAATAATTGAACATATTCTAATTTAGAGAATAATATGTACGCTGGTTTTAATGGTTATGATATAATAAAAAGACGTTTCGAGGCGTTAAGGTGTTTTGTTTTTTCATTGGAGTTGTCTACCCAGGCAACAAAATAGCCCAGACGGCAGGTTTTTGTCAGAATTTTGTTCAGTAAAATTCAAAAAATGAGGTAGTTGCAGTGTTTGGAATCTATTTTTGAGAATGAAAATGGATTCAGCACTATCAAAAACCCTTAGGACACCCAAAATACTAAATTTTAACAACTATAAACAAGATTTTGATAAAATTTTTACCGGATTTTTTTCAAGATCTCTACCAGATTCTGAGCCATTCTGTTACTACGGATTTTTCATTGTGAGATTTAAGGTCTCATTATGGGTTGGGTAAGACAACACCCTAACAAGAAATTCGAAGGATTCCTTCAGAAGATGATTAGGGGAGAGGGGTCAGTGGTTGAACACCTCAGCGCTGACTGGACCCAGGGCCACGTCAGGAGGGCCAGCTCATGTACGACAGGTGTCGAATCGCATGGCATTCACGTGGCCGGCACGTGCAGCCGGTCGCTCTGGTCACTTACCTGTCCAGCCGGTCTACTCCCGCCATCTTGTGGAGGCTTCTCGACGAAGCTTCATTTTTCGGTCCGGGTCTGGTTGCTGTCAATTCTCTGCTCCGTTTGTTGCGCATCGTGCCTCCAATGCCTGACGCCTCCGCCGCCACTGTCCGCGCGCTCCATCCTTCGTTATGGCGCCGCTGCTCTCTTGGGTCGAGCTCCCCTGGTCCTGGTTCGGCCG
Source organism: Pinus albicaulis (assembly GCA_034641835.2). Lineage (NCBI taxonomy): Eukaryota > Viridiplantae > Streptophyta > Pinopsida > Pinales > Pinaceae > Pinus > Pinus albicaulis. Next base: position 1,510,841,502 of record CM076579.1, on the reverse strand, counting down.
CGGCGGCATTCCAATCGTGGGTGGTTTATACTGTCTGCCTGTTCACACTCGGTTACATAATCGTTCAACCTCGCCTAGCTGGTGGTTTAACCTCGGCGCTTTGGTGGTTTTACCTCGGCGCTGTGTGGTTTAGGGTCGGCTCTTTGCTCTTTATGCTTGGCTCTGTTTTGTCATGCCTCAGCCCTGTAGTTGTTTTACCTTTGCCCCGTCGTAGTTTTATTCGACTCTGTAGTTGTTTTACTTGGCTCGGCCCAGTGGTGGTTTTAGTTCGGCTCTGTGGTGGTTTTTCTAGGCTCTGTGGTGGTTTTTATCGGCTCTGTGGTGGTGCATTTTTCAGGTGCGTTTTTCAGCTCGTGCTTTCAGGTGCGTTAGTATGTTAGTTTTAAGTGTTTTTGCATTTTTTTTAATGTTGGTGCTTTCTGAATGATTGTGTTTTTGATTTTTTGCAGGTCAGTGGAGAAGCCAAGGACAATGCAATGCAGTTGGCTGGCAAGGCAAGGAGGAAGCCTAGAGGGATAGGAGTTTTAAGGTAGGACTCTGTCCTACCAGTGATATCTATGTGTTTGTAAACACATTTAACCTTAAGGAGATGTTCTCTGTTGAGCTTTTTTACTGTTTTACTGTGGTTTTACAGTGTTTGACTGTGGTTTTACAACGTTTTACCGTTGTTTCACTGTGTGGTTTTACTGGGGTTTTACTGTCTGTAGGGTTTAGGGTTTTAATTGGAGGTATCACGCCTGATTTTTCTTTTTTGTAGCAGTGGAATGTAGGGTTTATTGTTCTAAAATGTGGTTGTATAATCTGTAATGTGTTGTTTCACTGTGTGGTTTTACTGGGGTTTTACTGTCTGTAGGGTTTAGGGTTTTAATTGGAGGTATCACGCCTGATTTTCTTTTTTGTAGCAAAGTGGAATGTAGGGTTTATTGTTCAAATGTGGCAGATCATAACTGCATGTGTTGTTTCTCCGTGTGGTTTTATCGGGGTTTTACTGCCTCTTTCAATGTAGTTTTCTAAGCACTGTAATGGAAATATTTGTTAATAGGCCCATGTTTGGGGGGCACTGTAATTTTATGTTGTTGCACATTGTGTGGTATTGGGAGCAACCTGTATTTGACAAAACCAGAAAAAATAAGATTTCAAGTACATTCTGAGAGTGAACCCCAAAACTACTGCAGAGCAATATGCATGTTATCTTCTCATTGTGAAACACAATGACAATTAAAAAAATATTAGTAAAAACATGGTAATATCAGAGGATATTACTAGACCCTTCTTTTGCGACTTAATATTTGCAACATTGTTTGTTATTTTTGACCAGGTTTTTCATGACTTCATTGAGAGAAATGTCATCCAACTATCGGAATGGGAAATTACAAAAAAATTGGAGATTTAAGTATCCGTATAATGAATTTCATCTACAATGGAAATGTTTTCAATAGAATGGAAAACCAAGATTATTTTTTTGGCTTACCTTTGACATGTCTTATGGAGGCTTTATAAATTTTTCCTATATGCACATTGGCAAGAAAAAAAAATAAGTTCTCCCTTTGATTGACCACATTGTCTTTCTACAAAAGTAAAGTTAAAGTTAAGGCATTACCACCAACTCTCTTAGCTCATCTTCCACGGTCCCATCCAAGATTCCCATATGTCAGTTCTTACCGGATTCAATTTAAGGAAAAAATCATTGTATCCTCTCTTAGGGAATAATAGTGTGGTTTGTAGTTGGTCAAATCTCTCACACTCCTGTCCAAGTGAACAGAGGAAGCCCTTGAAGCATGGGCTTCCTTGAAGCATGCAAGAAATTATTGTAGGATAATTTCTCTATGTTGAACAAGTTCCTTGGGTTAATTTGAGTGCATACTTGAAACTTTATCTTGAGGGAATTTTTTGAAAGAATTACTATTGCATTCCTATTGACCAAAATTTGAGTGAACTTCTATTTTGGAGTTGTCACTAGTAGCCTTACATGTTTAAGTCTGATTCAACTCATACCAAGTTATTGGTATATATTCATATATTGTTTGTTTACATTATATGTATGTTCCATATTTAGTTACACTAGTGCATGGCTTTATAACCTCCATTTATTCCTATTTTCTAAACTTCACTTTTGCTTCATTGATTTATATTTAGTTATTGTGATTCATGGTCTCATAACCTGCCTGCCCTCATATTTTTCCCGAAATTAAAGTTTGCTTAAATTTTACTTCATTGATTTTATTATGCATCTGTCTTACTGTTTACACAGGTCTTTATTATGGATTTGTCTTACTGTTTACATTGGTGCAAATATCCTCCTGGATTGTAGTTGAACATTTGAAGAGTTATTGACCTTAGAGATTCTATTTTGATTGAGAAGCATTGTAATGTTTAATAGAAATTATCCTAAGGTGTTGTACACGCCGGTATGAAATATGCAATGTCAATGTCTACAGCAAGTAGTGGTGCATCATCATATTAAAGTAGCATATACTCTACATCATATTAAACTAGCATATACTCTACATGCTCTTGGGCATAAGCCTTGAGTTATTTCAGAGAAGCAAGAAAATCATATTGTTTTCTGTCAAATTGAATTACATCATGCTAGAATGCCTCTGTTATAATGCTAGAATGCTAGAATGCTAGAATGCCACAGTTCTTAGATGCGTCTCGTCACTGTACATCTGCAGTGAGCTGCTCTTTTTTGAGAATTGAGCTGACAGAGGATTCATTAGGTAAATAGAGTTTCCTAACTGGGAATTGAGCTGACAGATGATTCAATGTTTTTATGACAGGGTTGATGTAATCAGGATTGCATTTTGTTTAGTTGATTATTATTTAAACCTAATTATTATTTAAATTTCAAATGTTCTATTTATTCTATAACAGCATTAAATTTTATCTGATTATGTACCTACCTTAATGGTATGATGCCAGGTTTCCTCTTTGAACAAAGGGTAGGGTGGTATGTTTTGTTCAGATCTGGTTTCCCAATATTCTGGTACTGGCATTGTACATAGTACATACAGTAACTCTATTTTCCTCCGATGAATTTAAATATATTTGAAACTACATTGTATTGTAAGTTTCATTGTATGGTCAGTTACTGCAAATTATATTTGGCATATATGAAGTAAATAAGGTCAGTATTCTTTATTCTCACAGTTAGTTATGTTCGTTAACCCTTTTTTTTTTGTTTTCAAGCATCTGAAACTACATTGCATTGTCAATTTAACTCAAAATATAACGACCATACAATTCATGTTCGTTAATCACTTGACATTTACAGAGCCATACAATTCATCACGTAGGATTTCAAGAGTTGTATAATACTATTAGTCTTTACTCTTGTCATTGTTGTAATTCTGTTTTACACGATTGCTCTTTTGGACTGGTTTATTGTATTGACATTTACAGAGCCATACAATTCATCTCTCATCTTAATCGAATCACTTCAATTCAATTATGAATTCAATTTCTTCGTTCAATTATGAATTCAAAAATCTGATATAGGCTAAGGCTATAACTTCAATTGCTCCCTGTGTTGATCTAACTGATATAGGCTAAGGCTATAATATCTCGATCAGGAATCAATTGCTCCCCGTGTTGATATACTTGCCCACCACGTGAACGCCATGCGAAAGGACAAGTGTCGTACATGAGCTGGCCCTCCTGACGTGGCCCCTAGTCCAGTCAGCGCTGAGGTGTTCGGGCACTGACCCCTCTCCCCTATATAATCTCACAATCCTTTAATTATAGTTTTTACTGACTGTCATAACAAACATTAAATCAATCTTTTTATGCAGTATTGCATATTAAGTATGGTATGTTGAGCTTGATAAAAACATTTTAAAGATTTTGAATTAGGATGTGGGTATTCTAGGTATTGCATGATTTAATTTATTTTAGGACATCTACTTAACAGGATGCAATGCAAGACCACTTCATCTCTCGTCTTAATTGAATCACCTCTGTACAATGTTCAATTATGAATTCAAAAATCTGATATAGGCTAAGGCTATAACTTCAATTGCTCCCCGTGTTGATCTAATTGATATAGGCTAAGGCTATAATGTCTCGATCAGGAATCAATTGCTTCCCGTGTTGATATACTTGTTATTTAACATGATATTTGGTATCTGTTTCTGTTCATCAAAGAGCATGTAATGTTCAAGGGATAGTTTGTTTAGATGCATTCAGATTGTTTTGTTAATGATGTTCAATTCAATTATGAATTCAATTTCTTTGTATCACCACCACAGAGCTGAGTATGTTAACCTCCTTTTTATTGAGTGATTTTGATTGATGAAGTTTGCAATGAATTTTGATGATACTTTTTATTTAACAGGATTAGATGCAAACAAGGGATAGTTTGTTTAGATGAAATCAGATTGTTTTGTTAATGATGTTCAATTCAATTATGAATTCAATTTCTTTGTTCAATTGTGTCATAAAAAATCTGATATAGGCTAAGGCTATAACTTCAACAGATTAACAAACTTGTAGGATTTAGAAACTGTTTGATATGTAGGAATTATGAACTGTTTGATATATAACTTCATAAAAAATCTGATATAGGCTAAGGCTATAACTTCAATAGATTAACAAACTTGTAGGATATAGAAACTGTTTGATATGTAGGAATTATAAACTGTTTGATATATAACTTCATACAAAATCTGATATAGGCTATAAGGCTATAACTTCAACAGATTAACAAACTTGGGGGATTTAGACATTGTTTCATACATACTAATTTGAAAATGTTTGTAGCTTCCCAAACATCCATGGATGCTATCATTAGCAAACCTATTTGATCCTTACCAAAATCACAGTGTCTTGTAGTTACAAAAATTAAGTCATGGCACCTCTATGCTTGATGGCTTCCATTTCCTGCATTGCCCAAGTATGGTGGACTACCCAACATTGGATGATTAGGATGTGCCTGAATGTTGGCATATGGTTGACTCCAATTTTCTCCATGTAGCCATGGTGGGACTGAGTAGCCCAAGTGTCCACTTGTGTTACTAACCCCAGCACTGACTGCAGGTGTCATATAAACACAATTAGGTTTCAAACCTGCACTGGTAGGGGTATAAGAGGTGGGCCTAACCCCTGCCTGATAGCTAGGGACTTGGATTTTAATTAGGTCTTGGAATGATGGTGTCTGCTCTGCAATGTGGTCTAGCGTGTTAGACATCAACCTGTTTGCCTCAAACTGTCTTGAACCATGTTCTTCTCTGCTTGTCACCCCTTGTCCTTTTTCCAACTCTTGCTAAACCTTTCTTGCATCTCTCTCTTGCCTTGCCAATTTCTTTTGATGTTCCTTATATTCCCTTGCTTTTTGTCTTTCCAACCTTTCCTTTGCTCGAGCTTCTGCTGTTGCAATCCTTGCAACCCTCTTTTCATTGGCTAACTCCTTCTTTCTCTTTTTAGCTTCCTAAATTTCATTCTTTTTACGTTCAAACTCGAACATTAAATTCATATAGTCTTTAGATGTGAGCAATTGTGAACTCCTCCCTAAACGAAGATAATCTGAGGCTGAGTTCCTTGATGAGGCCTTCACTCTCTCTAGTGGTAGCTTTAGGAATGTACCAAGTAATCTCTGCTTTTCCGGACCTGCCTGCTGGATTTCATCTTCTGGGACAACTGAATGGCCCCCATTGTTGTCTTCTTCAGGTACTTCATGCTAAATAGGCTTCTCTTCTAGTGATCCATTGTCCACAAAATAATGAACAAGTTCGGTGTTCAACCCTAATTGGTTGTGAAGGCATGTCCATGCTTTCATCCTCATTGGTGGTAGATACATTATTTCCAGTGATATTCATCACGGCCTCTGCCAGCCATGATGGTGCACTTACTTGGGTTGGCATGGTCAATTGCTCATTGTCAGCTGCATCAGTGGGTGTCACAGACTCATTGATATTGTTAGTTGGTTCATCAATGAACTATGTCTCACTGACATGCTCAGCATCATCACCACCACAGAACAACCCTTCAGAAAGGGACATTATACCTTCAGCAGCAGCTACATCTTCTTGGGCACCAACATGCTCTTCTAAGTTCTCTGCTTCTTGACCTTCCACTTCAAATTCTTGGCTACATGTGGTATCATGCATAAGAGCATCATAATTGAGTGGCCATATACCAGTCCTCCTAAATCTAGCCTTGATATTAGAAGGTGTGAGAGCCCTTTTAAATGCTTTGCTAGCAAGCTCAGCTAGCTCAAACCTCTTTACTTCCACCCCTGGGTTCTTTGCCATCCATGAAGCTCGCTTGACCCTCAAATAGTTCTTGAAAGGCCCAAACACGCTCACATCAAGGGGCTGCAATCTGTGAGTAGTATGAGCCGGCAATGTTAACAGGTCAATGCCCAACTTATTGGCCTCCTCGATTGTCTGCACAGCCATGTGGCTTCCATGGCCATCTAAAATCATCAAGTGCCTTTTTTCAGGCGAGACACCACCCGGTACAGAAGCAGCAAAGTGGCAAAGCCAATTTAGGAACAGTTCCTTTGTCATCCATGCATGTGGATGTGCAGCCATGCATGCCCCCGGTTCACAATTCTGTATGTAATTTTTTAGTTGAGTTTTACCTTTAAATAGATAAAATCCTGGTATAGATGAGCCAATTGCATTGACATAGGCAAGAATTGTGATCCACTCCCTGCTCTTAGGCAATATCTTAGGCACATTTCTACTCCCTCTCTTGGCAATTACCCGCATACCGCAATTTCTTCTTGCCTGTAAGCCTGGTTCATCACAATTCCATATATGGTCTGGGGCATATGAGTGTTGGTCATATGCAACAGAAAGAGTGTTATAGAACTTGGAAACAATTGCAGGGCGTAGATTTAAAGCCCGGTCTCTGTCAAGGCCCTCTGTTGTACATAACACAAGGTTTGGATGCCTCTTTTTAAACCCACTCCACCATGACTTACCAGGAAAACCATATTTAAAGGGGTTCGGCCTCCTTTGACATATTTGAGCTACAGTGGATTTAAGTTGGATAAGCTCTAACCCATGTCCCAATTGGGCCATCTCCTTACACCACTCCACCACCTCATCTTCCTCCTCTTCAGTCATGACTGTAATAGGCCATCTACGCTTTGTATTAGTCAACCCATTTATCCAATAATGTATGTTAGAGGCAGCAATACCATGTTTTTTTGTTGATGCACGGATTGAATATCCCTTAAACTTGATGTCATCAATTGCAGCAAGCATGTCTTCCTTCGTCCAGCCTCTGATTGCACTGATTTTCTTTGTTGAAATTTCACCTTGTATTGTGGTCGAAGGTGGCTCTGTGGCTGATGGTGGGTTGGGATGATCTGCAACCACAGGGTCCTTTTCAACTACATTACTAGAAGCAATGGGAGCATTGACATCATCATCTGATGAATTGCTTCACAGTTGGGCCCCCCTTCTCCCTCGCCTCTTGTTCCTTATCCGATCTGCAATAGAAACCCTTGGCATGGCTACAACCTGCAATTTCCAACATCGTTAAGAAATTTGATAAGTATTACAGCACAACTGTATAGAGTAAACTATAATTATGTATGAATTCCAAAATTTCTGCTAATAACATGAAATCTTTCAGTTGTTTGTTGTGAATTAATTGGCATTGAAGTATTACTTGTCAATTATGTATTAATTGTAATATCAACATCAGAAAGATATGTGATACCTACAATGGCTGTTAGCTACATGGACTTGTCTAAAATCAGTAAGTGCCTATTTTAAAATGGACTTATATTTGGACATGGACTGTGTGTTAGAACTATTTTTATTGAAAGATTTTATTCAATATAAAGTCAATATCCAAATCTACTTAATATCTTGAATAACATTATTGAAGAACAACGAAATACCTGTATGTCTCCAGCAACGCTCCAGCAACTGATGAAGAGAGTGAATGTAACACTGTGCACACAGACTGTCTAGAATGTAACACTGTGCACACACTCTGTCTGGAATGTAACACTAAGCACAATCTGTCCTCTGTTTGTATGTCTGGAACACTGTTTGAAAAGGATTGTATGTCTGCAAAATGGAAACTCACTGTCTGAAAACTCACTTTCTAAAAACTGTATGTCTGCAAAATGAATGGAACACTGTCTGAAAACTCTGAATGTATGTCAGCAGTAGTTTAAGAGCAAAACGAATGCCTCAAATGCAGTAACAGATGATGTTTTATAGTTTTATGATTTAGAATTTCATTGGTAGGGAAGATTGGCATGGATTGCCATCTCCCAAATTTAATTGTGTGGTGTGGATTGATTTGTACATGATCCAATGGCTGAAAAGCTTTCATGGTTGATCCTTGTGCTTTCCTGAATTTAAATTCTGAAATGAAATGCTTTTCAGAATTTAATTCCTGTAATTCCAGGGCTGTTGTGTTTAATTCTTGAAATGAAAGGTTGGGTGAACTATTTCCTGAATTGAATGGTGTCATTTAATGTCTTCAATAGGCTGAATGGTTAAACAAACATGTAGATATTGCTGACAGACATTTCACCTATTTTTGTGCAGGTGGTACTCAGTCTTTGTGCAGGTGTTACCCAGTTTTTGTCCAGGTGTTATTCAGAAATGAGATGTAGTCCCCTAATGAAAAATCAGTGGGGGACTGTTTGATGGGATAACTGTACTTTTGGATGGGTAGCATTGTAATGTTTTGTAGTGCATTTTTCCTTAAATGGTAATTCAGAACTGGAGGTACTTGAGACAGTAGGTCTTGTCAACTTGTGATGTTAGACTTGGTGTATGGCAGTTGTTGGTCTAGTAAAAAACTGGGCCCATTTTGGACATATTTATGTAACTTATATAACTTATTATCAAATATTTATGTGCATATTTTAGTGAGTTTGTAATTTATGTTTGATGGATGTGTGGGACCAGTACTATAACTACTACTGGTCCTTGCACAACAATAGAAGCCTCTCCCCTATGGGACCGTAAAATAGCACTAGTAGCATTAATTCAACTATTATTACATTGAATTAACATGGTACGGATAAGTCAGACATGGCGGGATGAGATTAATATTTTTGTACGGTGTGTTAATGGACGTCTTGGACAATAAGAACTTATTTATATCAGCCAATAAGCCAATAAGAAACAAGGAAAATAAATTTAAATAATAAAAAAAATTAAAAAATTAAAAAATTAAAATTCAAGTATAAGAAAAGTAAAAAAAAATTTAATCAAAAGTAAATTAATGTCAAATCAGTTAGAAACCTGATGCATTATACCTGAGAGGTAGGTATAATAACATAACTACAAAGAAAAAGAGACTATAAGAGAGATTAAACCCTAAACACTAAGATACATAAATGTTTTACAAATGATTATTCATATTTTAGTTGTATTTAATGAGATTTTTTGAAAGTCTTTTTTATCGATTTTTTGGGTTTTTTTCTCACAAAAATTTAGTGAAATGATGGGTAATCCCTGCACAATCAAAATGCCCAAAAATCTTTTCAGAACACTGAAATCCATATATACAATCAAAAAATAAATTAAATAACACAAATAAAATTTTCAGCTCAAATTTTTTAGCAAGATTCATACACAAAAAACCAAAAAATCACACTAAAAACACCCCAATCAAATTTGCATCTCGGTATCCATGTCCACATGGCTCTGTTTCGTTGTAGTTATTATCTCTACCTTTGGGTATGTTATATTATAATTGCTTTTCAGTTTAAAATATATTGATTTTTTTGCTATATATTTTTAAGTTTTATAAAATTATTATATTAAAATGATTTTAAAAAAAATTAAAATTATTTTTAAAATTTTAATTTTTCATTCGTTTAAATTGTTGATTGGACCAATTTTATAGAGTTTAATTTACAATTGTCAGATATAAAAAAATATATTACTTACCTGGCTGAAGCCCTGATTAGATTAGACTGTACTATGAGTTAATGCAAGAGAAATTATTAAACTTTACCGTGGGTTAATGCAGTGTGCCATCCAGTGAGAATGCCTCCATCTTTTGTCGACAACCGGGTCCCTCCCGAATTTTGGGAGTATTCAGTACAGAGAATCTCACTTTTAATATTTTTATCAATGAACTTGCAGTGATTCTCAAAAGCCAGAATTACTTGGCTAACATGTGAATATTTTTTAATATCTTCTAAACGGATTTTGGGTTTTCAAAAGCTATAAATTACTTGGCTAACGTGTAAATATCTTTCCATCATCTCTGAAACCACATTTCATCTCTGAAAACATTTTTGGGTTTTTATGTCAAGTAAAATTGATTTGGTTTTTGTATTAAGTATTAATGTTTGATTATTGGGATTTTGGAAATATTCAGGGAATATTCATTAATAATAATTAATTAGAGCTATCGAAAAGTTGTCGAAATTTAAAATATATATATATATTTTAAATTGATTGATTTTTATGAAGCATTTATTTATATATAATTTTAGTATTTGTTTTTGTTATCAATTATTATTATTATTATTAAATTTTTTTTTTCATAAAAATTATATATTAAATAATGATGTTCTCACTTGTTTTATATATATATATAATTTCAATTTTTTAGATAAAATGTCTTTCAAATTAATCTCATTATTAAGAAATTACAAATATATATTAAACCAATAAAAATTTACTTTTCCAAATTTAAAACTTTTCATATTTTTTTTAAACGATTTAAAAATAAATCACTTCAAACTCATTCCAACCACCTTTACATCAAAGTTTTAAAATGATATTTCTATAACAATGTAAAAGACCTTCAAAATGTGGAATTAACATCACCAGGTGAAGCAGTGTTAAACCAAAACATGACGGGAAGTGACAACCATTTGCACACCCCCGGTGTGCATAGACACCGAAAACATTTTATAACCAATATTATGACAAAGATACGACAAAATAAAATGTCACCACCTTTACAAATTCATATCTTATCACCACTCCACTTTCACACAAATCTTAATGTTTTGGCCCCATCCCAGACTTCACCTTTAAGCTTAATTTGGCGGTCTTTAAAACCTTGCCAATAATGCCTTTTCTTGCGTTCGTAGTCCTCCACGTCATCGACTTCCATGTTTACCTCTACTTCTTTAATATTCCTCAGCTTCGTAAATCCTTTTGGCATATTCTCCAACGGCCCGAACCACGACCATATTCTCGAACACTTCAATTTCGGCATTGCATCCTCGTGGAACCAGGGAATGCTTATCAAAGCCAAAAATCCACTTATGCGCAGCTCTTCCAATTTGGGAAATGCCCCTGCTTCCCCAAACTCATTTGCAAATTCAAGAGTAGCCTTATTATCCTTCAACTGTAGCCTTTTTAGATTGGGAATCTTTTCCAACACTCTAAAATCTGCACTCGATGTTTTGGGCGGCCCGTCTAATGTTAGCTCCAGGAGATTCTGAAGTTGAAAAATCCATTTAGGAATCACACAATACTTAAGATGAACTATTTCAAGGCCCTTCATGGCTTCCATGTCGGTTGGAAGATGAAGGGCTGGAAGGTCAGTATCTCTACGTACATCAAGGGTCCGCATCTTTGTCATACCCTGAAAAGTCCCCTCGTCCTCCAGACATCCTTACACGATAGAAAAAAAACTATTGATAGGTGTTGGAGGAGGGTCAATCCTTTGAGATCCCTCAATTGCAAGTCACTGGCACTGGCACTGCCTGAATTTCCAACAATGAAATTGACTCCTTTCAACGTATGTAGATAGATGAGCTTTGATATCTTGACAGTGTAACATACAGATCTAATCCCCAAATTCAAATGTACCAACTCCTTTGTGGTTCTCTATCCCTGAATGCAAATTGCATACATCTGTCTCATCAACATTCAGAAACTGAAGCTGCTGGAGACCACTAAGAGACTCGGGCAGTTTCTGATACATTCAGGGATTTTAACAGCTTTAAATTCCCGATAGAAACGGGCAATGACGTGATAGATTATTCCCTGTATACCACATTTGGAAAAACACAAATCATTCCAAAAGCTTATTACATGCTCCACCAAATGAGAAAAATAAACCAATCAAAAAGTTTTTACCTGCTTTACCAAATTAGGAAACAAAAAACAAATCATTCCAAAAGCTTAAGTCCATGCTCCACCAAATGAGAAAAAGAAGCCAGTCATTCCATCACAGCAAGTTAAGAATAAGAATTAAACGTTATTTCACCTCACACAACACATGAACAAAAAAGAGACAAATCATTTCAAAAGGTTATTACAACCTGAATTCTTTTTTTTCTTTACTCCCCGTTTACCAATTTTCAGTGCTCCACTACCACTCTTCTCGCGTTGTGGGAGATCCCTTTCTTTCCTGTAAGGGTAAATAACCTAAAGATCTTCACCACCGACGAAGCTAGTCGTGGCAATAGATTGAAAGCGTAAAGAAAGGTATCATAGTGTCGAATGCGATATTATCAAAGGAAGGTGTGAGAGTATATCCTTTCGGTTGTCGTTCCGTCAATTTTAGTAAGAGACTTCGACTGGGCGTCCAAGTTTGTTTGTTGTTTCCATCAACATATTTTGTAACCTCAACGTTTCCTATATTCATAATTAGCAAATGAGCATAATCACCCTAAAAGTGATTGTATATCTTGATTAGTGTTAATCTGCATACATTAACCATATTTTTATAATGTTAATATTTTTTCTATTGATAATTAACAAATTAGCACAACTATATTTATATGTTGATTAATGTTGATGAACATACATCAACCACTTTTAATGTGTTTGTTCTTAGTTGATACTTGGCTTATGTGGGGAAGTTAGTTAACTATGGTTGACTTTGGTTTACCATAGTGGTTGTGGTTGACTATTATTGACACTATTCACTGTAATCCATGGTTGTCAATATTTACCTATAGTTGACGAAAATAGGTTATGGTTAACCATAGTTGGTGATGGAGGATCGTGGCTAAGTATGATTTGACCATGTCAACCATGGTTGGCCATGTTGGACAATGTGCTTATGGTTGATTATGGTTGATAATGGATGACCATTTTAACTGTGATACTCATCGCTCGCCATGGTTGACCACAATTATTCATGGTTGCCCATTGTCAACCATGTTGACTATGGTTCATTATGGTTGATCATGGTGGACTATTATTGACCGTGCTTCACCATCGTTTACCATATTGCCTATGGTTAGCCTTAGCTAGCCATGGTTGAACGTGTGCCACCCCTACGCAATATTTGATTGCTGGGAGAAACTCCGTTTTAATATAATGAAAATTATTACTAGCGAAATTCATTCATAATCCAATCATGGTGCCACATGTTATGACTATTTTGTTTACTTTCTTTTTTATGTTTGCTAGATAATGTGAGTATTGAGATGACTAGCATGCCTAACTTGTGGCTTGAGTAGCCACAACTTAGGGGCATTTAAGTCGTCAAAATCACCTAGGGATTGCACCCGACGTGGGCCACACCAACCCTTAGTATGGATGGATTTTTGGTGACGAAGTTTTGAACCGGTGAGCTTTACACCACAAAGTGTCTTAATAGAACACCTTGTCACTGTATGCTCTATGCCCCATGGGTAAATGTTACGTTTATTGTTAATCGTGTTTTAACTCTCTAATTTATGTCAATGTTAAAATAAGCATATATTGATGCTTGAAATAAATTAACTATGGATTAATGTTTAATTAGATATAATTAATTTAATTATAATGTTATAGTTAATGAATAATTAGTAACACTAATGTGAATAATTAATAATTTATTTTTATTATTAAAATTCAAGAAGGGACACAAGTCAGAGTTTGAGGGGATGGGGTCTTATGTGAACTGCCATACCCACATCATCCAAATTTAACACTAAACCTCCTGGTTGAGAAGGGGCCACTCTGATTAGATTAGTCATTAATGCAAATGGCAGTGTCGTTCCAAAATCAATGTCCCTTCTTGTAAATCAAAAGGGTAACATGTTCAGGAAGGAAACACAGATGGATCTCTCGACCACATTCAGGAGGTAACATAAACAACCATGAATATACTAGAAAAAAAGAACAAGGGGTTGAATTTTGGTTTCTAAGGGACTTCATGTGGAAAAGTAGCATTGGGAACATTTCATGGCAGCATTCGCCCAAATTGGACAGCTTATGATAAATCCCCCTTTTTTCACCTGACATTGCCAAGCCTGAGCATGGAGTGAGGTTGGATAAACATACTAGGTACTTGCTAGTACTTGTGCTTTCTATAACTTATAAACCACTTGTGGTTGTCCCTAGCTCAAAAACCACATGTACAACGATTCTTGGGTGCTTGTAGTTGGCTGATAAACCATTGGTACTTAATATGGCTGAGAAATTACCAATGCTTGCTAGGTTGTTGGTAAACCACCTATAAGAGATTTTTCACTTCCTTAGCTTGATTGGGGCATTTCCAGAAATTTTTATCTCTTGGACTCTGGACATGGCACAAGGATCATGGTGAGTTACGAAATCAGAATATTGTAGTTTACTACAATTAGGGGGGAAATTTGAAGCCCTTCTCCAGTCACCAATGGGATTTTATTTACATAAATAAGTAACCTGACCTGGGAATTACCTTTGAATATTGAACTTTCATGTAATTATTTGTTGTGTGACATACTATGTGAAATGTGTTGGGTGTTACAATATCTGAAATTATAAGTTAGTCGATATGTTTTGACAAAACCAAATTTTATTTATTATAATCTTGTACACTATTTTAAATTTATGTTGAATGGGAGTAAAGTTGTTCAAAACATGACTGCATGTATAATTGTATAGGAAGGAATATATGGATATATGATTTTGTGTTAATTTCAGTTAACAATGGTATGTTTTATGCTTAGCACGATTACTTAAATGTTCCTTTAGCAACCTAATGAAAATTTCTAATTTAGTTTTCCAATAGCAATCACATTAACCATTAATCACATCGACAGTAAAAGTAGATAGAACATGAAACAAAATGCAGAAGACAAGCCAAGACAAGAGGGCACCAGATTTTACAGGTGACAGGGGAAAACCCTAATGTGTGGAAAACCATTTTATCAATTCTTATTATTATTATATTGAATTTTTAGCACAGAGAGAGAGTACAAAAAGTCAACTTTGACTTGTCAAATCACAGTGAAAACATCCCTGTCAAATCTACAGTCAACTGTAGTCAAATTCATCCCTAACAAGAAATTCAAGGATGGTCAATGAAACAAAAAATCTTCCACTTTGGAGTTTATTCATACCAAATCAAACTTAGCCTGATAAGATGGTCAAAGTCATCCCAAAACAGTCCTGAAAAACTGCAATCAAACTTGGTCAACTCAACCCTGAAGTCTGCAATCAACCCTGCAATCAGCGATACTATATAAGTGATCAAAATACCTCGGTTTCTATGCCAATATATATGCAGCTCTCCAAAACCAAAATTTTGACCCAAAAATCGCAATCAAGCTTGGTAAAATACTCCTCATTCAATGCTCGTAAAACCCTACAACAGTCCTACAATTCGGCCCTGCAATTCGTCCTCTTTTCTAGCCACATGTGTGAGAAGAATATGACTACCCAATAATTATACGAACCAATTAGATATGGAGAGAGAAGAATGTGCGAGTCAGTAAAGTGCCAATGAGGTGAGAGGTCACTTGTATGTGTACAAGTCATTGAGGGTGAAGTAACATGTCCATTGGGCTTCATGATCCTACATGATGATGTGGGCGACCTGAACAATTTGCACATGTGTGGGCATAAATTAAAAAAAAACACACTTATTCTTGTCCAAATTATGATCTGTATATCAATTTTGGTCCTCTCGAAAAGAGGAATTTAATGAAATAATCATCTCCATCAAATGATATGTCCCAAGGTGGAATTTGGGTTGCCAATTTTAACACTCCCTCTCAATTAGGGGGAATTCCACCTACCAACCCATCCATCATCATCGATCATCATGCCATCTTGTCATCATGTACCATCTTTGTATATCATCTCATTTCTGCTTTGTTGAACACTGATATGAATAATGAAGAAGAAGAGATCAAGATTGAGTCACAAGACCTTACCACTCTCCACTGACAAAAGTCAGTCCAAAGGTAGAACCTAATCCAGACTTTATCCTAGATCAAGTAGTTGAACATCATGCATCCTACACATAGGGAGTACGATAATACACGATGCGTCCATCGGTACTGCTATGGTCCCTATCCACTTTTCCAAACTCATTGGCCAAATGATAGGTACTTCCCATGAGTCTTGGACTACATGGGTAGGATGTATGTTGGGGCATCCGTAGGAGGTGAACCACTCATCTTGCTCATATGCCATAGGAGAAGGTGAACCACTCATCCTATGCATATATCATCAATCGTACAGGAAGGTGAACCACTCACCCTACACACATGTCAACCATCATGGGGTATCACAAGGGAAGGTGTGCCACTCACCCTATACAAAAAAAACCTATAGGGAAAGGTGAACCACTCACCCTATTGTCGCTCATAGCTCTAAGAAGTAACCCAAGCCCCCAGGAGCTCCCAGATCTAAATGTACAACTCAAGCGGGACCCTCTTAGGAGGGTCTTTCCACGACTCCAAGTCTCTCTCGGAAGGCAAAGAATTTAACCTTCCCCAAGGGCTTCGTGACGATGTCAACAACCTTCTCATCGGTCATGATGTTTTGGGGCCTTATTGATCCTCGTTTTACCATATCCCGGATGAAGTGGTACCTGATATCAATGTGCTTGGAGAGGTCGTGGAACACATGATTCTTTGAAAGGTGAGTCCCACTCTGGTTGTCGGAGAAGATCATGGTGGTATCCAGAACGTGCTAGAATAAATCACTAAAGCACTTCCTCAACCAAATAATCTCACAACAAACCATACTCGTTGCAATGTATTATACCTTGGGGGTGCTTAGAGAAATTGATTTCTACTTCCTGCTCATCCAATAAATTGAAGTAGACCCCAATGAGAAGCAACATCCACATGTGATTATACAATCCACAACACTACCAGCCGAGCAAGAATTAATATATCCATGTAGCCTCAAATTCTGAGTAGTGTATCTCAGTCCATAGTTGATTGTGTTGCAGAGATATCTTAAGATATTCTTAGTAGCAATCCAATGTATGTGATGAGGCTTGAGCATAATCTGACTCAATGTATTTAAAGCCAAACATATTTCTGAATGAGATTTAACCAAAAACATCAAGGCCCCCACAAGTTGTCTCTATTTAGAAGGGTTTTCCAATTTGGGCCCAAGATCACTTCCACATAGCTTCTTGAAGTTGAGTTCCATCAGAGTAGACACATGCATGCAATCCACCATCCCACATCTCTCAAGCAGCCTCACAATGTATTTTCCTTGAGAAAGGAAAATCTCACCTGGAATTTGCCAGACCTCTAGCCCTAGGAAGGAGTGCATCAGAATTAGGTCCTTCATCTAAAAGTCAGAATTAAACTCCTTGCATTGATAAATGAGACGGTCTACACATGTCATAAAGAAATCATCTACATAAATGACCAAAATGAGAGGCATATATTTTTCAATCTTGAAGTATAGGCTAGGATCCACATCGTTCCTCGTAAATCCCAGCTTCATAAGATAGATATCAATCCTCTCATACCAAGCCCTAGGGGCTTGCTTCAACCCATAGAGGGATTTACTGAACCTGCATACGTGTGTCCTTTGATATTGTACTTCGAACCCCTGAGATTGTTCCAAGTAGACTTCCTCCTTAAGCAAGCCATGCAAGAAAGAAGTATTAACATCCATTTGATGTAGGCTCCATCCTTGAGAAGCAACAAGATAAATCATAGATCGGATAGTGGTGTATCGGGAATCTGGTGCAAATATCCCATCATAGTCCACGAATTTTTGAGAGAATCCTCTAGCAACGAACCGTGCCTTATATTTTTCAACACTCCCATAAACTCCATCTTTTATTTTATAAAGCCATTTTGAAGCGACCACAAAATGTTCCTTAGGTCTAGGAACCCTCATTCTTCATGATTGATTCATACTCCTCATTCATTGAATCCTTCCATACTTAGTGCTTTATGGCTTCTTCGAACGTGCATGGTTCAACTTGAAAAATGGTACTCATAGCAGCCAAGTATCCTTGGTACATGTTCGGTTTCTTACTTTCACAAAATCTCCCTCTTGGAGCAGTATGTATTTCAGTATCTTCAAGAGTATCTTTCAATCAAAAGGGTATTTTCCTTGAGGTAGAGAGATCACCAAGAAGTGGATAAATGGCATCCATCAGGCATAGGCTAATGTGTAAGAGGTTCATCCTATTTTTCTGCAACATCATCATTTCCCTTTATTGGAATAGGGATATCTCTGGCTTTCCCAAGGTCAATGTCTTCATCGAAGGTGACATCATGGCTTACTTCCACATCTCTTTGACTAGACACATAGATTCTATATGCCTTTCAATTTTCATTGTAGCCCACAAATGTACCTTTATTCCCATATGCTTCCAACTTGTTTCTTTTCTCTTTAGGAACATGAAAACACACAGAACAACCAAATATTCTAAAATTAGAAACATCAGGTTTCTTACCAGTGAAAAATTCCTCGGGTGTCTTGAAATACACTACTTGATGTGGGCTCCTATTTTGAACATACACGACAGTCTTGGCAACTTCTCCCCATAATAACTTCGGCAGACCTTGATCATGGATGATTACATGGGTGGATTCCATGATTGTTAGATTCTTCCTTTCAACAACTCCATTTTGCTAAGGAGTGTATGGAACGGTTGTCTCCCTCTTAATCCAAGCCTCTTTGAAAAAGTAATTGAATTCATTTGACTTTGAAAGAGCGGAACCATTTCAACACTTCATCTTTCTTCTTCAAGAAATAGATCCACGTTTTGCGAGAGAAGTCATCCACAAAAATTGTGGAGTATAAGTATCCTCCCAATCATGTTATGGGAAACATACCAGATATTAGGTCAGAATGGACCAATTGAAGAATATCAGTAGTTTGGATTTCACTTGAAGGGAATGGTACCCTAGTAAATTTCTCTGTTGCACAACCCTAACAAACTCCTTCATGATTTATGTTGAACTTGGGCATACTTGTGACTATCTTCGCTACCCCAAGTAAGGATTTGTAATGAAGGTGGGAAAATTTCTAGTACCATAATTCAGATTGAAGAGAAGTATCGCAACTCAAGGCTCCCAAAGGAATCCTCCAACTTAATAGGGATCATCAACCCTAAATCCAATTTAATTGCATCTTTAGGGTTTATTTTCCAAATACATACTTTTCCATCAATGAATTCTACCTTGAAGCCTTTATCTTCCATCGCAAAAATAGACAACGAGTTCTTCTTCAAATCGGGAACACATAATACTTCTTGTATATGAATTGTTTGGCCTTGATTTAAGTGAAGAGTGATAGTACCTATCCCTTTCACGGGGTAGGTAGCATTATCTCCAAGTATGATCTCCAAATTAGTCTTCTTTTCAATCAAATTTGAGAGAGCCTCTTTGTACCCAGTGAAGTGCCTTGAGGCTCCATTGTCAATCAACCAATTATCCAAAGTATCTTGAGGAGAGGCAGTAGATAGAGCGGAAGATAAAATTCATTTTTTTTAAACAACATTACTTTTCTCATACGTGGAATTTATTGTCCTTTTGGGCTCAGGTCGATCATTTCCATATCGAGCAGCGAGAGCATTCCTCTTTCCTTTATTGTTGAACCTAGTGTTCCTTTGATTTCCATTTCCTTTGAAATTGTTGTTGTTGTTGTTGTTGTCATCTCTTGGAGAATCCTTCTTGTAAGGAAAATCTCTACCACAGTGGTCGAACCTATTGCAATTGTAGCACCTTCCATTTTTTCCTTCCTTTTCTTCCTTCTTGAATCCTTGACCCTGTCTCCTTGGACCAACATTATTCTTCCTTTTTTCATGAGCGGAGAAGGTAGTAGGTTCATTTCTATTCAAGGGCTTATCTCTCTCCATCATCCTAGTCTCCTCTTCATTTCTTCTAGCTAATAACTCATCGAAACTAGGTATCTTGTCATTGTTGACAATGGTGGTGACAAATACATTAGCATGGTATTGGAAGACCTCCAAGAGCAATGGGAGTGAGCTCCTTGCCAGAAATAACTTCTCCAATAGATATAAATTCATTCTTGATTTGAGTTTATCTCAGGAAGTAGGATCGGATAGACTCCCCTTTATTTATTTCAATCTCCTTCAACTTGTTTTTGAGAAAGAGGATTTGATTTGCATTGTTCACTTTGAACATCCCAACCAACTTATCATACATCTCCTTAGATGCTCCCAAATCAAAAAATAAAGGCAACCAAATGCATTTGAATGGAGTTTATGATAATTTGCATACTTTTGACCTCACCTTTCTTATACGTCGTCTTTGCAACAAAAAGTGCATTTGAAGGAGGCCCCACCACTTTTCCCTACACATAGTCCATTGCATCATGCTCTTCCAAAGTCAAGTCCAAATTCATCTTCCATGCATGATAGTCAGATTTTCCATTGAGCTTATCCTCATTCTTGAAGTAAGATGTAGAAACCATTGAGGCTTGTCCTTGTCCAACATATCTCTCTTTGTGATTTTTTTTCTCTCTCTTGCTTGGCCTTTGTCTTCACCTGGGCCCTGATACCATGTTAATTTTAGTTAACAATGGTATGTTCTATGCTTAGCACTATTACTTCGATGTTCCTTTAGCAACCCAGTGACAATTTCCAATTTAATTTTCCAATAGCAATCACATTAACCATTAATAAGATTGACAACAAAAGTAAATAGAACATGAAATAAAAAGTAGAAGACAAGCCAAGACAAGAGGGCACCAGATTTAGCGATTGACAGTGGAAAACCCCAATGTGCGGAAAACCATTTGATCAATTCTTCTTATTATTATATCAAGTGTTCAGGAGAGAGAGATAGAGTACAAAAAGTCAAAGTTGACTTGCCAAATCATAGTCAAAATAGCCCTGTCAAATCTTCATTCAAATTCAACCCTAACCAGAAAGTCAAAGTGGTCAACATAGCAACAAATCTTCCTCTTTGGAGCTCAGTCATTCACAGTCAAACTCAGCCTCAAAAGGTGGTCAAAGTCAGACCAAAACAGTCTTGATAATTGTGGTCAAACTTGGTCAACTCAGCCCTGAAGTTTGCGGCCAACTCTGCAGTAAGCCCTACAATCATCCCTGCGATCAAAGTGCTCAGAATACCTCAGTTTCTGTGCCAAAAGGTGCAGCTCTCCAAAACCAAAATTTTGACTCAAAAATCACAGTCAAACTTGGTCCAATACTCCACAGTCAATGTTGGTCAAACCCTGCAAAAGTCTTGTAATTTGACCTTATAATTCGTCCTCTTTTCAAGCCACATGTGTGAGAAGAATTTGACTGCCCAATAGTTGTATGAACCAATTAGATAAGAGGAGAGAAAAATGTGTGAGTGAGTGAGGTGCCAAATGAAGTGAGAGATCACTTGTATTTATACAAGTCATTAAGAATGAAGTGACACATCCTTTGGGCTTCATAACCTACATGATAATGTAGCCAACCTAAATAATTTATAAACATAAATTAAAAAAACATACTTTTACCTTTCCAAATTAAATAATCTTTATATTGATTTTGATCCTCTCGAAAAAAAATAATTTAATGCCATCATCATCCCATGAAATAAATAAATTGTCCCAAAGTGGACAATTT
Organism: Pinus albicaulis; assembly: GCA_034641835.2. Taxonomy (NCBI): domain Eukaryota; kingdom Viridiplantae; phylum Streptophyta; class Pinopsida; order Pinales; family Pinaceae; genus Pinus; species Pinus albicaulis. Next base: position 1,510,819,836 of record CM076579.1, on the reverse strand, counting down.
GGTACTGATTACAGTTTGGCATATACATATATTTAAATGTCACTTTTGTTATTACTCGCTAACATTATCGCACACCCACTTTTCAATATCTAGTTAATAAACATCAAACAACGTGAGCGGCTTTAGGAAATTTCGAACATGATGTAAATAAATTGGGCCCTGGCCTATTATACAAAATTTAACGGTATATACGCTTGATTCACATGTTGGCTTAGCGAGGATTCACAAAATTTTATTATGTATCTATATAAGGTTGATATGGATGGCCCATGTCTATTATGTATCTATATAAGGTTGATATGGATGGCCCATGTCTATTATGTATCTATATAAGGTTGATATGGATGGCCCATGTCTATGTTAGCTCGGCCAGGACTCATGTAATTTTATTTTATATACGAGTTTAATATGCTCAGCACAGGTATATGTTAGTGCCACTAGGAGATATTTAATTTAATTTGATATATACGAGTTTAATATGCTCAGCACAGGTATATGTTAGTGCCACTAGGAGATATTTAATTTAATTTGATATATATATATAAATTTTTGACACTACCAGTGCAGATATATTCGTATCAAATAATCGTATGTGAATTTGATACTACCGGCGTGAGTATATATGTGAGCTTGGCCGAGGCTCTCCATATCAATTCAACTACATTAATGTTTAAATGTTTAATTCGGCCAGGACGGTTTAACTGTGTTAATACATGTAATGTCGTCGGTGTTGGTGCAATGCTAATGTGCTCGTCCGGCCCAGACTTACGTAAACCCACCATGTTTAAAGTATGTTATTATATGTCTAATGTGCCTAAGCTGTGATATATGTCTACGTCTGCCCTACCTAACATTTTAAATTATATATATATATATATGGTTTCAAAAACAATGGGTTGTCTAAACAAAACAACCACCCAAGTTGTTTGAAATATATGTAAATACAAATCTGTTTTAAGTTTTGAAACCATATATATACATTATAGTTTAAAATGTAAGACAGAGCCATGGGCTAGTCTAATAAATACAAGTGGCCCATGTATGACATGGAACGTGAATGCAATTTCTAAACCCTCCAAACTAGTAAGAGAAGAAGCTTAAGGTACAATAAATTTGAATGTTGGAACTAGCGAAAACCATTTGTGGAGGGTTTCCCTTAATTACAGAAGCAAAACGACAAAAGGTTGTGCAATGTGGAAGAAGTGATTTCAATGAATGATGTGGCTCAAAGTATACCTCAAATTTTTCGTGCATTGGATAATCAACAAGTGGATCATCAAACCTCAGTGATTAAAATGGAAGGTAAGATCATTAACTATTCAGTTTCAATTTTAATTGATCTAGGATCTAACCTTAGTCATATTATCCCTAAAGAGTTAAAAGAATTCACCATTGAAAAGAAAGAACATATCAAACCATGGATGGTTTAGTTGGCCATGGGGACCATGAAGAAATTAATAAAATTAGTGGAATCATGTCACCTAGAACTAGATGGCATGGCTACAATAGAGAATATTAATACCCTTCCATTGGGTTAGTATGATGTATTAATTGGTATGGACTGGCTAACGTCCCATAGAACCAAGGTGGATTGTTACAATAAATATTTGGAATGCCTTGATGATGAGGTGAGGGAAGAATATTGCAAGGAAAGAAGAAGCCTATTTCCGTCAGACATATTTCAACATTATAAGCAAAGAAGTGTAGTTGAAAAGGGTGTACTCTATTCATGATTTAGGTAAAAAATGTGGCAAAGGATAGAAAAACTAAACTTGAGAATCACCTCGTTTTACAATATTACAATGATGCATTCCCAAATGAAATACTAGGGTTATCATCTAAGAGAGACATAATTTTTTGTATCGATCTAATTCTTGGTTTGATTCAGTCTCTAAGACACCTTATCGCATGAGCACCCCCCATATTTATGGAGTTGAAATTGGAGATAAAGGAGTTATTAGATAAGGGGTAGATTAGACCTAGTGTGTCACCCTAGAGAGAACTAGTTCTATTTGTGAAGAAGAAGGATGCCAATTTATGGCTATGCATAAACGAAATACAATGGAACAAAGCAATAATAAAGAATAAATATCCACTGCTGAGGATTGATGACCTATTTAAACAAATAAGAGGAACCACTACATTTTTCAGAAATTGATTTAAGGTTTGGAAATTTCCATGTTGTGACAACCCTTGGTTAAATATTCCCTTCATTATAAATAATTGTAATATATTGGTAGAGTGAAAGGGACATAGATTATAGTTGCTTCGGGAGAGAGATCAATTGAGGAATCAATGATTTTAAATACATCAACCATGCGTTGGTTGAGAGACTTAAATGGGTTGAATATGCAATAAATTAACAAAGGTCAAGCCCACGTGTCTTTTGGGCACAACCATAAGCAAAAAAAGACAAAAATTTAAGGGAGAATGGGCTACACTATCCAAGTAGGGGTTGACTTATGTGGAGCCTTCAGTTCTAGAAAAGTGAAGCAATTGAGGAAACCTCAAGATGCTTGTTGGGTGAGATATTTAGGAGAGTAGTGGCTTTCCTGAAGGTTGAAGAATGCACTGGAATATTCTAGATTGATGAAACTACTAGCTAGGGAAGAGACACTCAGGTATTTGTGAGGGCTCATAAACCACCAGGAGTTGCCTTGGGGTTGGAACTTTTGTGCTTGAATCACTGATGAAGTACCTAGAGAGGTGATATATTTATCCAATAGTAGCTTATCCAACTGATTAAAATTCCCTTGAAGTGGAATCTCTTCTCCTAAAAGTGTGCTAAGATTCTTTGTACCATGGTATCATGGCATGGGTGTTGATCTTGTATGTAAAGTCTAGAAATATTGGGGGCAAGCTTATGGAGATATAATTGAACATATAATATACATTTTACTAATATATGTATATGCATGTATTGAACAAGTTAGGCCAAGCCTTGTCAAAGCTCCGGAAGGATAATGAGATATATACATATAAGGTTGGACTAGGCCAAGGCTCAAATAAGCTCAATAGAGGTGGTTTATCGTGGATATGAATGGAAACATAACCAAGCATCAGGGGTAAAGGAAACCCCAAATATACAAATATACATGTGCCACAAGGCTAGAAGTTCAAGGCCCACAGGAGCAAGGATGTTCTATCTTTTTATTCCATGTGATTAGGCTCCACGACCAAGGGTGGAAGAGGAGGAAACCAAGTCCATTTAATGTCTTGAGGTGTTATCTCCATTGGATGAACCCTAGAGCTTTTACCTTGGAGATTTTGAAGGGATTCCTAGACAATCCATTCAATATTTAATCATTGGAACAACATGGCGTAGTGGGGCCGATTTCTAGGCTTTTGGCGTATTAGGACGTAGAACCTTGAAACCATTTTATAGCATGAAAATAAGTTTTACCATGAAAAAAAGGACCAGGTGGGACCCACAACTAGGGTGGTAGGCAATGTGACCTCAGGGCAATGTGGTGATCTGGGAGGCAAGGCACGTGTTACATGGATTTGGATTTTAAGGAAGGCTTGATAAAGTTGATACAAGAAATGATTCCTAGTGGCTAAAAGATAGTAGAGGAAACTCATGATGAGAGAAAAATAAATGTTAATCTTGATTTCATAAACTCGAACGTTTGATGGAAGACCCACCATATTCCAAAGATCGATATGAGGAAGTTTGATGGCAAGGATCCTGTAACATGGATACTACAGATGGAGAAATATTTTGATCTCAATAATGTGAAAAACACACAAAAGGTACACATTGAAACTTTATGTTTAGAACAAAATGCATTTTTATGGTATCGATGGCTTTGCTCCCGTAATTTTTTTTTCACTTGGTCAATTTTTACGGAGGAAATGATAGCACTTTATCAGGATACAAAGAGAAACACCTTTTTTAGCCAATTGATAAATCTCAAACAAAAGGGTTCAGTGGTGGAGCAGATTGAGGACTTCCAAAAATTGAATATAAGGGTAACTGATATTCCAGAGGAATACATGATTTATGTCTTCATAGGGACTTTAAAGGGATAAAATCCAACATGAGGTTCGCTTTTGGGAACCCGATTCATTGGATATGGCATTCAGGTTGGAAAGAAAAAATGAATGTAAAATTATGACGACAAGGAAGCCTACCACTCACATCTATAAAGATGGAAGTGTTGCTACTCCTAGACTTCCACAACCTACAAGGTTGGCACCACAAAAATTGGAAGAAAAAAGAGAAAAAGGGCTTTACTACCATTGTGATAGCAAATACACTAAAGGTCATAAGTGTGTTGAGAAGAGATTATTTTACATAGATTGTGAATAGGAGGAAGAAAATGAAAAATAAACTTCAAAAGAAGAGGATATACACCAGGAACCAACCCTAGAGAATGAAGAAATGAGTCCGATCATATCATGTAATGTATTGGCAGGCATTACCACTCCTCAAACTCTTAAGATAGAAGGCCACATCAAGAAGAAAAAGGTAATAGTGTCGATTGATTCGGGTAGTACCCATAATTTTATTCATTGTAATATAGCCAAGGAATTGAATTGCTTCCTATACGCAACACCAGAATGTCAAGTAATGGTTGCAAATGGAGGAACTATAAATTGCTATGGAAAATTCCATAATATTAGGCTAACCATGGGGGAATATGTATTGAATATTCAAATGCTTTCCATTCCAATGGGAGGTTTTGATGTTGTACTAGGAGTACAATGGTTACAATCTTTGGGGACAATAGCTTTTAATTTTTAAGAACGTTTATTGAAATTTTTTCCAGAAGGAAAGGAAGTCGAATTACGGGGTATCGCAGGGAAGCCAGGAAAGATAATAAGCTCTAATGTCATGAAAAAGCTTTTGAAGAAGGAACAATGAGGCGTAATTGCACAATTCTTCTCACTAGAAGTTCCAACATCAAAATCATATATTTCTCCAGATCTCCAAAAAGTCTTGGACAGTCATTCTAAGGTGTTTGAAACTCCCAAAGGATTCCCACCTATTTGTGAACATGATCATGCTATTCATTTGATTCCAGGAAGTGTTCATCCAAACATTAGACCTTATAGATATCCTTATGTAAAAAAGAGCGAAATTGAACGTATGATTGAAAAAATGTTATAGGTTGGTATAATTCAACCTAATCAAATTTATTTCTATGCTGCAGAGTATTGGTGCACAATAAGGATGGATCATGGTGCATGTTTCTGGATTATAGGGAGCTCAATAAGCTCACTATTAAGGATAAATTTCCCATTCCTATGATTGATGAATTATTGTATGAATTACATGGAGAAATTTATTTTACCAAGTTGGATCTTCGTTCAGGATATCATAAAATTAGAATGAAGACTGAAGATATTCCAAAAACAACATTTCGAACTCATCAGGGTCACTATGAATTTTTGTTCATGCCTTTTGGCCTTACCAATGCACCTTCTACATTTCAAGGGTTGATGAATTCCATTTTCAAACCCTTCCTTAGAAAATTTGTGTTAGTAGTTTTAGATGATATACTAATCTACAACAGGTCTTGGAAGGATCATGTTGAACATGTTGACACAGTTCTCAAACTATTGGAGGAGAAACAATTATATGAAAAAACATTCAAATGTTTCTTTGGAGTACAAGAGGTGGAATATCTGGGTCATATTGTATCTCACGAGGGTGTTAAGGTAGACCCTAACAAAATTAAAGCCCTTAAGGAATGGAAATTCCCCACAACCATAAAGCAGTTGCGAGGATTTCTCGGGTTAACAAGGTATTATCGCAATTTTGTTAAGAAATATGGGAGAAGAGCAGCACCTCTAACAACATTATTGAAGAAAGATGCATTTTCATGGATTCCTAAAGCAACTAAGGCCTTTTAACATCTTAAAGAGGTAATGTGCCTAGCACTGGTCTTAGCTACGCCAAACTTCACAAAAACCTTTATTGTGGAATGTGATGCCTCGGGAAATGGAATTGGTGATGTTTCAATGCAAGAAGGAAGACCCATTTGTTTTGAAAGTCATCCAATCAAAGGAAATTATTTACATAAAGCTATTTATGAGAAGGAAATGTTGGTAATACTACATGCACTAAAGAAATGGCGACCTTACCTAATGGGAAGACACTTCAAGGTTAAAACTCATCATGATAGTCTTAAACACTTTTTGGAACAAAGACTTTCAGAAGAGCAGCAAAAATGGGTCACAAAGATGTTAGGTTATGACTTTGAAATCATTTACAAAAAAGGGAAGTTAAATGTTGTTGCGGATGCACTCTCAACAAAGGATGAAGAGGTGGAAGCATTTCTTTGTGCTATTTCTACTATCAAACCAGATTGGATAACCAAAGCAAGGGATGAATGGAACAAGGACAAAGAAGTGTGGACACTCATTCAAAAGTTGCAGCAAGATCCTAGTAAATCTGATACATTTAGTTGGAAAAATGATTCCTTATGGTACAAGGATCGCTTATATCTTTGTAAGAATTCCCAACTAAAAAAAAATATTATTTTGGAATTGCACACTTCTCCTTTAGAAGGACACTCAGGATTTTTAAAAACTCACCACAGGGTGAAGAAAGAATATTTTGGGATGGCCTTAAATTTGATATTCAAAATTTTGTGGTGGAATGTTTGGTTTGCCAGCAAAATAAAGTTGAGAAAATTAAGACCCCAAGTCTTCTACAGCCTTTATCCATTCCAAGTCAATGCTGGGAGGAGATTTCAATGGATTTTATCACAATTTTACCTAAGTTCGAAGGAAAGAGTGTCATCATGGTGGAATTTGATAGAATTACCAAGTATGCACACTTTTGTGCATTATATCATCCATTTAAAGCAAGTACAATTGCTACCTCATTTATGGAAACAATTCAAAAGTTGCATGGAAACCCAAAGATTATTGTAAGCGACAGAGATCCAATTTTTACTAGAAATTTTTGGACGAAATTATTTTCTTGTTTGGGTACTCAACTATCTCATAGATCATCTTATCATCCTTAATCTGATGGTCAAACTGAGATAGTGAACAAATGTTTGGAAGGATATCTTCGTTGTTTTGTATCTGATAAACAAACACAATGGGTCAAGTGGTTACTCTCGCTGAATGGTGGTATAACACTTCCTTCCATACTACAACAAAAGTGAGCACATTTATGGCACTTTATGGATATCATCCACCGTCCATCACATCATATTTAAGAGAAAATTATAAGGTTCAATAAGTGGAATATCACATCGAGCGTCAACAACAAGTTCTCCAAATCTTAAAGGATAACCTAAATTTGGCACAAAATCGAATGAAACAACAAGCAAATCAACATCACAACGAGAGAAGTTTTGATGTAGGAGACTGGGTATTTTTACTGCTACAACCATACAAACAAATGTCCCTCAAGTAAGCTAAGAAGGATAATAATTTTTCGCCAAAGTACTATGGTCCTTACAAGGTGTTGCAACAGATTGGTACTATGGCATACAAATTGGAGCTTCCTGCTTCTTCGCGAGTGCATCCAGTTTTCCATGTTTCATGCTTAAAGAAGGTTATAGGTGACAAAATTCTAGTTCAAACAATATTGCCAGAACTTGACGAGGAAGGAAAAATCATATTGGAACCTGAAGTAATCACGGAAACAAGAACTCGACAGCTACGAAATCGATCAATTTTAGAGTATCTCATCAAGTAGAAGTACTTACCCACTGAATATTCTACATGGGAGGATGAAAATTTTATACAAAAGCATCCATAGCTACTCAAGCATTTAGGACAACACTTTTTGAAGGAGAGGGTCATGTTAGGTCCCTATATTACTAGTGTAGTCCCTTATTGTTGTTAGTATAACCCCCTTATTGTTATTATTGTGCCCTTACATTATTATTGTTAGGTCGGCTAGGATTATATTGTGACCCCAAGGACTCCTATATATAGAAGGAGGTTTTGTCATCTGTATCATCCAATAATTTTTCATTTATGTAATGTAAAGGAGGTTTCCCCCTCGAAGTGAATTATTTCTAAGGCGTTGATCTCTCTTTTCTTCTATTTTTTGGAGTTGGTTTCATAACATATTTATACATGGTCATGAATAGGTCGACAACTGGGGTATTTTTTCCATGTGGTGGGAATGTGGCTTACTAGGATGGCCATGTGGGCACCACATGGCAGGTCAGATGATGTGGTGAGACTTGATAGGCTGGAATTTAATCAACCATATCTTTTGATCAAGGAGTGAGATTGAGAAAAAAATCATACTGTTGGAAAGGTCTCAATGAGAAAAATGCAACAATGTCATCCATTTTAAGTTTTGAGGAAGTTGAAAAAATCAAATAATTTAGACTCCATTTCCATAACTATATTTTGAGGTCAAGTCATCAGAGTAACTTCTTCCTTCTACCCTTAGTAAGGGCTAGGGATGGTAGGGGGTGTGTTATATAGTGGTATTAGAGTTACCAGGTTCTACACTTGGATTGGGTTGGATATATCACGGAAGAAATGTAGACAAAGGTTCAAATCTGGACCTTTGGAGATGAATTAAGGCCTTAGAGCCTTGTGATAAGCATTGGAAACCAAATTATTGTGTGGATTGGTTGTATGTGTCAACTAGTGTGTTTTTATTATATATATATATATATATATATATATATATATATATATATATATATATATATATATATATATATATATATATATATATATATATATATATATATATATATATATATGATTTAATTGATGTTAATGTGCTAATTGAGGTATAATGTTGCAGCGAGCTTTACAGAAGCAGATTTCCAATACCAAGCCAAGGTGATAATTTCTATTATGCATTTGAATTTTGTTTAAATATAATATTTAAGTGTGTGTGTGTGTGTGATAGCACATAAGAAGACACTAAGGTTCAAAGAGATGAGAAAATGAATAGTGCAATACAAATTTTTACATATATGAAGAAGAAAGGACAGTTAAAGAGGAGAGATCAATTGAGCAATGAGGAGGGGAAGACTCTCATAATTCAATGAACACATTAAGGAGCTTGAGAGTTGAAACAAGGAGCTATAAGGATAAAAATGAAAGGATTTTCATAGCATAAGAGAAACAACCATAAGTCAATGAAGTCATATTACAAAGTTTGTTAGACTTACAAAGGCAGAGGAAACATGAGTTGAGGTTTAGTCAGAGGGATAGGTAGAGCCCTTTGGGAATATTGTTCCTTGGGAGACAATCTCTAGCTGTGAGGAGATCAGTGCCCAAGACATTCACTGCTACTTGAAAATAAAATTAAATTTTGTCCCTTAATAATGTAACCCTAAAATTATATCTTAAACCCCTTAATCATTACAGATAATACAACTCTTCCTTTAAATGATAAATGTGCATGAACAAGAGAAATGAAATGATTTTTGATAGAAAATCCAATGATGTTCTTTCCAGCAAAGTGATCTTATTTTAAGATGGGATGTCGGAAGGGAAGATAAAGGTAATCATGGGAGCCCCTTTGGTATTGTCCTTTCAAGATTACTGAATCTAGAGCCAATAACACTTTTGTCTTGGAAAATTTGGATGGTGAAATCCTACCATTACCAGTGAATGGGCAGTATCTGAAACACTATTTCCAACATTGAAGTTTCATTTCATCATTGTACATAATGGTTTGATCATTGTACATAGGTCGGTAAGTAACTCATTGCAATATGTAAGTCAACTTTTGACTCCATGCTCGAGGTGAAGGCATTGATCTGTGGTTCTTAGTTTTTTTTTCCAAAAAACATTATCCCCAAGTGGAGCTAGATGTTGTGGTGATCTGAAAATGAAACTACTTGTATTTTTAGTTCAAGGTATTCATTTCCATTAAATTAAATGTGCAAACTGTTCTTCATGTCTTGCAATGTAAACTAAGTGATTTTGTTAAGTTTCAGAGTCTTATGTGTGAGGGAAAATTAATTAAGTTTGTTGTTTAACAATTTAAATCAGAAATACATAGCACAAAGAATTCACCATAGAATAACACAACAAATGATGAGGCAGTTCATCCTTCCTGGGCTACATCTATCGGGTCCACGACTCCCAATGGGCATGTCCTTGCTCAATTAAATTTCTCATAATGGTTATACAGTGAAAGAAATGCCTAAATAGGAAAAATAAGATGTGAAAATGACTTCATAAAACATAAATCAGTATATTTTGGCTTTTGTTTCACCTCAAATGGTTAACCATAGCCCAATACAGCTCCAACTTCCTCTAGGCCCTGATGGCTCTTCAAGATTCCCTGAAGCATAAGTGGCTTAAGATCAACTCCAATGGCTCTAAAACCTATCTCATTGGCTCTGGAATGCTTAGAATAGTTGAAATTGACTAATATTTTGTCTAATTTGGCACAAAACTGAGAAAGTTATGACTCTAACAAGTTTTTGCCTAATCATCCTAAAAAACCTCCACTAATTTTGGAATAACTCCAGTTAACTCCACTATTTTGGAAAATTCGCCAGATTAGGGGGTCCTCCAGTCGGAACCACCGAATAAATGTCAATTAAATTAAATTTTTAATGTGGAGTGGTCACATTGCAGTTCCGCACTAACCGCCCAATTCTCTGTTGCACGACCAGGATCTGCGTGCAGCCTGCATGAATTCCTGCACGAGGTTCTGCATGAGGCTCTTCACGCACATTTGTTGTCCGTTTCTTCTGAACCATGACCCTTCTGCATTCATCTCTGCACGGGGATTTCTGCACCACTTCCGGCCGATATGTTCACTTCTGCACACAACCACATTGCCCGTTGACTGAACGCGTTCACACCTGCACGAATCTGCGTGCAGCTCTGCACGAGAAGTGCCAGCTTGCCGCAGTGTAAAACCTTCCATTTAACACATGATTCGTGTAGCCTCTGCACGATCCATGCATTCCTGCACGGTGCCATCTTCCCGATGACCATTGCCTCTGCACGAAAACGTTCTGGGTGACCGGACTCCATTCAAGTCGGGTCGGGTCTGCCCACCAATGAAAATTTTGAACGGAGTTTGAACCTTAGGCCTGGGGCCACGTGGCAGCATATGGGTAGGCCACGTGGCAGCATATGGGTAGGCCACATGGCACCCTCTGATAGGCCACCAAAATATCATTAAAAAATGAAATATTTGCCATAAAATATTTTCTGAAGATGACAATTTTTTAAGTTCAAAGGTCCTGTTTTGAAGGTTATTGGGAAAATTAAAACTTGAATAACTTCCACATCCGACATCAGATTTGAGTGTCGTTTGTGGCATTATGATTTTAATCACGAACACTATCTGGTCGATCAATTTTTAACCATTTCTGAGCAGATCAATTTTTGAGCAATTTTTCCATTATGGACATGATCCCCTGATCACACCTCCCCATTGGGAAGCTTTTGGACCCCAAAAGCCTTCAATTACATGTTAATAATATTAGGGTACATATCCCTCACCTTTTCCACCTCCATCCACTTTGCCTTACTCGGTTTGTTGCCTTTAAGACCAACCCAAACATAATCAACATTTCCTCTCCTCGAAGTGCATGTCCTTCTCTCAAGGATAACATCCTCTTTTAGCTCATCCAAAAATTTTGGTGAGAAATCATCTATGGATGGAAGTTGAATGTCACTTTCATGATTAGAAATTAAAGGAGGTTCATGCAAACGTAAATTCTCCACATTCACAACGGAATACATTTGCATATATGAAGGCAAATCTAGTTGAAAAGCATTATTTCCAACTTATTTAAGGATCTTGAATGGACCATAACGAATAGGTTTCAAATTTTTACCTTCTCTTTGCAGTCTTTCCTTACTAATGTGCAGCCATACCTCATCTCCTTCTTGAAACTTATGATCAACTCTATGGTTATCATGTCTCTCCTTGTACTTGCCTTGACTTTTTTCAAGCTGATCTTGAACTTGCTGATGTATGAGCTAAATTATTTCAATGAACATGCGAGCTTTGTCAATGTCACTATGCCCATCAATGGCAACATCCTTCTCAAGAATGGAATCTAAAGGTGACTTAGGAAAATACCCAAAAGAAGCTTCAAAAGGTGAAGTATTTGTAGAAGAGTGCTTGGCCCGGTTGTAAGCATGCTGAATGTAATGCAAGTGCTCATCCTAGAGCTTGGGATGCTTGTTGCAATAACCTCTCAAAAGATGTATAATGGTTCTGTTCACTACCTTTGTTTGGCCATCTGTTTGCGGATGGAAAGCAGTACTCTTCTTCAACTTGGTGTCCATCATCTTCCATAGATTGGACCAAAAATTCCCAAAAAATCTGGAATCCCTGTCACTAACAATAGAAGTAGGCAAGCCATAATGAACCCATACATGTTGAAAATATAAATCAACAGTTTATTCAGCAGTTAGAGTTTTCTTACATGGCATAAGAATACACATCTTGCTGAATCTATCAACTACTACATAAAGATAATCATGCTACTTTCTAGATAATTGTATACCTCCTACAAAATCCATAGAAACACTTTCCCATGGTCTAGAAGGTACCGGCAATGGCGTATATAAACCAAGCTTCCTATTGCTAGGCTTTCTTTTAGCACATAATGAACAACCTCTAATGAAACGTGAAACACTATCTACCATGCGAGGCCAATAACAATACCTCTGTAAATGTGCCACCATTTTGCTTAGCAATAAGAGAAGAATGAGCTTCTCTCATGACACTTAGTCTCTCTCCCTGTGGTATACATAACTTGCCCATATGAAACAACAAATTATTATGCAAATGATAATCATTCTCCTCAACATGATTCCCTTCACTCAAGTTAGCATACACATCCTTAAAATCAACATGTGATGCATACTGTTCTATGTAGATCTCATGTACAATAGAATCATTCTTAAGTAAAGTAGTAGCACTAATAATAGGCCTTGAAAGCATATCAGCAAATTTATTGAAAATACCTTTCTTGTAACTTATTACCAAGTGAAATTGTTGTAGGAAGCCCATCCATCTGAAATGTCATGACTGCTACAATTTACTTTGCAACTGCAAGTACTGTAAAGGCTGATGGTCGGTATGAGCAACTGTTTCTTTTCAGATCAAAGAGTGTTTCCACTTTTTGACGCTTTGTACCAATGCATAAAAATCCTTATCATATGTAGGATAATTCACAACAACACCATTAAATGTCTCAGAATGAAATATGATAGGCTTACCATGTTGTAAGAGAACTACACCCATGGCATAATCACTAGCATCGGCCTGAATCTCGAATGGCTGTCTCAAGTCTGGTAATGCAAGAACTGGAGCTGAACTTATATTTTCTTTCAAAGACTTGAAAGCTTTCTGTTTCTTGCCTCCCCATTGGAAAGCACGCTTCACACTTGTCACTGCATGCATAGGAATTGCTATGGCAGAGAAGTTAGAAATAAACTTCCTCTAATACTGAGCTGCACCCAAAAAACTTCTTACCTCTGTAATGGATTTGGGAGTAGGCCAATTCACAATAGCATCTACCTAAGAAGGATCAATTATCAAAGCACCTCCTCCTACTATGTGTCCCAAATAAACCAAAGAAGTCTTTTCAAATTCACACTTTGACATTTTAAGAAATAACTGATTTTTCTTTAAAATATCAAGTACTTTCTTAACATGCATCACATGCTCTTCTCTAGTCTTGCTGAAAATTAAGATGTCATATAAGTGGAAAATAAAAAAATAATCAAGAAAAGGACGTAAGACATCATCCATTACCCGCATGAAAGTTGCAGGTGCATTGCATAAACAAAACGGCATAACAAGCCACTCAAAGAGTCCTTGTTTGGTTTTAAAAGCTGTCTTCCAAATGTCACTTTCTTCAATTCTAACTTGATGATAACCACTATGTAAGTCTAACTTAGTGAAATATTTAGCATCTTTCAGCTGATCTAACAAATCATCTATCCTTAGGAGTGGGTAATTATTCTTTACCATTATTTTGTTCAATGCCCTGAAGTCCACACACATGCGCCAAGTTCCATCTTTCTTTGGAATCAACACTATCGGTGACCCACATGGCGAAGTGCTTGGTCTTATGAAACCTTTGTCCAACAAGTGTTTAATTTCCCTCTTTATTTCAGCATTCTCCATGATAGACATGCGGTACATGCCTATGTTAGGAAGAGGACAATCTTGTTGTAACTGTATTTCATGTTGAATCTCCCTTTTAGGAGGCAAACCTGTTGGTTCTTGAAACATCTCATGATGTGCATCAACTACATCATATAAATCTGATTTAAGCTTGGAATCAAAATTTTCAAATGACTCATGATTCACATCAACCTTAGGCTTGATCATAAGAAGTACAAAACTCTTACTAGAATTCACTAGTCTTTTTACCCGTCCCGCATTTACCATCATTGTATTTTCCTTCTTGCGATGTGCTCTGACAATGTACTCCTTTCCATATTTGAAAATATGATACTTATTTTCATGGCGATGGAAGATTGCTTTCCTGTCAAATAAGTAAGGACTTCCCAAAACAATTCCTGATATATCAAGTGGCACTACATTAAGTTCAACTGTGTCAATAAAATGTGTAGTAATTGCAAAGCGCAATATGCACTTTCTTGAGACTTGTAAGTTTGCATCCTTGCATATCCACCCAAGTGGATAAGGCTTTGGATGTGGAATGGTCTCAAGTTTAAGCTGCTTGACCAAGTCTTCTGATATGAGATTTGCTTGTGACCCATTGTCAAACAATGTGTCAATTTTTGTATGTTTTGAGACTACCCTCACATGGAATAATTCAATTCTCTCTTCCTCATTTGGAGCTCGTAAATGATAGTTTGAAGTACTAGTGCTTGGCTTAGTTTCAGTTTCCTTTCCATTCATACTCTTTAAACCCATGGCTGAAATTTTGGTTTCGTCACCTGAATCATCACCTAAATCTTGTGGTGTAGTTGTAGTAGCTGCAATTTTCTTCTTTCCTTTGTTTTTGTTAAACTGATTTCTTTATTTAGGATAAATTTTCCAACATTTTTTGTCTTCATGGCCTTCTCTTGAAAAGTGTTTACATATCACTTTCTCACCCTCCTTTTTGACAAATGCATTCTTTTTTCCTTTTCCCTTAAGGGTTTTATCTTTGTTTTTCCCCTTAAAAGGCTTGTTTCTACCCTCATCAAAAGTGTTTTTCCCTCTAGCCTCTAAATGCGTAGCTTGTACACAAACTTCGTCTAGACTAGTAGGATTGCACATAAGGATAGTATGTTTAAGGTAGATGTGCAAACCACCTATATATTTCAGCAAAGTGTCTTGACTTTGTAAGTATACCCCTAATAAGAGTGCTCTTCTCCTAAACTCTTGGGTGTAGTCTTGAACATTTTGTCCCTTAAGTTGTCTAAAGTTTTGCCAGTTCATTATAGCCTTTTGTAAATGAGAAAGAGGATAAAATTGCTTCTTAATTGCGGAAATAAATTCAGCACATGATAAAGTAATCTTACCATGTTTCTTAATTTCATCCTTGGTCTTGGCTTCCCACCATACCAATGCTGCTCCATCCATTCTTAAAGAGGCTAACTGAATCTTGGTTTCGTCATCATGTAAATTCTGTATCCTTAAATAAACTTCCAACTGTCTTATCCAGTTTTCAAGTTTCTCTACATTGAATTCACCATTAAACATGGGTAATTCAAATTTAACATCAAGCTTTAAAAATGGACTTTTAACAGAGGGTTTAAACTTGTGAGATTGATTTACCGAAATAGAGGATGACGATGTAGAGGAAGATGATGAAGATGGGGATGGTGGATCACCATTTCCTCCACATTGTCCTTTATTTGACTTATCATCACTTTTCTTTCCTCTTGAAGAGCCCTCTCCTTCTTTCTAATGTTTAGACCCTTCTCCATCCAGCCTGTCATTCCTTTCCTGGTATAATATCCTTACCATCTCAGTCATGTCCAAAAAATCTTTTTTGAATACCTGTTATTCTTCTTTTGGATCCATGTCTTCAGGAACTTCTCCTTCCCTTTCAGAGATACTTGAAGCTTCTTCTAAGGCTATTGAGGGTGAATTATAAGGTGGAGATAATGGCACTCTGGCCCTCCTTGGTTGAGGATTATCTTGTGCTCTAACCAATTTTCCTTCCCCTCTTTGAAGTTTAAGCCTAGTAAGCATTAAAACTTGCAAAATAGTCAAATATATCTTTGCACAAAACTAATACTCAAAACTTGAGCTCCGATACCAACTGATCTAAAAATGAAACTACTTGTATTTTCTGTTCAAGGTATTCATTTCCATTAAATTCAATTTGCAAACTGTTCTTCATGTCTTGCAATGTAAACAAAGTGTTTTTGTTAAGTTTCAGAGTCTTATGTGTGAGGGAAAATTAATTGAGTTTGTTGTTTAACAATTTAAATGAGAAATACACAGCATGAAGAATTCACCATAGAATAACACAACAACTGATGAGGTAGTTCATCCCTCCTGGGCTACATCTTCCAGGTCCAAGGCTCCCAATGGGCATGTCCTTGCTCAATTAAATTGCTCATAATGGTTATACAGTGAAAGAAATGCCTAAATAGGAAAATAAGCTATGAAAATGACTTCAAAATACATAAATCAGTATACTTTGGCTTTTTTTTCACCTCAAATGGTTAGCCATAGCCCAATACAACTCCAACTCCCTCTAGGCCCTGATGGCTCTCCAAGATTCCCTGAAGCATAAGTGGCTAAATATCAACTCCAATGGCTATGCGACCTGTCTAATTGGCTCTGGAATTCTCAGAATAGTCGAAATTGACTAATATTTTGTCTAATTTGGCTCAAAACTGAGAAAGTTATGACTCTAACAAGTTTTTGCCTAATCATCCCCAAAAACCTCCACTAATTTTGGAATAACTCCAATTAACTCCACTATTTTGGCAAATCTTCCAGATTAGGGGGTCCGCCAGTTGGAACCGATGGATAACTTTAAGTTAAATTAAACGTTTAATGTGGAGTGGTCACATTGCAGTTCCGCACTAACCGCCCAATTCTCTGCTGCACGACTAGGATCTACGTGCAGCTCTGCATGAATTCTTGCATGGGGTTTTGCACGAGGCTCTGCACACGCATTTGTTGTCTGTTTCTTTTGCACCATGAACCTTCTGCATTCATCTCTGCACAGGGTTTTCTACACCACTACCGGCCGATTTGTTCACTTTTTCACGCAGCCACACTGCCTGTCGACTGAATGCGTTCACACTTTCATGTTCACACCTTCACGAGAAGTGCCAACCTGCCGCAGTGTAAAACCTTCCATTTAACACATGATTCATGCAGCCTCTGCAAAATTTGTGTGTGCTTGCATGGTGCCACCTGCCCGATGACCATTTCCTCTGCACGAAAACATTCAGGGTGACCCGACTCCGTTCAGGTCGGGTCGGGTCTGCCCACCAATGAAAATTTTGAACGGAGTTTGAACCTTAGGCCTGGGGCCATGTGGCAGCCTCCGAGCAGATTATGTGGCACCCTCTGATAGGCCACCAAAATATCATTAAAAAATGAAATATTTTCCATAAAATATTTTCTGAAGATGACAATTTTTTAAGTTCAAAGGTCCTGTTTTAAAGGTTATTGGGAAAATTAAAACTTGAATATCTTCCACATCCGACATCGGATTTGAGTGCCATTTGTGGCACTAGGATCGTAATGATGAACACTATCCGGTCAATCAATTTGTAACCGTTTCTGACCAGATCAATTTTTGAGCAATTTTTCCATCATGGACATGATCCCCTGATCATGTGGCATGTTTTAAATTTACGATATGTTGTATATATGAATTTATGTATTTCAAATAAATTATATATATATATATATATATATATATATCTAATAATAATAATAATAAAATTAGAAGAAGAAGTACTAATATGTGATTGGAGTTAATGTGTCAGGCAGCGGGACTGCGTTTAGCGCATTAAGTTAAAAGACATGCAAGTGGCATCATGGATGTTGCCAATGGAAAAAGAAATCCTACGATGAAATTTGAGCAGGAGAACAACATGACTGGAGGTTAACTGGTAGGGTGCCTCCGTTGGAATCTTTGACCCCTTCCAGTTGACCAGAATGAGCGACCCAAATCAATTGCGGGGGCACAACTATGTGATTGATCCTGTATTGCAGAGTCCCCCCGCAGTGACGATAGCCGATGAAACCCACTACGCTAGAAAGCGAGCCACTTGTGTCTTCCATGTCACCCTCCACATCACTTCCAACCAGCTTGTCAACCATTCCACCATTCATTAAATTTCCGTATGATTGTTTCTCGCCCACTCATTTCTTATGCATATAAAACATATTTTTTCCTCATTGCGTCCATGTCTAGCTCCTGAACAACTAAATCTCTCCAATTCTCGTACCATATTCCAAGTTAGAATCCAGTTAGCAGTCACATCGACATAACCAGGTAACCCGTGCAACTGTTCTTGAAAATTGCCAAAAATGTGAAAGAAAGATGTTATTGTTGGGTCCTCCACTCACATCCCGTTAATGGAAAAAGAAGCAGACATTATAGATATTGTTTTCACAGTAGACCACCCTCTATTTTATCATCATGTCGTCTTAAATCAAGAAAAGTTCCCAATTTACTTTGCTTTGAGTAATTTTGGAGTCTTGTCAGTGTTTGTTCCACAGACCTACCAGTTTCCAGAGTTTAAGGCCATTGAAAAATGTGAATAAAATTTGCATTGTTTAACCATATCTTAAAACACTCCATTTCTCTACATTGTCAGCTACATCTCCTTCCCATTCTACAATTGTGCCACGAGTTTAGCTGCTAACATGCTAACTCTCTCTTTGGATATATTGTAATGGAAATCTCCTTTGATTTGATTCAGAATGATTGGTATTCTCATAAATTTTAATGGAAATATCCTTCGATTTGATTTAGAATGATTAGTCTTATGATAGATGGTAATGTAAATATCCTTTGATTTGATTCAGAATGATTAGTATTTTGAGATGTAGAAGTTTTAGAGGGGATTACCCATAACAATTTCCACAAGGCAATTGGTTGTCTTAAAAAATGATATTCGATTTGCCTCACTCGGTTTGGTATTATTGCATTGAAGGTGGTCTGACCATATGAACAATATGCCTTTTAGAGATTGTGGAAAAATAGTCTACAATAAAAGCATGAGAATATGGAGGCAGAGATATGACATTATTCACAGTATGAAGGCAAAGATCAGACGTTATCCAAAAAAAGTTTTGATCCATCTCACTCTATGCATACTTTACATTGTTCTATGTCATGATTTAACTATCCTAATTAGTTGCATGCATGTATGAAACTTGAATGGAGGTACCCAATGATCAAAACCTTGATATGGATTCACTTCTCACATGTTGTTAAGATCAATTAGTTCAACTTCTTCTTCATGGCTAATGTGCAATATTAGCTCTAAGCTTTGCTTCATATAGGAGATATGATTAGAATGAACAAAAATTTGGATTCACTTCTCAGAGTCTGGTAAGATCAATTAGTTTAACTTCGTATGCATGGCTAATGTGCAATACTAGTCTAAGCTTTGCTTCTTACATGACATATGATTAGAATATACATAAATTCGTTGTTGCCACTAGTTGGTGAATAATTTTGGTTGTTAATAATAGTCTTTTCTGGAAGTGAACACCGTCATGTTTGTCTACTATATAGTGCGCTAGACATATGATTTGCAATCTCGTGTTTTAACTTTTTTCTTTTATGGATGTCAATAGCATGGCTTCTACTTCTGTGTGTGGCTAATATTAAGTTTATGTTGAGGGTTAATATTATAATGGATGGAGGATTTATGTTATCATCCCTATGTTCCAGATGGAGGATTTATGTTATCAAACCAAATTATGCATGGAATATTTGGAAGATTAAAAAGACTAAATACAACAGAAAGAAATAAAGGAAAAAAAATGAAGTTTATGCATTAAATTAATGGAAGATTTAAAAAAATAGAAATAAAATACTTGAATTATTCAAACCTGAATACAATGTGCATAACCTATGATGGATGTAATCTTGCTACAGACGAGTAGAATGAAAGTTTATGAAGTAATTGTGAAGTGGTTTTATAGATTTTTGTTATTGAATTTGATTGGAAGTGAGGATTGACATGGATTGTTTTTTTCCAAATTCAAATGTGTGTTGTGGATTGATTTGAATGTCATTCAATGGCTGATGAACTCTTATGGTTGATCCTTGTGCTTTCCTTTGTGTATTCTTGTTTTTAATTTCTGAATCTTGTGTGTTGGTGTCATTTATTTCTTTGAGCATGTTGCATTGATGAACATATATGCAATTATGGCTTACACATGCATTCTCTATTCTTGGGTAGGTAGCAATGAACTTTGGTCATAGCTGCTCCAGTTTCTATTTATTGGGGTTCATCTAATTTAATATGTGTCATGTTGGATAGTATGGGATGGAAGTTTTTCTTGTTAATTTTGACTTGTTTTCTAAATCAGATCTAGAGGCACTTGGGATAGGATGTATTGTCAATTTGTGATACTAAATGCTAGTGTTGGACAGTTGTAAGGCCAATCAATATCTAGGCCCATTTTGGACATATTTGAATAATTTATATAACTTGATATTATCTATTTATGTTTTAATTATGAATGCATTTTTTCATGTTTTGATGGTTGTGTGGGACTAGTACTATAACAACTATTGGTCCCTACACAACAATATAAGCTTCTTCCCTATATCATTGAAAAGTAAGAATCTAGTCTTTGTACAATGTGATTTGACAAACGATGGATAGATATTTCAAGTTTGCAGCCATGAGAATATGAAAATTTTGTGGTACACGTGGCCACATTTCATTACACGCGCCTTCTCGCCTAATTTTAATTTACCCAGGAAAATTATACATGGTGAAACATTATCATTGATATTCTCTTTATATTTTATGATGCGAGGCTTCCTATATGTTGATTGGACAATATGTTAATTATAAGGTATTCTTGTTGTTATAGTTTCCAAGTGAAGAAGAATATATTTTATATCAGTATTTATAAGATTGGATGCTTTTCCCACATGAAGACGAATATCGTTTGTATTTTCTTGTGTTTCTTAAGCCCTTTCACTTAACAAACTGGTGATGTGTCATCTGTTACTAATCATGTTGTTCATGAGACTAAGAGTTAAAGAAAAATACTTTGATCCTGAAGAAATCAAGTTGTTCATGATATTAAGAGTTAAAGAAACAGACTCTGATCCTAAAGAAATAACAGGAGCGATTACTTCTCTATATATCATGCAAACTAATGCTAATCTATAAAAATAATATTAAAAGTACAATTTTTTTTTTAAAGGTGCAAATTCAACCTCAAATTTTTTAAGAAACCTCAAATTTTTTTTTTTTTTTGCTAAATTGCACTAATTCTATTATGAACATAAAATTACAAAAATGCCACGGTTCATCTGAGGAAGCCTGAAACCGGGCTTGATATCCAAGTTCTGTCTAAATATGGAACTGCCCATGACGGGAAACCAGTTCTTTTGAAAGTAATTACACCGCCCATGAACTGGGAAACCAACGAAGAGTCAACTACATTCAGCATAATAAAGCGAGAGAAGAACAAAATAGACAAGCAGCTGTAACTTCTATGTATCCTCATAGAAACCAAAAATCTTGCAAAAAAGTCTAGAGCAGAGTTCATACTGAATCTGGACATATAGGAGAGAAATAAATTAGGTTGGAGCAGGTTGCTCCTCTTCAATTCTGCAACCATAAGTATCTTCCGGTTCTGCTTCAGCATTCTTGGCGCCTTCTTCGCCTGACAGGTCCGCTTCCACCTGCAAATGAAAAGGTTCTGAGGAGGAGGGGGCAGGGGCAAGGGAACGCCGGGATTGGGCATGAACGGAGTAGGTCCAGGACCAGAAGAAGGGTTGGAGGTGGGCGCTAAAGGAGCCTGCATGGGACCAAGAGGCGGAGGAGGATGAAAGGATGCTTCTTCGCGCAGGGTAACCGTGATGAAGGCTGTGATGGAAGGGCGATTAAAAGCACAGTCGAAGCGCAGCTCAGATCGTTGTGAAGACTGTCTCAGGAAATGACTGCCAGGGCGAGGAGGGGCAGCGGGAGCATGAAGCGGGGGGGAGGACAGAGGTGGCGCTGCTGAAGCATGAAGCGGGGGCGGGGACAAAGGTGGCGCAGAGGCATGGCTACCATGGAAAAGACCAGGAGGGTCGAAACTGACCTGAGCTGAGCGCCTTTCAGAAGGCTCCGAGGAGAAATCATCACTGGAGCTGTGGGGAGGTCGTTCGCTCATGGATCTGCCCCGAGAGGCACCCCTCCTGCAAGTCATCCTCTGCCTGAGCCTAGGCATGGTGAAATTCTCAGGAGAATCCGACCAGACTCTGGAGGGAGCTGCAAGAATAGGAGAAAATTGACCAACAATAACAGGAGATACTTGAAAATTGAAATTAGCAGGGCAGAAGTTACTGTGCGAGTAGTGGAAGCTCGGAATGGTTTCCAGGCAACAGTGCAGAGAACACCGACGACCTGTAGCTGTGCGTTCACCTGGCGTAGCACAACCACCCGGGCAGAGCAAGCGCAATGGCAGCAGAGGTCGGTTGACAGAACCGAAACGATCTGGAGAGCTCGAGCCGAAATGATCCATTTGATAGCAAATACACTGTTCAAGGCACGCAAGGTGACAGAGAGGAGGTATTAATGCCCAGCGCAGAGGCATATTGAAGTCTGCATTAAAGGCGCCATGGGGGGCCATGTGGCCACCCCAAGTGAATTGCCTTGGGAGCAGATCCAGGCCAAGTGGCCTCTTAACGCATCTAATCATCCGCATCTGGAGATGGTCGATCCATTTGCACCAACTTGATGCAGTTCTGAGTAGTGTCTCTGTCATTGATGATCTGAAGAGATCCGTGTTTGAGAGTGTCCAATCTATCAACTCCTAAATTGGCAAGGAGATCCGCAACCTTGTTGCCATCTCTCTTGGTGTGGGTAAAGGAGATAGCTTGATTGTCATTTATCCATTTGCTGATCTTATCGATTCTAGAAGCTAAACGCCAGCTGATAACTACCTTGGCCAATCTGGTGCCTTGGAGCAACTGATTTGCCATGCTGATAAGAATTTGAGAATCACCTTCCACGATGATGGGCGAGAGGTTGTAGATGTGCGCTAAGTTGAGCCCTTGCCAAAGACCTTCCAGCTCAGCAGAGTTGTTGGTGTCCCAACCTATGGATCCATAGTAGATAGCCTGGATGTCTCCTTGGGAGTTTCTGAAGATGCCACCAAATCCCGCCGGGCCTGGATTTCCCTTAGAAGCCCCGTCAAAGTTCAACTTAAAAATTCCTGGAGGAGGAGGAAGCCATGAGAGGGATTCAGGAGGGTTTTGCTTGTTGACTTTGGGAATGGTGGAAATATTAAATTGCCAATTTTGCCAGATGATATTCTCTTTAGGTTGGTTGGGAAGATCCTCCACCTGCCATGATTGAAGAGAAAGAGACTCTTGAAGGTTGCTGTGGAAGTTTCTCCAGATGATGTCCAGGGGAGTAGATTGATGTTTGAAGACTCTTTTGTTTCTTTCTTTCCAGAGCGACCAAAAGAGGAGGCCAGGTATGATTTTCCAAAGAGAGTTTAGAATGGGGCTACGGTAAGGGCGTTTGGACTATTGGCACAGAATGCTGGTTATGTCCCCTTGAGTTTTTCTTCGTTGACTTCTAAAGCAGATCTTGTTCTAGAGTTGGCTAGCTAACTGACAGGTCAACATGAGATGCTGGATGGTTTCAGTGTTCTGCTTACAGTTTTGACATTGTGAGGGGCCATAGAAACCTCGCTAGAGAAGATTGTCCTAGGTTAGTATACGTTTGTGACTAAGGAGCCAAAGAAAAGTAGAAACTTTAGGCCAGGTCCCCTTAGCCCATCGGAAACCACAAATTAATGAAAACATCAAAATTCTTTATAATGAAAAAATATTGCAAAACTAAAGTATGTGGACTTCCATAATAAGTTAATATAATAGATATATTTCCATCCTATCTATTGGACCTTCAATTTCTCAAGTAGTTTACAAAGGTATAACTCAATTATTTTCCCAATATCTCGATATATTGTAACCCTTGGTCAAGCCACTTGTCGTGGAGGCGCTAGGGTGTAATACCTAAGGAATTAAATTCATCAACATATCTACATGTTGGTGTGTCAACCAAAATGGATAGGCTCATTAAATTCTTCTAGTACTCGATATAGGAGCCCCTAGTCACAACTTTGGTCACCTACCATGCTTAAGGTGGTGCACCCAAGGGCTTAAAGCCCTTAGCCTATTTGCACTTGAAGGTTTTTGTGGTGCATATATGATCCTGATTTAAGTAGGAATGAAATGAAACACAAAATTAAATAGAAACATGGAGCTACAACAAAAACTAAACTTCAATTGATTAATAACAAATATTGAAAACTGTTTACATGTTGAATTGAAACAAACTAGCTTGGGTGATGGTAGCTTATCTCTAAGAAGTGATAGGATGACTACATGCATTATGAAATGTGTTAAAATGAGGCTTGTAGGCCTATTTATTATTGAGAAACAATGAAAAACCCTAAACATCCAAAAACCTAACCCTAAGAGATGAAGCACCAAATGTTTGTGGGTTCTATTAGGGTTAATTAGTACATCAACTTCCTGGGATTGTAACTTTGGCATATGATCTCAATTTGACACGTACGATACCTTGTTAGAAATATATATTTGAGGAATACAACTTCTTGCTATAAATTCTCACTAAATTTTTTGGCCTTGTCTGTTTTCCAAAAAAATGTTGTTTAGGGCCTCAAAACGACTTTGGATGTTTAGGACCCGAAAATTTGTCAAAAATAGTAAATCATGATACAATTAAGGAAACTGAAAGAAACAATGGTGTGGTCCAAGTGGAATAGGCAGTTGGCCACCAATCTCCACCTAAATCAATTGTCCCTCCTTAGGAATCAATGGTCCCCATTACATTTAGTGCCTCCACGATATGGGGAAAATTTTGTTAAACTTAGTCCCTGGTAAGCCATTTGCCTTGGTACAGGAGTTGGCCAGCTTTGACAACCTAATACAGTTGAATCTTATATTGGTGAGTATTATTGATCTGTTTTTCCATGATCTGATTAGTTTTGGCATGTTCCATGTAGTTCGAGTTGATCTCTAATGGTGTTAGTTGTTTTGCAATGTCTAATGTGTCCAAGGATGGTGGAAAGTATGGTTAAAGGTGGTCCACATTGAACACTAGGTGCAAACCAAAGAATGGGGGAATTTTGAGCTTGAAATAATTGTCTCCCATAGCCTTGGTGATGGTTTAAGGCCTCTATATGTGTGGTCATATCTTTCCATGGGCTCCAGTAAGGCGTTCTTTATGCATATGCAACCAAATTTTGTCTCCCACATAAAACTTATATAACACCTGATGTTGATCATGTTGCTACTTGTACTTAGCATTGACTTCTCCAAGGTGTCATGAACCTACTATAAGATGTGTTAGATGTGTTCAATAAACCTATTTGATTTATGAACCTCGGATTGTACATGTGTGTATTTTTTCTTTGTAGTTGCATGAGGCATGGCAACATCAATTAGACACAATGATAGAAATCCTAGAGTCACTTGAAAGGGATTGTGACCATTCAAGATATGGAGAGCTCTATTATAACTATGCTACACATATGGAAGGCTGTCATCCTAAGTTTGTGGAATCTTGGAGTAGTACATGCATAATTTGTGCACTATCATCCTATTGATGACCTATGTCTGGCCATCAGTCTTGGGATGGAATGAAATCGACTTGGTGAGCTTGGTGTATGGTAATGTCCAGAGGCTTGACCAAAATGTGCTCAGGAACCTGCTATCTCGATTTGATATAATGGTATGTGATATCCAAAAATGTACCCACAGTTGTTCAAAGAAGATTTTGGTAGTGTCCTCTGTTGTGATACTTTTCTTATAGGCCTCCAATATGGACATCTTCAAAAATATTTTATTTTGATGGTTGGATTAGCGATGGCACGAGAACTGCAAGATCTAATATATTTTCCATGATTCTGTCAGGGTTTTGGCCAATAAAAATACTTTTATAGTATGGCCACAATTTTCTCCACACCAAAGTATCATGCGACTAGACTGTAGTGTGCCTCCTAAATCAGCTTGGAACGCTTGCTTGAAGGTACAAAAAGGTGGCCCAAGTAGCATAATAATGTGTCTTGGAGGTGGAAGTCTGGAAATTTATTCCCATCCACTAGCATCTAGTATGTGGTCGGGAACTCTTGATTATTTTTTACAGTTGCGGCCATCCATTGGTCTCGTGGCCACAAGAGTTGAGAACAATAGTTAGTGTTGCAACTAGGGGCTGAATGCGGCAATCAACAACATGTGTTTCACTTCTTGTATTAAATTTTCAATTGGAATTGTTGCAAATATGTAGACCACTTCTGATGGAGATCATTATGCAACTTCCTTTATGTCTGTATAAACTGAAGAGGTCGGTGATTTGTGTGGATGATTTTTCCTTCCCTAGAATGTAATGTTTCCATTTTTGGCAAGCTTGCACGATAGAATATATCTCTTTATCATAGGTGGGGTATGTTGATAGTTTGTGATTAGTTGTTGTTGTAGGACCACATAAGCAATTTGAATTCTTAGGCTCGCTGGGTCAAGGGTTTGGGTCGCTACCTAGTTTATAACTGGTTAGAATATGATACAATAAACCTCAAAGAAAAAGAAAGATAAAATATCAACCTACTTAAGCCCTTTAGATATTGGATCACTTTAATTGCGCTAGAAATAAAATTTAAAACTCCCCCAATTGATAAAGAATATATATATATATATATATATATATATATATATATATATATATATATATATATATATATCTTTTTTTGTCAATTTAATATAATTTTTTTTTTCATATTTAGTTGTTGTAAAAAATAAATTATAACCTTAGTACTTATAAAGATTTGATTAATTAAGTATAAGGTGAGATTTAATTATTAATTAACAACTAAATACGAAGTAATGCCTTCCAATTGTTATAAATGAACTAGGGCATCATATTGTTCCTTATATGAATGCATAACATAGTGTGCTGTTTAAGTGGGTTTTGATTCGTTAATTTAATGAAAGTGAGAACATCTAATTATCATGCTTGTATATTTAATTCGTCATTCACTTAATATTTTAAAATTGTATCAATAAAATTATATTGTGAAAGTGATGGCATGTCTCATGCTTTTAGGAATCATTGTAAATAGGTTAAATTCTAAGTAAGTTAGAAGAAGTAGATTAGTGTAAAGAATTAGTAGTTAGGTTTTTTTTGTTTTCTATATGTTGAATATTTACAAAGACAAGAGCAAAAAAGTAATTTTTTATTTTTTTTATGTCATTTTATATTTCCTTTTCATGATATATTTAAAAAATATTAAAAATAAATGAGATATAGACATAAATGAAATAAAGTATGTACATTTGCAAAGGTTAAAAGAAATTAAAGGTGGGTGGTAAAAAAAGTGAAAACTGAGATTTAGACAGAAATTAAAACTAGGTTTAGATTAAGTAAAGAAAGAGAAATTAAAATGACTGAGTAAACATTTATTACTATCAATACTTTATTGCAAAACATTACAAATATATTAAATATAAGGACAAAAGAGTGATCGTATCACTTTAATTGAACCAATAGCTCAAAGATAAACAATACCCTTAAAAATTACCACATGTCATTATTGGCCAAAGTTTTGAAGATAGGATTTTTTTTATAGAAATAAACAAATGATAGATTTACTAAGAATTGGTTCAAAGAGACTTGCTTCATTTCTTTAGCAAAAGTTTTGAAAATAAGAATTTTTTTAGAAATAAACAAATGATACATTTACTAAACATTGGTTCAAAGAGAAATGCTTCACTTCTTTGACCAACTTGAGAAGTAGTCTTGTAATCAACAATGAACATCACCTGCTCACACAACAGTGCACCCAAAAAATAAATAAAAAAGAAGCTACAAAGAACACTCTCTTTTGGCAGAAACCCACACAATGAAAGAGGTTGGATAACCTCTTGTTATGGAAAATCCTCGGTTTTTCCTTCACCTACATTCAATTTTATAATGGTATTCACATTCATTTAGAGTTGGGTAGTTGTGTGTAAGTGATTCACATTCATTTAGAGTTTGGTCGTTGTGTGGAATTGAGTCCCAACGGGTTTGTGTAGTTAAACCGCTAGAATTTGCGTATTTAAACCACTAGAATTTTTTTGGTTTCGTTGATTATGTACATTGATATTTTTAGTTTGTAGAGAGATTATAATTTATCTATTCAATTTTGGCATTTACAATTTTAAATATTTTCTTATAATGTATAATCTTTCCCACGTTTGATTATGTACATTGATATTTTTAGTTTTCAGAGAGATTAAAATTTATCAAAGTAACTATTTTTAACGTGCACATACCAAAATCATATATATAAATATTAATCAACTCGAATCCATGTACTCATTCTCATTTTTGAAATATCCTATGAGTGGTGGATGAAATAAGATAATTATTTTCATGCTCAAAATATCTCTTACGGCCATCCTTTTCATATTTGCATGCAACTTCGGTGGATGAAATAAGATTACTATTTTCATGCCCAAAATATCTCTTACTGCCATCCTTTCCATATTTGCATGGAAATTTCCCTCATAAAATCAAGGAATCCCTCTTTTTTATTATTATTTAATAATCTTATTTCCCACATTCGGGCATGAGAAAGTGCATAGTGTATGTAGTGCATTCCTTTCCATGCTAATTTGAAGATGAAATGAGCCTTTGAAACTAAATGTAAGAACCTCATTTTGTTGTGAATATGAAGTGGCCATATGCATATATTTATTTTTTTAAAGTAAACAAGAAATATTTCATATTGACTATGGGAGAGTGAAACACATCATATATGGTTATATACATGTATTTATTTTTGAAAGTAAGTGAGAAATATCCCACATTGACCATGGGAGAGTGCAACACACCATATATGGCCATATACATATATTTCTTTTTTAAATTAAATAAAAAATATCCTACATTGACCATGGGAGAGTGCAAGACACCATACATAAGATGTTTTCGATGCCCCCTTTTTTACTTTTCTTCCTTCGGTAGCACTAAATTTATAAGCATTGCAAAGAGAGGGGAAAATCCCTTTTCTTCCAACTTCGTGAAGAATCAAAATGAACAAAATTATGTGACATTCATATGGATAGAGTTGAAGATGGGAAGACTACACCCGCAATTTCTCATGGAACCTTTGAAACCATTGAAATGTATCAACATTTGGCGATTCCACAATGAGGTTTACATATTGCGAACCAAAACTCAGAAGACTTTGGAGATATGATGGAAGTAATAAAAGGAAAAGTAAAGAGGGTAAAGGAAGTGAAGGAGTGGGACAAGGTAGGAAATATCAAGGGTAAGAATAAGTGGCAGAAGATGAGTCTTCAACTATCCAAGCAAGGTATTCCAGATCACTTGAGAATGTAAAGAAGTTGGGGGAAGCAAGGAAGTGAGTGAACAAGAATAAAATTTCTTTCGAACGAGACACTTCTATATGAGCAAGTTGGAGTCAGGGCAGGCAGGCTAGATAGATATGGGCCTAGGAGGTATGTATAGATTTTTTATGCTTTCCTGTTCTCCACAAAAAACAACAAGTTAGTGAAGATTAGTGTAAGATATATCTACCTCTTAATGTTGGTCCTTTCAAAAGGACAACAAAAAATATTCTTTGTAATGATAGAGAAACAATATAATGAGAGACAATAAGACATTCACGCTAGATGAATAAAGCAAGGCACACAAAATTGAAACATGACAAAACTAAAAGCATAAAAGAAAATAAAGCAACAAAACAAGAAAAAACTCGAAGGAAAAGGAAATTTGTTGTTCTTTTATTTTTATTATTTTTTCTTGTTTATTTTATTTTTGTATTTATAGTTTATTTATGTACAATTTAAGGGATTAAATATTGTCAAGTGGTCATATAGGATGACACTTGGTGTATAGGAACACATATCAAATATTAGATCCAAGATTAATGATTAGTTGGATGACAGTCGGTTAAGGGTGATTACCCTGCCAACAAACACGTGTGTGTGAAAGAGAGGAAAATGGCTTAACAAAAATCCATAAGTACTATTGGCCACATAGGATAGCCAGCTAACTAGCAATTATGCATTTGTATGCCAGGCCAAAAGCATAAAAGGCCTTGTACAAATCAAGGGCTGGGTTAAAATTGAGCAACACATGCATGTTGTATGCAGTATGGCTCATGTTGTGAATAGAAGATGACTCATAAGAAAAAGACATCTCAAAGTCAAACATTTCATACTTTGTGGAATTGACTCATGAAACTTCTTCAAGGTAAAAAATAAAGACTTCATTTTCAGGTTTTTTGAAATATATCTCATTATCCATATCAAATAGGTATCTTTCATACAATGGACCTAGCCTTCCAAATGGAAGAACCTCTTCCTCGAATTCATCAAAACATAGATCATCAATGATATCGTGGAAAGATTTCATATGATCATGACTCAACCATTCCACATAATAATCATAGTACACAACAATGAGCATAGGGTAGAGGTGGTTGGGATCAATTTGGGGTTGCGTATGAGAGGGGAAAAGGGAATCATGACATGGAGGTGGAATTTGATAACCCTCAAAAGTAAAAGTGGCTAAGTCAGGAGAAAAAAATGATAATAATGTGTGACATTGGGACGAGGATCATCATTTAGTGTAGGTTCTTGATCCCAGATGTCATGGATCATACTTTAGTTTCAAAAGAAATGGTTCTTTGGAGAACTCATGTAAATACTAGAAATATAGATAATCTATCCATGAAGATGACACATTCGATCTTGTAATTCTTGAAAAGTAAGAATTAATTAAGAAGGATTAGGATGTGTGTAATGAATATTTGGAGAGAAACTAGTCCCACAAGTTTTTTGTTCGAAAACAATACAAGTAACCAAAGCATGATCAAGAGTTTGAATGTTTCTTTCCTCTAGTTTCCACCTGTATGGAGGGAGTATGAGGTTATAATAATGTATATAGGCAGATAGGTTATTCAGTCGAAGGGATTCAAGGATGAGGTTGTAAAGCTTTACAAATTCAAGATTTAAAGCAAGAATTCTTTCACCCTTTTTCATGCATAATTGATTAAAGTTTCTAAGATGATCGTAAGGATTCTCTAGTGTATCGAAGGTACAGATAAACCAATAAGAAATTTCATCCTAGGTAGAAACACATTCATTAGGGAGGTCAACGAAGAGGGAGGCAACATGTCCTTGAAGGGAATTAAAAAACAAGAGCATTTAGTTTTTGTTCTCATTGACCTCGAGGATCATGCACATATTGGAAAATGTGA
This sequence comes from Pinus albicaulis, assembly GCA_034641835.2. Classification (NCBI taxonomy): domain Eukaryota; kingdom Viridiplantae; phylum Streptophyta; class Pinopsida; order Pinales; family Pinaceae; genus Pinus; species Pinus albicaulis. The sequence goes on along the minus strand of CM076579.1, from coordinate 1,510,788,476 downwards.
AAAAATTCTCCTTCAGTGTAACCTTCCCATCACCATAACAGAATGGAAGGAGTTGTTTGAATTTGGAAGGGAGAGGTTTGATCAGATGTGTAAGTTTTAAAGGTGAAGGTTTGAACGAAGGACAATGATTCTTTTCTTACTTTAACGTAAACATTACATGTCTGTAAATGAAAACAAAACTAAGTTAGAAGAAGTAGATCAGTATAAATAATTAGTAGTTAGATTTTTTGTGTTTTTTATATGTTCAATATTTCCAAAGACTCATTTTATATTTCCTTTTCATTATATATTTAAGAAAACTTAAAAATAAATAAGATATAGACATAAATGAAATAAAGTATGTACATTTGCAAAGATTAAAATACATTAAAGGTGGGCAGTAAAAAAGGTAAAAATTGAGAGATTTAGACATAATTACAGAACTGAAGTAAAACTAGATTTAAATTAACAAAAGAAAGAGGAATGAAATAGAGTGAGTAAATATTTATTGCTCTCAATACTTTAATACAAATCATTCTGCAAAGAATTATAAGAAAATTAAATATAAGGACAAAAGAGTGACCGTGTCAATTTAATTGAACCGATGGCTCAAAGATAAACAATACCGTGCAGAAATTACCACATGTCAATAGTGACCATATTTTAAATGTAGGAGTTCTTACATAAATAAATAAATGATACCTCCGCTAACCATTGGTTAAAGGAGCACTGCTTCACTTCTTCGACCAACTTGAGAAGTAGTCATGCAATCAACAATGAACATCACCTACTCACAAACCTTCAATGCACGAAAAAGGGAGAGGAGAAACAAGGAGCACTCTCCTCTAGCAGAAACCTCACACAGTAAAAGGGTAAGAAAGAAGTTGGAGAACATCTTATTATGGAAAATCCTCCATTTTACGCGAAATAAAATAGAAACTTGTGGACATAAAATAGAATATTTGATGGGTAGTGAGAAACAAGAATGTGAATATGTGAAGACCCCCTTTTTTTACTTTTCTTCTTTTGGTAGCAATAACTTTATAAACATTGAAAAGAGAGGGAAAATTCCCTTTTCTTCCAACTTCGTGAAAGGTAAAAATGAAAAAAATTGTGTGCCATTTATATGGATGAAATTTAATATGGGAAGTCTACACCCTCAATGTCTTGCGAAACCATTGAAATTATTGAGATGTGTCAACAAAAAATTTTCGAATTGTAGCAAAAGGTGTCTCACTGTGATAGGCCATTAGAATTTGGCCTTTTTGGGTGAGAACTGCACCAATAGCATAGTCGGAGGTGTCTGTTTCAATTTCAAATGGTCGTTGTAGGTTTGGAAATATGATTACTGGTGTAGAACAAAGGTGGTGCTTCAGCTCAATGAAAGCTTTTTGTTAGGACTCTGATCAGGAAAAATTTTTTTTTTCTTTGCCCATGGTAACCTGACTCAAAGTCTAAGTGATATGATAGAATCCCAACACAAACCTCTGATAAAAATTGACAAGGCCCAAAAAGCTGAAAAGCTTTGTTAAATTGGTCAAGTCTAGTCAATCCTGAATGGCCTTTATCTTAGTTCGATCCAGGAACATGACTTTCTCATCAATGATGTAACCTAGATATTGGACCTGGCTCATGCCAAAGGTGCATTTCTCCAATTTGGCACATAGTTTGTGTTGTCACAGGGTTTGAATAACTTTTCGAATGTGTTTCAAGGCCTCTTCCCAACTCTTGTTGAAGATGAGGATGTCATCCAGATATACAACCACGAATGATTTGGGGAAGGGCCGCAAGGTGTCATCCATCAACCTCATAAAAGTTGCAGGGGAAATTGTCAACCCAAAAGGCATGACCCACCACTCAAAAATTCCCTCCTTGGGTTTAAAAGTAGTCTTCCATACATTTGTGGGTTCTATTCGAACATGGTGATAGAAAGACTTCAAATCGATTTTGTTGAGGTACTTTCCCCTCTTGATCTAGTCAATAAGGTCATCAATCCATGGGATTAGATACCCGTTCCTAACAATGATTTTCGTTTAGTGGCCAATAATCAATGCTGAGCCTCTAGGTCCTGTTAGTGTGAATTCTAATCACAAGCGTACGAAAAAAGCTCACTAAATTTGTGCATAACAAATAACCCTAACATAAAATGTCGCAGTCAATTCCCTCAGATCTGCATTTAGTGATAAGAATAAATGCTACAAAAATATAGATCTATGCAGTTAAAGACATTAAACAACAAAAAATAAGCAAGAGTTGCTCCATGCATCTAATGGACAAGACAAGATTTTTTAAAGAATTTTTTGTATTATGACACCTGGGAAGGGAACATACAAAAATGTTACCAATCCCCCTCAATGGGATGGGTTCTTGTATGTCCTCAGCTCTTCAAATCTAAGATCTCTCTCTCTCTCTCTTGATGGTGTAGAAAACCAAGACAAAAATGGAACTCAAAGGGAGCTCATAGGAAAAAAGTAGAAAAATATGACAATGATGGGAGGATCAAAGTCAAACCAAAACTATAGATCAAGAGTGATCTCTAGGCAACAAAATGTAGTGAATGAATGGAAAAACCCTTCTATTTATAACAAAATATTGATTTAGTGTAGATATTGGTGCATAATTAAAATATTATTAACCAAATCTAGATCCAACTTTTATGGAATATTTTATGATTTTTGTTGGAGGGAAAAGGAATTTGAATTTGGTCAAATCCCTTTATTTAGAAATAATAAATAAATAAATGATTTATATATTATTTTAAGAATGTGGTTAAGTAATAATTAAATAAATAGTGATTTATTCAATTATTTATAAATGATTTAGTCAAATTTAACAAGGAATATTATTAAATAATGTTTTAAATAATTATTCCTAGAAAGCAATAAGATAAATAATGATTTATCTAATTAATTTTTCTGTTTTGGGTTAAATATGACCAGCAATATTAATTAAACAGTGGTTTAATTAATTATCCCTTGATGAAAATGAAACAAATAAGGATTTATTCAATTATTCCTCATGGGGTTTCATGTTTAGACCATAAACAACTTAATAAATTATGGGTTATTAAGTTATTTTTCATAGTGAAAGCAATTTTACTATGGTAAAATTGGTCTTACATGGTGTACTTTATTTCATCTAATAGTAACAGGTTATATGACCAAAAATTGGTGTAACAGATTCCCCACCAACGTGCGAGCGTTAGGAGCTAATCGTATGATTGAAGTACGTTGTAAGAACAAAATCACTAGATACTGAAGGGGGAGTCAGAGAGAGAGAAATATAAGGCAGACTGAAGTGCGAAAGGACAAGACCCTGAGGAGGCGAGACTTACAGGTGTGACAAGTCTCTTTTATGAGTGAGTACCTGTTCTACATGAGGCAGGGGATGCATACCTATGCCCGCCTAGATAAAAAAGTACAAAGAATAATGATGCATCCAACAAACATGGGACTGAAATATATAGTACATGGTGGCATAAAAATGTGCCAGATAAAAAACATGATAATGGATCCCACATACATACTGTACCTGGGACAACAACCAGGACTTATACAATAATATATGAGAACATGAGATATAAGCACAACCAAAGAGGCCCTGTAAAACAAGAAAGGGCTCTGAAAATCTGAATGATACATGCAAGCTAACAAGGCGCTATAAACAGCTGAGGCCGGAACCATCAAATCTATGGAGTTTCATCCAAGGCTGTAGTAGGGAGGTCATTTGGGCATGTAGGGGGCTACCTAAAGGGCCACCCCCTCATGAGGTCAGAAACATCTCACACACACCCGGGAATCACTGGTACAATCTGTTGCATCACTGAACCATCAAGTATATGGATCTTGATCATGCCATGAGGAGCTAGAACTGAGAAACAATCAAGTCAAAGGGCAATAAAGGGTCCCTTTGCCTGATCCAAGGCGTCAAACAAGAGTGGAAGTTGGAGCCAAGGTACACCTCCCTCTAGACCTGTCTTCTGGAATGCATAAGATGATGTTGACACAAGGAGGTCCACCATAGGTGAAACAATAAGGAATCCTCAACTAAGGAATGAGGGATAATAATAGAGCGACTGATAGAATGACACCAGGGATGATGGTGGAATGGGGGGTACTGAGTAGCGGGCTGATGACTTCCCTTGTTAGAGCATAAAGGGCATGGATGACCTGGCAGCTACTGACTCGACTTTGGAGGGGATAGGGGACAGTATGACTGAAGGAAAAAAATGTGCGACACGAGAGAGGTACAAAGTAATGACGGATGGAAGACTATGGCGGGAGACAAAGGGACTCAGGATGGACTCCATGGATGTGATGATGACTCAAATTTGATGCTCTAACAAGGGCAACTTGATGATGCTGCCACACAGAACAGGCCCGGTGGGGACCATAAAAACATGAGTACAAGATGGTTACTCACGACAAAAATCGAAACGAGCATGGACAAGTATGAAGGCAAGATGGTGCCCCAAGTACAAGTGTTGCAAGTGAAGAAATTCGATTTTTAGGAGTGGTGAAGTGACCCTTCTTGGAAAAAATGTGTCTGGGTGAAGTATCAAATCACCAAAAAACAAAAGATGGCTACCTAAAAGAAATAAAATGTGCATTTCATGAGGGAAATGATAAGGGTAATATTTCTTAATATAGAGTGCATTACGAGGATTAGGAAGAGGGTGGCCTTCAAAATCCTTTGGAAGGTATGCCCCTTTACCCAAATCCTTACTGATGATGTAAGGGCCTAGCCCTAATGATTCAATCTTCCCATGACCGAGGACATCATGAGCCTGGTCATACACTAGAACAAGATCATCTTTGGGAAAAGTACAAGGGTGGAATTTTTAATCATATTGAGCTTTGGTGTGTTTCTTAGCCACCTCGGTGGTTTTCAATGCAACATGACGGTCCTCAGAATCACGCTCAAGCATGATAAGTCTTTGTTCTAAAGGTTTGGTGTCAGGGAGAAGTTTGACGACTAGGTGAAGGGAAGGGATTTCACACTTGATTGGTAGGATTGCCTCCTTGCTGAAAACAAGTTGGAAAGGAGTAAACCCAGTGGTGGTTTTAACAGAAGTTCTATAGGCCCATAAAACAGGGAAGAGCATAAGGTGCAGTTGGTTTTGTGCTTATTCACCATCCATTGAAGAATAGTTTTAAGGATTATATTGATCGCTTCAACTTGGCCATTACTTTGGGGTAATAGGACGATGAATATTGGTGCTCAAAGCCCAACAGAGAGGATAGCTTACGCCATATCTCATCTTCAAAATGTTAGCCATGGTCGGAGACCAATTGTTTCGGAACCCCGATTCAAGTGATAACATGGTTAAAGAAAAATAGGGTTGCGGTAGCTACCATGTTGTTGAACGTTGGCATGGCCTCAACCAATTTTGTGAAATAGTCAACCGCCACATGATATACTTGTGGTTACCAGCAGATGTAGGTCAACACTCCATAAATTCTATGGCCCAGTTACAAAAGGGACCAACTGAGATGACAGGATGGAGGGGAGCCGGAGGGGCTCAAGCCTTTGGGGCAAAATGTTGGCAATTGGAACAATGTTTTACTGCTTCAATGCAATCAATGAAGAGAGAAGGAAAAAAATACCCAGAGTGCATGATTTTCTGGGCAGTAGTGAGACCAGAGAGGTGGCCACCACAAGCGCCTCTATGGTAGGCATTAAGGACTTTCTCAGCTTCAACATGTGGGAGACAACGACGGAGGACAGTATCCACACTGTGACGATAGAGGTCTTCACCGATGAGAAGGTAGTGGGGGGCTTGGTGCCAGATACGTCATCGAGGATCACAGTCAAGATGGAGGGAAAACTTTTGTGTTCGTAGATAAGTGAGGATGTCACCACCAAGGGTCGTCCGAAGTAGTGGCAAAAAAATGTTCCTCGGGAAAATCGTCATTAATTGGTGGATCCTGCGTACCGGTATGTAATTCAGAAATGAGCTCAGCGAGGGATAAAACTTTCTTACTCTTTAGTGTGACAAATTCAAGATCTAATTCCTGGAGGATAATGATCCAACATGCGTACTTCCCATTGATGATCCGACGACTCAATAAGAAGGCCATAGGGTTGGAATTAGTCATGACCTTGGTGGAATGCATGAGGATATAGTGACGAAATTTTTGGTCCGAGAACATGACAGATAGCGCCAATTTCTCTTCATGTGAGTAGGAAATAGGGAGGCCTAAAAGGTTATTATTAACATAATAGATAACATGCTCGATTCCATTGCCATCTTCTTGAATAAGGACGCCGCGACCGAATGGGTGGAGGCTGAGATGTACAGGATGAAATCCCTATCAAAGTCACGGGGACGAATCAAGGGCATGGAGGTGAGAGCATGTTTCAGGGCATCAAAAGACTCTTGAGCATAGTCATCCCAAACGAATGGAATTTTAGATTTGAGGAGTCTAAGGAACCCATGCGCGGTGGTGGCATATTCAGGTACAAACCGTCGAAGGAAATTAGCTTTTCCTTGGAGGCTTTGTAACTGGCATAAGGTATGAGGAATAGGAAGCTCAAGAATGGCTTGAAATTTCAAGGGGTCAAGCATTATACCATATTTAGACATAATGAAGCTTAGAAAATGGCCAACATGAACAAAAAAGACACACTTCAACGGGTTGAGGTGGATGTTATACTTGTGACTTCAGAGAAAGACAATACAAAAATCATGGAGGTGTTGTGCCCAATGTTTAGAACGTACAGTGAGGTCATCTCAATAAGCAAGGATAATATGAGCCAGGTCATGAAAACAGTATGACATGGCCCACTGAAAAGTGGCTTCAGAATTCTTAAGGTTGAATGACATGACCCTATAAGCGAAGGTTCCCCACAGACTAATGAATGTAGTCTTAAGCTGATCAGCACGAAAAATAACAATCTGGATGTATCCAGAGAAACCATCCATGAAGGATAGAACCTCGTGCCCCACACACTTGTCGATGATTTGGTCAATGAACAATGTGGGGAAGTTGTCTTTGGGACAAGATTTGTTGAGGTCGTGAAAGTCAGTGCAGACACGGATGGTGACTTGTTTCTTGAGAACAGGAACTGGATTCAACACCCAAGTGGTCTATTCAATGGGATAGATAAAACTAGCCTGCTTGAGTTTATCGATTTCGGCTTTGACAACCTCTCATTCTGAAGGATTAATGGGTCTCAACTTTTGACCTACAGGATTGGCATCGGGTCATGTATCGATATGGTGTTCGAGAATGGCGAGATAAAGTCTAGGTATTTCTGAATAGAACTAGGCAAAAACATCACGAAATTCCTTGAATAACTTGGTGTAAGCCTCAATTTATTCTGGGGTGCATTGGGCACCCAAGGTAATGTTTTCTTCTACCCCTCGTTTGTCAAAAATGTTAATTTTAATGGTAGGAGAGATATTGGCCATATTTCCTTCTTCGAAAGCATCGGGTGCAGGGATGGGATTTATAAACCAATCGAACTCATCGAGAATGAAGTATTTTGTTTCCAAATCATATTGTTCATGGGATTTCTGCGAGAGGAAGTATGCATGGTGGTGCATATCATCCCATGGAAAGTCAGGGGTGTTCATCGCTTCCATAATGTCTTCATCAGAATGGAAGATGGGGTGACTGGTGGAAGGAATACCACATGATGCAACACATAAACTTGACTCATCATTATGAGAATAAAGGTTCACATGCGCATTGTCATGGGGGGTGACTGACAAATAAGTAGATGAGGGATTGACCGATGTTGAGCCCAGGGTGATCGTTGAAGGGAGGTCAGGAAAAATATAAGGGGAAGTGCCAGAGGGGTCTTCCACCATGGATCTCATAGATGATGATAGGTAGAGAATGGTGGCTGAAGGATCCGTCATCTCGACATCAAGAGGGGGAATGTCAATGGGAGAAGATGTGTCCTCTCGTTCTGTGGAGGAAAAACTCGCAAATAAGGGAGAGGTGGACTCGTTGTGCTTGGCCTTGAAGTGTCAAATAGATTCCAAAGAGGTGCGGTAATATTTGAGGTGGGGAAAAAGGTGAATGTAGTGGCCATGGAAATAACACAAAGCATAAGGATGATTTGTGCGCAAAGACTTGAGTTTCAGGGCTAAATCAGGTAAAGTGACATGGACCTTTGGGAAATCAGACTCAGGAAATGCTTCGTTGACCATGGGCTTGAGACGAGGCAATTTAGGATAGTTATGGGTGGCATGACCGAGAAAATCACACATAGCAAATGAAGAGGTACGCTTTGGAGGCTGAGGAGGAGCAGGGTTTGTCTCGGTAGCCTTGTCCTTAGGTTCCTTTTTGCAGGATTTCCCCCCCTCACCTGAGGCTTTCATGACAAGAGTAGGTTCCTGTTGAGGTGGTTGAGGCATGGAAGCAAAGGTAGGGGTCATGGCGACCAGTTGGAACAAGGTCAAAGCAGTGTAAGGTTTAGGCTGACTATGCGAGATATTGGCTGGGGGATCAATGTACCATACTAGGATCCCTAGGGTCATGTTGGGAAGAGACAAGGTAGCCATAATAGGTACCAAAAATACTCCAGTAGGAGGAGCAAGAAACGATATCTGACCAGAGGGGTAGTGGCTAGGCAGACAACTTCGGGATGGTTAAGGCCATGAGGAAATGTTCCAGGAGGATAGATAGGATCATGGGCACCAACTACAGATAAGGGGCATTGAAGAGGAGGTCCAAAAGGTTGAGTAGAAGTACTAGGAGCAGGTTGCGGAGGGCGGGGCTGATGACTAGTCGAACCAAACCATTTGAGGTCGGACAACCAAATATCCTTGTTGGGGGAAAGGATTGGTAAACACATCCGGTTGGACAGGGGAAACATTGGGAGGAACTGAAGGGGAGGCTTGTTGTCCATGGGATGCTACTTGACTTTCCCACATATAATGCATTCAGGTAAAAGGGGACAATCATGGATATAGCGACCTTAGACATCGCAATAAGAACAAGGCTTAGTCATGCGAATAGGCCTGTCTTACTTGGGCTGAGTACCCTATTGCTGGGTTGGAGTGTTAGATGTATTCCCTTGGGGATTGTTTCTTGGATTACCTGGGGAATATTGGTTTTGGTTTCCTTTCCTCTTCTTTTTGGAAGTAGGAGGATTAGTCGCACTCTGCTGTGCATACACCTGACCCTGAGGGGGGGTGGCTTCTATTGCGGAGCTTGAGAAGGCAAGGGAGGCTGAGGTGCTAGTGCTAGAGGAGGTGGAGAACCAGGCTGCAGATATGGATAATAAGGAGGTTGGGCAACATTGGGGTAAACAGGTTGGGAAAAAGGAGGAGGCATGATGTATCATGGATACATGATGCCGGGAGGGGGAAAAGTGTTGGAGGAGTTGGCCCCTCCCTTAGGGAAACCATAACCCATGGGAGGATGAGTGTATAGATGTGAAAGGGATCCAATGATACTGTCAGCGGCATGGGATGCCCCCGGTGCGTTGGCACCACTGGGTATAGATATATCAAGTAGGATGGTATAAACATAACCAAATTGTGTGTAGATCAGGTCATATTTCAACGCAATCTGGAGGGCAGCTACCTCAGTCTGAGGAAAGTGAAATGCAACATATTTTCCAATAGCAGGAAAAATGGATCTGAGAAACCAGTCCATGAAGACAAGGTCTTCGAAATAAAGGGCTTGAAATAGGCTCTTCCTTTTGTGCCATTCTTGAATATGGTTAGATAGGCGGGTAGCAGAAGTTTGACGGAAAGAGGTCAAGAGTTCGGTATCGGTGTCATAGCGAAGGGGAAGCTGGAAGTAAGACAAAAGAGCCTTGGCCAATGTCGCAAAATTAGTATGAGAGGAGGAGGCCTAGTCAACATACCACTTGGAATCCTCTCCAGTAAACATACACTAGAATAATCGAAGACGGATAGAGTCATTGGTGATGGAGTTAGACAAACACCACATGTGGAAAGAATTACCATGGTTGGTAGGATCCTCTCCAGCATTTCCTTCAAACTTGGGGATGTTTGAAAGAAGCTTGATTGGCATGAAAAGCCAACCAGGATCATGGTGTATGGGGTCATTAATCAACTGGCTGAAATCGAGAAGGCTTAAGCCTGCCATATAAGGGAGCAAGGGAGTAGCCAAAATAGTTCCTGTTGCCGCACCACTAGTAGCATTTCCAGCATTAGGGTCAGGGTTTCCACCAGCGTTAGGTCCTGAACTAGACATGATGAAGGTTAAAGGTGGAGGAGAGTCGGGGATAGAACCAGAAGGGGAACCCGATGAACCAAAATCAGAGTCAGAATGGGGACTTGGTGGAGGACGAACTTGAACCCTACGGGGAGGAGAAATTCTTCCTAACAGAAACTGAGGATGAAGGCCTTGGAGTCTCCCGGATAAACGCCTTGGGGGTGCAATGATGGTAAAGTGAGATGGAACCCAATAAGGAAGAGGTAAACAAGGGCAGGGAGGTGCAGGATCAATTGATTACAATGTTTAATTCTTGGTCTGGTGGTGTAAACTAGGCGCTCTTCGCTTAGGGTGTGTGTGTATGTGATAAGTGTGTTAATTTTAATCAAGCCCAAACGTGTGTAGAGAAAAAAAGAAAAAAAGATGTTGTATAACTGTAAATAAAACTGAAAATGACAGTAAAGGAAACTGAATACAACAATAAAATAAATAGCTAAATATGCATCAATTTAAACGCAGGGAGGAGGGCTTCCCAAGAAATAGTCTATGGGTGGGTGAAATCTAGTAAAAACACAAAAAAAGGCCAATGGATCTAAATTCGGGAGGGACAGAGACCTAAAGGTCAGATCTGCTAGAAAGAGGGGCAGAAAACAACAAAAAACCAGAGTGAAAAATTCTGTAAAAAAGGTGGCGAAAGGCTACAACTTGAAGGAAAATGGGGTGGAACCTAAAGGAGGACCAAAAAAATTGAAAAGAGGTGTTTTGGATGGATAAATAACTGATCTGAAATGGATCTAAAGTGTAGGTTCAGATCTGAAAAAATGGCTGAAAACACTGAAATCTCAGAAGACCTGCTTCAGCTAAACTCCTCCTAAAAAGGTGGAAGTGTATTGAAGCCCTAAGGGGCTTGGTTCCTACTCCGACGAGTAAAAATAAGAAATTAAAGTTCCAATATGGGCGAAGATGGAGGTCAAACAACGCTGAACAGTGGCCCATAGAAACCCAGAAAAATCATAGATAAAATCCCGCAAAAAGTACAGGTCACAGTTTTTGACCTGTTTTCCGCTTAGGTCGCAGTTTTCAGGCTGTTTTCTGCTACCTGAGAGCTGAGGTCGTAGTTTTTGGCCCAAAAAGTGCGACCTGCACTTCTGGATGTATCGGGAGCAGGTTTCATAAAATGTGTCGTCTCTGCTGCGGCTGATACCTGTTACCTACGCAAAGGACCCAGAAACACACAGAAGTTATAATTTTTACTGTTTTAGGGTTTTAAACGTTAAAAACAAGATCAAGAAATGCAAAATAAGAAGCTGAATAAAAAACCTAGTGGTTGAAGAAGCTGGTCATGTAGGGATCTGAAAAACGACAGTGGTTGTAATAATAATCGCAAGTGGAGTCGCCAGTTGTTAGAGTGAATTCTAGTCACACGCGTATGAAAAAATCTCACTTTAGCTGTGCATAAAAAACAACCCTAACATCAAATGTGGCTATCAATTTCCTTCAATCTGCAGTTAGTGATCATAATAAATTCTACAAAAATCCAGATTTATGCAGTTAAAGACATTAAACAACAATAAATAAGCAAGAGTTACTCCATGCATCCAATGGACAAGATAAGAATTTTTAAAGATTTTTTTTTATTATGACACCTGGGAAGGGAACATAAAAAGATGTTACCAGTCCCCCTCAATGGGATGGGTTCTTGTATGTCCTCAGTTCTTCAGATCTAAGAGCTCTCTCTCTTGATGGTGCAGAAAAGCCAGACAAAAATGGAACTGAAAGGGAGATCACAAGCAAAAAGTAGAAAAATATGACAATGATGGGAGGATCAAAGTCAGACCAAAAGTATAGATCAAGAGTGATATCAAGGCAACAAAAGGTAGTGAATGAATGGAAAACACCTTCTATTTATAACAAAATATTGAGTTAGTCTAGATATTGGTGCATAATTAAAATATTATTAACCAAATCTAGATCCAACTTTTATGGAATATTTTATTATTTTTTTTGGAGGGAAAAGGAATTTGAATTTGGTCAAATCCCTTGATTTAGAAATAATAAGTAAATAAATGATTTATTTATTATTTTAAGAATGTGGTTAAAGGTAAAAATGTGAAGTTGGGTTACACTTTTGTGAGAATCGGGGGCGATATTTTTTTTTCTCAATAAGTCGGCCGAACTTTTATAAAATTTCAGCCGAACTATTCGAGAGTTCAGCCGAACTTTCAAAATTAGTTTAGCCAAAATCTTTTTTCCGTTTACATTGACGGCGTACTGACGGCGTGGGCAAACAGATTTTTGACCGGAGATGGGAAAACCGACAACCAAAGTTCGACCAGACTTTTAGTTGTATTTATAAATATATCGATTTGCAAACTTTTACAGGTTTCTTATTCACATTTGTCTCGCATCTGTCTGTCTAGGTGTTTTTGTTGCTCTGTTGAGGTGTTGCGCTCTATGACGAGGTGATTTTTTTTGATATGTAGTTGCGCTGCGACAAGGAGGTGATTTTTGTTGATCTTGCAGTTGCAGTTGCTCTTTTTTTTTCAATTTTTTTTTGTTGATTTTTTTTGGTTTGATTTTAATTTAATTTTTTTTTTCACAGGGAATTTGGTCTGCGCCTTACATGACGTCTTCAGGGATCTCCTGGCTTCGTCCTCGTTGCGGCTTCGTCTGCGAATTTATGTGAATTTCCAGGTATGAAATACTTTGTCATTGAAATCGTTTGTTAAACATTAAATGGTTAAATATCTTAGGAAACCTGAATTTAAGCCTCTACAATTTCTATCACTGATACTTTTTATTTTAAAATTTATTTGATGTTTTTAGCGTATGTTAATAAAAGCAAAACAAAAAAACCAAATAAAACTCCGTTTTTTGGTTTTCAATCAACTCTAACAAAATATTTAAGAAATTTACAGTAGATCTGCACAGAAGAGATTAACAGGAATTTGTTGAAACTAGATTCCTGTTCGCCATACACCAGGACTTGTAATGCAAGAAATTATTTTTCTGAAATTTAAAGTAAGTTTTAATCCTACATTAAAAGAAAACTATTAAACATGACGATTAGTAATTTGCCTACTGGCTTCAGAAGCAATGTGTAGCTCCCTTACTCTATCAACATGACGACGTAGTAATTCTTCCATAGATTGTCGTTCAGGTGATTGTTCTGCAATCAGATGTGGAAAATCAATAGCTAGTATTTCTGCTACCTCATCATCCACACTTCTAGTTTCATTTCTCCATTTGATAAAGTCATCATCAACATAACTGTCTGTATAGTCATCATCATCATCATTTTTTGTCTCATGTTCCACTGATTCTTCTGGAACATCTTCTATCTCATTATCTTGGGTTATCTCAACAACGTCCTCTATAATAGCTTCTTGTGTTTGATTATCGATAAATCTTACATTTTTCAGATGAAACCCATAAATCGTGCATACTATTTGGGAAGGAAAATAATAATAAAAATCATCTGACTCCCAGCTCCTCTCTTGATTCATCAACAAGATCATGTGATCTTCATGAGTTGATCATCCCTATAAAAGATAGAGTGGCCGTCATGATCTCCAACTGTTTTGCACACAATAAATATTCCACCTTTTCATGAATTTAAGCCTCTGCAAAAAAAATAATATTTCTTATGCATGCACGATTATAGTAGCATTAAAGGGAACAATTTTTTCTTTATATGTATTTGAGGTATGTTACACTCTTACCTATCATATCAGATAGTTTGGATTCTTGAACTTCCTTCATGATATCTATGGTTGCTCACCTTCATTCAATATTGGGTAAAAGGTCATGCTCTTACCTTAATTTCTATTCTAATTCCCTTTCATCACTTTGATTTTCCTTTTGACCTTGGAGATAAACCCAATCATTCAATATGATAGTCATCCCTTCTAGGAACTTAGTATGGGTTTCTTAGTGGTTTCCAACCCTTATGATGATGTGAGGTGGTATTTCAAACATGGGAGTAACTTGTGTTTGCATGTGATGCTCAGGGGCCATGGTTTCTTTTTTGGGTTATAGACGGTTTAGTTCTACCTCCTAAGATAAACTTTCTAAAAAAATTCCCTTTATTCCTTAATGTCAAAATATATCTATACTAAGGATTAAAATTTATATGTATTTCTACTATATAAATTCTAACGATAATTAATCACATATGTGTTAAAGTAGAATATGAAATAAGCCCTTTTTACACTTGGCTTGGCTCTTAGGTACATAGATGGGTGGGTTTGGGAATGCGGTTCACATGAAAATTAATAGGGAATGGATTTAGTGGAAACATTTTATAAGATCAGGACTCAAACAATGAGAGAGAGAAAAAACCTTTTATATTCAATGTAAAACACATGTATTAACATATAATTGTGATATTTTCCCTTCTTTCCAACTTAGTCCATCCTTCTAGAAAAATTCCTTTTAATGAAGCAGATATATCCATAGTGATCCACTGATATTTTTTCACCAACAACTCTTCCATTTTGGACTTATATATCTTAAAACTATGCTCATTGAATTTATGCATCTATCTCTTTAAAATACTCAGCTATTTTATTACACCATAGGAATCATTTTGATATATCTCCCATTTTAATGGGGTCTATCACATTTCAAGAAAAACACATTAGCCATAAAAGTTTCCCATTGAAACCAAAAGTAATTTGATCCAAAACATAGGTTTTAACATTTTATAGTTAATTTTTTCAAATAGATTCTTCATAAAATGAAAAATATTCAATGTAAAATACATGCATATTAACATATAATTGTGATATTTTCCCTTCTTTCCAACTTAGTCCATCCTTCTAGAAAAATCCCATTTAATGAAGCAGATATATCCATAGTGATTCACTAATATTTGTTCACCAACAACTATTCCATTTTGCACTTATATATCTGAAAACTATGTTCATTTAATTTATGCATCTGTATCTTTAAATTACTCAACTATTTTATTACACCATAGGAATCATTTCGATATATATCCCATTTTAATGGGGTCTATCAAAATTCGAGAAAAACACATTAGCCATAAAATTTTCCCATTGAAACCAAAAGTGTTTTGATACAAAGCATAGGTTTTAACCAAGTATATAGTTAATTGTTTCAAATAGATTCTTAATAAAATGAGAAATATTCAATGTAAAACACATGCACATTAACATATAATTGTGATGTTTTCCCTTCTTTCCAACTTAGTGGAAATCCTTCTAGAAAAATACCTTTTAATGAAGCGGATATATCCATAGTGATACACTGATATTTGATCACCAACCACTATTCCGTTTTGGACTTATATATCTCAAAACTATGCTCATTGAATTTATGCATCTATCTCTTTAAACTACTCAACTATTTTATTTCACCATAGGAATCAATTCAATATATCTCCCATTTTAATGGGGTCTATCACATTTCGAGAAAAACACATTAGCCATAAAAGTTTCCCATTGAAACCAAAAGTAATTTGATACAAAACATAGGTTTTAACATTATATAGTTAATTGTTTCAAATATATTCTTAATTAAATAAAAAATATTCAATGTAAAACACATGCATTAACATATAATTGTGATATTTTACGTTCTTTCCAACTTAGTCCATCCTTCTATAAAAATCCCGTTTAATGAAGAAGATATATCCATAGTGATCAACTGATATTTGTTCACCAATAACTATTCCATTTTGGACTTATATATCTCAAAACTATGCTCATTGAATTTATGCATCTATATCTTTAAACTAATTGAAACTATTTTATCACACCATGGGAATCATTTCGATATATCTCCCATTTTAATGGGGTCTATCACATTTCGAAAAAAACACATTAGCCATAAAAGTTTCCCATTGAAACCAAAAGTAATTTGATACAAAACATAAGTTTTAACCTTATATAGTTAATTGTTTCAAATAGATTCTTAATAAAATGAAAAATATTCAATGTAAAACACATGTACATTAACATATAATTGTGATATTTTCCCTTCTTTCCAACTTAGTCCATCCTTCTAGAAAAACCGCTTTTAATGAAGCATATATATCCATAGTGATCCACTGATATTTTTTCACCAACAACTATTCTATTTTGGACTTATATATCTAAAAAATATGCTCATTGAATTTATGCATCTATATCTTTAAACTACTCAACTATTTTATTACACCATACAAATCATTTCAATATATCTCCCATTTTAATGGGGTCTATCACATTTCCCATTTTAATGGGGTCTATCACATTGAAAAACACATTAGCCATAAAAGTTTCCCATAGAAACCAAAATTAATTTGATACAAAACATAGGTTTTTACCTTATATAGTTAATTGTTTCAAATAGATTCTTAATAAAATGAAAAAATTTCAATGTAAAACACATGCATTAACATATAATTTACTCAAGAAACCCAAAACGAGAAGATCATTTTTTTATTAGTATATTAATCTTTAGACCATTAGACACACACAGACACATATGTATATATGTATATATCCCACGAAAATTATAAACTACCAATCCATTACCTTGGATCAGATAAAATGTTAGTTCTTTAACTGAAACTGTAGAACCATGGGGTAAACTACCATGCACTAGAAAAATGATAAAAGAGAAAACCATGTGATGAATTCCATCATAAAGGGAGAATATTTTTTCCCAAAAACGTTTTTTTGGGGCACTACCCCTGAACACCTGTGTGTGGGGAATTTTTTGTCTATATGAAACCCTAAAGTGGGGGTGCTTTCTGCCCATTTTATTCCCACCACTATGCTTAGAAAAATATATAGTGCATGGGGGTATTCACATAAAGAATATAACACATACCAAATATCCAATAATTCTCCTTAATGTGACCATCAATGTTGCAATGGTTACAATTATTTCTACTACCCTTGCATGGATGTGTAGTGGCTATTTTATTCTTATCCTCCTATTTCTAGTTCTTATTCCCCTCCTTCAAAGCTTCTTGGTGCTATTTTTTCTTCAAACTACTTAAGTACCATTTATTTTTGCCTATGGTTTCTAGATAATGTGCGTATACACATGGCTCATACATTATCCTTAGCTTGGAAAGAATCATTTGCTTTTGTAGATGGATATATAGACCCCACATATACTTAAGGAGTACATTTGGGCTATTGGGAAATATATCCAATAATATGACCATATTTTTGAACTTATTACACTCTTATACACCCTTATGTCTACGTAAAGTAGTGTGAGTGATTCCACGAGTCCTCTACACACTTCATAGGGTATAATTGGGACACGTAGTGTTAACTTCTACAAGTTCTATAGGCAGAGTCCGTAAAGGGCTAGGTAGCCTATGGATCTCATATTTTATGAAAGGTGACATATCCAGTAAATGCCCCTACAGTCAATCTCTGGAATATATCTAAATAGAAGTTCTTCATTTTAACATCCATAAACCACAAGCACTTTAAGGCAAATTGTGTATATGTGTCATTTCTCCCATAAATTCTTAGGAAATTTTTTTAAAGCATACATGTCATGTTGGATTTCTCCCATTAAATTTAAAACATGTATTTTGTCAGTGCATAAAATAATTTTGCAAACCATGTAAATTTCATTTCTCCCACAAACTAAAGGCTTTCTCTCATTAATTCAAGACAAACTTTAAGGCCTAAAAATTGAACCTAAAGTGGCTGAACTCTCATAGGATTTTGAAATTCCATAGGATTTTAGTCTGTATGTTGAGTGTTAACTTCTACAATTTCTAAAGGCAGAGTCTGTAAAGGGCCAGGTAGCCTCTGGATCTCATCTTTTCTCAAAGGTGACATATCCAGTAAATGCCCCTATAGTCAATCTCTGGAACAAATCTAAATAGAAGTTCTTCATTTTAATATCCATAAACCACTACCACTCTTAGGCAAACCTTGTACATGTGTCATTTCTCCCTTCTCCCATAAAATTTTAGGCAAAATTTAAGGCATGTGTCATTTATATTTCATTTCTCCCACAAACTCATGAAGGTGTGACTTTTGACATAACTAGTTGTTTTAGTAAGTGCATAAAATAATTTTTCAAACCATGTAAATGTCATTTCTCCCAGAAACTAAAGGCTTCCTACCATTAATTCAAGGAAAAATTTAAGGCCTAAAAACTGAACCTAAAGTGGCTAAACTCTCATAGGACAGTATCCCCCAAACTAAAGGCTTTCCCCCATTAATTCAAGGCAAACTTTAAGGCCTAAAAACTGAATGTTGTTTTACTAAGTGCATAAAATAATTTTTCAAACCATGTAAATGTCATTTCTCCCACAAAATAAAGGCTTCCTCCAATTAATTCAAGGAAAACTTTAAGGCCTAAAAACTGAACCTAAAGTGGCTGAAATCTCATAGGATAGTATCCCCAAACTCAAGGCTTCCCCCAATTAATTCAAGTCAAACTTTAAGGCATAAAAAGTGAACCTAAAGTGGCTGAACTTCCATAGGATTTTAGTTTTTTGATTGAGTCTTAACTTCTACAAGTTCTAAAATCTCGATCCCATCCTTTCTTAAGGCATGTTATTGAACTAGATGTGATTTATGCCATAAAGTTTAAGGCAAAATTTCATACAAACCATGCATGAACCATGTATATGTGTCATAAATCTCCCTTAAACTCTAGGCAATGCAATATTTAATGCATATCATTGCTAGATGTGAATTCTACCATAAACGTTAAGTCAAACTTTAAGATAAACCATGCACATGTCATTTATCTCATGCACATGTCATTTATCTCATGCACATGTGTCATTTCTCCCATGCATTTGCAATAAATGTCAATTTAATATATTTTTATTTATTTTCAGGCATAAAAAAACCACTAAATATGGTTGAAAAATGGAAATTATTCTTAGATGTTTCTTGCTATCCCAATCTAGGGAAAGTAGTGATTACATATGTGCTTTCCAATATTTTGACTAGCAAAGTTGTCCAAAGGAAAATAACAACAAACAACAAGGCATATTATATTGCATTGATAGAAGGCTTGGGAATAGCTATGGAGTATGGATCAAATGGAATTGTAGCTTTCACCAATTCTGAACTTGTGTGCAACCAGATGAATGGTGTGTACCATGTTAAGAAGGAGAGGCTAAAATAATTGCATGGAATAGAAAACAATATTGCTAGCCAATTTCAAATTTTTAGTATAGGACATTGTACAAATGTGAATAAGATGTTTGCTGATATATTGCGTGGGGAAATGTCAATTCAGGATTCATCTATCAAAGATGAATTAGAGTTATATGGGGCAATGTCAATGCAAGATTCATCTCTCAAAGATGAATTAGTTTTGAGACGCTCTTCTTAAAAAATTCAAGATTCATCTCTCAAAGATGAATTAGTTTTCAGACGCTCTTCTTCAAAAATTCAAGATTCATCTCTCAAATATGAATTAGTGTTGAGACACTCTCCTTCAAAATTTATTGATGGACATTGTAGCATATCTTGGATATGTGTTTGTTTTGTACTTATAAATGCGTCTTTTTCAATGACCATATGTTTTTTTCAATTATATACCAAGTGTGCTCCAACCACACCATGTAAAGCACAACTTGGTGAACTTCACATTTGCAATAAGTAGTGAACTTCACATTTTTATAAAATTAAAATGAGAGGACTTCAACAAATTTTTGTTTAAATGGAGTTTCACACTTCTTTTTTAATGACCTTGTGTTTTTTTCAATTTTATACCAAGTGTGCTCCCACAATGTAAAGCGCAATTTGGTGAGCTTGACATTTTTATAATTTTTTTGCTTAAATTGAGTTTCACACATCAATTATTGCTTTGGAAGTTGTGTTTTACATAATTTGTGTACACTAAATTACATTAATTTTTTGAAATTTATTTTGAATTTATTTTAAATAGTAATTAAAAAAAATAATTGTAAATGTCCATTGTAGATATATATATCATGGAGGATGAACGACGAAGATCAACAGAATCCCATATCTCTACAAGAGAGGGGGATCAAGGATCGAGGGATGTTCATGGTATTTAAATATAATCTTAAATCTCCATACATATACACACATGTGTGTACATATGGAATTGATTTTTTATCAACTTTGTGAGTTAAATTAGTTGTTAATAAGTTTCATTTTTTATTTTTTAGGAGCTAAGAGGAGAAGGGTCTCTACTCCATCAATGGAGCATGCCCATGGTTTACCCAGTCGTGGTATGGTTCACTCAATTTAATCAATGAATATGTACATGTATTTATATGTATGAATGTATTTTTGAATTGATTATAAATTCATATTTGTTTATGAAGCTTCTCTCTCGTCTCAAGAGGTTGGTGGTGGTTCAAATCCCATTAGAGGGCCATCAATAAGTGCTAGAAGGTTGTGTGAAGGTGGTGATATTTATTCCCCCAGAGGCCAATAAAGTCGTGTTGGTTCTCAGCATGGTCGTTCTGGTTCTGAACAGTCTCAAGGTGGGCAAGATGCTAGCCAACCACATCGAGGTGGCCATAAATTTGAATATTTTTTTCATTCAATTTGTACAAATTTATTTACATGTGTTTTTTCTAAAATATAAAATTTTATATATTGATGCAGAGGCTAAAAATGCTCCAAATGTTGGTAAAAAAAGACATAGGGCTGAACGCATCATTCAAGAATAGGGTTGTCCACCCACAACGACTTATCCGACCGACATTTCCGAAATACCTTGGTAAAGAAACATGCAGCAATGCACCTTAGAAAGGTGTCAACATCTTCATGCAAAATTGCAGAGAGATCTCGTGGCTTTGAATCTACCTGCTGAGAGTTGACAAAGCTTGGAAATAGTTACACACTCTTTAGGTGAACTAGTAGATGCATACTGAAAGCTTGGGCCAACCACTGATACTTTTGTAGAAGTCATGAGAAAAAGAAAGGAAATAGTGTTGGGTCTCGATAAATGGTAGGTTGTTAAACAAAGAGTTACAAAAAATATGGGGAAGTTTATGTTTAATTTCAAAGAAGGGCTGAAAAGAAAGATGTTAAAGGTGCAATATTTCAAGCACCCTGATATAGCTCACTATTTGTATAATAGACACCATGCGGCCTATGGAAGACTCCCATGGAATGATGAGGTTCCGCTTTATTTTGAAAAATTATTTTATGCAGAATTCTTTTTACAAATGAAACCCAATTACAATGACCTTTCCTCTGAATTTTTTGGTCTTGGGAAAGGTTAGTTGTGTGACTGTAGGGGCACTAGGCATGATGTTGATTTGCCTCGCCCGGAGCCACCATTGGTTAGTCGACCTTTTCATGTCGAAACTTTGCGGTCAGAGATGGAATCCATTTCTCAAATTAGTCGAGAAGCAAGGGATTCCATCATCGACAATGTTCACTGTGGATTGGGTGGAGTCGATGTTTGTCTAAATCGACGAAGAGCACATGAGAATGCACGCGCTAATTTTTTGTATTATACAAATGAAGAGATTGACAGCATGAGTGTTGAAGATCTCAAAAAATATGCAAAGAATTTTCACAATGGTTGGCATGACCCAATTTTTCATGAGGAAGAGGGCATGGGAACGATATGTGTTAATGGTTAGGGTTCAATTATTTTAACACTTGTACAATTTGTAATAAATACATATATACATACATTTTTTTGTATGCATTAATCTAACAAAAATGTATCATTATATGTTAACACCATTTTTATTTGTCACGCTTGATGAATGAAGAAAATGTTAATATCACGTTCAGAGCCTCTTGTGCAAACAATCAAGATGGTTCTCACCATCAAGATATGTTGGAAAATGTTAGTGTTTTTTAAGTGATATTATTAAAATAAATAATTGTGAACATATGTAGATGTACATATATATAATAAAATGTTTTAATAGATCCCGATTCTGTTCGATGCTTTTGGGATGTCGATACCTTCTTCTTCCTTGGGATGTGTACCTTCTACTTCCTTAGGAGATGTGCCAAATCTAGAACCACAAGTATGGAAAATTTTTCACTTTTAAAATTTATGTTTTTAAGTTATATATTCCACCTCAAAAAGTTCCATTAAAAATGAGATATATCTATATCTTGAGTTCTTTTAAATTTTTTGAATTTTAGGTTTTTGGAGATTTTCTTTCTGAACCACTCGTAGGAGATGTGCCAAATCCGACAACACAAGTATTCAATTTTTCACTTAAATATATATATGTTTTTAAGTTATAAGTTAAAAATCTAAGCTTAAAAGTTTTATTATAAATTGAGATCTAGAGATTTTGAGTTATTTTAAATTTTTTGAATTATAGGTTTTTGGAGATTTTCTTTTGGAGTGTCTAGTAGGAGATGTGCCAAATCCACCAGCACAAGTATTCAATTTTTCACTTAAATATATGTTTTTAAGTTATAATTTATAAATTAAAGTTAAAATTTTTTATTATAAATTGAGATCTTGATGTTGAGTTATTTTATACTTTAAATTTTTTGAATTTTAGGTTTCTATAGAGGATTTCTTTTCTCCATGGACTCTAGCGATGGAGATAGGAACATGCACACCATTTCAACCATTTGAAGAAGTTGTCTAACTTTTTTTTTAATATTATTGAAAATAATTTTATATATGCATTTTCATTTGAAATTTTTTAGTATATATATATATATATATATATATATATATATATATATATATATATATAACTGTACATGTATATTGTACACTTTACTGTTGAGATGTTCCTCTGGGGGAATTTGTAGTGGAAGAGAAACAAATGGAGGGGGAACCTCATGAGGTATTGCATGATTTTTTTTTACATTTTGTTTTTTACATGAAGTTCTATATATTCTCACTCAATTTTAAAATATCAAATTTTAATGTTTGTACACATTGTGTACAGGTTTCCCATGCTTCGCAGGATAGCTCGAGGATTGAGACTTTGCTGAGAAAGACACTACATCCATCTGTATTTGATGGATGATGCACATGCAGACGTGCAAAATTATATTTTCAATAGATTTAGTCTTAAATTTATTTTTTAATATAGTCTTATCTAGATGAAGTCATATATAACTTGATATTTGATACTTGTGAGATCTACAAATTTTGGACATACTTTATGTGAACTACATTTGGTACATGTAAATGTGCAAAGGCAACACTTAACGAAGGCTATCTACCGTAACGAAGGCTATCTACTGCAGAACGAAGGCTATCTACCGCAGAACGAAGGCTATCTACTGCGACGAAGGCTATCTACCGCAACACTTAACGAAGGCTATCATTTAATGAAGGTAGAGTTTGTAATAACGAAGGAAGCACTTAACGAAGGCTATCACTTAATGAAGGTAGAGTTTGTAATAACGAAGGTAGCACTTAACGAAGGCTATCTACTATAGCACTTAACGAAGGCTATCTACCGCAGCACCACAACACTTAACGAAGGCTATCACTTAATGAAGGCAGAGTTTGTAATAATGAAGGCAGCACTTAACGAAGGCTATCACTTAATGAAGGTAGAGTTTGTAATAATGAATGCAGCACTTAACGAAGGCTATCTACCACAACACTTAACGAAGGCTATCTACCGCATCACTACAACACTTCTCTGATCTACCGTAGCACTTAACCATTCGGTGTTTACGGTCATATGATCTACCGCAACACTTCTCTGATCTACCGCAGCACTGCACTTCTTTGATCTACTACAACACTGCAGATTTGACTTATTAGATCGGGAGTTTCTGCCGCAGATTTGATCTACCACAGCACTGCAACACTTCTCTGATCTACCGCAGCACTTAACCATTCGGTGTTTATGGTCATATGATCTACCGCAACACTTCTCCGATCTATCGCAACACCACACTTCTCTAATCTACCGCAGCACTGCAGATTTGACTTATTAGATCGCGAGTTTCTGCCGCATATTTGACTTATCGGATTGCACAGGTTTTGATAGCATCTCTTCCATAGTATGGCTCCCAGCTTCGCAAAGATAATTTCCGGCCCAGCTCTGTCCACCTCTGAGAGTCAAGCTCCTTCCCATATTTTCAGTGTAGCCCCAGCTCCCACTGTGCAGGTGGTCAAGGCCTCACTGGATGAGGCCTTGAAGTTTTCTGAAAGTGCCTTAATCTTCTAGTTTAATGGCTTTTGGCCATGGCTGACAGCTCTCCACAGTTGGATCTCAGAGGTATGGAAGCTTGTAATCTTTGATGAAATTAATATCTACCCTTGTGATAAGGGTTTATTTATAGTAGAATTTGAAAACTCTGAAAGCAGACATTGCATTTTAGATTCCGGCCCTTGGTTCTGGGAAAAATCAGGCCTATTCATGAAACCATGGAACCCATCATTCGATCCCTCAACAACAGTCATAACCTCAGCACTAGTTTGGGTCATATTTCCAAACCTACCTTTGCATCTCTGGAATCTCTCCTCGCTAAAAGCCATTGGAAATGCAATTGGGAAATTTTACTGCAGGTGCCCAGAAACAGAGGAATATGTCAGAACCACCTATGCACGCATCTGTGTAGAAATGGACTTCAGCACCAGATTCCCAACTGAAATAATCCTAACAAGAAAAGAATATGTATGGAACCAAAAAATCAACTATGAAAGTGTCCTCTTCAGATGTCGATCCTACTTTGAGACAGGCCATCTAGCAAAAAATTTCCCAAAAGTCTCCCAGAAAAATTCTACTAGAAAGAATCACCATAGATCTACATGGTGGGAAGGAGCACAAAAAGAACATTATAATGTCAAGGAGGAATACTCTCCAGAAAAATTTGAATCGCAAGAAATCAGGCAAGAAAGAAATAACCCTCAAGACAAGCAGGGGGAAAGCCCCGCCCAACATCAAAAAAATGAACTCGACAGCTCCTCAAGCATCAACAATTATGAGAATTTGAATACCGCGCAAAAGAAATCTTCATTTAGCAGCAAAGTAGATATCCCAGATCCCGAAGATAAGACACCAGTGTCCCAAGGATCAGAAGAGATGAAGGAGTTGCAAGAAAAATGAAGTTGGAAGACTATGGAGAAGAAAAAGAAAGCTACAACACCGATCTCATCAAGAAAGACGAGAAGCCAGACAATTAAGAATTAAGAAAATTATAGGTACGATAGACCAAAGTTTGGTCTCAGTGGACGTTAATCATCATCATCATCATCATCATAATGTTTTTAAAACTTATGTTTTGGATGGTTGAACTACGTTTGGCATGTGAAGTAATGTTACAATGTTATATATAATTTGTTTTGTTTTTAAAACTCAAGTTTTGGATGGTTGAACTACATTTGGCATGTGATGTGAAGTAATGTTGTGTTAAATAAATTGTTTTGTTTTTAAAGTGTTACATGGTTGAACTACATTTGGCATGTGAAGTAACGTTACTTGATACTTGATACTTGTGATCTATAATGTTTTGTTTTTAAAACTGAAGTTTTGGATGGTTGAACTACATTTGGGATGTGAAGTAATGTTGTGATCTATATTAATGTTTTTCTTTTGAAAAACTCAAGTTTTGGATGGTTGAACCACATTTGGATTGTGAAGTAATGTTTTGTTTTTAAAACTTAAGTTTTGGATGGTTGAACTACATTTGGCATGTGAAGTAATGTTGTGTTAGAATTTGTTTTGTTCTTAAAACTTAATTTTTGGATGGTTGAACTACATTTGGCATGTGAAGTAATGTTGTGATCTATAATGTTTTGTTAAATTAAAACTTAAGTTTTGGATGGTTGATCTACATTTGGCATGTAATATAATGTTAAATTTTTTTATTGTATAGTTGAACTACAATTGGCATGGCATGTGAAGTAATGTTTTGATATAATCAAAAAGTTTTTAAAACTCAAGTTTTGGATGGTTGAACTACATTTGGAATGTGATTATGATATTATTTTTTGTTTTTAAAATTCAAGTTGTCGTTTTCCAAACAAATAAAAAATCACATGAATATATGTGAATGTAGAAATGATTTTACACGTGTTTGAATATATATGTTAAAATGATTGAAGTACAATACACACACACACACACACACACACACACACACACACACATATATATATAAATAATCATAAGAATCCAGGTCTTGTTAGATGTCTCAAACAATCATAAATTTTTAAAAATGCATTCTATAATGTATATATATCTAGTACGTGCAACATTTTTCATCAATGCATGTATAGAAAAACCAATTTCAGTTAATTCCATTCTAGAACATATATATCCAGTATGTGCAACATTTTTCATCAATGCACATAGAAAATCTACTTTCATTTAATTGCATTCTAGAACATATATATCCAATACTTAATTTTTTTTCATCAATGCAAATGGAATTTAGCTACTTTCAGTTAATTTCATTCTAGAACATATATATTCAGTACGTGAAACATTTTTCATCAATGCACATGGCAAAACTACTTGAATAATTAATTGCATTCTAGAACACACACACACACACACACACACAGATATATATATCCAATACGTGCAACATTTCTCTTCAATGCACATAGAAAATATACTTTCAGTTAATTGCCTAGAACATATCTGACCATTGGACAGACAAATTTTGTACTATTTTCTATCAGGAATAGAGATGTGGGTCAAATCCCACCAGAAGTCAGAGAAGTGCTTCGAATCTCTTGTCTAAAAGGAATCTTTGTACCAAACTATATAATGTGGATGATTTATTTACATTGTGGATACTTTTTACTAGAAAAGCCCACAAGAAAAACTGGTCACATTCAATCCGTGTATATATCCAGTATGTGCAACATTTTTCATCAATGCACATAGAAAAAATACTTTCAGTTAATTGCATTCTAGAACATATATATTCAGTACATGAAACATTTTTCATCAATGCACATAGTAAAACTGCTTGAACAGTTAATTGCATTCTAGAACATATATATATTGAACACGTGCAACGTTTTTCATCAATGCACATAGAAAAGCTACTTTCAGTTAATTACCTAAAACATGTATATATCTAGTACATGCAACATTTTTCATCAATGCACATAGAAAAACTACTTTTAGTTTGAAGTGCATTCTAGAACACACACACACACACACACACACACACACACACACACAGATATATCCAATACTTCTATAACATATATATCCAGTACTTGCAACATTTTCCATCAATGCACATAGAAAACCTGTACTTTCATTGAATTTCATTCTAGAACACACACACACACACACATATATATATCCAATACATGCAATATTTTGCATCAATGCATGTATAGAAAAGCTACTTTCAGTCTATACTAGTGTGCATGTACCAAAACAATGTACATGTGAAAACACTTGCACAGATAACATAACAAGGCAACTCAATTTTTAGTTGAGTTTTGGAATTTCTAAAACATGAATCCAAAGAGAAGAAATTGTTGGGCAGTTCAATAAAAAAAATTCCAATGGAATGGCATCTTCAATGATCCGTTCATGATCAGATTTTGACACTTTCCATTTCTTAATTTCTCGTTTTTTTATTTGATTGAACCTCTATCAACTTAATGTGTGCTGCACACACCAAGTGACTATATTGGCAACTTATGACATCATGTTCATAGTCTTCAAAGTAAACAAAATCCCTACTTTGATTAGTTTGTCTGAAAAAATTACCTTTCAGTATAATAGATCCTCTTTCATATGTAAACTTGTGATCATTATAGTTTTCTAATAATTTCATTTTTCATTTAGTGCAACACATCAAATAATAATTCACATTTTCATCATTGTCAGTAGGTGCAATTACAGCAAAAACATCTCCCGCACAATAAAACAAACTTAACAAACCCATGTATTTAAATTTATTTCTAGATCTTTATCATTTGAAAGCAATTCAAATATGACCTTCTCTAACAAGATCATAAACTTGATCACCATCAGATGATATTGTAGTCTCCTCTGATTGCATTTCTTCAAACATTGCAATAGAAATTTTTCCCTTTGTATTTAGCTCTATATGTTTCCAATCTTTTACATACATTTTGTTTTCACAAACGTGATTGGATTCTGTGTTGTCTATGCAAACATGACAAAAAAAAGAATATTTTCTTTTATCCAATGCAAACACATTTGTGGACAACTTTGTTTAATTTAATGCAATTTTCAAGTCCCTTTTATTGTTTCAATGTCATTTCCAATTGATCTATCGACATCTTTGATCCCAATATGCCAAAAAAATCTATATATGGAAAATTCAAAGAAGAATGTAAATATGATATCAAAATACCATCAAAGATAATCATTGTGATAAATGTACACTGTTTAAAATTAGATATCCAATAAAAATTAAATTGAATGTACCTTCACACTTCCCTTGATCGGTTAGTGTCATGGCTTAGAGCAGCGTTGCACCATTGAACAACTTCTTTAGCGTCCACAAGTCGGCTTGCAGAGGGGTTCATTTGATATCTTCAAAGTGCTCGTTTTATGCATGCCCTTGCACCATCATGTTCTCCTTTTCCATGGCTAGTCTCAAAGAAATTCCAACAGTGTTTAATGCATGTTTTCTTACGAAGACAACACAACCAAAAGAATGATCGTGAAGATTTGAATTGACCTGCGCATCCATCTGACCATATCCAATGTTCATTGAATGTTATTCCACGACTTTTCAAGGAGTCATAAAACTTTCCAAAACAATGTTGTACAAAATATGTATCATGTGTACGTTCGTCACTGATATAAAGTGATATTCTTTAATAACATGTTGATTTTCACTAGTTCTTTCTATATAATCGATGTTTTTTTCAGCATGTCTATATAGAATATGGACGAGCATGGAGACTTGGTCAGAATGATAGTATTCACTCCGAATTTCTTTTTGTGGAACAAATGTGTAGTTTTCTACAAAATCAATCACTGACAAAATGGTACCTAGAGGAAAAACTTCACGGGATTTTTTGAATTGCAAGTCTTTCCATCGAGCTCTATGGGAATGCATGGTGTATTTATAAATTTTTGCCTCAAAATTTCTCAAAAAATCTATCACAAAAATTTATTCTTCTTGTAATTCAATTCTTTTAGCACTATTTGCACCTTGAATTGATGTATGGATATATTCATATCTCTTCCATTTCACTTTCATGTTGGACAATGATTTATCATTTATATCAATACGATATTTGTTTTTAAATTTAGTCAAATTTCCACAATCATTGCATTTTTTACCACCAACACATTTCTTTTCGTAAAATAATTCATCGCTTTCTCTTTCACATAGAATTTGAGATATGAAATCACGAATAGTGGAAGGAGGAGGTGAATCTTTCCAAAATGTTCTACCAAAATTAAGGAATGTGTCATAATATAACTCAAATTCCACATGATAACAACAACAAAAAGTGTTGCGTACAGTGATAGGTTTTACATACCATGGTTTTTGTTGAACAAAAGCACTGATTAAGACATGAATTTCATGATTCTCTTCTTTGAACTTGTTGAAAAACTCTATCTAAGAGGTTTACAAGAAATGTTTTTCATGTTGTTCTTACTGATTTCGTGTTATTCTTCTTCGCATCACATCGCTTGCATTTGGCGAAACACTCCAATATTCATATATTGTTTTTTTTTACATTTTCTCCAAGTCTATATTTGTATGGTTGTCAACAAATAGCTCTCCAACAAGTGAGTTCATCATTTACATCTATTTGCAATCGAAATTTCTGATGTTTGTGCAAAGTTTTTCGTGAGGTTCCTAATGCTCATGCCATATATTTTACTAGGCGATTCTCTTTAGTACTTGATGAAACCACTGCCATATGTATTGCTCTATGTACAATTGAAACATTTTTCTGTCTAGATCTTCTAATTGAATTTATAAAACTATTTATATTTTGTATGACATTTTGCTTCATTTTTTTTAATCTTTTGTTGATTTTCGAATACCCAATAAAGTCGTAGCTTATTTTAATTTCCTTAATGATAGGAGACCCTTCAACATTTTGGGCTTGAACTGTCACATTTTCCTTTATGAAGTATGTATCAAAAAGGCGTTTGACACAATATCGTATAACATGGTCAGCTCTTTTATCTCCATATGTGTGAGTGTCAACATTTTCTAACATCTCATCATCAACATTGATTTCATCTATATATATTCGAATGAATAGTACATAATAAGTTTACATATTCAATAAATAACTAAATTAATAAATATGTATAATTTCAATATAAACCTTGTGATTCAATTTCGTCAGTTGAATTTCTTTCAACATTTCACCATCTTCAATAATTGGTTCAATATCTCTTTCACTTTCTCTATCAAAATTTTGTATCTCATCATCAATGTTTTGAGGAATATCTCTCTCTATTTACATTGCAAAATATTTTTTAAATTAGTTCATCAAATCAAAATTAAGCTTCACATTTTACACTAGGAAAATTTTAGATATCAAATTCATAATATTTACATTTACATATCTGCTTCAACTGCTAGTTGAGGGGTGAAAATGTGAAGCTGGGTTACACTTTTTGCCCTTTTTTGAGAAAAAAATTTCATTGTTTTCGGTTCTTCAAATTTCTGCAAACTATAACAATTTTTCTGTGTAGAGTTTCATTTTGCGATAAAAATAAAAGTTGTGAGAAATTTTGTTAGCTTTCTATTACTTATTTTTTGAAATTTTTTTATGCAGATTTGATATGTCAACTTAGCGTTTCTTTGAGTGTGTGTTTCTTAACAATCAAATGATTCATAAGAAGTCATGTTATGACGCAATGTTGTATTCATTGAAAATTTGTGTTTTTGAAAAAACAAAATGTGTTACAACAATCTAGACAGAGTCTATTTTGTTTTTGTCATATTTACAAAGCCAATGGATGCATATCATAATTACTAGAATTTTTTGAACTGGTCCAATACGAAAAACTGCGTATTTTGGATATGTTTCACGTCGCAAGAAGTTTCTTAACATATAAGTTATAAACTAAAAATCTAAAAGTGACCCATTAGAGGTGACGGACCAATGTAATGCCCCATAATTTTTTCAATTTTTTTTACAATGTATTTTGGGAGATACAAAATTTTGATTTCACTGAATCACAATGACCCTCATAAATTGTTTGCACCTATTTTATTAGAAAAATAATTAAAATTAATAATCCTTTATGAAATTTCATAAAAGTTATATTTCCTGAAAGTAGATTCAATTCTGAAAATGCTTGTCTTGGTTCCGACAGTTAATTACCAACCTTTCATGGAGTTTAATCAGTCCAAATTTCCAGAACCGTTTTCAGAGCCTGGTTTTTGCGTCATTGGTGATGCGTTAGTTCGGCTGAAATTTTAGTCCAAGTTCAGCCGAACTATGTTTTCCGCTTACGAGTCGTTAAATCTAACGTATTAATAGTTCGGCCGAACTTTTTATCAAAAGTTCGGCTGAACTATTGTGTAACTCTCCGTCGGCCGCAAAGTTTTGTGGAGTCCCCTACTAAAAACACATTTCGCGGTCAATATAAATTGCCGCGAAATGATTCACAATTTTCGCACATTTCGCACACTTCATCTCATTTTACAAAGATCTTAGTTTGGGTTCAAAAGCTTTTCTTCAAAGTTTGGGTTTAAGAGCATTTCTTGGAAGCAAATTCTTGGTTTGGGTTCAAAATATTTTCTTCAAGGTTTGGGTTTAAGAGCATTTCTTGGAAGCAAATTGATTTTACAAAATCTTGGTTTGGGTTCAAAAATTTTCTTCAAAGTTTGAGTTTAAGAGCATTTCTTGGAAGCAAATTGATTTTACAATTTTGGGTTTACAGAATTTTTTTGGAGGACATTTCTTGGAGGCGACGTGATTTTGGAAAAAATTGTAAAAAATTTCTTGGACGTACATTCAAAAGACATTTCTTGGAGGTATTTACATGTTTTGCATTGAAGTAAATTTTTTGAACTTAGTTTCATTTTTATAAGACATTTTTCTCTCAAATTTTTTAAAGTCTGTTTTTTGGATTGGAGTATGTATTTTTTACAAAAAATTTACACTGAATTTTTTTAAATTAAATATTTTGTGATATTTTTTGTAATTGAGTTATCGTCTAATTTTTTGAAGGAAATTTTTTGAACTTCATACCCTATTATCATGGGAAATCGAAGAACTTGTGTGAGAAAATATGATCGAAAAAGAGACCCTGTGGCACGTAGAGAAGAGACGAGACAATCGCAAAAGAAAGTTAGCAGCCCTCTCAAATATTGAGGAGGAAAATCAACCTCAAGCAGAAATTGAAGCAGGTATGTAAATGTAAATATTATGATCTATTGATATATATTTAAAATTTTCCTAATGTAAAATATGAAGCTTAATTTTTATTTGATGAACTAGTTTGAAAAATATTTTGTTTAATGTAAATAGATAGAGATATTCCTCAAAATATTGAAGAAGAAAATCAACCTCAAGCAGAAATTGAAGCAGGTATGTAAATGTAAATATTATGATCTATTGATATATTTAAAATTTTCCTAATGTAAAATGTGAAGCTTAATTTTTATTTGATGAACTAATTTGAAAAATATTTTGTTTAATGTGAACAGACAGAGATACTCCTCAAAATATTGAAGAAGAAAATCAACCTCAAATAGAAATTGAAGCGGGTATGTAAATGTAAATATTATGATCTATTGATATATTTAAAATTTTCCTAATATTTATTGACATATTTATTAATTTAGTGATTTATCGAATATGTACTATTTTTTCGAATATGTACAGATGAAATCACTATCGATAATGAGATGTTAGAAAATGTTGACACTCACACATATGGAGATAAAAAACCTGACCATGTTATACGATATCGTGTCAACTGCATTTTTGAATAGTATTTCTTAAATGAGCGAGTGAGAGTTCAAGCTCAAATGTTGAAAGGTCTCCTATCATCAAGAAAATTAAAAGAAGCGACGACACTATTGGGTATTCGAAAATCAACCAAAGATAAAAAAATGAATGAAGAGGTGATAAAAAATATGAGTAGTGCTATAAAGTCAATTAAGAGATCTAGAGATAAAGATGTTTCAAATATACATAGAGGAATATAGATGGCAATAGTTTCACCAAGTACTCAAGAGAATCGTTTGATAACATCTATGGCACGAGCACTGGGAACCTCGCGAAAAACTCTGCACAAACATCGAAAATTTCGACTGCAAATAGATGTAAATGATGAACTCGCTTGTTGGAGAGCTATTTGTAGGCAACCATACAAAGATAGACTTGGAGAAGATGTTAAAAAATAATATATGAATATTGGAAGAACAATTCACGTGTTTCACCGACTGCAAGACATGTGATGCGAAGAAGAATAGCATGAAATCAATACGAAGAACATGAAAAACATCTCTTGGAAACCACTCAAATAGAGTTATTCAACAAGTTCAAAGAAGAGAATCGTCAAATTCAAGTTTCACTCAGTGCTTTTGTTCAACAAAAACCATGATATGTAAAACCTATCATCGTACGCGACACTTGTTGTTGTCGTTATCATGTGGAATTTGAGTTATATTATGACACATTCCTTGATTTCGGTAGAACATTATGGAAGGATTCACCTCCTCCTTCCACTATCCGTGAATTCATATCTCAAATTCTATGTGAAAGAGAAAGAGATGAACTATTTTACAAAAAGAAATGTGTTGGTGGTAAAAAATGCGATGATTGTGGAAATTTGACTAAATTTCAAAACAAATATCGTATTGATATAAATGATCAATCATTATCCAACATGAAAGTGAAATGGAAGAGATATGAATATATCGGTACATCGATTCAAGGTGCAAATAGTGTTAAAAGAATCAAATTACGAGAAGACGAAATTTTTCTGATAGACTTTTTGAGAAAGTTTGAGGTAGAAATTTACAAATACACCAAGCATTCCCATAGAGCTCGATGGCAAGACTTGCAATTCAAAAAATCTCGTGAAGTTTTTCCACCAGGGACCATTTTGTCAGTGATTGATTTTGCAGAAAACTACACATTTGTTCCACAAAAAGAAATTCAAAGTGAATACTATCACTCTGACCAAGTCTCCATGCTCGTCCATATTCTATATAGACATGCTAAACAAAATGTCGATCATATAGAAAGCACGAGTGAAAATCGACATATCATTAAATAATATCACTTTTATATCAGTGACGATCGTACACATGATACATGTTTTGTACAACATTGTTTTGGAAGAATTTGTGATTCATTGAAAAATCGTGGAATAAAATTCAATGAACATTGGATATGGTCAGACGGATGCGCAGGTCAATTCAAATCTGCACGATCATTTTTTTGGTTGTGTTGTCTTCATAAGAAAACCTGCATTAAACATTGTTGGAATTTCTTTGAGACTGGCCATGGAAAAGGAGAACATGACGGTGCAGGAGCATGCATAAAACAAGTACTTTGAAGATATCAAATGAACCACTCTGCACGCCGACTTGTGAACACTGAAGAAGTTGTTCAATGGTGCAACACTGCTCTAAGCCATGAGATTAACCCATCAAGAGAAGTGTGAAGGTACATTCAATTTAATTTATATTGGAAATCTAATTTTAAACACATTGTACATTTATCATGCAATGATTATTTTTAATTGTATTTTGATGTCATATTTACAAATTCTTTTTCTAATTTTCCATATAAAGGTTTTTCTGGCATATTGGAATCGAAGACGTAGATAGATCAATTGGAAATGAGGTTGAAACAATAAAAGGGACTCGAAAATTGCATTCAATTCAAACAAATTTGTCCAGAAATGTGTTTGCATTGGATAAAAGAAAATATTATTGTTTTTGTGATGTTTGCATAGAAAACACAAAATCCAATGACGTTTGTGAAAAAAAAATGTATGTGAACGATTGGAAACATACAGAGCTAAATACAAAGGGAAAAATATCTGTTGCAATGTTTGAAGAAATGCAATCAGAGGAAACTACAATATCATCCGATGGTGATCGAGTTTCTAATCTTGTTAGAGAAGGTAACATTTGAATTACTTTCTAATGATTTAAAAATCTAGAAATAAATTTAAATATGCATAATTAAATGTTAAATTTATTTTATTGTGCAGGAGATGTTTTTGCTGTAATTGCACCTATTGACAACGATGAAAATGTGAAGTATTATTTGATGCGTTGCACTGAACAAAAAATGAAATT
Organism: Pinus albicaulis; assembly: GCA_034641835.2. Classification (NCBI taxonomy): domain Eukaryota; kingdom Viridiplantae; phylum Streptophyta; class Pinopsida; order Pinales; family Pinaceae; genus Pinus; species Pinus albicaulis. The sequence goes on along the minus strand of CM076579.1, from coordinate 1,510,753,219 downwards.
ATTAGAAGACTATAATGATCACGAATTTCAGTATGACAAAGGGTCTATTATACTGAAAGGTTATTTTTTCAAACAAACTCGTCAAAGTGGAGACTTTGTTTACTTCGAAGACTATGACCCTGATTCCATAAGTTTTCAATATAGTCACTTGGTGTGTGCAACACGCATAAAGTTGATAGAAGTTCAATCAAAGAAAAAATCAAAAATTAAGAAATGGAAAATGTCAAAATCCGATCATGAACGGATTATTGAGGATGGAATTCCATTAGAATTTTTTTGAGTGAAGTGTCCAACAATTTATTATCTTTGGATTAAATATGTTTTAGAACTTCCAATACTCAACTAAAAATTGAGCTGCTTATGTTATTTGTGGTTTGCACATGTTACAAATTGTTTGGGTACAAGCACGTGCTCTAGTATCAACTGAAAGTAGTTTTTCTATACATGTGCATTGATGAAAAATGTTATATGTATTGGATATATATATTATATATTCTAGAATGAAATTAATTGTTCTTGTATATTAATTGTTCTTGTATATTTTTTCTGACCGTATGGTACAAATTATTTCACTTTATTTTGTAATGTCAGATTCGTTCCCCATATGGCCTAGCCTCCAAGGGACGAGATAACAAGTGGTTGTCCCCACTTGCCCGAATCTCATATTTTAAGTACAATTTTACTGTTTATGGCAGACGTCTTACATGATGTCCTAGCCAAGGATAGATTCTCTTTGTTTCAAGTTTCCGGTAAAAATTGTCACCGAATGACCTACTAGGATATTATAAATACTAGCTTTGTAAAATCATTTGGCATTCGGAAAAATTCGAAAGTCTTAGACTGTCAATCAATTTAAAGTATCATTCACCCTAGGGAGTGTAAAATATTCAATGTAGGTTGGTGACAATGCTCACTCCTAGCTTGAAGCAGCTCCAATGACCAATTCTTTAATGAATTCCAATGTACTAGACCAAAGTTGGTGACCCACTTGGTTTTTCACCCAAGAAATTCCAAGGTAGTCTTCTTACCTTTGGCCCCCAAAGCTACAATGGTATTATAGGAAGGTGAAGAAATTTTTTTCACTGATAGGAATTTGGTCACATCCCTTATCTCCCCTTATCAAAAAGTTCCTATCTACTACATTATCCAGCATGTACTCAAGATCACTATTTCGTAATTAGAATATCACAATATCATAAGTTCTCACAAAAATACATGGAATTCCATTACGACACTCATCTAACAATGGGGAGCTCAAAACCTAGAAAGCTCCTCGTCCCCTTAATAATAATGTGTTTAATTTAGTCTTTTAGGTGAGGATTAGGTGTGAATCTTGTTTTCACATACAAAAATAAATAAATTTTTAATTCCATAAATTTGATTATTCACCAAAATACATGTCATATCCACTATTTGTCTCTCCTACAAATTCCCATTATTTTATTAAAATATATGATTTTATCTCACCCAACTATCACATGTTCCTAAATTTACTCCTAATTGTTCCCTATGCCCTAAATCTACTCCTAATTGTTCCCTATGCTGCTTTTCCCTTATTTTTAGAAAGTTATTTTCCTAGATCCATCATAACTATGGATCTATCAAGCGCCGATAGGGATCAAATATCTAGAGGTGCAAACCTCTTTTTTGAGTGCAAAAATTGAAGAAAGGTTTGCACCTCAAGAGATTTGATCCCTCTTGGCGCTTGATAGATCCGTAGTTAAGATGGATCTAAGTTGGTTTCAATCGTGTGCAACCAAGGAAAAACTATCGATAATATGAGAAACATATGATTAATTTTATCAATAATATGTAAATGTACATCTAATATTAATATAACCATTTTAAATATGCTAAATATATTTGACATTTATAAAGTCATTTTAATTTTAAATTTTCTTAGTTACCTCAATTTGTTGAGATGATAAATATTGTAGAATAACTTTAATAATGGAAAATGATCAAATAAAATTTTTGAATGCAAAGTGACAATGTAATAATATTGAATGATAGAATGTGAATAATTAGAATGTAATAAATTACAAATAGCATTTATTGGGATCAATCTTAAACTATTCTCTTCTTCTATTCTTATTGTCACCCTTATTAGTTTTGTCATCTTTCCGTATCGATTATATTAAAAAGAGTAAAAATCATAAATCATAAACCATTTAAATATTTAGCTCGAACTCTTGTAGTAAACACCATACCTCAAGTAATGTACAAGTATTAATCCAATGACTTTACAAGTAATGTACCATCATACATGCAATTATATCAAATCAGAAATCAACATATACAATGAAATCAATGGGGATCGTCTTGTTAAAAGTAACATTTCAATTTACCACATGTGCAAATGTAGGTTGAAACCATCCAAAACTTTAAGTTGTAGATTGAAACCATCCAAAACTTTAAGTTTTAAAACCCTTTTGATTATATATTGTGCAACATTAAAACATTAAACATTTAAAGTTCATTAAATATCACATGCAAAATGTAGATTGAAACCATCCAAAACTTGAGTTTTAATAACTTCACATGCCATGCCAATTATAATTCAACTATCCAACAAAAACATTTAACATTAAATATCACATGCCAAATGTAGTTCAGATGACAACATTACTTCACATTCACATGCCAAAAGTACTAAAACCATCCAAAAAATTAAATAAAACAAATTATATAATAACAATGTAATAAAATATGTCCAAAAATTGTAAATCTCACAAGTATCAAACTGTATCAAGTTTAACAAATTTTAAAACCATCTAAATTTTGAAATCAAATCTACTGTAAATCATGTCCATCAAATGGAGGATCTAGCGTCTCAGTCCGCGCCCTATCCTGTGAATAGGAAACCTACATACACAATGCACATGTACTTGAATATTAAAATTTGAAGTTTTAAAAATGAATGAGAATATATATATCTAGAACTTCATGTAAAAAACAAAATATAACAAAAAAATCATGCAATACCTCGTAAGGTTCCCTCTCCATTTGATGAACAGGTTCTCCCATAGAAAAATCTGCAGTGGTAAACTGTCCAATATACATGTACAGTTAAATGTATATATATATATATATATATATATATATATAATTTATATAAATTAAAAACTTTCAAATGAAAATGCATGTGTACATATATAAACTTATTTTCAATAATATTAAAAAAAGGAACTAAAGACAACTTGTTCAAATGTTGTGGATGTTCCTATCTCCGTCGCTAGAGTCCGCGGATTAAAGAAATCTTCTATAGGAACCTAAATTCAAAAAATTTTAAATAACTCAAAATATAGATCTCTCTCTCTCTCTCTCTCTCTATATATATATATATATATATCTCAATTTTTAATGGAACTTTTTGAGGTAGAATATATATATATATATATATAAATTTTAAACATAAATTTTAAACTTGTGAAAAATTGTCCATACTTGTGGCTCATCTCCCAATGAAGTAGAAGGTATATCTCCTAAGGAAGAAGAAGGTACCGCCATCCAAAAAACATCAGATGGAATCGGTACCTGTTAAATTTTTTTATCAAATTATATATATACATACATGTACATGTGTGCCAACAATTATTTATTTTAGAGTCACTTAAAAAACACTAACATACATGTGCCAACATATCATGATGGTCAGACCCATCTGCATCGTTTGAACCGGAGGTCCCGAACGTAATATTAACATTTTCATCACGCATCATGCCTGAGAATTGCAAATGGTGTTTTAACATATAATCATACATTAAATTAGATTAATGTACACATACAAATAAATGTATACATGTACATACACATGTATTTATTACAAATTGTACACATGTATATGTAAAAATAATTTCAACCCCTAAGGTCACTAACACATACCGTTCCGGTGCCCTCTTCCTCATGAAAAATTAGGTCTTGCAGACCATTGCGACAATTTATTGCATATGTTCGGAGATCTTCAACATCCATGTTGTAAATCTCCTCATCTGTACGATAAAAAAAATTGGCACGTGCATTTTCACGTGCTCTTCTTCGATTTAAACAAAGATCGACTCCACTCAATCTGCTTTGAACATTGTCGATCATAACATCTCTTGCTTCTCGACTTATTTGGGAAGTCACATCCAACTCTGATCGCAGAGTTTCGACTCGAAACGGTCGACTCACCAATGGCGGCTCAGGGCGAGGCAACTCCACATCTCTCTTAGCACCCTTACGTTCATATAATCGACCTCTCCCTGGGCCAAAAAATTCTGAAGGAAGGTCATTATAGTCGGGTTTCATACCCAAAAAAAATTCTGCATAAAACATTTGTGCAAAATAAACAGGAACCTCATCGTTCCATGGAAGCCTTCCAAAGGCCGCAAGATGTCGATCATACAAATAAGCAGCTTTGTCTGGGTGCTTGAAATACTGCACCTTCAACATTTTTCATTTGGCCCTTCCTTATAATTAAACATTGACTTGGCCTCTGCTCTTGTAACTCTTTGTTTTATGTCCTGCCATTTATCAGGACCTATCACTGTTTCTTTTCTCTTTCTCATAAGTTCTACAAATGAATCAGTCGTTGGCCCCAAAGTTTTGTACACATTTACCATTTCACTCAATGAATGTGTAACTATTTCGAGGCTTTGTCTACTCTCAGCAGGTAGAGACAAAGCCTCGAGATCTCTTTGCAATTTTGCATGAAGGCTTTGACACCTTTGTAAGGTGCATTCCGCCATGTTCGTTTCCCATGGTATATCAGTAATCTCAGCCGGATAAGTTGTGCTAGGTTGACAACCTTCTTCTTCAATGTAGCGCGCTGCCCTGCGTCTTTTTTGACCACTGGCTCGAACATTTTGAGCCTCTGCATCAATATATATATATAATTTCATATATTAGAAAAAACATGTGTAAAAAAAGTTGTAAAAATTTAATGAAAAAATATTGAAATTGATGGCAACCTTGATGTTGTTGGTTAACATCATCTCCAACATGACCCTGCTGAGAACCAACCCCAGAATGACGCTGCTGAGAACCAGACCCACAGTGACCTTGTTGAGAACCAGCAGCCGTTGATTGGCCTTCGGGGGAATAAATATCACCCCCTTCCCGCAACCTGCTACCACTCATACCTCGACCGGTTGAACCTTGGCCACGCTCCATGGATGGAGTAGAAACCCTTCTCCTCTTGCCTCCTAAAAATTAAAATATAAAACTTATTAACAACTAATTTCACTCACAAAGTTAATAAAAAAATCAATTCCATATGTACACACATGTATGGAGATTTAAGATTATATTTAAATACCGTGAACATCCTCCGATTCCTGAACCTCCATATGGGATTCGGCTGATCTTCGTCTTTCATCCTCCATGATATATATCTATTGGTCGATATTCACAAAATAGATTTCAAAAAATCAATTTGTAATTTAGTGTACACAAATTATGTAGAACACAACTTTCAAAGCAATAATTGATCATGTGTGAAACTAAATTTAATTGAAAAATATATTATAAAAATGATAAGTTCACCAAATTGCGCTTTACATGGTGGGAGCACACTTGGTATAAAATTTACTACTTATACACTTTAGTTTGTGGAAGAAATGACACATGTACATAGTTTACCTTAAAGTTGTTGTGTTTTACAGATATTAAAATGAAGAACTTCTATTTAGATCCATTCCAGAGTTTGACTGTAGGGGCATTTACTAGATATGTCACCTTTCATAAAAGATGAGATCCAGAGGCTACCTGGCCCTTTACAGACTCGGCCTATAGAACTTGTAGAAGTAAACACTATAGGCATTAACAATATCAAAGAACGTTTTCATGCTCAGACATGGGAATGTGTCTCTTTCCCTACGAAAAAAAATAGTTCAAGGTAGTTAATCTTCATAGACATGTCATCAGGCAAGTCAATGTGATCATCCCCAACTTACTTTTTATGAAATTAGGCTTGGAATCCTCTACAACCTGGTGGATGGAGTTTAATGGGAACTAGGTTGAAAGGCCTTTACAAAATACATGCTAGTGAATAACACTTACTAGGTTATGCCAACAAATAAAGTGGGAGAAATGTTTTCTCCTTGAGGTTGTCCAATTGGGTGTGTAATACCAACTTCACACATTTCCTCACAGGTTTCTCGCTTAGGTTACAAAGTTCTTCACCTTATTAGTTATATATTTTTCAATTTCCCGAGGATTCCTTGATTTTTTTCTCCTACCATCTCCCTCTCTCACTCCCCAAATTATTGTCATCAAACATGCCCCATTGAGGATCTAGAGCAATGTTTGCACCATACTTAGAACTGTCATTGCTGCTAATTGAAATTGGAGTCATGTATAATATTGCTTGCTTAAGTGGCTCTTACTTGGAAAATATCCTAAGATGAGTTTGACATGATGGTCAGATGAGGTTGGAAGCTACTTGGTGTAATTTTCCTTAAATCTTCAAAAAAACAGAGCAAAAATGTCATTTTCGATCATTTTTTATTAGCTTCTGCATACAGCAAATGTTATCACAATTGCAACACAATCATGTTCCATGAGCATGAATTATGAATGTCACAAGCCAAATGGCAAGGAAATTTGCATTCATTTAGGCAAAAGAAGGCTATGACATTAAGGTCCATGCTAGAAAAAATTATGCAAATAAAGTTGCTAAGTCTTGATACTTACCCTGTGTTTCAAAGCCATAACGAAGGTTGGCTTTGAGAGTGTCCTCTCAAAGCCCTGTCTTGAGATGAAATTTAATTCAATGTCTCTTAGAGTTGCAAGGTGGAATTGATAGAACTATTTGATTTCTTTACCATAAATGGATATCTTCTTTCATCTATACCTTTCTCTACCATCTTATTTCCAAGTGAAATGGGAATTTTCACATTTTGAATGCCATTACCATGTAATTTGGTAGCCTGCTAGCTAGACCTATCACAAGTAATGTTGTCATACCAAACTATTTCTCTTGCTCAACTCAGTGACCATGACTCTCTTCTCACACCTTTCAAGAATCATTAGAAGAGGTTGATAAAGAATATAGGAAGGAAATTTGTACATGAGCTCTATTATTTGACTTGAGAGTCAGTTGTTTAAAGAGGCATGTTTTATCGACTTGTGTTTGGTTGATGGTTTTGTACACCAATATGTAAGAGTACATGGAGATATTCACATGATGTGATTTTTTTTTTCTTTGAAGGAGAAAAATGATATGTCAGCGAGCTATGTTTCTTGCATGATGTATTTTCAGTTTGATGGTTTTTTTGTTTGTGACATTACTCATGCATGGTAAGCTAGCTACATGTGGAATTTTAACAAGAATCTAAAAGGTCTAAAATCACAAACCTCGTTAATGGTTGACAGAATCAAATCTTACACCTAATTGGCTATCACGCTATGTTAAATACTTGGCCACTAGGAGGAATAAGAGTTCCATTTTGTGTTATTGTATTTTGTTCCATAGTTGAAAATACAACTAGGAGTGTGAAGTTAGAGAGAAAAATGTATGAAGTTAACTTTTTATAGCAACCTTACACGCTAAAATTCAGTAGCTAACTCTAGAGCATGTTTACATTTTAGTGTTGTTTTTCTCCCATAAGGATTTCCTAGGGAAAAAGGAGTCTAGAGCATCATTAATTTTTAGGGTTGCTTGTCTCCCATAAGGATTCATAGGAAAATAATTGTAAATTGATTGTCTAGAGATATATGTATGTGTTTGTTTCATTATGTTCTCTATTTCTTACGTTGTGTTTCATTATGTTTTATATTTCTTACATTTATGCCCTCCTATTTTTCTTTCCAATCAAGGTTTATAAAATAACATGAGAAGCAACATGAGACTTGGAACAATCATTTTCATTATCTATATGGAAGGCAAGAAGGATTATATACCCTTAAGCTTAAACTTATGTAGTTTGTCAATTTTTATCATATATTTTTTGGTAAGGGTAAATGTTTTTTATCTATAGTACAAGTCATGAGTTCCCCAATTTTACCTTATATATGTAAAGAATGATTCTAGGATTACTACAATTTGTACTTGGTTTTTTATTGTGATGATGCCCTCTCTCAATCTAGACATAAGTGATGATGGTCTTCTCCAAATCAACTCATGTATCCTCATTAAATTTATACAAACATTTCAAATTCATATTTTCTTTCATAAAATTCTAGGAATATTAGAAGAATCAGTAAAAAGTGAGATAACCCCCTCAATATGCCCCCCATAATTCATTTTATAAAATATAAATTTGTAAAATCCCTTTCAGTAATAATGGCTGTTATTAATTAATAAAAAAACATAATATATAATAAAAAATTGACAAATAAAATTTTTGATGAAAATGTGCTATGAAAGTAAAGGTTTAAAGGAAAACATGTACAAGGCATAGTTGAGCCAAATTATTATCTATTTATTGAACTAGAAAGGACATATAATTATTACACATGTTTAATTTACATTCAAATGCTTCTTTGATTTATATCCTATAGCTTAATGTAATGCTAGATATATAATTTAAGTTGAAGGCCCATGAGATAAATATGACTTCTATGTGACATTTGTATTGAATCATCTATTTGTTGTGTTATATGAACATAATTGGTGCACATATCTAAAGAGTCCATATGCTCATTGAAGACCATATGTAATCCTCATCTAACTTATCCAAGGATTTGCAATACTATATTTGAGTTGGCTAGCTCCATTTCAAGATATTATGGTTATCCAAGAGGGGATATAAAAAATGAAAAGAAGGATGTTGTTGTAGGTTATCCAAGTTGGAAATAGAACCAGTGCGGAAACCCCTTCCCAATTGGCTAACTTAAAAAGATCCTAAACACATTTTTATTTAACTAATGAGGGAGATAGCCCAATAAAACTAGTTTCTCCATATTCAAATCAAGTTGGTATCGAAGTACAATTTAGCTCATTTTAGTCAAGGTTAGTTAGAAGAATTAGCTATTGGTTTCTGTCTTCAATTGCCTCTCAAAATGAATGTGTACGTGCTTTTGAGAGACACACTAGACCTGAATAAGGTCCAAATTTTTGATGAAAATGTGCTATGAAAGTAAAGGGTTAAAGGCAAACATGTACAAGGCATAGTTAATACAAGGCATATTTGAGCCAAATGTTGTTAAAAGATGCGCCATTGAAATGGTTTGCTAACAGATGGTTAGATTTCTTATCTAATTAAGGCCTTGCATGTATTTTGATGTTTCATGAATTTCTTTGCAAATTCAAAGTATGGTGCATGTTGCATGAAGCAAGATGTTGAAAGTAGAGTTACGTTGACACACTTAAATGCAACAAATATGAAAATTTGTACCTGAGCTCTATTATTTGACTTGAGTCGATTGTTTGAAGAGGCATGTTTTGTCGATTTGTGTTTGGTTGACGGTTTTGTACACCAATATGTAAGAGTACATGGAGATATTCACATGATGTGAATTTTTTTTCTTTGAAGGAGAAAAATGATATGTCAGCGAGCTATGTTTCTTGCATGATGTGTTTTCAGTTTGATGGTTTTGTTTGTGACAAGACGTCACAATATTTTGGGAAGGTCCACTCTTGAGCGAGAGCCTCATGATTACAACCTAATCATGAGAATCAAATGGGATTGCATCCTTATTTTGAAAACAAATAGGATTCTGAGCTACCTAGGACTCAAACCATTATTTTTAAATTTGAAATATCATGGTGTGTTGTTTCAATCCCTAAATCCACAATCCTAACATAAATTGTTTTATTCTTTTTTTGCAAGATTTATTTGGTTATATTAAAAGTCAGTTGAAGTTAAAATTCTTGGCTTAGTGGCATGAAATCTTGACCATTATTCTACACTTAAAGACATATCCAATGGTGCAAGAAAAACATCAAACGAAATTCATTCAAAATTTATGCCTTTAGTAAGTTGACCTATCATGTTGACCACCATGGTACGAGATAATGACATTTTAGCCCCATTACTCATGCATGGCAATACTAACTACATGTGGAATTTTAACAATACTCTAAAATGTCTAAAATCACAAATGTCGTTAATGGTTGACATAGTCAAATCTTACACCTAGTTGGCTATCACGCTAGGTTAAATACTTGGCCACTAGGAGGAATAAGAGTTCCATTTTGTGTTATTGTATTTTGTTCCATAGTTGAAAATACAACTAGGAGTGTGAAGTTAGAGAGAAAAATGTATGAAGTTAAGTTTTTATACCAACCTTACATGATAAAAGTCTTAGCTAACTCTAGAGAGATTACCTCTTTCTTTGTACTCACATATTTTCCATACCAGAAAAGAGAGAGTAGAGCATGTTTACATTTTAGTGTTTTTTTTCTCCCATAAGGATTTCCTAGGGAAAAAGGAGTCTAGAGCATCATTACTTTTTAGGGTTTCTTGTCTCCCATATAAGGATTTCCTAGGAAAATAATTGTGTTGATTGTCTAGAGATATGTATGTGTGTGTTTCATTATGTTCTCTATTTCTTACGTTGTGTTTCATTATGTTTTATATTTCTTACATTTCTGCACGAGCCTATTTTTCTTTCCAATCAAGGCTTATAAAATAACATGAGTAGCAACATGAGACTTGGAACAATCATTTTCATTATCTATATGGAAGGCAAGAAGTCCATTATATCCCCTTAAGCTTAAGCTTATGTAGTTTGTCAATTTTTATCATATATTTTTTGGTAAGGGTAAATGTCTTTTTATCTATAGTACAAGTCACGAGTTCCCCAATTTTACCTCATGTAAAGCATGATTCTAGGATTACTACAATTTGTACTTGGTTTTTTTATTGTCATGATGCCCTGTCTCAATCACTTGGCCATCTCTCAATGGGTAGTTAAATCTTTATAACAATACTTAAGTAAAATTTATCTATTTGCATTATGTGAAATTATGTAAAAAATGGTATACTACTTTTCATAAAATTGGGTTGAGTTTATCATATATTTCAACGAAAGTTGATTAAATATGTTTTCTTTAAAAGGACCTAACAATTTTGTTAAGGTATGAATTTGCAATTTTGTGTGGCTCTCTATCAACCTTCACTTCGTCATTTCTAGAAAAAATCTACTTGCTCATGTTCGTATACCCACTTTCTATTCAAATGCATGAGTTTTGAACTCTCGGTAACTATGTTTTTCCACGCAGTAAAATTATGTCACATTTTATACTAACTCTAAATAATATTTTGAAGTTTGGATTACTGTTATTCTTTTATATAATTTAACATTAGATATAAGTTTAAATTGAAAGCTACTTAGATGAAATATAGCTTAGATATGGAATTTGCAAATTATTATCTATTTATTGAACTGAAGGACATAATTATTACGCATGTTTAATTTACATTCAAATGCTTCTTTGATTTATCTCCTATAGCTTAATGAAATGCTAGATATATAATTTAAGTTGAAGGCCCATGAGATAAATATGACTTCTATGTGACATTTGTATTGAATCATCTATTTGTTGTGTTATATTGACAATGGTGAATGTTCAAGGTATAAATTTGCCTTTAATCAAATTGCTTTTGATTATGATAAACATGGTAAATATTCACATAAGATATATAAAAGAACTTGCACATGTTCCTTTTGTGGTTTAAATAATCATAATGTTTATAGATGTTGGAAGAAGATATCCATACACATTGAAACTTTCTAAATAAATGAGGCAAAAATTCAAAGGCCCATTGGACAAGGAAAATGATGTTGAAAATAAGATGCAATTGTTTATTACTCATTGCCATAAGAAAGGTCACCTTGTGGACAAGTGTTGGACTTTGTATCCAACAAGTCATCCACAACATTTGAAGGTGGTGGAAAGATATAGTTCGACAAGAATGGAAAAGAGGATTCCATAATCGATGAGGGTCAAGATGATTCACATGATGAAGTGCAGCTAAAATATGCGCCATTGAAATGGTTTGCTAACAGATGGTTAGATTTCTTATCTAATTAAGGCCTTGCATGTATTTTGATGTTTCATGAATTTCTTTGCAAATTCAAAGTATGATGCATGTTGCATGAAGCAAGATGTTGAAAGTAGAGTTACGTTGACACACTTAAATGCAAAAAATATGGAAATTTGTACATGAGCTCTATTATTTGACTTGAGATTCAGTTGTTTGAAGAGGCATGTTTTGTCGACTTGTGTTTGGTTGATGGTTTTGTATGTCACCAATATGTAAGAGTACATGGAGATATTCACATGATGTGAATTTTTTTCTTTGAAGGAGAAAAATGATATGTCAGCGAGCTATGTTTCTTGCATGATGTGTTTTCAGTTTGATGGTTTTGTTTGTGACAAGACGTCACAAGATTTTGGGAAGGTCCACTATTGAGCGAGAGCCTCATGATTACAACCTAATCATGAGAATCAAATGGGAGTGCATCCTTATTTTGAAAACAAATAGGATTCTAAGCTATCTAGGACTCAAACCATTATTTTTAAATTTGAAATATCATGGTGTGTCGTTTCAATGCATGTTTACATTTTAGTGTTGTTTTTCTCCCATAAGGATTTCCTAGGGAAAAAGGAGTCTAGAGCATCATTACTTTTTAGGGTTGCTAGTGTCCCATAAGGATTTCCTAGGAAAATAATTGTGTTGATTGTCTAGAGATATGTATGTGTGTGTTTCATTATGTTCTCTATTTCTTACGTTGTGTTTCATTATGTTTTATATTTACATTTCTGCCCTCCTATTTTTCTTTCCAATCAAGGTTTATAAAATAACATGAGAAGCAACATGAGACTTGGAACAATCATTTTCATTATCTATATGGAAGGCAAGAAGGATTATATCCCCTTAAGATTAAGCTTATGTAGTTTGTCAATTTTTATTATATATTTTTTGGTAAGGGTAAATGTTTTTTTATCTATAGTACAAGTCACGAGTTCCCCAATTTTACCTTATGTAAAGCATGATTCTAGGATTACTACAATTTGTACTTGGTTTTTTATTGTGATGATGCCCTGTCTCAATCACTTGGCCATCTCTCTATGGGTGGTTAAATCTTTATAGTTCAATACTTAAGTAATATTTATCTATTTGTATTATGTGAAATGTAAAAAATGGTATACTATTTTTCATAAAATTGGGTTGATTTTATCATATATTTCGATGAAAGTTGATTATATGACATGTTTTCTTTAAAAGGATCTAACAATTTTGTTAAGGTGTGAATTTTTATTAGATGAGGAGGCTATGTATTACATATGGTCTTGAATGAGCTTTTGGACTCTTTAGATATATATCTAAAGAGTCCAAAAGCTCATTCAAGACCATATGTAATACATAGCCTCCTCATCTAACTTAGCCAGGAATTTGCAATACTATATTTGAGTTGGCTAGCTCCATTTCAAGATATTATACTGTTAGATTATTATTTCTATCGATTTTGATTATGGTAGTAAAATGTTACAAAAAACCAGAAACCAAGTACAAATAATATTATTCTAGATATATGTAAAAAGGACATGGTACAGAGAAGATCAAACAATATTAAACTTTTCATAAATAATTTAGATAAAAATACATTTTCTAATTTTGATTGTAAATTCCAAGGCTTAAAGCAATAATTTTTCTAGTTATTTTGTTTTAATTAATAAATAAAAAAGAAGCATTTTCAATCAAAATCACATCCAACATATAATAAAAATAATAAAAAAAATTTAAAACTTTTTATGCAGGTATTACTTATGAGCACATATACCACGAAAAGAACAATGTTGCGGATGAGTTGTCAAAGCAGGGGCTACAGGATGCATATGGAAAGATAAATTATCAGCTATTTAATATACAGGGCAATTTTGGATACATCTCAGTAAAAAAATATATACATGTGGATCATCTATGGGCTTTTAACAAGTCCCTGTAGGTGTTTTGGGATTATTACCTTAACTAGGTTACGTACTAATAGGGTATCAAAGCTTATAGTACTCGTTATCCAAGTAATCATAGCTATAAATTATGGGAGTACTGCTATGTTGCATGAGTTTCCGGTACGGGGATCTACTTTGGGTACGTGGGAACAAGTTTCCGGTACGGCTAGAAGCTTTGTCCAAATTTACAGGAAACGTCAAGTTGGGAGCGGCAATAATATATTATATAATATATTAAAAATTAAATCTTAATATATATATTTTATAAGTTTTTTTTTTTAATAGTGTACATATTAAAATTTAAATGTACATATGTCATACCAAGTTGATTTTTTAAACTTAAAACTTTAAAAATTAAAAGTAAAATTAAAAAAATAAATATCTTACTCTTCATTTTGGGGCAGTAGGGTTTATATATTTTTAAAAAGAAATTAAAAACCATTTAAGAAAACAACTAAGCTTCCACGTTCTCATAATAAATATGATAATATTTGTGAAAAATTCTCATAAGTTATGATAATTATTAATATGAAATGTAGGCATAATTTGTGCATTTCATTCACAGCAAATTCGTAAATACTAAATATTAAAATAATAACCATCCATTTACTAAATACAAAACAATTGAGTTTCTAAAAATAATAAATATTGTCTTTTCACGGGGCTATGGTTAGAGGAATCGAAACTCTGGCTATGGTTAATGTTAATGTTACGTTAATTTTACGTTAATGTTGCAAAAATGGTTTCATTACTAGTTGAAAAGGGTTGAAGAGGTCCACTATGGTTGAAGAGGAACCTTTTTGATAGATGGAGCCATTGGTTGATGGATGTATAATCGCCAACCTCATTAACCCATGGTTGATCGATGTAGACCATGGTTGATCAAAGTTGCCCTTGGTTAGTTATGGTTGGTTATGATTTTCAAGGATGATGAGGAATACAAAGGAATATTATAATTGGCCTTATTTTATTATGGTTGCTATGGTTGACATTGCTTTATCATGGTTTACCTTAGCTGACCATTTTCAACCATGATTACCATGGTCAACTAGAGTTGACCTTCGTAAACCATGGTAACATGGTTTTAAATTTTTGATCATGGTTGATCATTTACTATGATAGATTATGATTGGCAATAGTTAAAAATGGTTTCCCATGTTTTATCACGGATAATGATGGTTGACCATGGTTGACCATGGTTGATAAAAAATTATGGTACATATGTATATATTCTACAGTTTAGATTTACTTAGAGCCATAATGTCTTGGTTATTACTCTAATTCTTCATTATTACCATTTACTATGTGACTCTAGGTGTATATGAAAGTCCCTTTCGACCTTGATGTCATTGATTAGTGGGCCATGAGGATATAACATTTCCAGATTGTGCTCCATATAATTACTTACCCTCAGTTTCTTCTTGATCTGTTGAATTCATTCCCAAGGGGTCACTTACTATTGTAGGGTTGAGTTCTCCCTTACCCAATGTGTTAATAATTTACCCTAGAAAGTGGTGCACATGTATTTTAGAAAACTGTGATCGAATCCTCTACGGTCTCATACATCCCTCCCTTGTTAATTTCACCTGGTATGTCAATCTCCTTATGCGTGGATGATGGGATCAGGATCTTGGAAATCGATGGTGGATATCGCTCCTTGAAACCCTAACCTATTCTTTCATCAGGTCTTTTTTATATTCGTCACTTTCGTGTATGGGGTTATATATTCAGCCTGTAGTACTAGAATTTGGTTCTAGAGGACAGTAGCAGGAATATGGATTCAACGGTGGGACTGTCTCACCTTATATGTTTATGGTAAGATACTTCACACTCTCAGTATAAGTCTTGTTAAAACTTGGATCATTTAAAGGTGCCACAACTCTTTCACTCACATTCTTTTCTTTGCTTCGCACTCGTTTTGCAACTTCTATCAAGGGTTTTTTTTTTCCTTTTGTTTGTTTTGACTAATTGTGCCCACCATTTCTACCATTGTACACTTATTTGAGTTAGATGGTTTCTGGTGTAAGCATTCATGTGCATGACCGATTCAATTTCACAAATAATCCTTTCACTACCAATTAATTTACTAGGTTTTTTCCTTACTGTAATTGTAGGTACACTATTAGACTCATTACATATCCTAGTTATTATTAGCAGTAAAATTTATCCTAATTAGCATATTTTTCCTACTATATTTCACATTCCCAATTTTGGGCTAATGGGGCTATTTCTTATGGTTTATTTTTATTTTTTTTCACAACTATGAGCTCATGTTCATTTGGAACTGACTATGCTCTTAGTTCCCTCTTCCCTATACAACAAGCACCAACGAAACAAACCTCTCAATTCAATGGCCACAATCTCTGGATGAAAATGCAAGGTATGTTCAAATATTTTAAGGGTTTGTGTTTTCCTTTGGTTTTGGTAGTGCATGACCTCTCTCTCGGTTATTTGGTAGCAATACTATAACTATAAAATTCTTATGGGTGACCATCCTTTGTATCTTTTCAGTTGACCCTAGCGCTCACAACTCTCCTGTTTCTTTGCAAGGGTACTGCTCTGGAGAGGCATATATGGTAGTGTTCATTGGATGAAACTAGCACGCCTTCCATGAACAGGTCAGGGTTTAGTTCTCCCTTGTTTTCCTTTTCTCTATTTCATGCAATAAATTTGTTCCATAATATTTAAGCTCAACATCACTTTGTGAGATAAAAGATTCAACAAAAAAAAATTGATCTACTGTAATACAAATAATTATGGGGATAATATATTCAACAAACATACGGGAAAGGCTAAGTTTGTAATGTATAAAAACAAGTTAGGAATCATAAAAAATTGATTTCTCTATTAAGAAAAAATGAAAAAAAATCATTGACTTTTGTTTTCTATATTGTAATACCCCTTCATTGTTGTAATATTTTTTTTGTTTGCTCAGACAAAATTATGTTAGAGTGAAGAGTGAAAAACATATGAAGAACATCAAAATATGTATATAAATAAACAATATTAGTAATTAATAAATAATTGGGGTAAAAGTACTTGGGAATGAGACACTTGTGTATCAGATTCTCACCAAAGAAAGAAAAAAAATCTTATTAATAAATGAGACAGTGATAACTCTTCCATGATAAATATTTTAGATAATATTTAATGGATAGGAGATAAAATCCATTAAATTTCTTAGCTGCGGAAATATTCTAAGCCTGGATAAGAATAAAGTGTTGTAGGAAAGAAAAATGGGCTTTAATGAAAAAGCATATACTAGTGGTGTTGAAAGCCACAAAAGTGGGATTTCATTGAAGGAAAAATAGATTATGGGAAAAATTATAATATATCTATTGAAGGGATCAGTATATGTTGTTGATAACTTGGAAATATCATATCAAATCTAGGGTGAAGTAGTGGATCTCAATTGAAAGGTTGTGTGGAAAAAGGTGTGGAATTCCTAGGTGCTCCCCAAATGGTGATTCTGGTCAGAATATCTATTACTTTATTTTCTTAATATGAACTATCATAATTAGATGTTGTACTCCAAAATTATTAATAATATAAGCTTATTTTATAGTAAATTTAATCTATTATAGAGACGAAAGTACTCTATGATTTGAAATGAAAATCTACTTGGAGACTTACTCTATTTCTCTAGTGAAATGCATTTACTTTGTTATTTTAAATTTAGCTATGTGAAAATGAAATCTGTTTCTATGATGCACGTAGCTATAATTAGTGATTTCAGTTGTTATTAGCATAAAATAATGGATGCTATAATCGGTTGACTAGGTATGCTAACCTAGAAAATGAGAGGAATTAACTCTAAATTGAGTGCATTGAGTGTAGTACCCAATATCTACATGATTCAATTTCTTATATTTTACAAAATACAAGCTTAAGAGTTAAGTATGTGTATAGCAAGTAACCATTAGACAAGCGTACAAGAAGAAACAAATATGATTGGAAACAACGAAGGGATCTAGGAAGGACAACCATAAATAAGTATCAAAATATTAGGTGTAAAGTCCATAAAAAGTACTTTAGAGCACTGTAAATTTAATCTCAGGTATGCTTAATTTCCAAGGCGTTAAGTACTAATAGTCATGTGCAGTACTGGAAATGAAACCAAAAAAACTCCATAGGAAACTAGTCATATTCTTAATCATTTAAAAATTACTTCACAAATTATAGTACTAAGCGAAATTCAAAAACTACTCACAGTAGTATTGTTCATCTAAAATAAGATAGTACATGCGATGGTTTTGAAAAGAGACTAGTAAGTAACCTGTATATAAGAATACCAAGCGACAACGAGGAGCTGTGGCGATGAGGAGCAGCGGCGACAGGGACACCAGCGCGGTGACGAGGTGCAACAGCGACAGGGACACCAGCGCAGGAACAATGAAATCGGAAAACCATTCCAGTTCGCGGGCGATTTATTTATAGAAAATAGTTCAGCCGAACTATTTTAAATGTAAAATTTTGGCCGAACTAACAGTTCGACCGAACTTTAGTTGCCGGTTTTCTAATCTCCGGCAAAAATTATGTTTGCCCGCGCCGTCAGTAAGTCGTCAGTCTAAACGGAATCACGAGTTCGGCCGAACTTTAAAAACAAGTTCGGCCGAACTATTACATAGTTCGGCCGAAATCTATAAAATGTTCGGCCGAACTATTGCTGAAAATTTTTTTCAACCCCCTATTCTCACAAAAGTGTAACCCAACTTCATGTTTCAACCCATATGTCCCTAGTTAAATTCATCCTCAAGTGAGCCCCTCCCATAAAGTCCAACCGAATCCAAATTTAAGGTGACTATTAGGGGAAAATTTGACTCCTAGAGCCCCCTTTTCTAGTATAAATATGCCATTCACGTGGTTCATTTTGATCACCAACTCCAATATTGAGTGGGTTATTATAAATTAATTAATTACACAATGAAATGCAGAAAATATTGTGGAAACACAATTACAAAAGTGCATAGAACAAGAGAGACACAAATATACATGGTTCACCCAATTTGGGCTACGTCCACATAGAAACAACCAGTCCTTCCTTTTATATTATCCAACAAAATGAAGAGTTACAAACTACAATAGATTCGTCATAATTTCCTCTTCGCTCTCACATAATATCCTCTTTATTTCTCGCTGAAAATAATAATACACTTCCATAATACAATTCCCTCATAAAAATTGAGGGGTTTCCTTCTAAGGAAAAAAAAACCTAAACTAAATGTAACTTTCCCCACTCCCGATCATCCCTCCAATGTAGCCATCCTAGATAGGGATTATGAAATTACATTATTTTTTACAAGGAAAATTTTCTATTTATTTTTATCTTCAGGGCATTAGCCCTAACTCGCTAGGGGGAAACCAAACACGCTCATCCTTCGCACCCCCCAAGCAACAATATGGGGGGGGGGGGGGATCGTGGATTGGGATAGGAACGTGGCTGAAACAAGACCTCTGAATTAGGAAGATAATCAGGTTCCACATCCAAAATGAGTAATAAGGTCTACAACATACCACAAGAAATATGAGTTGAGGGAGAACATGGATGAGCTAAGGAGCAAAGAGATAAATGAGGAATACTGCCCAGTTTTTAAGGGAGGATTATAAAGGTAAATTTTGTGGATATTCTTAATTTGTGATATGGATGAATTCTATATTTTTGTCCTTTGTTGGTTTTGGAGGAGTTCAAGCCCTAGTTTATCTAAGCCACAAGCATGTAGGGTATCTTAAAGGGAAGTGATAACAAACGTGTGAAGGTTGTAAAGGCTAGAACATAGTATAGATAATATAAATAAGTGTTGGAATAACAATTCAAGTAGTGAGGAAAAGGGCGTAGTGTTGCATACAAGCTACTAGGTGGGAAAATCTTCCATTTTGAGCCTAAATATGAAACTTGAAAAGTGAACAACAAAGTACTATGTTGATTTGAGTTACATAGGATTGGTATTTTCATGCTTATAGAGGATTTATGTGCTCTTCTTGACAGGTTAAATCTTCCAATATTGTAAGTTGGTGACTACACAATATTGGTGTCCTCACAATTGGTTTCCTCTAACAATGTAATAAATTGAAGATTGTTGGAAAAAAATTCAAATGATTTTCTCCAAGTTTGGGTTTCCATCTTAATCTTTGATGCAGGAGAATTAGTGTTATAGGTCAATTTGGGCACCATTACCAATGACCTGGTTAATTGGACATCATCTCTAGGGCCAATTATTGTGGGTCTATCATTCCCCATCATTTCAAGTTTCCATATGCCCTAAGACAAGAAGAAGACAAATCAAGCAAGACTTTCATCAAGCAAAGGTTTCCAAGGTTTGAAGCTTATTATATAACATGTGGGAGCTCACCAACGCTGCCTATAAAGGGACTAAGTGTGTTGCAAAGATAGGTAGCCCCATGTAAGGCTTCTATGCAAAGCACTTCCCGACATTGAAGAGTGTGTTGGTCATATTGGGAGTGAAATTCT
Source organism: Pinus albicaulis (assembly GCA_034641835.2). Classification (NCBI taxonomy): domain Eukaryota; kingdom Viridiplantae; phylum Streptophyta; class Pinopsida; order Pinales; family Pinaceae; genus Pinus; species Pinus albicaulis. Next base: position 1,510,732,865 of record CM076579.1, on the reverse strand, counting down.
CATTGTTCTGGAATCTCCACTTGGCCAGTGCCTTCTAGAAGAGTTCACATGTGTCAGGCTTCAGATCCAAGTGTCCATTTGACATCTAAAATATTGGGAACATGTCTTGCCTATTATTGGAAATTCATTTATTGCGAAACTACCTTCAATTCATCTATAAATTGAGCATGGATTTGAGTGCTTGAAAGAGAAGAATTTGAGTAGAGAAATGCTGGAGGATTTTCAATTGAGAGCTTAGTTTTGTGTAACTGCTGGTGGAGATGCTTATGCTATGATGTGGCTGTGGATCAATGCTGCAAGGGTCACTTAAGATTAGTTATTTGGCTGTAACCTCTCCTTCTATCATCAATAAAGAATGCAACTTGTTTTTCCCTATATGCATCTCTATTGGCTTTGATTTTCCATGTTGTAAGATCTTAGTTGATGTATATGGTTTATGCTTAATTGATTTAGCTAACTAACTTGAATAGACATCTATATTATTGCATCTTCTGTTGTTTCAATGTTCTTTCTTGCAGGAAGCATTCCGCCACAAACCGCTTGAATTTGAAGTTGCAACGGAAGCGACATAAAGGAGCCATTTGGAAGCGACTGAACAAGTAAGTCTCCAATCCTCTCTGTGTGTTTATTCTGATTTAAGAAAAATGGCTGTGTATTCTTTCACCTGTTGTTCTAGACTAGCACCTATCTAGGGACGTGTGTTTTATCCGTAATACACAATTCTGCCCAACAATTAGATATTCCCAAAGAAATCAAGAGTTTTTAATAAAATCTCCAAAAGGGCTTCAATATTGTAAAGGAATTCAAATTCCTTAATTGTAAATATTCATATTTTATTTTAATTATTATAAAATAGCTTTAGAAAAGCTATGGATAGGAGAGATTTTCCCCATAAGGCAAAAGGAAATCTATCTCGAAAATCATGATAAATTTAGGGCATAAACCGGGGAGTGATTTAGGGATCTAGGAAAACCTACTTTTCCTTTATATTTGTACTTAATAATTGTAATACTAAGGGAAAATCTAATGGCTAAATGCATGTAGAATCATGCCATAGGTGAATAGATTAGGATTTTTATTATGTAAGTAGAGTTTTCATGTTTGTTAATCATAAGAGGAATTGATTAATTACTATATTTTGATTCTATGTGTCTATGTATGAATACATGGATATCTGGTGGATATGTACTTAATGTGAATGATTACTTATTACTATACAAGAGTCTCGATAAAATCCAGTCAAATATGTGTGAATGACTATAAGAGAAATAAGAAAGTGCTAATTTGTTTAGAGCATAAATAGGTATAATTATAATTTAGAATTCGGGTTAAGATCAAGATTGAGTTTTGGATTGAACCTCTATAGGTTTCAAATTCCATAGAAGTATCAATGACTCAGAAGAATCTTGGTGAAGGATTATGGATTGTAGTGTGAGTAAAGTGAACAAAACAAGTAGAAGATTTGTTGATGATAAATAATTCCCTCTGTGGATTAAGGGGTTTATATGTGAACAACCTTGTATATTGAGAGGGTTATAGAAGAAGGTGTATGAGCACCTTGATTTCAATATTGCATTGAAATCCTAAAATTAGAGAAGTTGGAACTTGAAGGAAAAAGTAAATTTTCTCACATCAACAATTTATGGGGTCTTTTTGTTTTCCATGTTTACTAGTCTTGAACTTGTACGTATGGGTTATGGACACACTAAATTGGTTACCTATCCTTCTTACACATCAATTCAAATTCACATCTCTCAATATGTGTAATCATAGCCTCAACGTCGAATCTGCAACACATTTAACTCATAATAAAAAATCTTCTCTACACATCATATCCATCTACTCCTATTTACCCACACAAAATTCCATAACACAAGAATTCAATTTCATTATCTTAATCACTAAACTATTTCATGGCATGTATTGGCACCATGGCATACCTTCTCATCATTCAATGGTTGCATCATTTCAATTCTTAGAGGCTACATATGTAGAGGAAATTATATTGTCATGGAACACTTCAGATCCATGATTTTCTCCATAAATATGTCAACATAATCCTTAATATTCATCACCAATTGGATCCTAAATATTTTTAATCATTTAAAGAATAGATATTACCCAAAGCTATACAATATAGAACTCATTCTTGATAGTTTTTCAGAGAATGGGTCGATGCTCCCGCACCAATGTTTTTGTTCATGCATTATGTTAATGATTGAATATGTAATGATATTTCTATTTTAAGATTAATAAATGGAAAATAGTTTAAATCTTTGTGTCACTAATTCATGCCCCTGCTCCCAGTATCATTGTGTGTTTTCAACAATTGAAATTAGAGCAGATGCCTTCATGAATGGGTAATCATTGGAAGGAATATACCCAGAAGCACTCATGGATAGTTTTTATTCAAAAAAATCTCCAAATTTTTATAGAAAAACTATGCATTTTGGTATGTAAGAATGAAAGCCTATAAAACATCTCTTGGATTTGAAATCTAGTAAATTGTGGTTAATGGTTATAAAAATCCATTGAATTCCCCAACAGATCAAGTTGGAATACACGCTTGTGAAATTAATGCAAAAGAAATGAATTCCATCTTGAGTGGTTTATTAGAAACAAAGTTCATTAAAGTAATGCATTATAAATTAGCCAAATAGATATGGAATACACTTCAAATTATATAAAAAGGGGATGAAAATTTATATGGAAAATCTCCAGACCTACCGAAGACAATTTGAATGCCTAAAATTGAATGATGAAGAAGATATTGCTAATTAATTTCTTTAAATATATGAAGTGGTTAACTCTCTCAAGGAATTGGTGGAATAGTTGAAGAAACAATTGTTGTTAAAAATAATTGAGGTCTCTTCCTTTATGTCTTGATGCCAATGTCTTATTGAGAAAAGTTTTGTCATTGATGTTGAAGTGTGGTCATTGATGTATATTTTTTGAAGGAATTTTATTTGAATTTAATCTTATCAAGTGCTCTTAAAATTTTCACAATTCTGTAGCACTATAAGAGACCTTTCTAATGGTATATAGCACTTGGAAAAAGTCCCAAGGGATTGGAAGTTATAATAGTTTGAAGTTTGGTATCATTCCACACATGTTGAAAAAAGACGTATGATAGTTATTTTCCTATTAACTAACTTTTAATTTGATGTCATACCATTTTTCTATTGGTAAAGGCTCAAACTATATTTGGAGGTGAATATCATAGTGCAAAATGTGTGCGTGGTATGAGTATTGAATGAATAATTTCACTCTGAAGTATATATGCATGGAATGGGTTATAGTTTATTAATAGATTTGAAATAATGATGCACCAATGAATACAATGATGGATTAGGATCTCTAAACCTGAAATGAATATGTATTTTCTTGATCTATTTGTGAGATGTTTAGATCTGTGATCTGGCGCATGTTTTTTGAAGTGAAGCGTATGATCTGAGTAAGTCTGTTGATCTGAAGTGTTATATAGTCCTGAATATTTACAAATCTATACGCAGGTTCATTTCAACGATAGTGTGTATACACACAGGTCCAGCTTCTTAGAGGCGCATATATGTTTAGTAAAGCTATACGCAGTGTGGTTTCAGAAGAAGTGCTTACAGTCATCGATTTGTCTCATAGAAGTAGAGTATGGAAGCTATGGTTTTGTCGAAGAATGTCGAAGGAAATGTCTGATCAGTTTTACTGAGTTTCTGTTGTCTGTCAACAATGAATTCATATAGATATGGGTTGTTTGTGTATTCATTATGCTTCAAATTGATTGTGATAAAAGATCAGTGATTTTTTGGTTGAATGATGATTAAGTGAATGATTTGGTACAGTTATATGTTTTAGTTTGTTGTATGGTATTGGGCTTAAATGAGTGGAGTGGGTCTAGTCTGAAAATCTGATGAAAACAGGCCTACAAGTTGTGTTGTGTTGAAACTGTTGGATCCAGTGTGAAAATTGATGAAACGTGGTCCGCAGTGGTGCTAAGGGTTGGAGCCTTCAGTGAGGGGGTTGTAGCTCCATTCCAGTAGTTGTTAGTAAACGAGATCAGGTGGTAGTAGCTCCCTTCTAGGAGAGGTTGGTAAACAAGAGTAGGGGGTCATATCTCCCTTCAACTGGTAGCTGGTAAATGAGATCAGGGTGTTGGAGCTCCCTTCTAGTAGTAGCTGGAGAACGAGAGAAGGTTTCATCCTTCTGCACGTGGGTGCCTACGTGCTGGTATGAGTCTGCATTAATACAATATTATAAGAAATTTTCTTTATAATAAATATTGAAGACATAGATGATGGCATCGGTGGTTTTCTCCTGAATCGGGTTTCCACCTTAAATCCTGGTGTTCATGTGTGTTGCTTATATGTGATGATTTTTTTTGTTCCTACTACACATGTTTACTGCTTATTGATGAATAAGTCATACACTGGGCTAAGTGAATTTTTGAATATTTATTTGCCTGATAAGTTCACTGGAATACGCAAGTGCCTTTTAATAAAACCGCGTGCATACGCAAGTTGGATTAATTAAAGTTGCATATAGAAATCAGTAAAAGTAAAGAAAAGTTATTGTGAGTTTTAAATACTGATCATCCTGCCCCCTCTTAGTATTTTTCCCAACGCTTCCCTTTCTTTTGCAATGTAGTAATTGGGTGACCAATATTGAAGAAGTTCTTAATGAATATCTTGTAATAGCCTACCAGTCCCATGAATGACCTAATTTCAACCACATTCTTAGGTGTTGGCCATTACATGATGGCATTAACCTTCTCTGGATCAATTGCTACTCCCTCTTTTGAGAAAGTGTGTCCCAAATAATGGATCTGTGATTAGAAGAAATCACATTTACTAATATTTTCATAAATATTATGTTCTCTTAGCAACTTTAGTACTACAACCAATGGTCTTTATTTTCCTCCTTAGTCTTTGAATATACAAAAAAAATCATCATCGAAAACCACCCCAAATATATCCATGTAAGGGAACAACATATTTTTCATAAGTCACATAAAAGTTGTGGGGGAATTAGTAAGCCTAAATGGAAATACCACAAACTCATTCTGAAGGTTGTCTTATGGATATCCTCAAATTTAATGCGCACTTGACGATAGACTAATTTCGAATCAATATTTGAGAATAATACTACTCCCCTTAATTGATCGCATAAATCATCAATCCATAGCAAGAGATACCTATTTTGGATGGTCACCATATTTAGTTGTCTATAGTCAATGCACAACCTAAGTGTGCCATCCTTTTTCTTCATAAATATAAGTAGTTCTCCCAATGGAGACACATTTGGATTTATGTACCCATTTTCCAACTTCTCCTTGAGTTGTAGCGTCAACTCAACTAATTTTGGAGTTCTCATTATATATGTAGCCTTTGATGCTAAAGTTTCTATAGAAATTACTTGAACAAATAAATTTACCCTCTATGAGGATGAAACCCAGGTATATCATAAAGGAAAACATCTTGAAACTGTTTCAAAATGGAATATTTTGACATAACGCCATTGTCTCTCTCCCCGACGTTGTTGTTAGCTTCAACACCACAGGAAATTTCCATATCAAATAGAATGCATATCTTCCTATAAATTCTCTTGAATTACATGGTTGTAACTAATCTTAATGATATGGGTTTTTTCTTTCCCTACAATATCCTTCTTTCCCTATTTTCATCAAGGCATTCAACAAACTTTCCATAACAATCAACTTTTGTTCAATGTTTGGCTAGACAATCCATGCCCAAAAATATGGTGTATGTTCCCAATGGCATCATATTGATATTTTCAATGGTAGGAATTCCATTCAATTCAATTGGGAAATCCCTCACCCGATGTTCAATTCTTATTTTTGTCCCTGTGGCCAATTGCACTAGCCAATAACGAATATGTGCTTCCTTCTTCAATGTGATTTTTTCAACAATGTAAGGACTAATATAGCTAAAATTTGAACTAAGGTCAATCAAAATGTAAATAATTCGGTCACAAAGCATACTTTCCATTTCTATGATCATTTATGGTGATCAACTTGACGATTATCCATTGACAGAAATTCTGGGTATACTTTAGGCCACACATTTGGCTGTCTCTACTTCATATGTATTGTACAATGTCAGGCCAGTGTGATTTTGTTGTTGGAAATTCTTTCTTAAGTCATTCTCACTACAATTCCAACACTTATATGGACCTTTCCCATAGTTCTTGGTTTCTTCCCCCGTAGAATGAGTAGAGCAACCTCTACTAGAAACATTGGACCTCTGTTGATGTTCTTGATTAATAGGGGTTGTATTCATTCCCTTGGTTTCCTTTTTCCTTTCTCCTTTGAAGTTGGCATTGCTCTTGAATTTCCAGTTTGATTTATATTTAGTTTTGCACCTGGATTGCTCATAGTAGTGTTTCAACTTCTCGATCACATCTTCAAGGCTTCATGACTCGTCAAATTCATTTCATTGTTTAAATGCTAATGGAATCCCATTGATGTATCACTGCATATTTTCCTTTTGATCCTTGATGTAGATAAAATATCTTAGAAACTCTAGAAATTTAGTGGTATACTCTTCATCCATCATTTTTCCCATCACGAGTTCATAGGACTCCTTAGCATGACTGTCGAAGTATATATCAAATAGATACTTGTTCCTAAAATATTTCTCAGATTCCTTCGAGGACAACTTTTATTCTCTTATTACATTTGCATTTTTATATCTTCCCACCAAATCTCATCCTTGGCCATTTGGTTGAAAGTAACTACCTTTTCTTTCTTGTTCTTTGAATAGTCCTAGATTCTAAAGAATTTTCTCATTCCCAACATCCAAGCTTTTACATCCCTTGATATCTTCATCTCAAAATTAAAGGTAGGAGTATTATCCTTCTTAAAATCCTCTAGTACATACTCTCTTTCCCTTCTTTTCCCATGATAATGACGATGGTAGTGATGCCTTTTGTAAGTATCACTAGAGTGTTTTCCCTGAGTGCTAGTCTTTCTCTTTGGGGTACTGAACGAACTATTTCCCTTTACTGTGTTTTCCCTTAAGTGTCAAATAATTTTCCCAGATCCAGTAGCATCTGCCCCATTAGTTATTTATTATTTTCCCAAAGGGCTTTGCTTATCCCTCTAACTAATCCCCAACTCATGTTTCCTCTGTCTTTGTAAGTCTAAAAAAATCTGCAATATGACTTAATTGAATTATGGTTGTTTCTCTTGTGCTCTGAAAATATTTTCATTGTTAGCCTTATAGCTCCTTATTTCATCTCTCAAGCTCCTTAATGTGTCCATTGAATTAAGAGAGTCCTACTTTGAAGGAAAAGTTTGCCATCATGGTCAATGAGAACCGGGAGAATTGGCTTGATAGGGCCAACCAACATCTTGAGAAGCTCCTGGAGAAGGACAATAAGGAAAATGACATACTGAGGAAGAGGGCCAAACACTACTTCAAGAAAAATAAGATTGCAAGTTCAAAGCTCCAAAAGACTAAATCAAGACTTGAAACCCTAACAAAGAAAAATGAAGGGTACAATATTGATATCCTTATTGAGGCATATCTTGTTGCCTAACACACCTCATCAGCATCCCACATAAGAAGATTTGAAAAAAATTGGGCAATTTTTGAAATTTTTGGGAATTTTTGTGTTTTTGGCAATTTCGCATAGTGGCACTGGAAAAAGCTCAACGACATAGGCACTGCGCTTTTCCTAGGGACCTCCAATGGAAAAATTGAAGGTACCATTAGATTTAGAAGGAAATTTACAATCAGGAAAAAACGTTTCTAAGCTTTTTTGGGTCAAGAACGCAATGAAACGGTCAAAAAACACTCAAAAAATGACATTTCTCCCTTGTTTTGGAGGCTAGCGTTGTGCTTTTGATCAGTATTGGGAGAATCCATTTTTGGAGGGTGAAGTCAGCACCATTTTGGAAACCAAGCATAGGTCTGGAAAATAGACTCGATGGGATTTCCAATGAACTATGATGAGCTCAATTTGGACACCAGGAACCCCCTCAAAGGTGGAGCTACACTTTTGACCTTGGTGCTGTGCTTTTGACAAATTTTCTCAGTTTCCTGATATTCACAAATTTTCTCTGTTTTTTCCCGTTTCATTTGGGAAAATGATGTTTTACCTCTATAAATCAATGATGTAAATTTAATTATTGTGTTTTTAAACTTATCTAGGGTAAATACATCAGATGAAAATTTTTGATGAGGACATAATGAATCAGTTTCCAAAAAAGTGAGGGATGAGTCAGTTTGACCTCCCTAAACTCTAGGTATCAGTTGAGTTTTTGTGGTACTTCTCCTCCACTTAGGGATTCGACCCCTAAGGATGGGAGAAGTTGCTTTTTGGTCTATATCTTGTACTTTTTGATTCATTTCCCAGGTTGGATGTTGTTGCATTTATCAGAGACACTAGTGTAATCAGTATTTGGCAGGAAATTAATGAAAGAGTTGCAGCTATTTCTTTGGGATGCTTGTGATATGGAAATTTAGCACAATTTCTTCTTATGTTACATATGTAAGAATGTTTTTTCTTCATTATCCATTTCATCTCTATTATATGCTGATTTTCAAGTTGATAAGCAGAATACATCTCTCATGCTCTGTTTTGGGAAAATATTCATAATTTGTTCATTTGCTTCAGTTTATAAAGAATGCATGCTTTGCCTTTTTCTTTCTAGCTCCTCATCAGTATGATCAATCTCACACCAAAACCCTAAATTGTTAGCCATCCTACGTACCTTTCCCCATTGAATGGACTGCAACCCTGATCTTATTTTCCCTTACCTAGCTTCTTTGACTTAATTCACCCATCCAACAAACCAATTCAAACAAACAAACCCCTGAACTCATACCTAGCCTAAAACCCTAATTCATCCATACCTCTTGGATGTGACTTTGTGGAGAGATCCCACTCCAGTTTGGTAGGGCTAGCTACCAAGCTAAAATATTGGTGTGTGGTTACCTCTGTTTGGACTCTTTCTCAGCCTTAGAGACCTGGTGGAGTGATAATAGCTGGCATACTCACAAATTATCTTCCTCACAAGAAGTTTTAATATTTAAGAGACAAGATTGGCCTAGTAGATATTGCTAATTGTATTAATATTAGTGATTTGGAAGATATATGTTAAGGCTTTGTGAGTGAAACATTGCTTGGAAAATGTCCTTTATCTATTGGATCAAGGTGTGTTGAGGCTTTATGAGTGAAGCATTGTGTGGAAAAGACATTGGGCCGAAACTTTGTGTTGATGTCTGGTTGGGAGGGTGGCATCAGGTGGATGTGCACCTAGTTCCCTGGGTTGGTGGTTAGTAGGTAAGCCTGATGGTACCTATATAGGTTGAATGATTTAGTCTAACTTAGTCCCAAATGGATAGATTTCCTTGTTTAGGAATCTCGTCCATGGCATTGCAGTGCCTAAAGTAATGAGTGACCAACTGGATATTTTCCTTGGTAAGGAATATAGTCCATGGAATTTTGGTGCCCAAAATTATTCATAGTTTCATATAGTTTGAGATCTTCCCATTGTATATTATGAATAACTCCCTAGTTAAGAGAGAGTGTTGAATATTGTAACTAGGTTCAGTCTTCATAATTTATTTTATTTTACTCATCAAAAGAATTAAAGAAAAATAATTTGTATTTTCATTTATTTTATTATTAAATGTCTTATTAAAGCACGAGTTTCATGCTTGGGTCATATTTAGTAGAAGGTCTCAATTTTGGACTTCCAACTTAGTCATTATACATTTATATTGACCTTTATTGGGCTATTGAATGATGTAATTAGTTTTTTTTTTTAGTCAAAAGTGGTCTAATAGCCTTCCACATCAAGTTGACCTTAAGGAGATCAATTTGGACTGAAAGGGAGGAATTTGAACCATCAGAAGGCTATAAAAGCAAGGAGTTCAAATTCATTTTCTCACTCAATTCTCAAGCAATTTTGAAATTCACTGCATCAAAGGAAAAAGTGTGAAATTGAAGAAGGAAGCAAAAATAAGTGCGAGTTCGGTCTAGGAGAAAGAGAAAGAAAAAATAGAAATTTTGGTGAAGGAATCATTTTTTTTCGTGATCTCTCTTGGGAGATCGAAGTCTTTGAAGTTTGGATGTTGTTGCTACAAATTATGTGAAGCTGCTAGAGGACTAGATGATGTTTTTGCTAGGTCGAAGTTATGGAAGGCTAAGTTGGTGTGGAGGGAAATTTTGGCTCATGTATAGGGTGTTGAGTCTCAAAAAATACTATTTAAAGGAAGAATTATCTTAACTAAGTTTTCCCGTCCAGGAGAGTTTTTCCCTAGTATAGTGCCTATATCTTTTGTCTCTTTTTTTTTATCTTCATACACAAATAATATAATTGCTTGATGAAAGATAAGGTAATAAAGAAGTAAAAGAATCAAACACATTCACAAGTAATTATGAAGATCAAAGAATCAAACCATAATATATATATGCATTTATTCTTCAATAGTTTGATCTAGGTGGATGTTGGTGGTCACCCACCTATTCCACATAGACCTCTAGTTGGTTTCATCGATTTCCTTGTTTATAGAAACAATTAGTATTTTTAGCATTTTTTTCGGGTCCTAAATTTCTGGAGCAGTTTCGACCCCCTAAGCGACATTTTTTTGAGGTCTATGGTAGGCCCATAGACATAGGCAAGGGTTTGCAACAAATGATGTATTACTTAGAGAGATATTTTTGATGATATATCCTATGTGCCAAACAGAGATAATATGACCAAGTTACAACCCCGAGAAGTTGGTTGCCCAACTAACCCCAACGGAGTCCACAAACGCTTGGAATTCCATATCTCGAGGTCATGGTTTTGGTTGTTTAGGGTTTTCCCATTTTTTTGAATAATAAAAAGGCCTTTGAGCTTCATTGTAACATAGTTCAGAGGCATGTAACCGCCACATCTCTTCTCAGAGATAAGATACCATCGTCCGAGCTAGTTTATTTCCATTCTGTTTGTAAGCTTATTTCAATTATCATATATTAATGAAATGAAGTATACTTTCTATTGCATATTTTCATTTATGTTTGTTTCTATATTTATTTACATACCTGGATAAATCCACATCAGTGGTACAAGAGTAGTCTTCTCTTTCTCGATTTTTCTTTGCATGTCCCCGATGTGATTACGGTATAAGGAGTTAGGGCTCAATCTAGTTGAACCTTTGCAAGATCAACCTCACAAACCTTGATGACCACCCATGGTGGAGGAAAAGAAAGATGAGGTAGTAGGAGATCCTATCAAAATAATTCTTTAGGAGGCCCTTGAGAAATATAGGAACGCGATGATGGATAGATTTTTCGAGATCCTTCGATGACTACCCACCGATGACACATCTTCACCCGAAAACGATTCTCGAGGTCCCACTCCTTTTAAGATACAATTGAACTTTGACATTCCCATATTTGAGGGTCAAATAGATGAAGAAATAATAGATAGATGGCTTCATCTATTAGAATGCTATTTTTCATTCATATGTTTTCTAATCAGGAAAATATTACTTTTTCACTCCTCAAAGCCGCCCCCCATGTCAAGGACTGGTGGGAAACCTACTGTGAGAAAAAGGACGAGGCATAATCCTCCCTATTTTAGGACGCACCCACTTGGAATTATTTCTAAGATTCCATCAAGGAACAATACTACCCCATGGGGAACTATGAGGAAAACTACATACAATAGACTACATTGTGGTAGCAAAGCATTCAAGATGTGCATGAGTTAATGAATATATTCCATACCATACGCACAAAGTTGTGTGTCAAATATTCAGAGAAAAATTTGGTGCTCAAGCATCACAGTTGTCTGCACAGATACATCTAGGAGGAAATGGAGTTTCTCGACATATCCTTGGATGGGGTAGCATACCAATTTGCTTTCAAGAGTGAGCATAAATTAAAACATAACAAGCAAGACTTTGGATCTATGAATCGGAAGCAAGGGAAACACGCCCAAAAACCACAGAAAAAAGGATAAGGCCAAGGTGTTCTAGCCCAGGACAATCCGTCAAGTCAACAAGTCAAGAACAACACCACGTATCCAAATAAGGACACGAGAAAGTGGTGTCAGTTCCATAAGAGCTCCACTCACAGCACAAGTGACTTTCGGGCCAAGCAGTCACTTGTGGCCAAGCTGAAGGCTTCTAAATTATATGCATGTTATGACTCTGAGCCATAACCTGACAAGTGGAATGACGAAGGGAAGCAGATTATTGATGTAGAGCCCAGTTCCACCATTACCACCACCAAGATCCAAAATGAAGAACCCAAAGATCCAGAGGAAGGGGAGTTCCTCTTCCATTCCCATATGTGGGTGAAGGGTTCCCTACTATAGTTCATTGTCGACATCTAGACCCAAAATAACATTATTGTAGTAGAGGTCATGAAGCAACTGGGCCTGCCAATCACATCACACCCACAACCATACACCATTGGGTGGCTTCACCAATGATGAGATCTTCACGTTAGCTACCAATCTCGAATTCCCTACAACATCGAGCCCTTTCTAGATGAGGTATTATGTGATGTTTCTCCTCTTCAAAATTTTGATGTATTATAAGTCCAAACATACTTATGGAAGTGACAAGATGTGTATGATTCTCGACCTCATGTTATTATTTTTACTTTGGGTAATACATTGCACAATATACCGAAGGTAGCACCACCTACTGCCATATCTTTGATAACTGTGAAGTAATGTTGTAAGCTCATTTCCCAAACCCAAATTTTTTTTGACCTTATGATCTTCCTTAGGGAAAGTAAAAGACTATGGACATGACCTCCATACAAGGATCGTTCACATGACAACAACAACTGGACAAGGTTGTGGAGGAGTACGGGGACATCTTCACCTCACCTGAATGGGTTCCTCTACACTGCCAGGTCAAGCACTCTATTGATATGACCCTAGGCACGCCGCTACCCAATGGACCAATATATTGGTGCTACGTTATGGAGAACGATGAAATAAAGAGGCATATTTAGGAGCTATTTTAGAAAGGTCACATATTTATGAGTTCATCGTCTTATGGGAGCCCGATCGTGTTGGTAGAGAAGAAGGATCAGACTTGGAGAATCTTTATTGACTATCAGATGCTGAAAAAGATCATTTTCTGGAATAGGTATCCAATCCCACAAATTGATGACCTTCTGGACCGACTCAATGGGGCCAAATATTTTAGCAAGTTTGACTTGAATTACGGGTATCACTAGGTAGCAATCGAACCCCTTTGATGTGTGGAACACTACCTTCAAATCCAAGGAGGGCCTTTTTGAATGGCTAGTCATGTCTTTTGGATTGACAAATTCTCCTACAACCTTCATGAGGATGATGGATGACATCTTGCGACCATTCAATAGCTCATTCATGCTGGTGAATTTGGATGAAATTCTAATCTTCAATCAAAGTTTGGAAGAGGACCTCCACCACATTCGACGGGTCCTCCAAACACTGTGGAAAATAAAGTGTGTTCCAATTTGGAGAAATGCACTTTTGGCATGATCCATTTTCAATGTCTAGGATATATTATTGATGAGCGAGGGGTGGATCTAGACCCAACCAAGATAAAGGTCACTTGGAATTCACCAGCCCCAACCACTATAACAGAGCTATGCAAATTTCTAAGTCTTGCCAATTTCTAGCACATGTTCATGTTGGGGTTCTCTCATATCACTTTGTCTTTGATCAAGTCACCAAGGGAGGAGTAAAAGAAAATTTCCTTTCATTCGAATCTCAAAAAAATGCATTTGCAGAATTGAAGCATCACTTCTTCTCTGCACCAGTGCACACATTACCAGACTTGTAGCAACCATTTGAGATTGAGATAGATGCCTATGAATATGTTATTGGGAAAATAATTACTCAACAGGGGCGTCTAGTGGCATATCACAGTGAGACAATTTTAGACACAGTCTCAAAGTATGCCACCTATGATAAAGAGATGTATTCCATTATGCAACCCTGCCGACAATGGAAGCATTATATTTTTGGGAAGGAAACGACCATCCAAACAAATCACTAACCCCTGTAGTTCATACAAATATAATGGAATATGTAGAATGATCGCCATCATAAATGGTCTACATACCTGCAACAGTTCCATTTGAACATCAAGTATAAGAAGGTCGACACCAATAATGTTGTAGATTGCCTCAGCCAACCGCGGATCATGGCTCTAACCACTGTGCTTGACTCTTGCAGTCATGAGACTTCAGGTTTGACGCATCTCTACAAAAGTGATCCAAAATTTGGAAACTTATAACAAATTCTTGTGGAGGGTAAGAAAGTTTCAGATTTTCACTTCTAGGATGCACTATTATGCCACGTGGGACACCTCCGTGTTCCTTCAAGCAAGGGTGCCAAGATGATTTGGGACGCCCACTATAGTTGGGTCACTGGACATTTTGTGGTCGCAAAAATAGTGGCAATACTGAAGAAGTATTTCTATTAGACGAACGCTCGACATGACTTTGGAAAGTACATTAAATATTGCATGCCTGTTCCATTTCCAAACCAACCATCAAGAAGAAATGCCTATATACTCTGTTTCCTACCCCTATTCAACCATGCGAATCCATATCCATGGATTACATGTCGGACCTTCCTTCTACCAAGCATGGAAACGACTGTATTTTTGTGGTTGTTGATAGATTCTCTAGGATATCCATTATGGAAGATTGCAAGAAGAATATCCTAGTAGAAGGCACTACTAAAGTATTCTTTGAGCGAGTGTGGGTACACCTTCGGATCATATAGTACATCATATCATATTGGGACAATAAGTTCCTCAATAAATTTTTGTCAAGTCTCTAGTCGATATTGGACACTGACCTCACTAAATCTAGATATTTCCACCCTCAAACTGATGGAAAAACAGAGGTTGTCAACAAGATGATCGTACACATTCTGTACATGTACAACTCGCAGCATCCATGCACATGATATTAAAGCCTCGCCTATGTCCAACACAGCTAGAACTAAGCTCCCCACAACTCAACTGGCCATCACCCTTTTCAGGTGGGCTTGTGATTCTAGCCACTGTGTCCCATTAATGCGGTCATACCGTTTGGAGCTACTTAGGAAGATTCGGTTCATGTCCACTTCAAAGACGAAAAGGCGAAAAAATTCATTGAGTGCATTTAGCACATTCGAAAATAGGTCCATGAAATATTGGACAAAGTTAATGCTATGTACAAGCAACGACATTATCATCACGGGTGCCACACAAGTTTCAAGTGGGCGGCAAATTTTGGCTAAATTTGCAAAAGGAGCACCTCGTTAGGCCCCACCACAAGATTTTCCCACTTTGATATGGGCCATATACCATCATCAAGGATGTAGGGGAAAATTTCTTCGACCTTATTATTCCACCATTCCTTGGTCTGCACCTAGTGTTCAATGTGAACCACTTTTGGTCCTACTTTCAACCATTGCTGGACACATACGACATCCGAAAACTCACAGAAACAAATTTAAACCCGAATTGCATGGAACAAGCCACAACTGATCGAATCATGGGCACACAAATCAAGAACACTCGCTAGCAGAGGATCTATGTATATCGAGTTGTCAAAGCAGGACAACTCCTTCATGAGCGCATGTGGTTCACTAGGGACCAGATTCAACAGAAATATCCTAACCTCACTGAGGCTCTGCATGCAATGGGGACCATTGCTTCCTAAGGGGGGAGGAATTTTCCAGGTGGATATTGGTGGAGGCCCACCTATTCCACCTAGACCACCAGTTAGTTTCATCAGTTTCCTTGTTTATAGTAGCAATTACTATTTTTATTTGTTTTTTGGGTCCTAATCTTTAGTAGCAGTTCAACCCCCTAAGAGACACTTTTTTGAGGTATGCACTTGGACCATAACGTTAGGTAGGGTTCTGTGGAAAATCCTTTATTAGTTGGAGATATATTTCTTACGATATATATTATGCTGACCAAGTTACAACCCCAGGAGTTTGACTTCCAAAGTAACCCCAACGGGGCCCACAAACTCTTGGTGTTCCATCTCCTGGGGTTAGGATTTTGGTTGTATAGGGTTTTCCCATGTTTTTCAATAATAAAAAGGCCCTTGAGCCTCATTTTAACTCAGTTCAGAGGCATGTAGTTGCCACATAACTTCTCATAGATAAGCTACCTTCGCCCGAGCTATTTTATTTCCTTTCGAGCTGTAATCTTATTTCAGTTATCTGATATTAGTGAAATGAAGTATATTTTCTACTGCATCTATGCATTTATGTATATTTCTTTATTTATTTGTGTTCTTGCATAAATATGGATCAAATTCCCATTATTTTTCATGAAATAAATTTTTTGTATAACTTACATCAACAACCTCTAATACATGATGATAAAAGGGCCAAAACTGAAGGACTCTTACGTAACACTAAAATGAAATAAAGAAGCAGTGAAATTTGGGCATAACTAAGTTACTTGGATAAAGTAGACAACAAGAAAATTAAGTTTTCCTAAACTCTACATATGTATGACTAATGCATATGTGATATTTGTATTAACATAAAAGAATAATAGTGCTACCTATTACAATAATGAACTAGTTGTAATTCATCATAAACAAAAGAGAAATAAAGGGTTTCACCAATATTCTTACTAGGTAAGTAGTGAAAATGGAATTGGTATATCCATGATTTGAAATTTACAATGGAATCACGTGATGGGGACCTTGGAAGTTGTTATAGACATTGGATAAGTAGAATGATTAATTTATAATTGTTGATGAGCTACAATGATGCTACCAACTCTTAGTGAGTGTAGGTTTCTAACCCTTATGGGGTTATTAAGCATGTTGATGACCCTTTCTAGATACATAAATAAAAACTGATGGTGTTTGTAATATAATTTCAAATGATTATATATATATATATATATACAAACACACACACACAGACACATGTTTCTTAAATAATGATTAATAGAAACTAATGGCAACCTTGATGATTTTTAATATAAGTTGCACCGAACAGAGAGTTATTGGTCGAACCTCTGTGTATTCTCAATTGAAGAGAAACTATGGTGCAGTTGTAAACTATCACCGTGGTTAAAGTACAGTGAAGGAACTTTAGCACGAAAAAATCAACCCAGGAAGATGAAAATTTCATGCATGAAACATATCCCATTTCGTTTTGAAGGGATAGAATCAAACACTGAGGATACTTTTTTTCTCGATAGGGGGAAGATGTAATACCCCTTAGTGAAAAGTAAATATTTAATTTACTTTTACTGAAATGACTTGGTAAACCATGAGCTATGTGGAAAACCTAGTGGGAAATTTAAATGTTTATATTTATTCTAATTTTATTAAATTTGATTATGGCAAGCGATGGAATTTATGGGGAAAAGACAGTAAATGGAATTTTTTTCACTTACCAGGATGTCAGAGGAAAATTACTCCCTTTCCCTAGAGTTATATCATCTTAGTTGGGAAATGAAGCCAAGAGGGTATGACAAGAAGCCTGGTACAACTAAGAAGGGAGAGAGAAAGAAACTAGTAGTCTAGTACCTTGAATAAGACATTTCTAAGGGAAGATAGGATGTCATCAGTTAGGGTATCCTTGAGTTGGTTGGTGCTAGTAGAACCCCTAAGTAAGAATTATTGATTCTATGATTTCCTGGGTTGGACTTGTGATAGTCTGATATGCCTTTGGACAAACCTTGTTAGTTATGTGTCAAACAATTGTTGTGGAAGAGGAAAACCAGCTCAGGGGGAGAAATGGTGGTTGTCGTTCTTATTGGTTGGGAGGATTCATCTTTATCATTTGTGAATGCCTTGGAATCCTGAAACTAAAATGATAAATTTGGATATTTCTTCAAAAAATTTATTTCTTCTATAATTATTGTGGAATGAGTATATTCTATCTATTTATATTGTGAGTTACCTAGTTGGATAATGAATGGAATGGAAAATATTTCCTGTGATTACAATAGCATAAATAATTTATGTAAAGACTATGGTATGTATTACTATTTGGGATAGTGAATGACATGGAGAGCTTTTCTGTGAATGAAAAATGCAGTTGGCTAGAGTGGTTGAAGAAGTATCATGCATACATATAATACTACAATGAGAATACTTTAATTAATAAATTATTTTTTGGCATGAGTGAGTGGTAAACAAAGGTTAGTCCAAGTTGGAAAATAGAAGTGTGTTATCTGGAACAATCCTTGTTCAAGGTACATAAATATTTAATATGCTAGAAATGGTGAGTGACTGGTATCGGAGGAACGAGGTCTCGTGTAATCACTATAAAAATAATAATATTCACACTCTTTTGAACATGAAATTGAAAGGTAAATAAAAATTAATTTGGAAACAAAGTTGTATGCCAAGACTGTAAATTTAGAAAAAAAGGAGAAACCATAAGTGGAAACTATAATTGGTGTTCTAAGCCAAAAATGCACTAGAATATCAAATTACAATAAAACTCTATTAAAAACATCAAGTTGATGCATTAATAATTAAGAAAACACTAACATAGTTTATTGTTTTTAATATAAACAATAGGTTAAACCACAAATGAAAACACAGTATTCCTCATAAACAATAGTATTTGAAAGAGTCTTAATATAAATAACTATTAATTACAAAACAAATATGGTATTCGAAACTAAAACCAAAGGGTTTGAAACCACATTATTATTAACCAACACTAGAAGTTTTACAATGGAAAAATAATTGTGAAAAATATCAAATTATATATATTGATCACGTTCCATGTCCAAATAATTCTGTATCATTAATATAAAAAAAAACTATAGGACCTAGAGTGTTGGGTCTCCAAAATGTCTTTAAAATGACATATATTTTCACTTCATTCACGCCTCATTTCACCTTTATCACCTTCATTCCATCACCTTGTCACTATATAACCCTACATCTCTATCATCATATGGTGCCATAATTGTATTTTCCTAAAGTTATATTTTTCAAGTGTTTATAGTGAACTAATGGTTAAAAATTAGAAAGATGACATATACTTGCTAATATCTAAAATTTGCTTGAGTTTCATGACAATTGTAGGTAATTTGGAAGCTTCAAAGACACTCTTATGTGGAATCCAAAGATCAATTTCGAATTCTCTTGAAGATTGGAAGAAGATATGGGATAGGAATCAACCATATCTCATGGAGAAAAATCATGGATAAATGAATATGTGTCGAGCATAATTATCTATTTGAGTTGTAACTCTATGATATATTTAGGGATCTAGGGAGAGAATAGTGGATCCTCATTAATGAGGTAGCTTCTTATGTTTTTTTATAAATAGGAGAGCCTTATCCTCTCAAAGGCATATGTAAAGTTTGGAGTTATGCTCATGTTTTGAATAAATAATTAGATTTGGCACCATACTCATGAGTTTTCTTTCACTTTGATTTGGTTTTTCTTGCATATGGAGCTTCTTTACTTGCCATCCTCATGCATTATTGGATTGGCCACCTAAATGAGTGTGAGATTGTATCATAATTTCATTTATTTCTTTATGTTTAGTTTAGTTTTCATTTCATGCTTTGTTATTATTTCCTTTATGTTCATTTACATGCTTTCATAAGTTAAGTTTTCATATGCTCATTTTGTTTGTGTGCTCTTGCAGGTTTAGATGGATTGGTCACTTTTCTTTCATTGTAGTTAAGATTGTTTAGATTTTAGTTCATGATTTTCAATTCTTGTAAGAAGTTTAGATTTTGAATTCATGAAATGTGCCTAGATTAGATTTCCATTTCTATGCAAGTGTGTGTGGTAGATTAAGATTTAAATTCTAGTAAGTGTGTTTTGAATTCTTTCCTAGATTAGATTTCCTATTTTTCATAGATTAAATATTTCTTGCTTTCTTAGACTAGATTTTTTTTCATTAGTATAAATTTCCTTTCCTGTCATTAGATTAAGTTTGATTTAAATCATGCAAGTATGTGTATAGATCAACTTTTCATGTCATGCAAGTAGATTAGATTTATTTTCATTCCTAGATTAAAATATTTAATTTCAAGAGATTGTGTGCACATTCATATTAGACAACTTTTCTGAATAGGATTTGAATTGCCTTTCATAGATTAAGTGTTTTTCCTTACGTAGATTGATTTAAGTTTCTTTGTGTTTTTGGTTTGTCATCATTTGATTTCGTAGTTAGGATAATCTAAATTGAAGGATAATTTCTAGCATATATAGTACACACATGCTACACAAGTTTTACGAGACCCCCAGGTTGACAATTAAATGATAGGTAATTCATTTTCCTTAACATTTTGGCACCGTTGACGAGGAAGTGAGCATAGAAACTAGCCTTTAGTCTAGAGTTCATTTGAGTTTTATTTGTATTTGTATTCCTAGATGCATGGTTAAAACATGTAGATGCATAAATCATTTAGCTGCATACATTTCAATCATTTTTTTTTTTATAGAATAATTTTTTTGGCACTAAACCATTTATGGACGAAAGATAGAATGCAAATCAAACATTATTTGGAGTGCAAAGACTATATTGAAGATTTGTTTCAATAAGTAACTATGTCACAACATTCATTCAACCTTCAACTAACCTTTGCGTCTGATCCAAAAATGAAAATGATTTCTTATGTCCTCAAACACAATCAGGTACATTTTGGAAATTTGGATATCAACATTTCAAAAATTTTATTCCATAAATGGCTCCATTGGAAACATTCCTATACTTTAAAAAAATAAAAAATCAAATAGCATAGGATAAAGTAGAAAAATAAAATCAGATTTGATTACATTTAGGTTCTTAATTTAGTTCTTGATTAAATTTTAAATTTTTATAAGTTTTTAGAATTTTCATTTCTTTCATTTGTTATTATTTTTCTTGGGTTTCTAGTGGTGCAGTAAGAGCCACACATAAACATTTTCAATAAAAAAAATCGATTAATTAAAATCTTGAGTATGCTCTCCTCCTACGCTTTGTGTGATCTGGAGGATCAATTTTTTTTTTTTTTTATGTTAGTATAAAAATAAATAAATAAATAAAATTGATAAAACTTGTACTTAGCTACAAAATTCATGCAATTCTGTAGCTAACTTCTATTTTCATCATTTGATTTGATTTGATTTTTTTTTCCTTTTCAATAAATTTTAAAAATCTTCAAAAAATAAAACAAACCTACAGGACAACGAATTGATGGAAACTATATTTGCAGCTTTAAAAAATTAAAAATTCAATACAAAAAAATCAAAAACAAATAACAAAATCCAAAATATATATTTTTTAAAACAACCCATTAAAGAAAAAAACAAAACGTAAAAATTATTAACATTAAAAAAAAAACCCAAAAAAAAAAAAAATAACCAACGAAAAAGCACAACATGTTTGTTAAATCCCCTGCACGAGTCATATATTATACACATTAAAAATTGCGGCCGAGTACATAAAAAAAAATGAAGATCAAATTTTAAAACGAAGCGTTGCATTAAAAAATGACATCCAAATGTGGTTCTTTTCATGGGCGCCGTAACAAAGCATCCGAACTTGTCAATAGGGACTGAGTATTTACAAAGGGGTGGCATTTCGGCCGACCTAATCTGCATATTGTTCCATCTCTGAGAATAAGTGGCCTTCTGTAATTAATATATTCATGATGGATTTCTAACAAAGCCAATTATCTACCTCCTCCTCTTCATTATTTGGCCAATCTGTGCATCATTTTTTTTCCTTATCCAGTTGGCATATCGATTCTTGTTATACGTTAGTTGTTTTTAATTAAGCCAAAGAAGATCAAGACAGTTCCCAAATGTGAGTTTGGATGCAGCTTATCCGATGATCCTCGTCCAGATGCCTATATGTAATGAAAGAAATGTATATCAAAAATCTATTGCTGTATTTTGTAATTCGAATTGGCAAAATGACCATATGATTGTGCAAATTCTCGATGATTCGAAGGATGTTGAGGTGCAATTTCTGATTGCGGCATTTCAAAAATGGAAATCTAAAGTCGGAAATGAATTATGACTATGTGAAGGATGCTGATAAGAGCTTTAGTAGATTGAATTTCAATCTAATTCAACTCTCCTTCCACTTTGAGTGGTTATCGTAAATATCTTCAACAGAATGGCTATTCGAATTGACAAAGAATTAAATGGGAAATGCCTAACAACTTAAAAATGACATTTTTAAAATGAATATTGTGACCAAATAAAAACAAATCTCAAAACAATGAAACATGGGATTTTCTCAGAACTGGGTGAGTTATGTTTGATGTGAGATATTTCCTCAAAATTCGTAACCGTTTGAGATATTTTCAGGTATATTTGGAGACTCATTTTCTAGATTGCATGGGGAAAAAGGGTTTTTTTTTTAAATGAACACAACTATTGTGGAAAAAATATGATTTCCATGATCTTCAGGAGGTGAAGATTAGGAGAGATCATGGCATTGAGTGTGGCATATGGGCTTCACAAGCTGTTGCATCTCTTCCTCAGGATGAGAAGTACCTACGTCAAATCTCGACCGTCTTTTAGATTTAGTTTCTCTTACTCCCGTGGTTTCGCTTATGTTCTCAAGGACTTGAAATATAACAATTCACATGAGTGGGTCAAATTTGATGGCCCTCTTGTTGTTATCAGAATAATTGACCATGCTCAGGATCATTTGGGAGATGTTTTGTTTGTTGAACTACCATATGTAGGAGCTACTGTTTCAAAAGGGGGTACTCTTGGTGCTGTAGAAAGTGTGAAAGAAAAAAGTGATGTATTCTCACAAATTTATAGGGAATTTTTTAAAGTCAATTTTAAGCTTAATGGCTCTCCTTTTTTATTAATCGAAGCCCATACGATGGTGGATGGATAGCAAAAGTATGCATGAATAACCCTGCAGATGTGGACTCTTTTTTGGATATAAATCAATATACAACATTCTGTGAAAAGGATGATTCTAGTCATCAAGCACCAAATTCTCTCTTTGATGAACCGTAATGATTTATGAAAGTCCTTGGAATCATTATTTTAGTAGGTTAGAGTCCATAATTTTATTTCTATCCTTTGATTAAACTTTCAAGGGAATGTATTTATCGTTGATTCTTAGGAGTTCGAGCTATATCCTTGAGTCAAAGAATATTGACCTGAGAATATTTTTCTTAGAGAAAATGTATCGCTACTTTTCTAGAGGAAGCCATCATATTTGTCTTGTGGATATGTTGATGCATATATGGCTTTGTTATATGGAAGACGTTCTTAGCATCAATGTTTGTGAATGACACTTTCAAAAATAAGCTTGACATCAGACTTGAAACTTGTTCACAGATGATCTAGGACATGCTTAACAGATTGAAAATATCTAGACCATGTTACTAAGATTGCCTAGAAATTTAAGGTGCAATATTTATAGGATGATATTGCATTGACAACAGAAATGTTGCACAGAAAATGTTGTAAGGGCATATAGATGTTTATTTTTTCCTTCAAGTGCAAATAAGTGTACGGTAAATGTTTTGAAACCCTAATTGTTTCCTTTCGTTTGAATATTTGATAATCCATATGTCTTTTTGATATTTAAAAAAATAAAAAATAAAATAAATAAATAAATAAACAAATAAATAAATGTTTACTGCATCGATAAAACAAGCAGGATTTTTCTCATTTTTCTGGAAAAGGTATTGAAAGATTGGATTGATTACTTGCATAGCTGTGTGTACTTAACTATCTGTGCATGATTTTAGCTACAGAAATTGTGCAATTCTGCAGCTAATAAAAAAAAAACCGTTGAAGCAAGAAAAAAAGGGAAGAAGAAGAACCATAAGAGCGCTTTATTTGCAGGGTCTATAATCATTAAGCATTCGAAAAATTAACATTTCTTTATCTTTATGGAATGATATGGTTCAAACATAAATTGAGGAAATTGTGCATATCATCATTTTCTTAGAAATTGGATTTATTATCGCAATTGTTAAATTGGACTAACCATGATAATTTAAAATGAAGATACGTCATAAACCTGTTTTACTAAGAATTAATTATGCAATTTTTGTGTGTGTAGGTACCGAGAGAAATTGATCACTTCTCTTTTAACACACTTACATTTTATTGCAATGTTAGTGCCATGTTTTTTTCAGGTTCTAGGACAATCAGATAATTGAAGAAAGCCAATTTATGCATGATTGGTTTTCTACTACCAATTTCAAGAAACATGAACCAATTAGATGCATTTCTATCATCCATAAATTCCACCACTTTTCCTCTCCAAATTCAGAAGCTACTCAAGCATTTTCACTAAACATCGTTGTCACCATTTTCCTTGCAAGTGTCGCATATTTCCTTCACATTTTCCATTTACATTTTCCATAATTTCCATTCATTTTCAGTAACTCATTAATAAAGACATTCAACTCGCTTACATGCTGATTTGTCCTTTTCCTTTCCGTTCACTTGTTTACCCTCTTTTCATTTTCCTTTCCATTAAATAAATCCTGCTTAATGCTAATTTGCATCCATGGTCCTTCCAAAATCATTATTCCATACTCACGTTAGATGATGGGGGATTCATTAATGAATCCCTTCTAACAAGTCTTGGCATATCGACATCAACACATTATCTAGGTTCAAGGCTAGAATCCTTATTAGTACCTTGAGGCTTGTATGCATTAATGACAAGTTATCTCACTGACAATCATGGGAATACATCAAGGTCGCTTGATATTTGGATCTTGCAAGTGGCTCGAAATCAACTGATATATTCTCACTTCGCAAGATGTATTTAGGTACCTTGGCACTCGTTGACATTAATTGTGAGCTTCCATCGCATTGGTTAATGACATTCATTAATGGTCGGTAATCCAATGACTTCTCTTCATGCTCGAAAACAACACATTTTTCGCATGGCTAGGATTTTACCATTGGGTTTTGAAGCAGGTGAAGACTATATCACTTCAGCATTTTGCAGTGAATACAATAGATTTAGTAGTATAAATAAAGAATCTACTTTCATGACCTCATCCACCATTTATGCAACCAAGAAGTAGATGAAATTATACTCCAT
Source organism: Pinus albicaulis (assembly GCA_034641835.2). Taxonomy (NCBI): domain Eukaryota; kingdom Viridiplantae; phylum Streptophyta; class Pinopsida; order Pinales; family Pinaceae; genus Pinus; species Pinus albicaulis. The sequence goes on along the minus strand of CM076579.1, from coordinate 1,510,707,871 downwards.
GATTCAGCGACAAGATCTACACTTCTCTACATGTGCACAATTTGTCCACTTCTTAGGTAAGTAAAGGCATGTTGTTTTCTAGTTTTTTAATCAAATAATTCCTTAAATAATGAAATTATAATTTTTGGAAAATAATTTACCATATTTCCTTTCTCATTTAAAAACCGAAAACACCTTTAGTTGGTGGAGAAACAACCATTACAATCACTTTTTATATCACTTCATTCTGTTTCACTTCATTTCATCCTAACATACTTGTCCTAATCAATCATGATTGCACTATGGTTCAAAAATTGTATGATTTTCAAAATGACGACCAAATAATGAGCATATTATATGGTTGATTTAAAGATTCATTCTCAAAATATTAAAGGAACCTTGTTGCAACAAAAAGAAACAAGGTATTCATACACAAGAACCAATACCAATTGAAATTTGGTTTCCACACAAGAACCAACCAAACATGTTGCAATTCAATATATGACAAGGAATATTGTGCAAAAAGAAATGAAATTGTTAAATATAATTGAATGAAAATTTTAAAGAGAATTGAGATAAGTGAATCTCATTCAAAAGCAAAGACATTGCAAGAAAATCAAAGGAATTAATGCAATATTTGCATGAGGACATGCAATCACTCCAGTTGGGGGGTATGTTAGGTCTCCAAAATGTATTTAAAATGACATATATTTTCACTTCATTCACATCTCATTTCACCTTTATCAGCTTCATTCCATCATTTTCTCACTATATAACCCTACATCTCTATCATCATATGGTGTCATAATTGCATTTTCCTAAATTTTTCAAGGTTTATAGTGAATTAATGGTTAAAAATTAGAAACATGACATATAATTGCTAATATATAAAAGTGGCTTGAATTTCATGACAAGTGTAGGTCATTTGGGAGCTTCCAGGACACTCTTATGGGGCCTTCAAAGATTAATTTCGAATTCTCTTCAATATTGGAAGAAGAATTGGGATAGGAATCGACCATAGCTCATGGAGAAAAATCATGGATAAAGGAATATGTGTCTCATCATTACATATTTGAGTTGTAGCTCTATGAGATATTTAGATATTTAGGGAGAGAATAGTGGATCCTCATTAATGAGGTAGCTTCTTATGTTTTTGTATAAATAGGAGAGCCTTCTCCTCTCAAAGGCATGTGTAAAGTTTGGAGTTATGCTCATGTTTCGAATAAAGAATTAGATTTAGCACCATACTCATGAGTGTTATTTCACTTTGATTTTATTTTTCTTGCATATGGAGCTTCTTCACTTTCCATCCTCATGCATCATTGGATTGGCCACCTAAATGAGTATGAGATTGTATCATAATTTCATTTATTTCTTTATGTTTTGTTTAGTTTTCATTTCATGATTTTTTATTATTTGCTTTGTGTTCATTTACATGCTTTCATAAGTTAATTTTTCATATGCTCATTTTGTTTGTGTGCTCTTGCAGGATTAGATGGATTAGTCACTTTTCTTTCATTGTAGTTAAGATTGTTTAGATTTCAATTCATGTTTTTCAATTCTTGCAAGAAGTTTAGATTTTGAATTCATGAAGTGTGCCTAGATTAGATTTCCAATTCCATGCAAGTGTGTGTGGTAGATTAAGATTTCAATTCTAGTAAGTCTGTTTTGAATGCTTTCCTAGATTAGATTTCCTACTTTTCATAGATTAAATATTTATTGCTTTCCTAAATTAGATTTCCTATTTTTCATAGATTAAAGATTTCTTGCTTTCCTAGACTAGATTTTATTTCATTAGTATAAATTTTATTTCTTGTCATTAGATTAAGTTTGATTTCAATCATGCAAGTATGTGTATAGAAAAAATTTTCATTTCATGCAATTAGATTAGATTTATTTTCATTCCTAGATTAAAAGATTCATTTTTCAGAGGTTGTGTGCACGATCATATCAAAAAACGTTTTTGAATAGGATTTTAATTGCCTTTCGTTGATTAAGTTTTTTTCCTTTACGTAGATTGATTTAAGTTTCTTTATGTTTTTGGTTTGTCATCATTCGATTTCGTAGTTAGGATAATCTAAATTGAAGGATAATTTCTACCATATATAGTGCACACACGCTTCACAAGTTTTACGAAATGCTCGGGTTGACAATTAAATGATAGGTAATTAATTTGCCTCAACACCGAGCATCAAGGAAGTTATTATCTACAACTAGTAACAAAGTTATGGAATTTTAAATTCATTCTTTTGGTCGAACAAATTAGAACCCTAACTTAATAGAACTGTTATATCACCACAAAGAAGGTTTTGGGGTGAACAACCAATCTTATTATTTACATAATTAAACCAATGGGGAAAACTCAGGTTTTAACCAAGGAGGGATAAAATTAATTGGACCAGTTTTGAACAAAGAAAAGGAGAATGTTACTGGAGGAACCTGGAAAGAAAAGCGTTAACTCAACCATGCAACCCCAGATTCCAGAGTTATGCAAAAGAAGGTCTGTATAGAAAGAGAATTTGACCATTAAAATTAACATATTGGTTAGAAGAAAGATAATTTAAGAAAGGAAGCATGAATTTCTAAATAATAAACCTGAAACCCTAAAGATTACTAGTATTTCTATAGATTCTTATGCTCTCCGACATGTAACACGAACAATCCTATTAGGGTTAATATTGTAATAATCATAAAGCAGAGGAGAATATTTGAGATAATACTATACAATTTCTTGGGACCGAGAATTAAATTACGTTAAATTTCCTAGTGAGAGTTTAACATTAAGAAATCCCGCAAGAAAAATCCAAGCTCTGAGAACCATAATAAATGGAGGAGGGTTTCCCTCGTTCTTGGTAAAACCTAAGGTAATGATCACACAATGAAAACCTAACCCCAAAAAATTTCAGATATGAGTTAATATAAGTATTTGAAAATCCTAGCCTCTCAGTACAAATTTCGAAGTGTTGAACCATAGATTTATTACCTTGACGGTCGATACCATGGCAATAAAACAAGGAAATTCAGTAAAACATGTAACCAAAGTTTGATTCATTGGAGCTGAACTTTGTGAGACACATAGAGGGTGCGAATGAGACGTGAGAGTGACAAGGGAGGGGGTATTTATATCCCATAACCAACTCTAGTCACTTTGGACCATGATATCTCAAGCCCTAGCGATATAGGGTCATAATCATGACCGCTCTACCACAATGAGTACAAGCCATGTACCCTAAGGTACAATCTAGGACAAGGATATATGAAGTTTGTAACAAGAATAAATTCTAATTTAACTATGATGTATGGAAAGGTACTACTTCTTGCACATTGTTAACTTCCTCTCAAATGGATCGTGGGACCATAGACATAGGTTTCCAACAATACAATTTTATCACATTAAACCCATACCTTATAATATACTTTTAATTGCGGAAATGAGACGAGGTCAAGGTTTGAGTTTGCACGTTATGTAAATGTACGCATCTATAGTGGGGCATTGAACATAACAGTATATGTAGATGATATGAATATTAAACATAAGGAAATTATGTGCAATATAGAACAAAAAATTAAACAATTGTTTCTAACGATAATGAAAATACCCTATAAGCTAATGCACAGTAGAAACTAACTATTTGCAAGATAAAATAATTTGTTTTTTATGGTATATATATATATATATGCCAAATTAATGATATAAATGTATATATTTATATACCATTATAATAAACGTGTAGTATTTCAAAAAAACATAAAAGTCAATATATAAAAGAAACATATGTACATAACAAATATTTTAATGTCAAGTCTGGTTTTCATTATATATACCTTAATTATTTAGTTATACTATACACATAAATTTATATATTTATAAATAGTTATAGTAGAAGTGTAATATTTAATCAAATATAAAAGATATGTATAAAATAAAAATATATATCAAAAACATATTTTAATATCTAAAATTTTATTATTATTTATTATTTTTAGTGTGTGTGTGTGTGCGTGTAGGCAAGCTCGGTAGGACTACATCTTTATCATCATGTCCAAATACATCACTACTATCCGGGCAGGAAATTGACCAGGTGAATTCACATCAAGGAGTGTCTTATGAGTGTACCTGTAACACCCGGTCCTATTTTAATTTATGTTTGATAGACTTTTAAAAATACATTTGAATTGTTAAGTGAAAAGAGAATTAACGAATATGTTTATTCATTAGTAAGACTTGTGTTTTATTTCATAAATAAAATTTATAACTACCTTGAGTAATGGATTAACTAAATGGTAAAAGAATTCCAAGATTCCAGAGTAAAAAGGTAGAGGCAATTTCTGACAGTTACCTTCCCCAAGAGGATAAAAAGGAAATCCTAAGAAGGGGAAGGGGCTCTGCTCAGAAAGGGAGAATAGGGTTAACAAAAACATGTTGTGAAGGAAGGAGTTATCTAGAGATAGTAAGATACCAGTGGATCTCTGAAACCCGAAGGAAGTGTAGGCTGGACAAAGAGGCCTAACTTCTGATAAATTACCTACTACCCAAGACTCTGGTGCGGAGCACGGGGGGAGAAGAGGACGTGATCACCTCTCTCAAGCTTTGGTTGTACCATCAGTTAACTGAGAATACAAACATAAGTATTTACATTTGTTGTTATACTTCAAGTGATAAGAAATAATGTGTATCCTAGATTCACTATTCTATTATTTATTACTCTCCATTAGGTATGAATAATACAATTTCCAAATATTTAAAAAGTTGAAGACAAAATTTGTAAGTTAAATTAAATAACCAGAGAAGCTAGGATAGGGCTAATTAGGAAAAACCCATTATTATATTTCATATTTTTGAAATTACTACAAATTGTTATAGACCTAAACTTTGTTCAAAATGAAACCAACATATCGTACATAAAATAGCTAAAGAAAATAATATTAACACTGAGATACATTAAACATAACTAATTTCCATGCACTGTCAAGTCTTTGTGTGCTATTTAATATAAACATAGAGTATTTGAGTACATAGGGGAATTCATTATTTATAAATGTTGAATAAACTAATTAAGAAAGAAATGAGGCTCAGAGGTTTAGAGTCGGGCCCCGTGGTGATAGGGCAAGGATCATGGTCCTCTGACCATTGTATCCCGAAATACCGAATCAAACCAATGGTAAATAGAAAGGAGAAACTGCGAAAATTAATAACTATCAACAAGTGTTGCAAACAAGTTAAGATTATTTGGAACTAAGTTTGCGAAAAATTCAAACAATAAACTCAAAGAAATATGCACTATCAAGAAACCAAATTACTTTATGTACAAAAATCTAGAATTATAAAAACTCAAAAAATCCTTGGGCTGAGGAAAATAGCTAGACAAGTGTATTTACATTATGTATACATACAATGCGTAAATTTTAACTGTAACAAAATATTGTGTGAAAATGTTCACTGTAAAAGAGTAAGCCCTTACTACTACTGTAGGGTTTTGCACCAGATCACAGAGGATTTAAATCTGAATTAAAAAAATATATACATAATATTGATGGTAAAAATTGTGCAATAATCCTCCTAACCCAAAAGGGACAGACACAGTGAGGATTCTAAACTAATCAAGAAACTTGAGATAATAATCTATGCCAAAATCCCTTCAATTGAAAAGGAACTCGGAGACCTTTGCATACAAGAGAGAAGCGAGGGCTGGATGCTACACCTATGCATAGAGAGGGTATCGCCCTTAGAAATATTGAAGAGAGTAATTAAGAAGAATGAACAGGTGGGTGTTGGGATTTAGGCATACCTGTAGTGGCTGCCCATGAAGATGCAGTGTGGAGTTCGAAGGGGCCCTCATGACTCCGACACAAATGAGTTATGCAATAACCAAAAAGGGTAAATCATGAATGAACTGGGAATAGAGAAAACCTTAGAAAACGAAACATAAAAATTCTTTACAAATTCAAACAAAAAACTTCTTATGTACTCAAAATTCACCTGTTACAGCTTGGGCACGCGCAGTGGCCTACTTTTCATGATTTTCTAGATGAGAAAAAGGGAACGATACTGCTTTTGAGCAAGGAATCACTTAGCCACATTTTCCCTGAGAAAATATGTGTTGAAAAATAGAGAAAAACTAAGTAATAACACCCTCTCAGGAGAATAGATACCGAGTAACCTTAATATAACCAAGCGAAGCTGAAAATAGTAATATATGCAATAGAACATGCCTAGAAATGCTCATAATTTTTTCATAATGAGACAAAAGAATGGTATCAAGAGACAAGTAAAATCATTGATGAGTAAACCGGCCTAAACCCATGTCGTAGCACCAACAAAATAAATGCAGAACAGAGAAGAAAGACCCAAGTTAAGTGAAGCTGAGACTTGATACATGGTGGAGCGAAGGAATTACCTCGAACACCAAGATGAATAAGTTGTAGAGCGGAACCGTTCCCTATGTAGAGACAAATGAGTTGGGATATCAGCACATGGGGTAGGTTAGTTACGCTAACCCTTCCCGCTCTTCTCCTAATCGTCATATCTAGGGATTCATGGATCAATGGTAAATGGAGCGCAATGTAATGTTTAGTGACAGACAACTGCCAACCATCCACGATGACAGCGAACAAAATCTCTGATATTGAGGAATGCCAATTATTAAATATATCCATTGTTTGTTCGGATGTAAAGGGATATGGTTACTTGCACAAGAGATTGCAAAAATCAAAAAATTTTATATGTGTCATATAATGAAATACAAAAATCATATAATTGTAAATCAAACCAAGGACCATAGGTACATTTCATAATAATGTCTTAATGTGAATAATTCAATCACATTGATTATACTATCCATGCACTGACTTGGAAGCTTGATGTTATGTGATGTTAACAATGGTATAGTTATTAAGCTATAATATCAAATTATTTTAAAGTTACGAGTGAAAGTAAATAATTAATTTCTTTTATGGTATGTTTAATGTTGTTGTGACAAGTGGTATCAGAGCATGGTTACATGCTGGGGCCAGATGGGCCATTGCGATAACTTTGGTGTTTTTCAATTTCTTGTTTAGAAAATATGCACAATGATAGGAAGATTGGTTGAAAGTTCTAATGAGGAGAGGATCTAGTCATCAAACACCAAGAACTACAAGAGAAACCCATCCCCTGTCCAATCCTGAGATCAACCTAGAAATGTGGGTACAATTGAGTGTGGACCAACACCAGCAAACCAATAGATTGTTGGAAGAACAACAACGTCAGACCAACAGATTGTTGGATACGGTGCAACAACTCCAGACATAAATGATTTGAGTATGAAGCGACAATGAAAGGTTGATGAGGGAACAAGAAAGGATACTCAAGAGTCTTTCAGATAAGAAGAATAATCCTATCGTACAACCTAGTCCAGAGAGGGACACCCATGAATAAGGAGAGCAACAACAGAAAGTTAATGGTAACCTGGAAGGAAGTCATACCCAATGAAATAATAATAGTAGGACTTACAATGAAGCTGAATCTAGGAAGGTTTCAGACCAGCAAGAGATGAAAAAGTAGAAAGTAGAATTACAAGGTGTGTTTAAGAAAATTAAACCTCCTACGTTCGATGTAGAGTTTGAAGAAGTGACAAAAGCATGGATAATTAATATGAATAATTGTTTCCAAGTTTATGAATTTCACAACAAAGTCAAGGCTTGCTTGGCTATCTATTAATTGCGGGAAAATGCTACATTATGGTGGGAAGAGGTGAAAATGTGCATGGAATTGAAGACCAGAATGTGACTTGGGATGAGTTCCAATAGTATTTCTAGGAAAAGTATCTAACAAAATGATTTTATGATGAAAAATATCAAGAGTCTCATGATTTAAGGTTGGGTCCATTATCTATGGATGAGTTCATCACTAAATCTACCTCTTTTTTAAGATATCTACCATATTTGACAGATGAAAAAGCGAAGGTACAATGATTCTTGGGTAGTTTTCCTGCTCACATGAAGGAGAGGATCGAATTTGTGAGCCCAAAGACTATGGATGAGCTGATTAGAAAAGCATGGATGTGTTATGAGGAGTCCAAGGAAAATGGTGATGTTAGAAGAAATTGGCCACTAAAGAAAGGGAAAAAAGGCCCCTGGAATTTTAAAAATAACAGACTAGGAAATTATAAAAAAGCTGCAGGAAATCCAACAAATAGACAATCTGGGAAAAAACAGCAAAAGCCCAAATGGGAAGTTGAAGAATGACCTACTGAGGCATCCAGCAGGCCATACCTTGGACAGTCCTAGAAAACACCATTGTAATGTTGGCGATGTGGTCAGGCACATTACTTTAAGAATTTCCCTCATCGTGGAAGAAATGAAGTTACAACCAACCTGCAAGAGGCATCTACAGTAGGGGATGTTGCACAGAACATACCGAGGATCAATGTTGAACTAGAAGATCTGAAAGCAGATTTCCAGCCATCTATGATAGAACTGGAAGGTAAGTTACAATCCCAAACTGTTTCCATTTTGGTTGATTGGTGCTAGTTTAAGTTATATAAACCCCCGAGTAGTTGAAAACTTTAAGTTGTAAAGCCTAAAATTTAAAAGTCCCTGGTTGGTACAATTGGCTCCTAGATCAAAGAGGCTAGTTAATTCCAAAATCTCAAATTTTATTATGAATATAGGAGGACATCATATAGTTGTAGAAATGAATATTATACCTTTGGGATCCTATGATATTTTGTTGGGAATGTACTAGTTAGAAAGACATTGGTCACTGGTAGATTACAAGGAGAAAGTTATTCATTTTAAGGCAGAAGATGGTATTCGTCAAAAATTGCAAGGAATTAAGAAACCACTTCAATTGCGCCCCATTACTACATCCCAGCTGGGTAAATACATTAGAAAAGGGTGTCAAATTTATGTAATTCAAGTGGGATTTTCTTAATCCAAAGACAAGACCCTTATGTTGGAAAGTATACCAGTTTTCCAGGAGTTCATGGGCGTGTTTCCTAAAAATACTCCAGGATTATACCCCCAAAACGAGACATTGATTTTACTATAGAGTTAATACCCATGGTAGCGCTTGTGTCGCGAGCACCATATAGAATGATTGTGCCTGAATTGATAGAATTAAAAATGTAGCTACAAGAACTATTGGATCAAGGATATATTCGGCCAAGTGCGTCCCCTTAGGAAGCACCAATGTTGTTTGTTAAGAAGAAATATGGTATGATGTAGATGTGCATGGACTACCAACAACTTAATAAGCTGACTGTAAAAAAAAAAACTCATTGCCACGTATACACGAACTTTTTGTTCAGGTGAAGGGAGCAACAGTATTTTCCAATATTGACCTCAGATTTGAGTATCATGAGATACAGATTAAGGATGAGGACATATCCAAAACAAATTTTTGTACAAGGTACAGACATTATGAATTTGTAGTGTTACCATTCGGGTTAACCAAAGCACCAACAACTTTCATGAGCTTGATGCATGGTATCTTTCACCCATATTTGGATAATTTTTTTTTAATCTTCATTGATGATATAATGATCTATTGTAAGAATATTGAAGAAAACAAAGAACGTTTAAGCTTGGTGCTGAAAATGTTGCGGGAACACTAGCTCTACACCAAATTTAGAAAATGTTATTTTTACAAGGAACAGATCCAATATTTAGGCCATGCAATATCTATTGAAGGGATTTCAGTAGACCCCAAAAAGATAAGGAAAATTATGGAATTCAAAGTTCACAAAAATGTATTAGATATATGTTAATTCATGTGCCTAGCTGGTTACTACCGATGATTCATTAAAGGATTCTCTAAGATAGCCTTTCCCATTACCTACTTGTAGCGGAGGGGGCGAGCTTTTAAGTGGAATAAAGAGTGTCAAAACAATTTTGAGCGACTAAAAAAAATATTAGCTAATGAACTTATACTGAAAGTGACAGACCCATGCAAAGAATTCGAATTCCACACTGATGCTTGTAAGGAAGGGGTGGGAGCAGTATTGACCCAAGATGGTAAGGTCATAGTGTATGAATCTGAGAATTTGAAGGACCATGAGCCGAAAGGGCCACTAGTATATGGGTTTGTTGGAAAAAATTAACACTGAACTTGGTTCAAGAACCTTAAAGCCAACAAATGGTTTCGTTGCCAGGACCGGGAGCATTTTGAGAGAGGGATTGAGTAATGCCACGGGGTCATTGGAAACCATTGAAACCTGAGTTAGAAGATTGGTTCGAAAAACATATCCAGGAATTTATCATAAAAGAAAATAAGAGTACGAAGTTGTCCATAGAGGAGTGGAAAAATAGGTATATTTTTACAGAAGTGCACGAAATCTTCTTTGTATCCTTCGCACACGAGTTACAGGAGTGGTTAGCTTGATTGGCATAATTTCAAACTTGCTGGAAGGACGATCAAGTCATGCAGTGGACACCCGAGTTGGTACAACAATTAGAGAAAAATATAATATAATTACCAGGACTGTGGATCATTAGGTTGACAGTATATGAGGCGGATTTGTGATGGAATTCGCTGTTGATCAATTTGTGTCATATTCAGAAGCAGAATGGAGATTCTTCAAAGGGTTCTGAGGTAATTTTTTGCAAACATTTCCTCTACTAATTAATAGACTATTGTACGAAAAGCGTGTGTTGTGCAGTCACACCACGTGAATGACCCATGATCAGAACGAAAGTACAACACAAAGTGGTAAATATTATAGGGTTAACCAAGAAGGGGAAGATCGATATATAGTCCCTTAAGAGAGCCACCTACGCACGCAGGAACCAGTCCTACAGTTACCCACTGTCAAATCCGTGAAAGGGTAAGAATTATCCTACCCCACCACCACCGCTAGAAGATGACATGGCGACGCACATGAAGCTACCTACGTTTAAGGTTGTGGGGGATGAGGACATGGACCAGTTTTGGTTCATAGCAAAATCATTATGGACTGCGCAGAATGTTGCTAGCGATGTTGTAAAAAGGGCGCAAATATCCCTAGATTTTGAGGGAAGAGCCTTGGATTGGTTCATGGGGTACGTCGGACAGCATGGAGATCCATCAATACAGGAAATTAAGGATGCCTTAAAACAATAGTTTCGGAAGCTGAAATCCTACACTCAACTGGTGATTGAATTGAAAGATTTAAGTATGAAGATAGAAACACAAAGAATGGTTCATTGCCATGTTGTTACCACACCTGCGCAGGCTTATGGGCCAGCAGATGATTGATACACAAGAAAAGGTGCTCGAAATTGCCATGAAGCTAGAAGTTGTGCCAAGGGACGATGCCCAGTTTGGGGTGCAATAGATCCAGGGCCAGTTGGAGGTGATACACCTGGAAATCCAAAATATATGAAAAGAATGAGGAAAAGAAGCCAGCATAGACATTTGATGCATATGGTGGAGGGCGTCAGGCCACACCGAGGATCAGTGCCCTCTGCTATTAGACTACATGCAGGCTGGGGGGCCAAACCCATTACGCCCCAAAGAGGTTTCAAGACCTAGCACCCCCACGTTATGGTGCGCTGATTGTCGAGTAGTCGGATTGCATGATACAAACCACTGCCCCCGACTTGGTGCTTATGTCCCAGAATTGAAGAAGCAGTGGTGCCAATTCCTGCTCGTCTGTAGGACATGATGAGCACAACTGTCGGACATATGATTTGATGATTGATAGAGGAAACCTGTATAGGGTACAGGCTGACCCTTCCACACCACTATCTCCTTCTGGACAAGGAGGCTCCCCGGCAAGAGGTCGAGGGGGGGGAAGAGGACAACTAATTTGTTATAACTGTGGGGAGGTGGAACACTTCACAAGGGAATGTCCGTAATCTTTCATGTATTATAGGCAGTTGGATCATGTGATCGAAGACTTCCCTGTACTGATAGCAAAGATGCAGGAAGAAAAACAAATGCCAACGCAGAATGTGAAAAAGGCTAAGGCAGAACCGTGTGATGAAGGGCCTAGTATTAACATAATTACACGCAGTGGCATGGCCATGGGAGGATCTGAGGAAAAGGCCGCAACGAAACCACTTATCAGGAAAGTCGCTGACAAAAAGGAAAGCCTGGACTTACATAAAGAGAAAGAAACCTTCCTTGAAGTGGGAAAATAATTTACCAAAAATGAGGCATCTACCTCCAAGACCCCAACAGAGCTGAAAGCAAATTAAGAAGTGAAGTCATTTCTGTAGGCATGTATGAAGTTACTACGCAACCATAAGGCAGTCGAGAACCTCCAAGCATTGATAGACAACTGCATTGAAAATATTTCCCCACCAATAGAAGTGAGAGAGGTCAACAAACTTTATAAGCATAAGAAGATAACTGGTCAGGAAATGCGGCTAACTGCACAAATTGGAGATTATGAAATGGATCAGGTCATCCTTGATTTAGGATCCAATGCGAATGTCCTACCTAAAAATACTTGGCATAGGATGGGAGAGCCCAAGCTGTAATGGTCTACTATACAACTACGCATGGCAAACCAAAAAAAGATCATACCACTAGGCAAGCTATGAAAGGTTATGGTAGACATCGCGGGAGTTAAGGTATACACAGATTTCGAAGTGATTCAAATTGTAGATGATGCAGACCCTTACCCTATGCTTTTAGGGCTGGATTGGGCTATAGACATGGGAGGTATTATCAACTTAAATAGGCAAATCATGGTTTTCGAAAATGAGGGTACGCGAGTCATAGTCCCTCTAGATCTGACAGAAGGCGAACAGTATACAGAACCAATCAGCGAAGGGGATGATGTTGATCATATTTACAAGCTGACATCCTAGAATGAGGATTGGATCAGCCCTATTGCTGATGGTGTGCTTTGCTGGGAGAAGGATAGTGAATGTATTTTTGACTCAAACTGGGAGATAGAAAAGTGGCAGAACCAACTGCATGACATATCTGCTCTACGATGCCTGAAGATCACAAAGAGCTTTTGATGTATCTCCTCAAAGGTAAGAGAGCTACCCTATTTTGATGATTCTAGTAGTGTTAGGGATTTTGTTAGAGTATTCGAAGAAAAAGTCCCAAAGGAATGGAAGATGTGGGTGCTTAACCTAGCTATACTTGCGATCCTTGCGCGGTGGTGGTAAAATCATAAGGGGACTTTCCAGGATTGGGAGGAATGCCAAAAAATGTTGATCCTACGATTTGAACCTATGTTCCACCTATCCATGGAGATTTTCCTTGGCTGCGGGGACCCATGCAAGCACTTGTCGGTATCGATGGAAGTATGGTGCGAAAGGACTTGGGACGAATGGGTCCACATGTTCATCCACACCTTGGGACCTATCCCCACCACGTGGTATTTGGATGCAGAGCTACATCAATGAACTCGCCACTGGGACGCCATGAGGGAAGATTTTTTAGGGATGTTCGGATTGATAGGCGGGACTGAGAAATTAGACGAAGCCCTACAGGACATAGATGCTCTAGTATTTGATGAATCACGCCCTCGCATTTAATTTTGGAAACCAGCTTGGGATGCATAGATGCGGGATATTGCCAACTGTCTGAATCTATCAATAAAAGAGTGTGATGAGGACCCACAAGATATCTCTATCTCGGAGTCCGAGGGTGAATGCACAGTTGATGGACCCCCATTACAAGCAGTAGACATGAATAAGCCTCTCAGATTAAAGGAAGTCAACATTGGAACAAAAGAACAACCCAAGATGGATAGAATTGGGGATTACTGGGATGATGATATCATTGGAAAAATTACGGAACTGCTCACTGAATATCAAGATCTATTTCCCACAAAATATTCAGAGCTCAAGGGTATTGTAGGGGACTTGCATGTCATGCAGATCACCTTGAAACCAGATGTGTGCCCTGTCAAGCAGTGACCTTACTGATTGAACCCCAAATATAAGAAAAAAGTCAGAGAAGAAATCGATAAAATGATAGTCGCAGGTATCATCGAACCAGTAGAACAATCAGAATGGGTAAGCCCTATGGTGGTCCATGAAAAGAAGACAAAAGGGGAAATTAGAATCTTCATGGACCTACGCAAATTGAATGATGCTTGTGTACATGATCCCTTCCCTACACCATTTTCTGATGAAATTCTTGATAGTGTGGGAGGTCAGGAAGCATACTCGTTCACTGACGGGTTTACGAGCTACCATCAGATCAGAATCACATCCAAAGATCGCAAAAAAAATACCTTCACAACCGAATGGGGATCTTTCCAATACACCGTCATGCCTTTTGGGCTCAAAAATACCCCTGCCATCTTTTCACGAGTGGTGGTGGCAGTGTTCAAGAATTCATTCACAAGTTTCTAGAAGTATACTTTGACGATTGGATAGTTTTTGGATTGGTAAAGAAGCACATCTCGAACCTGTGCATGATGTTGGATGCCTGCAGAAAGCACCATATTTCCCTAAACATTAAGAAGTTCATACTCTGTGTACCTTTCGGGATCTTGTTAGGACATGTGGTACGTCGGCAAGGATTTATGGTTGACCCAACCAAGGTGGCAGTTATCATCAATTTAACATCCCCCACAACTGAGAATTAGCTACGCTCCATCCTTGGGCACACTGGATACTATAGGCAGGGAAAATTTTAAGGATTGATATTTATTTGAAAGTTTAGAAACCTTGGCGAATCTTAGTAATATCTAATAGAAAAATTGTAAAATGTTTGATGATATTTTTGTAAAAATATCTAAATTAATGATTATATTATATTAGTCTATATAATATATTGGTGATTTTTAAGGTAAAATAATTTCATACTATAAAACTTGGGTGAATTATTTTTAGAAAAAAATTGAAATTGATCGTATTTTTTTCTGGAATGCGGATTGTCAGAAGAGTTTTGAGCTGCTAAAGGAAAATATGGTCTTTGCACCTATCCTCATATTTCCTAACTGGGAAAGGGTTTTTAATGTCCATGTGGATGCCTTCGGGATCACCCTAGGTCATTTCCTTACGCAGCGCGGGGAAGGGGAGATTGACCACCCAGTTGCGTTTGCTAGTAGAAAAATTTCTAGTGCAGAACGTAATTAATCTACTACTGAATGCGAGGGACTGACAATGGTGTATGCCCTACAGAAATACCACCACTAACTATTGGGAGGGCACTTCAAAATGTTCACGGATCATTCAGATTTAAAGTACCTAGTCAATAAGCCTGTTTTGGCGAGGGAAGATTCACTGATGGTTACTACTATTTCAGGAGTATGATTTTGAGATAATTGTGAAGCCTGGGAGACTAAATGCTAGACTAGACCACTTGTCCCGAATCGAGAGTGGTGAAGAGCCAACTAACCTAAAAGAAGACTTGCTTGAGGCGCAACTATTTGCTATTAAGGTGGTTTACGAGCACTTTTCCAATATTATTCAATTCTTAACTACGGGGATGGTGCCTACAGACTACTTGGTACAACAGAAAAGAGAATTGGTCACCCGTGCCACTGAATTTACCCTAATTGCGGGCCAATTATACAAGTTGGGAGCTGATGAGGTGATGTGAAGGTATGTATTGGAGCATGAAAGGCAAGCCATTTTGGCAGAAGCCCATGGAGGACTGATAGGAGGTCACTATGTTGGAAAAGAAACTGCGCAGAAGGTACTAAGAGCTGGGTTGTGGTGGCCCACACTGTATAGCGACTCCCATGCATATTGTAAAGCCTGTGACGCATGCCAATGGACGGGAAGAACTTTGCGCCGGGACGAGATGCCCTTGCAACCATAGACAGCCTTGCAGGCGTTTGATAAGTGGGCCATTGACTTTGTAGGCCCCATTAACCCCCCGGTAAGAATATAGGCACTCGATATATGATTATGGCCACAAACTACGTTACCAGGTGGGTCGAAGTTGCACCTGTCAAGGACTACACTGTGGATACGATGACACACTTCATTTTTAAGAATATCTTAACCAGGTTTGGGTGGCCCAGGGTCCTTATGAGTGACAAAAGGACACATTTCATTAACGAAACAATTAAGGCTATGACTGAGGAATTCTAGATCGACCATACCAAAAGTACCCCATATCATCCGCAGGCGAATGGAACCGTAGGGGAATTCAACAAAATTTTGGAAAAGGCACTCACCAAGGTCTGTAAAACACAACAAAGTGATTTGAATGTGCGCATCCCCTTTTTCCTCTGGGCCTACAAAACCACGTGTAAGAAGCTCACGGGAAAAACACCCTTTCGCCCGGTCTACGGAAAGGAAGTTGTTATGCCTATGGAATACATTGTTCCTAGCTTGCGCATCTTGGACTTCACAAATATGGCCGAGCTCGACATTATGGAGGAGCGCTTGGCGCAGCTGGTAGGATTGGAAGAAGACCGACTCATCTCCCACTTTCACCAACAGGTTGAGAAGGCATGGGAAAAAGCATGGCACGATCGCCATATCCGGAAGAAAGAATTTTCAGAGGAAGCATTGGTCCTACTATATGATAGCCAGTTTGTAAAACACCCAGGGAAATTCCGACAACACTAGTTAGGTCCGTATGTTTTCAAATAAATTACCAGCGATGGAGTGGTCAGACTGGCCACACTACATGGAGAGTCCCTACCAGGATATGTTAATGGAAGTTAGCTAAACCCCTACCTGGACTCCGCGACACTGATCAAATGACTATATGGTCGGAGTAGTTGTACCATGGACATTGCACGCAGGGAGGATATGCAGGAACGAATGCACATGAATGGTGCACAGGCATGGACGAGCAAGGGTGATGCACAGGACTGTCAGCACAGGGGGGTGCGCGATAGGCGTAGGTTCTATGTGCAATGGACAAAACTAGCCTTTTGGAAGGAGCAGGAGAATGGAAAACCACACTCCCCATTTAATGACATAGGTAACTAGAAATTAATGAGGAGATTTACGAGGAATTTTTACCGTTTCCGTAATGATGGAAGGAAATTAAGGGTCCGACGGTCATTTCTCTCTCGCAGATGCTATAAGGTTAGGAATGTTTGTTCTACGGGATTCAACTATTGCTCATGGTTGCCACACCTCGGCCTCTCTGGTATATACCATTGTTTATGTCTATCTACTCACTGCATGAGTGAGCAAGCTCTGCTGTCTGATAGTAGCCACACTAAATTCATCTTTCAAGCAAGGATTACTAATACAGACCCAAATGCGCCTCTGCCTGACACAACGTCCAAAGAAATAACTTCTGATGAGGTTTGAGAAGTCACCCCTGCAGCAGAATAAATTGGCTCGACTTCAGCACCCCAGAAGGGAAAGGGTAAGGCTAAACAGACGGAATGGACTGGTGGGAAGCCTCATACTTCCCCTCAAATTCGGCGCTCCCCACGGAAGGTACCTAAGAAGTGATCACCCACCCCACCCTCGAACCCGATGGCGCTCGCAGCAGAAGGCCTGCAGGCAACTCTGCTGACCTGGTTACCCCCTTATGTTCAGCCACTCAAACCAACAGCCTGTATGCCCAACGTAGATGTCATCCGTTCCTATCTACAGAAGCCTCTGGTCCCCGAAGAAGTTCCCCAATACGGAGATATGTTCGAACAACTTCCTAACATAAAGTTTGACAACCATGACCTAGGGAACTTGGACGCTTTTCCTTTGTTAGATCCACAATTGTACTTGGAACAGGTGATTGAAGATGGTGTGCCCAAAGTCGAGCAATGCTTTCAGTCATGGGATTAGCCGGGGTACGCATCCTGAACTTGCCGTGCCTTCCCCATTTTGGACGCTACAACATAACCAACCTCATCGTTCACCAACTGTTGGCACTTTTCCATGATGGCTGCTTGTGGCTCCAAGGCCGCATATCGATCAATGCTGCCATCATTCACCACATCACAGGCCTCCCTATGAACGGGCCCGAACCTAGGGATGAAACAGGAAAGAAATTTGAGCACCATACTGCTGACGCTGTCCGGAAGAAGTACGGTGTCGGACACAACAAGCGGGGCTTCCTGATTAATACCATCTAGGACCCCGGGACGCGTATGGGTGCTTTACTGCTTGCCTGCAAATTGATGCGGAAATGTTAGGTTGCAACTATCCCTACTCACGTAATTCAAATCGCTAGCCAGTGTGAAAAGGGTGTTTGCTACAATTGGTCCTAATACGTGGTTGAAGAATTTCTCGACAATGTGAGCGAGGCCCAGGAGTAGGAAAAAGCATTCTACTACTCATGGATGATTTTGCTAATAATATTAGTTACCTGGGAGACCCCGGAAGAAGCAAAGTTCCCCCCTCTAGAGGCTGGCATGTGCGAAGGGGCGTGGTTTGCCAACCTGTGGGGCTCGAAGGATCCCAAGTGGGTGGAGGAAGATAAGTTATTCTAGATACTCTACAATGGGCCTATCTATGCGGCCATTGATACCCAACTGCGCCTGTCCCTGACCATCTATGACAAGTATAATAAAATAGCGACATTTTAGATAACCATGCACAATGTGCAAATTCGGGCCTGAAAATCTCACACTTAGCATGATCTTCCATACATGACTACTGAAGCTAAAATTAAATAGGTAATTGCCACTTAGCCACCAGAATAGAAGGTCGTAGCTCCGCCAACTATCATAGACGCAGCAGGTGCATCTGCCCCCCGCAATGTCCAAGCCTGCCATTTCGCTCGGCCCTGCAATAGAGTTTGTGCCTCCAGCATCCACGCTATAGGCAACACCCAGAAGCACCACCGCATAGTCAGAACTAGACTCCCCCCTAGATCACCACATAAATGATGTTGATGACGCTGGTACGTCTATCCTGCACACCCTTAAGCAACCCCACGAATTATCTCAAGGGCCTAGAAAAAAACGTAACGCCACTAAGACCGACACCACCATGGAAGTTACCCTCATGGAGGATGACCTTGATCAGATTTCCGATGCTGTCACCACTGCATCTGCTAATCGATGGAATCTTTGGGTAGAATAGCACAAGGCTATTATAGATGTTTTACAACATGAGCTGCAGGCCCTCCAACTCAAAGAAAACACACTTCAAGCGAGCGTGGATCAAGTGAGGAAGAATCAGGCAAGCATAGATCAAGTGAGGCAGACTTCTATGGGATCACTGGCCCCCGTTACAACCCTGGTCACCGTTGCAGATAGCCAGATCTGCCCCCTGCACAGTGCAGACTTTGTCCTGGAACCTGCTGAATTTTTCACCCAAGTCCAGGTTTGCTCCTCCATTAGCGTTAAGGTTGGCCAATTGAGTGGTGTGCAGTTGCAAGAATTGTTGACCACTGTCACCAGAAAAATCTAGCACCGTGAAATCCAAGTACAGCAGCACCTCAGCACAGCTGAGCAGACCATTCTAACCCAAGCTGTCGAAGTTGCTCAAATCAAGGCTGTGCACGTCGCCACCATCGCGCATCAAGCTGCCTTAGAAAAAATGATCAACAGGCTCTGTGAGGACATGCCAGAAGTCATTCCTACCTCTACCGAGCCCCAAGCCAAGGTTGAAGGATTGGTCACTGCCCTAAAGGCATCCCATACTGAGGTACATGTTTCCAAGGCTAAGTTCAAACTTCAACTCGCATATTTACAGGCCAAGCTACAACCGGAGACCCCTCCAGAGGTACGCGCCTAGCAAGCCACATTAGTTACGGAAGCCATGACCACTATTACGGCATAGATCAGTCAGGGTGTCACTCTACTTGAGCAAGCTATGGAATTATGGTCCCAAGTGCAGCACGACCCTCTGCTCCGCGAGATCGATCAGGAGTTAACACAGAAGGAGCACGACTTTGAGCAGCCAGAAGTTAGGATGGCCACTCTAGTCCCAGCCCAGTGCTTAGCACATCTTAGGGTGAGCCATGCACTTCACATAAATTATGGGGCTGCAGTCCAAGAAAAAGTTACTTAGTGACCATCTCCCACCATGGTCGGATGATGCCCTCAAGCTATCCCAGGACTTAGACGAGGGAGTGAAACAATTGAACCAGACTCTCGATAGCGTCACCACTGCTACGGAAGGACCAACCTCATAGAAAATGGTGGACATCGCATAGACTACTGCAGCGCAAAGCCTTCGCATTTTTCCTCCATTCACATTCGCACTAGAACAACTCAAGGAATGAATGAAGACCCCACTGGCAGTCTGACTCGGGATGAGTCATAAGATTGTGTAGGGGGACTGTTGGAACAGGGTTTCCTAGGCCCAATTTTGTCCAAGTTTTGTAATATTTCCGTAATAATTCGTCTAGCGAAGGGGGTTTATTGTGGGCCAAACCCCTAATGAATTGTAATGGGTCAAAAGGGTAGACCTAGGGTCCACAAACCATGGTTTGCAGACCATAGGATAGCGCAAGCTAAAGTGCTATAAGTAGATTGGTAGATCGAGTCTAGAGGTAGGATAGGAAAGAGATAGACTTGAATTAAAAATTGTGGCTTTATTGTATCAGTTGTCTGGGTAAGTTCTCCTGCTGGCTATGTGCGTGGAGACCCTGAGTGCTGCGGTGTGTGGACCCCACCGACTATGTGCGTGGGCCGATAAGAAGAATTTTGTCAGTGGAACCTGGTTATAATTGCATGAGAATATTGTTTTGTGAAATCTCTGTGTTTCTCTGATATGATTATTGGTTGAATATATGATAGCTCTGTAATTTCTAATGGTCTATTGATGTGCACATGGATGCGATAGCCTGACTGCATAGATCTGGTTAAGTAGTTGCTCTGGTCATAATTTATCTAACAATTTACGAACTTCACATAAGCTATTCTGTTAATTACATTGTTCAGTATTTTGGGTTAGGGCTCGCACAACGTAGACCTATTAGATCTGAGGGTGCCCCCTTTTCTTACTCTTCTCTCTCTTTGGGTGTGGAAACCTCATTCCAACACCCTCCCATAATACTTCGGGGGAGACCTTGGCTTGCGCAGCAGGTCATTTTTGAAAGGGCCAATAGTATAGGGGTTTGTTGGCAAACCTTAACACCGAACCTCGGTTAGGACCCCTAAAGCCAATAATTAGTAAATAATGTGTTCCATGTATCTTTAATAAAGCGATACATACATGACCCCAAGCATGTGATACACTTGTAGAGTGTACATGTAAGTTATGTTTACATTATGACTTATAAATGAGAAGGGTCCTTAATTAAATTTATTATATAATCTGTTTTTTGCGACGAATTTCTGGTATAACCTCAACGTATTCTTGATCAGAGAGAAATAACACTTTGGAGGCGATTCATCCCCCAAGTTAAGGTGAAATGGAAGCAATTTAGCTTGGAGGAGGCTACTTGGGAGGATGAAAACTCTATTCAATAATCATATCCTGAAATTCTTTCCGTTATAAAGTAACACCAAGGATGGTGTTTACCTTAAATGGGGGAAGATGTAACACCCCATTTTATTTTAATTTATGTTTGAAAGACTTTTACAAATACATTTGAATTGTTAAGTGAAAAGATAATTGAGGAATATGGTTATTCATTAGTAAAACTTGAGTTTTATTTCATAAATAAAATTTATAATTACCTTAGTAATGGATTAACTGAGTGGTAAAATAATTCCAATATTCTAGAGTAAAAGGGTAAGGGAAGTTTCTGACAGTTACCTTCCCCAATAGGATAAAAAGGAAATCCTGAGAAAGGAAGGTGTTCTGTTCAGAAAGGGAGAATAGGGCTAACAACAACATGTTGTGAATAAAGGAATTGTCCAGAGCTAGTAAGATACTAGTGGAGCTATGAAACCTAAATGAAGTACAGGATGGACTGAGATCTTGAGGCCTAACTTCTGATAAATTACCTACTACCCGAGACTCTAGTGCCGAGCACGGGGGGAAAAGGGGACGTGATCGCCTCTCTCAATGTTGGGTGGTACCATCAGTTAACCGAGAATACAGAGATAAGTATTCAAATTTGCTGTTATAGTTTAAGTGATAAGAAGAAGTGTGAACCTTAGATTCACTGTTCTATTATTTAATATTCTCTGTTATGTATGAATAATACAGTTTCCAAATATTTAAAAAGTTGAAGATGGAATCTATAAGTTAAATTAAATAACCAGAAAAGTTAGGACATTGCTAATTAGGAAAAACCCATTATTATATTTCATACTGTTGAAATTACTCCAAATTGTTACAGACCTAAACTTTGTTCGTAATGAAACCGACATATGGTACAAACAGTAGCTAAAGAAAATAATATTAACACTTTGCTACATTAAATAGAATTAATGTCCATGCACTACCAAGTTTCTGTGTGCTATTTATATAAACGTAGAGTATGTAAGTACATAGGCGAATGCATTATTTACAAATGTTGAATAAAATTAGTAAGAAATAAATGAGGCTCAGAGGTTTAGAGCCGAGCCCCATGGTGATAGGGCAAGGATCATGGTCCTCTGGCCATTGTATCCCAAAGTATCAAATCAAACCAATAGTAACTGGAAAGGAGAAACTGCGGAAATTAACAATTATCCTTAACTGTTGAAAAGAAGTTAAGAGAATTTGAAACTTCGTTTCCGAAAAATTCAAACAGTAAACTTAAAGAAATATGCACTCTCAAGAAACCAAATTACTTTATGTACACAGACCTAGAATTATAACAACTCACAAAACCATTGGACTGAGGAAAATAGCTAGAAAATTGTATATAAATTAGGTAGAAATATAGTGTGTAAATGTTAACTGTAAAAGCATATTGTGCAAAAATGTTAGTTGAAAAAGAGTAAGCCCTTACTAATTTTGTAGGGTTTTTCACCAGATCACAGAGGATTTAACTCTGAATTTAAAAAAATGTACATAAGCCTACAATAAACATTGTGCATCCTGACCCGAGAGGGAAAGACGTAGTGAGGATTCTAAACTAATTAAGAAATATGAGATAATAATTTATGCCAACAACCCTTGAATTAAAAAGGGACTCAGAATCCTTTGGATGCAAGAGAGAAACATGGGCTGGATGTTGCACCTACGCACGCAGAGGGTATAGCCCTAAAAAATCCTGAATAAAGTAATTAAGAAGAATGCACAGGTGGGTGTTGGGAATTAGGCATACGTGTAGTGGCCACCCATGAAAATGCAGTGCGGAGTTCGAAGGGGCCCTCATGACTCCAGTGAAAACCAAATGTGCAATAACCGAAAAGGGTAAATTGTGAATGAACTAGGAATAGATAAATACTCAGAAAATGAAAGATAAAAACACTTTACAAATTCAAACAAAAAAAATTCTTATGTACTTGAAATTCATCTGTTACATCCTGGGCATGCACAATGGCCTACTTTGCATGATTTTCTTAGTGAGAAAAAGGGAACGATGCTCCTTTCGTGAAAGGAATCAATCGGTCACATTTTACTTGAGAAAATATGTATTTAAAAACAAAGAAAAACTAAGTAATAACACCCTCTCAGGGGAATAGCTAGCGAGTAACCTTCTTATAACCAAGCGAAGCTCAAAATAGTAATATATACAAAAAAACATGCCTAGAAATGGTGAGAAGCTCCGCTTAATGAGATAATAGAAAGGAATCAAGAGATAAGTAAAATCAGTTTGAGTAAGATGGTGGATCCCCATGTTGTAGCACCAATAAAATAAATGCAGAACGAAGAAGCAACACCCAATTGAAGTGAAGCCGAGACTTGATACATGGTGGAGCGGAAGAATTAAATTAGACACTGGGATGAAGAAGTTGCAGATCAGAACCGTTCCCTGTGTAGAGACAAATGAGTTGGGATAGCGGCGCATGGGGTGGCTTAGTTATCCTAACCCTTCCCGCTCTTCTCCTGACCTGTAGATCTAGGGATTCATGGATCAACGGTGGATGGAGCGCAATGGAATGTTTAGTGACACACAGCTGCCAACCATCCATGGTGACTGTTGGGTCTTGTAATTGTCACATTTTCATCATGTTTATCCTTGCCATTTCTCACATTCTATCACCTAATTTAACCATTCATCATATTATTTCCATGGGTTCACCTCATTATTTTCAAATTGATTTATTTTTAATATTATTAGAGAATGTATGATTAATTATTGGAAATTTGAAATATTTCACTGATATCTTAAACGTGGATGAGCTTTGTAAATGTGTAGGATTATTTCGAAGAATTATTCAAAATCCTCTTGAATATTTCCTCCACCATTTCAATAATTCAAAGGATAATTGTTTAAGATTATTCCAAGGTGAAGATCATGGAGATTTGAAGGAGAAGATCATGGAATATTCCAAGGAGAAGATCATGGAGATTTGGATAACATATCTTATCCAAGATTTGTGAGAGGTGAGTGTGTAATATCCCGAAAGGGAAATCAACAGCTTTTACACCATTGAAATATTCCCTTATCAGAAATACCACAAGTCTGTCCCAGAGATGGATTGTGGAGGCATTTACTGGTTATGTCACCTCTAAACAGAGGGTGAGAACCAGAGGCTACCTGGCCTTTTGCAGTCTCTGTCTACATATATGTGATGTTTCCTATTCAGGAATTGCTGCAACAAGCTCCTTGGGGACGCTGTATCAGGGAGCCAATATGAAAAAAAGGTAGTACTAGGCTGGGATGCCTCAATATATATATAATGCAGCTACCTTGTAGAATTTCAGCCCAAATAAATAACCCTAAGTGGGTTATTTAGATCTCCCACAGTGAAGTAGCTGAAAATTGCAGCAACCTGTAAGCACAAAATAGTTGTCTTTAGAAAAAAACATTATACAAGTGAGAAATGGGACTTGTATACCTTAGTAGACATGATATAAAACTCACATGAAGAATTTGAGGTGAAAAAAATGGCTCTATCTCATATAAACTGATCTCCCCATTCGTATATGCCTCAAATAAGATTAAACCCCATAGCCTAGCTTATGCAGAAAGCACTGAATCAAGAAAAAAATTATTTTATTAGGGTTTATGTAGAAAATAATATGGAATAGTAGATCTGAAATGATCAAGCATCCAATGGCTAAGAAAATCTGTATTCCTTTCCTCTTTATACACAATAAAGATCACCCACAAGGGGTTTCATGAAAATACAAGGTGTATAAGTGCAGATCTGCAAATACACTACTGGAAAATGCAGTTACTGCAACACTAAATACAAATATGGCTGAAAATAAACAAATACAGAAGAGGAATGGAATATAGAGCTTTCCGGGAGAAGGGTTGGCCCTTCCTCCAAAGAATAAGCTCTCAAACAAGGGATCAAACCCTGCAGCTGCTGCTCCCACAAAAATGACGCAGTTTGCCCAGTGAACTGCACTGTAATGGATGGAACATGAGTTGGCCACCTTCCAAGATCTGAAATGAGCTCTGAAATCTCCTATAAAACTCCCTCAATGTAAGAGAAAATCCCTCCACTAAAAGTAAAAGCACAAGAGAAGATGGGACAACCCTCGCACTACACTGCCTAGCAACACTGCGTTTCCTGCTACAGGAGTAACGAAGTAGAAGGCCTCATCTTCCTTTTTATTCATGTCTATATATAATATAAGCAAAAATCAATGTTCCAATTTATTCATGAAAATTTTGGAACATTACAGTCTTCCCCTCCCAAAGATTTCTTGTCCTCAAGCAAGTGCAAGGATAGATTGTGTTATGCCTCCTCCTCTTCCAATAGCACCTCTGTATAATAATCTCCTCCAAGTACAAGATGCTATCTCAACAATGAATCCTCATAGTGCCTCTCTGAGCAAGAAGACTAGCATTTGGTGGACACCTCAAATGGCTATCAATATGTGAAGGATCATACTCAAGGAGACAACTATGTGTAGCCTAGAGGTCCTCTCAAGGCATGGAGTGTAAGATGCATGGGAAGTCCTCTTCCCCAAGTGAATCCTCCACCCCCAAGCTATAATCCATATGAAATGAGTCACCTTCTAGCATGGTAACTCATGAAGAATCTCCTCCACCTGTGGCTCCAGAAGTGTAGGTGGGCTGAATAACTAAACATGATAGGCAAGGGGGCCTATCACCTGCTATCCTCCTCCCCACACATGATAAGTGATGAGGATATACTGATCTTGGGCTGCAACATAAGTGCCCTCCAATGACAAGAAAGATGTTAGACCTGCAAAGGTCTCCCTCCCAGCATTGTGAATCAAGCTGGCCCAATCCATCATACACATAACAGATGAGGAATCACTACCACATGAAAACCCATCCATCTCATGGTCCTCCTAATTAAGTAACAAATGTATTGCTGTAGAGGCCATGTCTCTTTGCATGTTCCTTTTAGAACATGCACTGCAGAAAGTATGGGAGTTTTCTCCCAACAAGGACACATCCTGGTTATGTGTCTCTCCTCTAATCATGCTCTTCATAAAGATAATAGCAATATCAAAAAAAGAGAGCATAATCAGCAATAATATGTGGGGAGTACTGAAGGCCTCATGGTGTTCAATAGTGTACCCACAGCCTCCCAAGTAGTCACAGCACAGTTTCCCAAACTGCTACTTTAGGAAATGATATGGCAAGTGGTTTTTATGTTCATGGGTAACAATTTATGTCCTCACATCTTATATTGTATGGAAAGTGGCTGAACATATAAGCTGAACATACATGGAATGAAACACTTTCCCATGGCCATATAAGAGATGGTTGTCTCCATCACATAATCTAGACCAATATTGATCATGGAGCTTAATGAATAAGTTGCCCTCTTGTGAAGCAAAGAACTGCATAGAGATTGTAAGAAGATGCAAATATTGTGTTAGATAATCAATATATGCAAAAACAAAACTCTCACCTCCTTCTTGTCCCTCTAGTGCCTCAAAAGTGGAGTAGTCATGTGAATACTCCCTTAGCAAATCCATGCCATAAGGTGATAGCGCTATTGGCCCTTGCAAGCAAGCCCTGGTCAAAATATAGCTCCATCCTTTGACATGTAGTTTGTCAAAGGTATTCCACATAATGCTGCCATATATGAGAAGTACCTCCCATGGTGGAAGCACCTCTTGCACCATGATAGTGCCATTCCTTTTCCTTGCAACACTATGTCAAGTGGGAGAGCAATTTTTCCCCTACTCTCTCTCCATCCTCCAAAGCAACAAATGCCTTTGTTGCCTCATCATACTTCCATCATACTTATTATGTAGTGAAAACATAATTACCATATCATCATAATCTATCCACACTCCTTGCTGCCCCATGATGAAAGCACCCTGCCAAGTTCCTTCCTCCCTCATACCCTTGGGAAAAGGATATGTCTCATGATGGCCAAACTCTCTCAAGAGTAGCCAGCACATCTTTGCTTCTTGTTGCCCTGTGTCATAGAGCTGCAAGTGGCTCACAAGCCTCTTGCTCTCCATCCATCCTCCTTCCTCCAAGTATGGCTGCCCTTGATTATTCTTTCCCTTGGCATCTTCCCAATGAAGACCAACAATCTCCCAAAGAAATTATTCCTACTTACACCTCATGGGATGTTGAGATGTAACCCATTGGAGGTCTCTCAAGAGAGATCTCTCACCAACCAACCCATTGAATCTAGCAGAACCCAAGAGTGCTAAAAACAAAACATCATTAGGGGATGGCACCTCATGCATGATGCTCCCAAAATCCTTGCACCATAGTTCCTCATGCTTCATGCAACTCAATAAGGGTGAAAAGGGATGAATGCTAATTCCTTTTTGGGGAAAAACCAAGTTATAAAGCGTTGTGCAAGCTTGCCTTTCCTCCTCAACAAGGCATTTCGATCCTGGGCCATGTGAAGACAAATTTCCAAAGCCTTTCATGAAATTTTCTGAAATGTTATAGCATGGAAACTTATGCATACCTTTGGGAGCCCTTGAGAAAAATTGTAGGGCTGCAAGGGTATCTCTCTTTGCCGCGTTGGCTGATCCAACTACTAATATGGTTGGTTGCCCCTCTATGAACATGGCAGCATTGGTAGAAGTCTCCTCTACTAGAGAAGAGAGCTCTTCCTCCATCAGTTTTCTATCCTCTTTTTCTTGGGGTCCTCCATACTCTTCACTTCCTCCATGAGAACAGGAAGTGAATTCATCCTCTCTTTCATTGTGAAACCTTCTAAAGGTATCATTGTAGCTTTCTTCACCTTGAAACCCTCTTGGAGTTTCACTACACTTTTCTTTTCCCATTGGTTGAACCTCCTTGGAGAGGCTCTTCTTTATTCTGAAAATGGATGAGAGCTTTCTCATCCTCTCCATCTTCGTTCTCCTCTTCTTATTATTTTTTGAGTGGATCTGAAATCCACAGGCTGAGCCAAGATGGATTCTCTGATACCACTATAATATCCTGAAAGGGAAATCAACAACTTTTACACCACTGAAATATTCCCTTATCAGAAATACCACAAGTCTGTGCTAGAGATGGACTGCGGAGGCATTTACTGGTTATGTAACCTCTGAAGAGAGGGTGAGAACCAGAGGCTACCTAGTATTTTGCAATCTCTATCTACAGATATGTGATGTTTCCTATTCATGAATTGCTGCAACAAGCTCCTTGGGGACGCTGTATAAGGGAGCTAATATAAAAATAAGGCAATCCTAGGCTAGGATGCCTCAATATATATATAATGCATCTACCTTGCAGAATTTCAGCCCAAAGAAATAACCCTAGGTGGTTTATTCAGATCTCCCACAGTGAACTAGCTGAAAATTGCGGCAACATGTAAGCACAAAACAATTTTCTTCAGAAAATAAAATTATACAAGTGAGAAATCGGACATGTATCCCTTATTAGACATGATATAAAACTCACATGCAGAATTTGAGGTCAAACAAATGGCTCTAGCTCATATA
This sequence comes from Pinus albicaulis, assembly GCA_034641835.2. Taxonomy (NCBI): domain Eukaryota; kingdom Viridiplantae; phylum Streptophyta; class Pinopsida; order Pinales; family Pinaceae; genus Pinus; species Pinus albicaulis. The sequence continues at coordinate 1,510,679,245 of CM076579.1, read as the reverse complement.
AACAAATCTCCCCATTCCTATATGCCTCAAATAAGCTTAAACCCCATAGCCTAGCTTATGCAGAAAGCACTGAATCAAGAACAACATTATTTTATTAGGTTTTATGTAGAAAATAATATGGAATAGCATATCTGAAATGAACAAGCATCCAATGGCTAAGAAAATGTGGATTCCTTTCCTCTTTATACACAATAAAGATCACCCACAAGGGGTTTCATGAAAATACAAGGTGTATAAGTGCAGATCTGCAAATACACTACTAGAAAACATAGTTACTGCAACAATGAATGAAAATATGGCTGAAAATAAACAAATATAGAAGAGGAATGGAATATACAGATTTCTGGGAGAAGGGTTGGCCCTTTCTCCAAAGAATAAGCTCTCAAACAAGGGATCAACCCCTGCAGCTGCTGCTCCTAGAAAAATGACACAGTTTACCCAATTAACTGCGTTGTAATGGATGGAACATGAGTTGGCCAACTGCCAAGATCTGAAATGATCTCTTAAATCTCCTATACATCTCCCTCAATGCAAGATAAACTCGCTCCACTGAAAGGAAAAGCACAAGAGAAGATGGGACAACCCTCCCACTGCACTGCCGAGCAACACTGCGTTTCCTACTACTGGAGTAACACTGTAGAAGAAGGAAATGCTTGGCCTTCAATCAAGATGTGGGAAAATGAAGAATAGATCCCTCCAAGAGATCACTCAATGGAGGAGAAGGAATTCCTAAGTAGGGATCCTTCCAAACTCTGCTAACCAGCAGGAGTTTGCAGAAATGTCTAAACAGACAAGAAAATCAAAATCATAAGCTAACCCCACAAATCTGCCCTCCTTCTCCTTATGAATTTTGTGAGCTCCTTCACCTTGGGTCCCAGATATTAGGGTTTCAACATCAAATGAACCTCTTCCCTCAAAAACTGCGATGTCTTGCCAAGCAAGCTACTCCTCCTTAGGCTGCACTAGTTGACTTGGTCAAGTTGACCTTGTCCTCATACAATTTCCCCTTTTCACACTAAGAGGTGCAAAATAAGCTGCTCAAGGGTTCCATTTTTACATTATGAGGGGTTTTATTCATGCCAAGAGGCCTCCTCTTCCTTTTTATTCATCTCTATATAATATAAGAAAAAATCAATGTTCCAATTTATTCATGAAAATTTTGGAACATTACAGTCCTCCCCTCCCAAAGATTGCTTGTACTCAAGAAAGTGCAAGGGTAGACTGTGTTATGCCTCCTCCTCTTCTAGTAGCACCTCTGTATAATAATCTCCTCCAAGTAAAAGATGCTATCTCAACAATGAATCCTCATAGTGCCTCTCTGAGCAAGAAGACTAGCATTTGGTGGACACCCCAAATGGCTATCAATATGTAAAGGATCATACTCAAGGAGACAACTATGTGTGGCCTAGAGGTCCTCTCAAGGCATGGAGTGTAATATGCATGGGAAGTCCTCTTCCCCAAGTGAAGCTTCCACCCCCAAGCTATCATCCATATGAAATGAGTCACCTTCCAACATGGTAACTCATGGAGAATCTCCTCCACCTGTGGCTCTAGAAGTGTAGGTGGGCTGAATAGCTGAACATGATAGGAAAGGGGGCCTATCCCACGTTTTCCTCCTCCCCACTCATGATAATTGATGAGGATATACTGATCTTGGGTTGCAACATGAGTGCCCTCCAATGACAAGAAAGAAGTTAGACCTCTAAAGGTCCCCCTCCTAGTGCTGTGAATCAAGCTGGCCCAATCCATCATACACATAACGGATAGGGAATCACTACCACATGACAAACCATCCATCTCATGGTCCTCCTAATTAAGTAACAAGTGTATTGCTATAGAGGCCATGTCTCTTTCCATGTTCCTTTTATAACATGCACTGCAGAAAGCATGGGAGTTTTCTCCCAACAAGGACACATCCTCCTTATGTGTCTCTCCTCTAATCATGCTCTTCATAAAGATAATAGAAATATCAGAAAAAGAGAGCATAGTCAGAAATAATATGTGGGGAGTACTGAAGGCCTCATGGTGTTCAATAGTGTACCCATAGCCTCCCAAGTAGTCACAGTGCAGTTTCCCAAACTTCTACTTTAGGAAATGATATGGCAAGTGGTTTTTCTGTTCATGGGTAACAATATATGTCCTCACATATTATATTGTATGGAAAGTGGCTGAACATACATGGAATGAAACACTTTCCCATGGCCATATAATAGATGGTTGTCTCCATCACATAATCTAGCCCAATATTGATCATGGAGCTTAATGAATAGGCTGCCCTCCTGTGAAGCAAAGCACTGCATAGAGATGGCAAGAAGATGAAAATATTGTGTTAGATAGTCAATATATGCAAAAACAAAACTCTCACCTCCTTCTTGTCCCTCTAGTGCCTCAAAAGTGGAGTAGTCATGTGAATACTCCCTTAGAAAATCCATGCCATAAGGTGATAGCATTGTTGGCCCTTGAAAGCAAGCCCTGGTCAAAATATAGCTCCATCCTTTAACATGTAGTTTTTCAAAGGTATTCCACATAATTCTTCCATATATGAGAAGTACCTCCCATGGTAGAATCACCCCTTGCACCATGATAGTGCCATTCCTTTTGCTTGCAACACTATGCCAAGTGGGAGAGCAATTTTTCCCTTGCTCTCTCTCCATCCTCCAAAGCAACAAAGGTATTTGCTGCCTCATCATACTTCCATCATACTTACTATGTAGTGAAAAAACTATGACCATACCATCATAATGTATCCTCATTCCTTGCTGCCCCATGATGAAAGCACCCTAGCAAGTTCCTTCCTCCCTCATACCCTTGGGAAAAGGATATATCTCATGATGGCCAAACTCTCTCAAGAGTAGCCAACACAGCTTTGCTTCTTGCTGCCCTGTATCATAGATTTTCAAGTGGCTCACAAGCCTCTTACTTTCCATCCATCCTCCTTCCTCCAAGTATGGCTGCCCTTGATTATTCTCTCCCTTGGCATCTTCCCAATGAAGACCACCAATCTCCCAAAGCAAGTATTCCTTCTTACACCTCATAGGAGGTCGAGATGTAACCCATTGGAGGTCTCTCAAGAGAGATCTCTCACCAACCAACCCCTTGAATCTAGCAGAACCCAAGAGTGCTGAAAACAAAACATCATTAGGGGATGGCACCTCATGCATGATGCTCCCCAAATCCTTGCACCATAGTTCCTCATGCTGCATGAAACTCAATAAGGGTGCAAAGGGATGAATGTTGATTCCTTTTTGGGGAAAACCCAAGTTGTACAGCATTGTGCAAGCTTGCCTTTCCTCATCAACAAGGCATTTCAATCCCGGGCCATGTGAAGACAAATTTCCAAAGCCTTTCCTGAAATTTTCTAAAATGTTATATCATGGAATCTTATGCATACCTTTGGGAGCCCTTGAGAAAAATTTTAGGGCTGCAAGGGTCTCTCTCTTTGCTGCGTTGGCTGATCCAACTACTGATATGGTTGGCTACCCCTCTATGAACATGGCAGCGCTGGTAGAAGTCTCCTCTAGTGGAGAAGAGAGCTCTTCCTCCCTCGGTTTTCTATCCTTTTTTTCTTGGGGTCCTCCATACTCTTCACTTCCTCCATGAGAACAAGAAGTGCATTCATCCTCTCTTTCCTCTTGAAACCTTCTAGAGGTCTCACTGTAGCTTTCTTCACCTTGAAACCCTCTTGGAGTTTCACTGCACTTTTTTTTCCCCTTGGTTGAACCTCCTTGGAGAGGCTCTTCTTTGTTATGAAAATGGAGGAGAGCATTCTCATCGTCTCCATCTTCATTCTCATCTTCTTCTTACTTTCTGAGTGGATCTAAAATCCACAGGCTGAGCCAAAATGGCTGCTCTGATACCACTGTAATATCCCGAAAGGGAAATCAACAGCTTTTACACCACTGAAATATTCCCTTATCAGAAATACCACAAGTCTGTGCCAGAGATGGACTGTGGAGGAATTTAATGGTTATGTCACCTCTGAAGAGAGGGTGAGAACCAGAGGCTACCTGGCATTTTGCAGTCTCTGTCTACAGATATGTGATGTTTCCTATTCAGGAATTACTGCAAAAAGCTCCTTGGGGACGCTATATAAGGGATCCAATCTAAAAATAATGAAATCCTAGGCTGGGATGCCTCAATATATGTATAATGCAGCTACCTTGCAGAATTTCAGCCCAAAGAAATAACCCTAACTGGGTTATTCAGATCTCCCACAGTGAACTAGCTGAAAATTGCAGCATCATGTAAGCACAAAATAGTTATCTTCAGAAAATAACGTTATAAAAGTGAGAAATGGGACTTGTATCCCTTAGTATACATGATATAAAACTCACATGCAGAATTTGAGGTGAAAAAAATGGCTCTAGCTCATATAAACAGATCTCCCCATTCCTATTTGCCTCAAATAAGCTTAAACCCCATAGCCTAGCTTATGTAGAAAGCACTGAATCAAGAACAACGTTATTTTATTAAGTTTTATGCAGAAAATAATATGGCATAGAAGATCTGAAATGGACAAGCATCCAATGGCTAAGAAAATGTGGATTCTTTTCCTCTTTATACAAAATAAAGGTCACCCACAAGGGGTTTCATGAAAATACAAGGTGTATAAGTGTAGATTTTCAAATACACTACTCGAAAACATAGTTACTACAAAAATGAATAAAAATATGGCTCAAAAGAAACAAATACAGAAGAGGAATGAAATATAGAGCTTTCCGGGAGAAGGGTTGGCCCTTCCTCCAAAGAATAAGCTCTCAAACAAGGGATCAAACCCTGTAGCTGTTGTTCCCACAAAAATGATGCATTTTACCCAGTGAACTGCACTGTAATGGATGGAAAATGAGTTGGCCATCTGCCAAGATCTGAAATGAGCTCTGAAATCTCCTATACAGCTCCCACAATGTAAGAGAAACTCCCTCCACTGAAAGGAAAAGCACAAGAGAAGATGGGACAACCCTCCCACTCCACTGCCCAGTAACACTGCGTTTCCTGCTACAGGAGTAACATTGTAGAAGAAGGAAATGCTTGGCCTTCAATCCAGATGTGGGAAAATGAAGAATAGATCCCTCCAAGAGATCACTCAATGGAGGAGAAGGAATTCCTAAGTAGGAATCCTTCCAAACTCTGCTAACCAGCAGGAGTTTGTAGAAATGTCTAAGTAGACAACAAAATCGAAATCATAAGCTAACCCCACAAATCTTCCCTCCTTCTCCTTATGAATTTTGTGAGCTCCTTCACCTTGGGTCCCGCCTATTAGTGTTTCAACATCAAATGAACCTCTTCCCTCTAAAACTGCGTTGTCTTGCCAAGCAAGCTACTCCTCCTTAGGCTACACTAGTTGACTTGGTCAACTTGACCTTGTCCTCATACAATTGCTCCTTTTCACACTAGGAGGTGCAAAATAAGCTGCTCAAGGGTTTCCTTTTTACATTATGAGGGGTTTTATTCATGCTAAGAGGCCTCCTCTTCCTTTTTATTCATCTCTATATAATATAAGCAAAAATCAATGTTCCAATTTATTCATGAAAATTTTGGAACATTAGAGTCCTCCCCTCCCAAAGATTGCTTGTCCTCAAGCAAGTGAAAGGGGAGACTGTGTTATGCCTCCTCCTCTTCCAGTAGCATCTCTGTATAATAATCTCCTCCAAGTAAAATATGCTATCTCAACAATGAATCCTCATAGTGCCTCTCTGAGCAAGAAGACTAGCATTTGGTGGACACCCCAAATGGCTATAAATATGTGAAGGATCATACTCAAGGAGACAACTATGTGTGGCCTAGAGGTCCTCTTAAGGCATGGAGTGTAAGATTCATGGGAAGTCCTCTTCCCCAAGTGAAGCCTCCACCCCCAAGCTATCATCCATATGAAATGAGTCACCTTCCAGCGTGGTAACTCATGAAAAATCTCCTCCACCTGTGGCTCCAGAAGTGTAGGTGGGCTGAATAACTAAACATGATAGGCAAGGGGGCCTATCCCATGGTGTCCTCATCCCCACTCATGATAAGTGATGAGGATATACTAATCTTGGGCCGCAACATGAGTGCCCTCCAATTACAAGAAAGAATTTAGACCTCCAAAGGTCTCCTTCCCAACGTTGTGAATCAAGCTGGCCCAATCCATCATACACATAACAGATAGGGAATCACTACCACATGAAAACCCATCCATCTCATTGTTCTCCTCATTAAGTAACAAATGTATTGTTGTAGAGGCCATGTCTCTTTCCATGTTACATTTAGAACATGCACTGCAGAAAGTATGGGAGTTTTCTACCAACAAGGACACATCTTCCTTATGTGTCTCTCCTCTAGTCATGCTCTTCATAAAGATAATAGAAATATCAGCAAAAGAGAGCATAATCAACAATAATATGTGGGGAGTACTGAAGGCCTCATGGTGTTCAATAGTGTACCCATAGCCTCCCAAGTAGTCACAACGCAGTTTCCCAAACTGCTACTTTAGGAAATGATATGGCAAGTGGTTTTTCTGTTCATGGGTAACAATATATGTCCTCACATCTGATATTGTATGGAAAGTGGCTGAACATGTAAGCTGAACATACATGGAATGAAAAAATTTCCCATGGCCATATAAGAGATGGCTGTCTCCATCACATAATCTGGCCCAATATTGATCATGGAGCTTAATGAATAGGCTGCCCTCTTGTGAAGCAAAGCATTGCATAGAGATGGTAAGAAGATGCAAATATTGTGTTAGATAATGAATATATGCAAAAACAAAACTCTCACCTCCTTCTTGTCCCTCTAGTGCCTCAAAAGTAGTCATGTTAATACTCCCTTAGCAAATCCATGCCATAAGGTGACAGTGTTGTTGGCCCTTGCAAGCAAGCCCTGGTCAAAATATATCTCCACCCTTTGACATGTAGTTTGTCAAAGGTATTCCACATAATGCTACCATATATGAGAAGTACCTGCCATGGTGGAAGCACTTCTTGCACCATGATAGTGCCATTCCTTTTCCTTGCAACACTATGCCAAGTGGGAGGGAAATTTTTCCCTTGCTCTCTCTCCATCCTCCAAAGCAACAAAGGTCTTTGCTACCTCATCATACTTCCATCATACTTATTATGTAGTGAAAACATAATGACCATACCATCATAATGTATCCACACTCCTTGCTACCCCATGATGAAAGTACCCTGCCAAGTTCCTTCCTCCCTCATACCCTTGGGAAAAGGATATGTCTCATGATGGCCAAACACTCTCAAGAGTAGCCAACACAGCTTTGCTTCTTGCTGCCCTGTATCATAGATCTCCAAGTGGCTCACAAGCCTCTTTCTCTCCATCCATCCTCCTTCCTCCAAGTATGGCTGCCCTTGATTATTCTCTCCCTTGGCATCTTCCCAATGAAGACCACCAATATTCCAAAGAAAGTATTCCTTCTTACACCTCATGGGAGGTTGAGATGTAACACATTGGAGGTCTCTCAAGAGAAATATCTCACCAACCAACCCCTTGAATCTAGTAGAACCCAAGAGTGCTAAAAACAAAACATCATTAGGGGATGGCACCTCATGCATGATGCTCCCCAAATCCTTGCACCATATTTCCTCATGCTGCATGCAACTCAATAAGGGTGCAAAGGGATGAATGCTAATTCCTTTTTGGGCCAAACCCAAGTTGTAAAACGCTGTACAAGATTGCCTTTCCTCATCAGCAAGGCATTTCGATCCTGGGCCATGTGAGACAAATTTCCAAAGCCTTTCATGAAATTTTCTGAAATGTTATAGCATGGAAACTTATGCATACCTTTGGGAGCCCTTGAGACAACTTGTAGGGCTACAAGAGTCTCTCCCTTCATTGCGTTGGCTGATCCAACTACTGATATGGTTGGCTTCCCCACTATGAACATGGAAGCGTTGGTAGAAGTCTCCTCTAGTGGAGAAGAGCACTCTACCTCCCTTGGTTTTCTATCCTCTTTTTCTTGGGTTCCTCCATACTCTTCACTTCCTCCATGAGAACAGGAAGTGAATTCATCCTCTCTTTCCTCTTGAAACCTTCTAGAGGTCTCACTGTAGCTTTATTCACCTTGAAACCCTCTTGGAGTTTCACTGCACATTTCTTTTCCCATTAGTTGAACCTCCTTGGAGAGGCTCTTCTTTGTTTTGAAAATGGATGAGAGCATTCTCATCCTCTCCATCTTCATTCTCCTCTTCTTCTTACTTTCTGAGTGGATCTGAAATCCACAGGCTAAGCCAAGATGGCTACTCTGATACCACTGTAATATTCCGAAAGTGAAATCAGCAGCTTTTACACCATTGAAATATTCCCTTTTTAGAAATACTAAAAGTCTATGCCAGAGATGGAATGTGGAGGCATTTACTGGTTATGTCACCTCTAAAGAGAGGGTGAGAACTAGAGGCTACTTGGCCTTTTGCAGTCTCCATCTACAGATATGTGATGTTTCCTATTCAGGAATTGTTGCAACAAGCTCCTTGGGGACACTGTATAAGGGTGCCAATCTGAAAATAAGGCAATCCTAGGCTAGGATGCCTCAATATATATATATATATATATATATATATATATATATATATATATATATAATGGGGCTACCTTCGAATTTGCTTCGAAGATAACCTAAGTGGGTTAGTCGGATCTCAGTGAGTTAATTTGAGTGCTGACATGTAAGCACAAAACAACTGTCTTCAGAAAATAACGTTATACAAGTGAGAAATGGGACTTGTATCCCTTAGTAAACATGATATAAAACTCACATGTAGAATTTGAGGTGAAACAAATGGCTCTAGCTCATATAAACATATCTCCCCATTCTTATATGCCTCAAATAAGCTTAAACCCCATAGCCTAGCTTATGCAGAAAGCACTGAATCAAGAACAGCGTTATTTTATTAGGTTTTATGCAGAAAATAATATGGCATAGCATATCTGAAATGAATAAGCATCCAATGGCTAAGAAAATGTGGATTCCTTACCTCTTTATACACAATAAATATCACCCTCAAGGGGTTTCATGAAAATACAAGGGGTATAAGTGCAGATTTGCAAATACACTACTGGAAAACACAGTGACTACAACAATGAATACAAATATGGCTGAAAATAAACAAATACAGAAGAGGAATGGAATATAGAGCTTTACGGGAGAAGGGTTGGCCCTTCCTCCAAAGAATAAGCTCTCAAACAAGGGATCAAACCCTGCAGCTGCTGCTCCCACAAAAATGATGCAGTTTACCCAGTGAACTGTGCTGTAATGGATGGAACATGAGTTTTCCACCTGCCAAGATCTGAAATGAGCTCTGAAATCTCCTATACATCTCCCTCAATGTAAGAAAAACTCGCTCCACTGAAAGGAAAAGCACAAGAGAAGATGGGACAACCCTCCCACTGCACTGCCCAGCAACACTGCGTTTCCTGCTACAGGAGTAACGTTGTAGAAGAAGGAAATGCTTGGCCTTCAATCCAGATGTGGGAAAATGAATAACAAATCCCTCCAAGAGATCACTCAGTGGAGGAGAAGGAGTTCCTAAGCAGGAATCCTTCCAAACTCTTCTAACCAGCAGGAGTTTGCAGAAATGTCTAAGCAGAAAAGAAAATCAAAATCATAAGCTAACCCCACAAATATCCCCTCCTTATCCTTATGAAGTTTGTGAGCTCCTTCACCTTGGGTCCCACCTATTAGGGTTTCAACATCAAATGAACCTCTTCCCTCCAAAACTGCTCTGTCTTGCCAAGCAAGCTACTCCTCCTTAGGCTGTGCTGGTTGACTTGGTCAACTTGACCTTGTCCTCATACAATTGCCCCTTTTCACACTAGGAGGTGAAAAATAAGCTACTCAAGGGTTCCCTTTTTATATTATGAGGTGTTTTATTCATGCTAACATGCCTCCTCTTCCTTTTTATTCATCTCTATATAATATAAGCAAAAATCAATGTTCCAATTTATTCATGAAAATTTTGGAACATTACAGAGTGAGGATTTGAAGGGATCATATCTTGTAATTATAAGGATATTGGTTGAGAGAATGGTGGATTTGTAATTATGAGTTTCTTATCTTGTTTTCAAATCACTCATGTATAAATAGGATTGCTCTTTCTCCAAGTGGGGATAGTAGAATGGAACTTGTATGACTTATTATTATTTCTAAAACTTGGAGACATAATTGAAGATTTTTTCTATCATATTTTGATGCTGTCACATGCTGGTTTATTGCTTGAAGTATTAAGTAGTTGAGTTTACCTTCAGTGTGCGAGGCAAGGGTGGAGGGCCCCCACACCGAGCTAAGTACACTTCTTAGTTCATTTCGTAGCTGAAATTTATAAATTAGTTGCTGAAGTTTGATTCATTTATCTTTACATGCCTTTACATGCTTTGATTACTGATGGATCTTAATCTTGTTTCTTTGTTGCATACAAAGAGACAAACCAATATTTAAGTTAAATACTTCTTATATCTGATTAAGAGTTCAAAACTTTAATTAAGAGTTCAAAATTAAGATTCATCTTTTCCTGCTTTTCTGAATTCCTGTTTTCATAATAACATTAATGATAAAATGAAATCGATGATGAAGGACAACCAAGACCTCTTAGAAAGGAGCCTCTTTAATTATTATTTCAAGTATCTTGATCTATTGTTTATAAATTAGATTTATCTTCTCCTGCTTTTTCCTGAATTTCTGTTTTCACAATAGCATTAATGATAAAATGAAATCAATGATGAAGGACAACCACGACCTCTTAGAAAAGAGCCTCTTCAATTATTATTTCATGTATCTTGATCTATTGTTTAGAAATTAATTAAGTTAGATTTATATTTGTAATATGTATTTCCCTAATCATCAATAATTCATCTTCTAAACTTGACTGTGGTTGAAATCCATATATTTTGGAGACGCTTCTAAGTTCTACAAACTGAGATTGATAATTAAATGCTCATGTTAATTTACCTAGTAAATTGACCCAACACTAACAACCAATTGGATCTATGATACCAAGGAATGCCAATTATTAAATATATCCATTGAAAGTTCGTATGCAAAGGGATATGGTTACTTGCATGAGAGATTGCAACAATCATTTTTTTTTAAATGTGTCATATAATGAAATCTGAAAATCATATAATTGTAAATCAAACCAAGGACCATAGGTACATTGCATAATAATGTCTTAATATGAATAATTCAATCACATTGATTATACTGTCCACGCGCTGACTTGGAAGCCTGATGTTATCATGTGATGTTAACAATGGTATATTTAATAAGTTATAGTATCAAATGAGTTTAAAGTTAGGAGTGAAAGTATATAATTTCAATTTTTTCTTATGGTATGTTTAATGTAGTTGTGACAATACCGGATCAACATATATCGAATTATAAAATATTATAATAAAAGTGTAATATTTCAATAAAATGTTTGTTTTAAATTTTTTACTCTCATTTTTAATATATATGTCTGTTAATTACTTCTTTATATCGTACGCAATTTATATAAATTTACATCTTTAAAAATAGTTATAGTAGAAGTCTCATTTTTCAATAAAAGGCTCTCTAGAGCCTAGGCAGAGATGTTGTATTGTAATGTTTAATATTTTGACTAAGTCAAATTAAATAAAAAATAAATTAAATTAAATTAGTCGTTGTAGATGATGAAGCACAATGGATGGTTCCAAAGGTATAGACACAAAAATTCTAATGTAATTGTTACCAAAATTTCTAATGTAACAATGGATGGTTGCAAAGGCATAGACACAAAAATTCTAATGTAATTGTTACCCAAAGAATTTCAATGCATAGACACAAAAATTATAATGTAAATGATACCTAAAGAATTTCAATTTCAAGGTATGGATCAATATATGGATCATCGTAAGCGTGAATTTAGAGATTAATGTAATATAATGTAAACATTTTAACTGAGTTAAAAAAAATAGACAAAAATGACTTATGGTATTGTCCCATGGTATTCATATGGATAAAATAAAAGAAAATTGAAAAAAGAAGAGGATGAAGCTTAATGTAATCTAAACTACACATTTTAACTCAATCAAATAAAATTAAGAATAACAAAATAAAAATAAATAAAAAATTGACTCATGGTATTGAGAATCTATGTTATTAATGTGGAATATAAATTATTTAAAGAGGAAAATTAACCTAACCTAGATGCATCTTAATTCCAGATCTACAAAATTCAGAGAGGGGTCATATATCTTGAGATGCAAACCTATTTTAGAGTGAAAAGAGATTTGTTTGGTAGATTCATAGTTAAAACGTATCTAAACATATTTATACAATATACAATTAAATATATTATTTTATATAATTATAAACAGCTATAATAAAATTCTAATATTTCAAGAAAATATAAAATTTAGTTTATATATATATATATATATATATATATATATATATATATATATATATATATATATGTAATTCCTATCTTAAAAAGCTTTATGAATCTCCAAATGCCAGAGATTTTGAAACCCTGCTCACAACGAAAGAAGTTTTCTCATTACAAGACATTGATTTTAGGGTTAAATGCCAGGAAAATGGAAAAGCTAAAGATATTGAAGGTTACCAGGCGGAAATATTAAAAATTAGAGGTCCTGTCCTCATCCCCCACATCCACAAGCTTTTCAACCAAGCGGTCAAGCAAGGGTTCCCTCAACCTTGGACTCAGAGCCTCATTATCCCTATTTTTAAAAGTGGGGATACAAATAACCCCTCTAATTATTAGACAATTATGATCAGCCCTCTCTTAGCCAAGTTATACAGTATTATTTTGGAAAAGAAGTTGAGAATTTTGCTTGAAAGTGAAGGTAAGCGGGCTAAAGGCCAAGCGGGTTTTAGAAAGAAACACTCAACAACAGACCACCTCGTTATGCTTAGGATCATTGTGGAGGAATGCCGCAATGATAAATCCAATCTCTTATGTTTCTTTGTGGACTTTAGAAAGGCTTTCGATACGGTTCCTAGAAACAACCTATGGAATATATTAGAAGAGATAAATGTTCCTTTCGAGCTAAGAGCGGCCGATAAAAGGTTATACGAGAATGTTATTGCCAAGCTAAAGAGAAATGAGGGGTGGTAGAAAGATATTAAGTGTAATATCGAAGTTAAACAAGGTTTCCCCCTCTCCCCTACCCTATTTGGCATTTACATCGACAAGCTAGAAGGTTGCTTAGAGGAAGCAGGATGTGTTGGCATGATCTTAGCTGGGATAGTCATCATCCTTCTTCTATATGCTGACGATATTTTTCTTCTCGCAAGGTGCCCATATGATCTTGATAAGCAACTTAGAATTCTTAAAGATTTATGCTCTACCATGAGTATGTCTGTTAACACTAACAAAACAAAAGTTATGATTATCAAATCCAAGAAGGACGCTTACACTAATTTTATATATGACAATAGTAACTTGGATGAGGTGTATTCTTACAAGTACCTAGGAATTGATATTCTTCACAAGCTCAAATGAAACCATAGCATTCAGAAAAGGATTAATGGGGGGTGGAAAGCTTATTTTGGTCTTGAAAATAATTTTAAAACGACAAACCTCATAATTTGGGATAGAAATAAGTTCCTCTTTGAAACTTTAGTCACTCCTGTTATATTATATGCATGTGAGGTTTGGGGTTGAAGCATCTCTAGAGAATCCTGGAGAAATATTTAGCAAATCTAGAAGCGTTTTATAATGTATAACCTTAAAATTAAAAGCAATACACCCTATCCTATTCTCCTTATAGAAGTGGGTCTTTCCCCTATCGAGAGCCTGGCTATGACTAGGCTTTTGTTGTACAAGCACAAGCTCAATAACATAGGAGACCATAGACTTCCTAAGCTAGCTTTAAATTCCAGCCAAAACCACCTAAGGCTTAAACGAGATTGGCATAAAGACATCAGGGCCTGGTTAAACCATCGAGAGATCGACGAGAATGTTGCATTGCAAAAAATTAATAACATTAAAAAAATTGTTACTTCTAAGTTCAAAGAAAAAATGTGGTACGAGAAAGATCTAGCAGCTAAAAGAAAATTAAGATATTGTAAGGAGGTCATAAACCCCACCATAGAAGATCAAAAGTATCTCTTTATTTTAACTAGCTCAAAGAAGAAAATTAATATAGCCAAGATCAGAACGAACTCTCATGAGCTCCATAGTGAAACAGGTCGTTGGACAATTCCTGAAACACCATGGATGGAAAGGATCTGCCATCTCTGTGAGATTATGAACATCGAGGATGAAAATCACTTCCTCATAGAGTGCCCCCCGTACAACCACATTATAGCTCAATTTCATAATATTTGTTGCAATATTGACATTCCTAGCCTTTTAAGATGTCAAAATTATAGTGAGCTCGAGAGGCTTCTCTCTAAGATTTTTGAGCATAGGAATAAAATCTTAAATCAAACTAAATAACTCTTTTCTTTAGGTTTGATAGACCAAAGATTGGTCTTAGTGGACGTTAACCATCATCATCATAATCATCAATACACTATATTATTTTATATATTTATAAATAATTATAATAAAAATCTAATATTTCAATGAAATATAAAGGTTAAATATATAAAAGAAATATAGGTAAATAAAAAATTTATTATTTTAATTTTAAAATTTGATTGTAGTTTTTGAATATATAAAAATGAATTATTTATGTAAATCATACACATTTAAATTATATAAATTTATATATTTATAAATAATTTAAAGTTGCAGAGATGAAAAGTAGGTGAGTTTTGGTCTCTTGCTCTTGCTCATGGGACAATCAGGTGCCCAGGTGCTCATGGGACAATGGAACAGGTGTCATCCAGTGAGTTACTTCACGTCCTACCAAAAGGATTGGCACACATGTAGAAATTGAATATGCTGCCTCATTGTGACGTCACCTTGAAATTTAAATATATATAGATTTATATGTTGCTCGGTGTGTTGAATATTTAAATAAATATTTGTTATAACTGACTGACAGTGATTAGTATTTAAAAATAATCTTATGATTATTATTACTATTTTTCCCATTGCTCCATGCACTAATGACACAGTGATGCTTTACATGTGTAGATTTATATGTTAATCAGTGTTTTGAATATTTATTAATTTTTTTTTTGCTATATGTAGATTAATGTGTTTATTATTTAAAATTATTTTCTTTTGTTTAGTAAATTTTTGTTGGAATAATGAAAGGATGATCAGGGAACCCTAAAATAATATGTCATATGTCTCTGTTTTTGTAAAGTTTTATTATGTTACTATAATTAATAAATAAAATGGTTTTTTTAATGAAATTGTAATTTTTTTTTTTTAAATGCTTTTTTAATTCAACACACTCTAATTGTGACACCTTGTTTTAATTTACTTATTGATATATAAACTTGTTATGATACATTCTAAATGAATAATGAATGGGGACACTTGTTAATAATACTTTAACACATAACCTTTTTTCTTTTTCAAAGAAGAGATTAATTTAATAATTACCTTGATTTAAAAGAGGAAGTAACTGATTGGTAAATATTCCAAGAACTCAAGGTAAAAGTGGTTGAGACACTTTTGATAGTTACCTTTCGAAAATTATTTAGAGGAAAATCCTAGGTGGGAAAGGGGTGTTTTGTAGAAAGAGGTGGGGGTTAAGCAACAAGAGGTTGCTCTGAGTTGTTCATATCTAGTGTGTGAACCAGTGGAACTCAGGAATTACCCAAGAGAAGTAGAGACTGGATTTGATCCCGAGCTCTAACTTCTTGTCTTCGGAAATTACCTAAGCCCTGGTGAGGATCAAGGGGGAAGAAGAGGACGTGATAGCCTCGCTCAAGGTTGGGAGGACCAACAAATTTTTTTTTCTTTCTAAATTAGGCTAATTCTATTATAGAAACATAGTATTACAAAACTGCCACAGTTTAGCTGTGTGAGCCTGAGACTGGGCTTGATGTCCATGCTTTAACTGAGTGAAGAACTGCCCTGTGTGGGAAACCAGTTCTGTTATGAGTGTTTGCACCGCCCTTGCCAGGGAAACTGGTGCATAGTCCATTACATACATAGATAGAGAACAAAAAATTTTCAGTAGCGTGCAGCTTCTGCTGCTGTAAACAACCAAAGTAACAATGCATCTTTCAAAACTAGAGGAATTCAAAAACCATGAAGAAAATATGCTAACTGAAGTCACTGCTTGTGGGTTGGTGACAGTGGTTCCTCCACGATGTGACACCAATACTTATCCTCGGCATCTTCAGCTTTTTCATCCTGTTCACCATCAGCACCTGCGCCTTCATTCTGGACCCCTTCATTTCCCGTAGGCATTGCATCCACCTGCATAGAAAATTGGCCTGTGGGGGGAGGGGCATAAGAGGGGGGAGTAACCTGGTGTTCAGGAGGAAATGCAACAGGGGCAGAGCACAAACCAAGAGGGGAGGGAGGAGGCGTCGACAGAGCAGGAGGAGGGAGGAGGTGTCGACAGAGCAGGAGGAGGGAGAGTCGATGTAGAGCTATAAAAAGGGTCTCTTTCACCTCTATTCACCTCACATTAATATGTCAACCCGAGAGCGTTTTGTCATTACAAAGAGTGACTCAATCCGAGGCTCATTCGTCAGAGTAATGCTAGTAGTACAGTGCTTTAAGAAATACAAGAGTAAATGGATGCTTAACTGAAATCAAATTGCTTTAAAGAAGTAAATCACACACTCAGGTAACTCAACAACTCATCAGTCAAGGGTTCGGTAATGATAAACCATCCCTTCAGAAACTGATAGAAAAAGAACTCAAGCATAGATCACAAGCCTGGGAGCTAAACAGTGACTGATACTGCTCACTACAGTCTTAGATCATCTCTCACAACAAACCATCAAATGCAGATAAATAGAACAACAAAGGAAATAAAGGATTAAACTATAATTCTGAAATGGAACAGCAACTCTAAAATAGGACAGCAAATGAATACTAAGTCCCGCGGGTTATATTCAAACTTAATCTATGCACTCTTTGCAATCAAGGAACACTCTGTTATTCTAAAGGCAAATGACACAAATCATATTAATGGAACAACAATAACAGTTTGGGAATTATGGAATAATACCGATGCATTAGAAACGCACACAACACAAATGTCAATAGAACAGCTCTGTAGCTTGACAGTAAGGATATGCGATTAACTCTAGAAAGGAATAAGAACGCAATGCAGAGTTAACACACAAATCTGGCTGTAGAAACTTCAATGATTCAACTTAAAAAGAGCATGTAATCTGAACGTATAAGCATATCAAATAATCAACTAACAGTAATGAACAAACCACACATAAACGAAGCTGTAATGGTACAGAAGCAAGTGTCCTTCAGGGCCGGGCCCTTAGCCTCCAAGGATACACCGCTTTAGGTTAACGCTGATGCGAAGATGGAATAATCACCAGTCTTTCATTAATACATTGATCAAAAATACATCGAACCAGTTCTCAACAAAGCTGAATAACCAAATCGAATGTCTTACAAAAGATTACATCAAACGTATCTTATCTCGCCATTCTCCGTCTCTAAACTAACAGTACTTGTCTCTTTTTATAAAAACGATGGCGGAGATGTCCAAGCAATTAGATAAGTAAAGCAGCGATCCCTTAGGATCTTCGATCCTGAGGGATTCGCCAAACAGTTAACTTTCATCCAGTCTTTGCTATTGAGCTGAGCTGGTGTCCTCTCTCTCTTGCCCGAGCCGATTCTCCTTGATCTTGTCTCCCTATGTTTACGTTTGGTTCTCATCCAGAGGAACAGCGGTTATCTCCACTTCGTTCTTATCTTTAGAGCAACAACCCTTCGTTTTCCTCTTTCCCTGTATAGAAAATAACCATTATCAGTGGCTAAGTTATACATATCGATTTTCACATGTTTTGTGATAGTTCCCTATGACTTTCTAAATCCATGATACAAAAGGTTCACAAATTGTATTAAAAAGTCATTAAAGTAATCATCAAAATCATACCTTTTCAGTACTCCACACACCCCCCTGCTTACCTTGTCTCATGTCCTCATGAAAACATTGTAGTTGACATGTAATGCAGTGAGAGAGTATGCTGGAGAAGGAGTTTCATGCGAAGGCCTACAACCATGTTGAGTGATTAAATAATCAAAGAACTGACCTGCTTGCCCTTCAGGCATATCATACAGGGCCTGGTATCCATGTGCTGGATGCCAAATAATTGGAGCGCGAAATCTACACCCTAACCAGGATGACCCTGCTTTTAGAAGGCTCTGGCCATAGAGATTCAAACGGCCAGCAGCGAACTCAAAGTTCTCATACTTAAATGGCTCTCTGAGCTGGATGTGTGGATCAGAGATTCGATATCGAAATTTGGCTGCATTAGTGGCCAAGTCCTTAATGGAAAAGAAATACTCTAAACCCTCTTGAATGAGTGCCTCATGCATAGGCCCTAATGTTACAATGACACCTGGAGTCCTTATGTGGTTTATATGAGCTATCCATAACCGTACTGGGTTCCTAGGCTCAGCCCTAACTCTTAAATCTAGACCATTTTCTTGACTCTGAAAGGTATCATAGGCTTTCAGCCACTTAATCTGGTTAGCTCCGAATGAAATGAATGCTTGGAATTGAATATCACCAATGGAGGGACCAGGGTTCGATTCAGTCTCCTGACTTAGCACAAGGTCATGTAAATGGAGTTCACACAACAACCTCTGGACTTTTACTCCATAATGTCTACAACAGTCGATAAAATCATTGACATTGTTGATCTGTATAGGGGTGCCTGCCTTAACAGCTTTTATTTGTAATTGTAAATATCGTTCTAATAGAAACAGAGCATAGTTTTTAGCAGGAGCCCTACATGCTAAAACATTATTATATAAAGAACACAAGTCACTCATCTGTTTGATAGTAGTATCTAGTTTATAAGTTACCTGTGTGACTTCCTCTTGTTCCTTCATCCATCCTTCAAAAACCTGTCTTTTAGATTGACTGACATCCCTTAGTTGCTGCTGCAACTCTTCATATTTCTCTAGCGGAACCGTTTGCTCCTTAAGTTGCTCCATTTCTTGCCGTGCTTGTTTCACCATCTTGTGCAAGGTTTTTGTCTTTGGATCTTTTCTCCATGCATCAGTAGAGGCCGGGAGTTTTACCTGAACCTTCTTGTTACGCTGTTTAGAGTTCAGGACCCTGATTACCCCTGAGGGTGGTGCCTCCGTCTGAATTTCCTTATCATCTTTTTCTGTCTTAATCGGAACGACAGTTGGAACCTCCGAGTCTTGGAAAACAGGCTGCTTGCGGGCCCTCTTTTTCCTCTTTACTTTCTGGTTCTTTTTCAAAATCCTGATTTGTTGCCTGAGCTGTGTTATCGTGTTTAATAGTTTAGTCCGTTCCTCCCTCAACTTCTTGATTTCCATTGATTCCTTTGAAGGAACGGCAGTCTGTTGATGATGAACTGGATCATGACCAGTTGCTACCTCTTCCTCCTGAGGTTTTTCCTCACTGCTCTGCTCCGGCGGTTCTGGTGTATGTACCTCAACTGGTTCTGATTCTTCCTCCTGGGGTTCTTCCTCTAGATTCTCCTCTTGTGACATGGGAACAGATTGTTCCCGTTCGGTATTTTCTTCTTCTTCATCATGCATGGGCATGTTCTCTTCTTGAATTTGGTCGTGGGGATTCTCTGAGCTAGAAGGTTGACCGTATTTACTCATATTGGCCAGGATGGAGGCCAGGTCATCTTCTCTTAGTAAGTCCTGTAATGGACTATTCTCCTGCTGTCCCATTTCTTCTTCCTGTTCAGTTTCTGCTTCTTTTTCTGTTCCCGCAGGCTCGGGTACTTCTTCTTCGG
This sequence comes from Pinus albicaulis, assembly GCA_034641835.2. Classification (NCBI taxonomy): domain Eukaryota; kingdom Viridiplantae; phylum Streptophyta; class Pinopsida; order Pinales; family Pinaceae; genus Pinus; species Pinus albicaulis. The sequence continues at coordinate 1,510,659,447 of CM076579.1, read as the reverse complement.
GTTGCTCATCTTCAATTATTATTGGTTGGCTGGTACCTTCCTGAAGCTGTTCCAGCCTTCCCCTTATTCGAGCCAACCGGGCTGACTTTCTGGGTTTGTTTATGCTTCCTCTCATCTGAGCTAACCGAGCTGATTTCCTGGGTTCCTCTGGTTGCTCGGGTGAATCAACTACATGCTTTCGCTTTGCGGATTCTTGATGTAATTCTGGTTGCTGCGATGTACTAGCAACATTTTCTCTGCGTTCTGCCTGTTGTTCCGGTGTGTTTATAGAACGTCTGCGTCTCAGGGATGGTTCTGTCGATCTTCCTTCAATCAGTGCAATGAGTCTTTCCCAGCTGCTCTGCTGCTGGGTAAGACTATAACTAACAACAAGTCGAATTAACCCGTGGTGACTAACAATTGCCTCTACGTGTTGTGCCCTTTTCATACTTTGTGCAGCATCATGCAATAACGAGTTTAAGAGTGCCGGTAAATTCACAGAGCATTTTTGTTTTAGAACAGCTAAAAGTTTAAGGTGTCGTGGTCTTACCACGTCTTTTCTTCCTTCGCAAGTAATGTAGCTCTGTATTATTCTTGCTAGCTCTGTCCAGGGTTCGCCTAGGGTCGCTGGCAGAATTCCCTTCCCTTTGATTGTCAAATGCTGGCCTTCATCCTGGAAGATGTCGATGACCTTCTGTAATCGTTCCTTTTTGAATGTCCATACCGGTCCGGTAGCTGGTAGTCTTGAGACTTCTGCAATTATGGCATCAGTGACCGCTATGCGTTTCCCTCTTACTATGGAGTGGTCTTCTTGTAAATTCTGTAAGAAATCCATTGCTACTGTCTCATTACCCTCCTGTAAGCGATTGAAATAGTTCAACCATCCTGCCCTTTCCAGGATTTCTCGGGCAGCAGCAGAGATCGTTAGCTGCTGAGGCTCACTACGAATTGCCTTGCCCCCCATGATTTCGCTGCGATTTCTAAATGGAACAGCAAAAACGTTTTCGGTTTGAAACACAGAGAGCAGGGTTTCGCAAAAGAAAACACAGAGTATGCAAGCAAAAACAACTTGTGCGAAAAAAAATAAAAATAAAAATATGCCATGCCGTGAAACCATGCCAAACCGTCGTGAACCAGATTTTCCGAATGATGAATTGACACGTAACACAGGGAATGATGAGGTTAACCTCCCCCCCCCGCAGTGTGATAGGCTGTCCCAGCCGGCAAATAATGGAGAGGCACCCAGTCTGTAATCAAGTCAGAAAGGAACAGCATGTGAATTTATGCCATGTTGAAAAAGGACAACAGATTACCGAAATCGAGGCGGAGGATGGATCGCGTGATATGATTTGAGGCTGCTGTGTTATGATTTGAGGCTGATGGATAGGCATGTATCGTATTCGCCAATCTTAAGCGGCCATGGTCACCTCCGTTGCCATGATTGGTAATGATAAATATTCATGCGGTGTATAAATCGGGAAATAACATGTGATTAATGCCTAGGATAAAGAAACAAAAGAGTGTTAATATCTTACCTATTGGCGTAAGCAAGGTGACTTCGATACCATTAACATTACTCTGCTGCCAACAAGTGTCCATAACCTTGGCAGAGTTGTTTTTTACCCCCGGAACCATGATCCTGTGTGTATACTTAGGACTGTTATTATGTCAGAATGTAGACCATTATGCTGGCTTGGTGACCAGTTAACCATAATGCCATTCACGAGGAAAGAGCGAAACGTGGGCAGGCCGGCTCTTAATGAGACCTCCTGTTCCAAGGTTTGTTTATTTTGATACACCTTTTGGACCATATCCCCGGTGTGGTGGCCAGAATGGGAATGCCACTTCACTTCCCTCCTCATGATCATGGTAGGCTGGCTCTCAATGAGACCCCCTATCCTGCATTTGACATTTGACATGTTTTTTCTTTTTCCTTATTTATACACAAAGGGTGGTTCAGCACTCCTTAAGAGTAGGAATGGTGGAAGAAGTCTTATTATCTCAATAGGAAGATTTAAACTCTTTGCCCTTATTCCCAAATATTAATAAACAGATTTTTAAGGGAATCAGCATGATAAATATAACCAATCATGGCAAAAATTAGTAAAACCATGTCACAAAAGGTAAGAAATAAGTATGTCTTTCCATCTGTCCTTTTATTAATGCAGAGCCTTATAGATAGAGCGATTTATGGTTTGCAGATTTCGGTATGTTGTGTCTTTATATTCATCGCATAAATGCATAGCTGAGGCTTGAAGACTAGAAAGAAGACAGGAAAAAGCATCCTCAATTTAAATCATCAAAGAGATCAAAAGTATGCAAATGGTGTTCCGTTGAAAAAGTAACAACGATGGATAATAGAAAAAGGAACAAAACTGCAAATGCCGTTCCTTTTGGGAAAAGGAACGGCAATCATACGAAACACTCCATATGCCATTCCGTTGAAAAAGTCAGCACAGAAATAAAAGAACGCTGTTTTTTTTTTTTTTTTTTGAAGAAAAAGGAACAGTGGTAACAGCGATAAGCGTAACAATATCGTTTTTTCTGAAAAAGGAACAGCAGAGATCCGAATGCTGTTCTTTTAGAAAAGGAACAGCAGAACAAGCAAAACCAATATAAAAAACACACATATGCTATTAGAAGAGCAAAAATCAAACTTTGTGGAAGAAAAAGGAACAGCAAAATGACAAGAATTATTCAAATCAAACTTATGTACAAGAATCACTCAGAAACAAAAACTTTATGTACAAATTGCAAAAAGAAATAGACCCTTAATGAATTGCAGGTGAGGAAGATTTCTCTTCCTCTCCTAAGATCTCCAGATCAGTATCTCAGCGTATCTGCTGGCAGAAGGATTCCCGAGTAAGTGGTTTACGGTAGAGACGGACTCGGTGACCATTTACCTTAAATGCATATCCAGAACCGTCAATAGTGATTAGAGTAAGAGTTCCATTGTCATGTACCTTCTGGATTTCGTATGGTCCCAACCATCGAGTCTGAAGTTTTCCAGGGAAGTCCCGAAACCGAGAATCGTATAACAAAGCCCAGTCTCCCTCGTGGAAGACTTTATTCTTAATGAGCGCATCATGCCATTTGGCTCTCTGCTGTTGAATTAATGCTGTATTTTGTAGTGCAGAGAGTCGAATTTCGTCTAATTCATTGATCTGCTGTAGTCGATTGAGTTGTGCCTCAGTTAAGTCTAGGCCAACTTCCTGTGCTGTACACAGTGTTTGGATTTCGAATTCTATGGGAAAAATAGGTTGTTTTCCAAACACTAGTTGATAAGGTGAGTAACCAGTGGTGCTCCTCCATGTGGTTCGATAGGCCCAGAGTGCTTCAGGTAGTCGGGTAGCCCAGTCACGCCTATGTGATGCAATAGTTTTCGTTAGGATTGATTCTATTATCTTATTGCTACTTTCTACCTGCCCATTCGCCCGTGGGTGATATGGAGTAGTGATCTTATGCTGGACATGATAATTGTTAAGTGTTGCAGCTAATTTATGCCCAACAAATTGTGGTCCTCCATCTGTAATTATTTCCCTAGGAAGGCCATAACGGACAAATAAAAGAAACAGGAACTGTATAACAGAGTCCTCTGTGGCTCTTGGTAATGCTTCTGCCTCAACCCATTTGGTGACATATTCTGTTGCCACCAGAATATATGTTTTTTGATTTGATGAAGGGTTGATGGGTCCAACGAAATCCAGAGCCCACCGTTCGAATGGTTCAATGACTAACTGTGGTTTCAGAGGCATTTCATCAGCTTGACCAGGTCGTCCTGCTCGCTGGCAACTGTCACAGGCTTGGACGAACTTCTTTGCATCTTCGAAGATCGTAGGCCAGTAATATCCTGTCTGCAATACTTTATGTCCAGTCCTACGCTCAGCGAAGTGCCCCCCACATGGTCCATCGTGACAGGCTTTTAGGATGTCAAATATTTCATCCTCTCTAACACATCGCCTGATATGCATGTCTGCTCCCGTGTGAAACAAATAACCTCCAATCCACGAAAATCGAGAACTTTTCTGAATAATCTGCTTACGCTCATTAGGAGTTAAATGTTTTGGTAATTTACCTACTGCAAGGTAATTGGCAACATCAGCATACCAGGGTGTTTGAACAGCAACAGCAAACAGGTGTTAATCCGGAAATTGATCGTCCACTGCTGCTGCATCGCTTGATTTTGGTATCCTTGAAAGAAAATCGGCTACAGGGTTTTCTTTGCCAGGGCGGTCCTTGATTTTTATATCGAATTCCTGCAATAAGATTAACCATCGAGTTACTCTGGCATTTGTGACAGGCTTATTTGCTAAATATTTTATAGCAGAATGATCTGTATACAAGATGACAGGGTAGCCTGTGATATAATGTCTAAATTTATTGACACCATGTATTACAGCTAGAAATTCTTTTTCAGTAACAGTGTAATTCAATTCAGCAGGGGATAAATTTTTGCTGATGTAATATATAGCATATGGTTTTTTATCCTCTTCCCGCCCAAGGACTGCACCAATGGCTGTATCTGAGGCATCAGATGATATCTGGAACGGTAGGTCCCAGTTTGGTCCTCGAAGGACTGGGGCTGTGGATACAAGCTTCTTTAGATCCTCGAACGCATGGTCACATTTGTCTGTCCAAAGAAAATCAACATTACCAGTCAGTGCATATAAAGGAGCAGCAATGTGCGAATAATGCTCTATAAATCGTCTATAATAACCTGAAAATCCAAGAAAACTGCGTACCTCTGTTTGAGTAGTAGGAGTGGGAATAAGCAAAATTATTTGGATTTTGGCCGGGTCTACCTGAATGCCGGCTACTGAGACATAGTGTCCTAGGATAAGTCCTTCAGTCATCATCAAAAAACATTTTTCATTGCTTAAGCAAAGCCTAGTAACAATGCAGCGTTGTAGGACTTTCTCTAGGGTGTCTAGAGCTGGATCGAAGTCATCTCCGTATGGTGTAAAGTCATCCATGTAAACTTCAAGTCCATCATTGATTAAATCGGCAAAAATACTAAGGATAGCCCTCTGAAATGTGGCAGGAGCATTACATAAGCCAAAAGGTAAAACTCGATAGGCAAATGTTCCCCAAGGACAAGTAAAGGTAGTTTTATCCTGGTCTTCAGGGGCAATCTGAATCTGATTGTATCCACTGAAGCCATCCAAGAAAGAAAAGAACTTCTTCCCTGCTAAAGTGTCCAATACTTGATCTATGAAAGGAAGAGGAAAATGATCTTTTTGTGTTGCCTTGTTAAGTTCCCTATAATCCACACAAATTCTCCATTTCCCATTCTTCTTTGGTACCACCACAAGTGGAGAGACCCATTTACTGTCAGAGATAGGGTAGATAAAATTCACATCTAAAAGTTTCTGAAGTTCAGTTTTTACAACATCTTTTAGATGGGGATTAAGTCTCCTTTGCGGCTGACGCACAGGTCTGGCATCTTTTTCTATGTAAATGTGATGGGTACATAACTGGGGATCAATTCCTTTCATATCAGGGTAGTCCCATGCAAATTCTTCTTGATATTTTGTTAACAGATGGATGAGCTTTGTTTCTTGTTTCGGTGTGAGATTAGCATTGATGTTTAAAGTTTTCCCCGGTGCAATTTCCACAGTTTTACTATTTGCAACAGAAGTGACAGGTATTATTTGATCATGAATATCTTTCAGGGGATCTTCTTCTAACTCATTATCAAATGCTGCTTTTATCATGTGACATTGTGTGCGAGGTTCAATTTGAGTAATGAAATTGTTAATGGCATCGTCTTCTGTTTGATCTTTGAAATCAAGTGCCTCTTGTATAGTTAATGGAGATCTAATGTTATCAGTAAGATATGATACAGGGTGCTTATTCGTTTTAATCATTGTGACACTTGGCTGCGCCGGAGGATATAGAACTAAATTTTTGCTATTTGGTCCTCTGGTTATGGTCATATTTCCCTGCCGACAGCCAATGTAGGCATCGGCAGTAGCGAGCCAAGGTCTACCTAGAATTAGCGGGTGTCCATCAAGTCGGGTTTTTGGATTAATTATCAGGGAATCGGTTGGATACTCCCAGGATTCTACAGAGACCATGACATCATGTAGAGTGCCCTCTGGTCTAACCACAGATCGGTCAGCCAATTCTAACAGAGTAGAGGTGGGTTCTACATATGTAATGCCGAGCTTTTGGCAAGTTGTGGTTGTTAAAATATTAATTGCAGCCCCTAAATCAACTAAGGCATTAGGCAGGGTCTGGCCATAAATTTGAACAGCTATAATTGGATTCCCGGGGTCTTCATATTTAAGGGGTGTTTCTCTTCCCGACAATAGGTCAGATAAGGTGCCGACTACTTGGACTCTTGGATTGTTTGTTATATTCCTCCTTGGTTTCTTTATGCACAACTCTTTTATGGTTTTGGCGTATATGGGAATGTCTTGAATAGCTTTGAGGAATGGAATTTTTATGTACAAGTTTTGTAATTCTCCCAGAATGTCAAAGTCAGGGTATTGTATGGATCGAGGTATGGCTAATCGTTCTGGGAACGGAGGAGAGGATGTGGTTGCTTGATTATGAGTTTGTTGCTTATTTATATCCTCTTGTTGTGACTGATGTTCTCTGGGTAACTGATCTTCAATATGAACTGTTTTATCTCCCTCAGTTTCAATTATACGCCCAGATCTTAACTGAAGGTCGTTGCACTCTTTTAAATCAGGTCCTGGTTCTGGTGATTCTATGATTTGAATAGATTGGACCTGCTTGTTGTTTGGATTGGGATCGGGTTGGGCTGGGAGTTGCGGCCTCAAGTTAGACTGGGGATTTTGTTGTAAAGCTGGCAAAGTAGGTTGAGGGAGCGGAATCGTTCCGGCTGGGTGGTACATCGGTCTTTGCCAGCTTGTCTGCCAGGGTGAACTTTGTGAAGTAGAGGGGGTCCATTGTGAAGGATATGGGCCATTTTGCCAATATGGTGGAGGGTAAGGGAAATTTGGCCAACCAGTTTGGCTTGTTTGATTCAGCCATGGATTTGGAGAAGGAAATGATTGTGGTGACCAGTTTGTAAATGGGGTTTGAGAGTGATTTTGCCACATACCATATTGTTGAGCATTATACTGTGGGTTTTGAAAGAAAGAGGTTGGGTCTGGAAACATACCAGGTTGTCTTGGTTGCCACGGGCGGCGCTGATTGATTGAATTCACCGATTCTGGTTCTTTTTCTGCTTCCTTATATACTGCTTTCAATCCAGGAAGTGAGGGGCAGTTCTCCGTAAGGTGGTCTTTTGTACAGATGGCGCATGTTTGGACTTTATCCAGAGGGCACTCCTTGTGGCTGTGTTTTTTTCTGCAACGAGGACAGAAGATTGCCATGTTCTGTTCTGCCTCCAGCTGCTTTTGTTTAGCCTGCACAATATCAAGTTGTGTAGTTAGTGTCCCCATAATATCGGTTTTAAAATTTTCTAATAAATTTCCAATTTCTGCACGTGTTACTCCTTCTGCTGATACTTTGTTATCTCTTGCAGACCGATCGTATTCTGTCGGTTTTATTCTTGTGCTGCCTCTCGAACTCCTGATACCTAAGTCAAGGATGTCAGTAAAATTCTCTTGATAAATATCCCCTTTGCCCATAATGTTTAATGTTTCAATCCATTGTTCCTTCATGCCCCTCATTAATGCAGCTTTTAACACATTATCAGGTAAAGGTAGCGATGCATAAGGAGATCTTTGTAAATTATACTGAAAACGTTCCACATACTCCTCTAATGTTTCATTTGGTCTGGCTATCATTTGAAATATTTCGTCTTTTAATTCTCTAGACCTACAATAATCTTGGTATTTCTTTAAGAAGGATTCTTTCATTTGATCCCAATTGTTGATAACCCCACCACCTAGCCCCATAAACCATCTTAAGGCAGCCCCTTTCAATGTAGAGGGGAATAATTTCAATTTTTGGGGATCGGTGGTGTAATCGTACCCCCGACATAACACATCGAATTCGAATAGGAATGCATCCGGATTCTCTGATGTGAGTCCATGAAATGTGGGGATATGCTGAAGAGGGATAGCTTTCATGGGTGCATTTGCTGCAGAATCCACTATAGGATATTGTAATGTAGAGGTTTGAGTGTTTGGATGGTTTTGAGCGTTTGGTTGGTTTTGAGCCATGGGATCGAATATATGCCAGTAACCTTCTGGGATATCTAGGAGGGTATTCCTAGGTTGGTTGGGAACGGTTTTGACAGGGATCTTTTTAATAGCGCTTCCTTTATCCGGAATAATGGGAATACCAGGTTTTTGAGGAGATTGAATCTCTTCAACAATGACTTTCGCGGCACTCCCCTTATCTGTGCTATCTAATGGCTGATTTGTTTCAAGAGGAGATTTTGGTTCCTCGGTTTCCCCTGTTTCTCCTTCTCCTTCACAAAAGTTGCTAGAGTTTCCTTCCTGCAATAATTCTGGAGTGGAATTTTCAACTTCTTGAAAGTCCTGCTCCTCAGTTTGACTATGCACCTCAGCACAGGCTACAGATGGTGATCCTGTGGCCTGAAGGGAACTAGTAGGTGGTTTAGAAGTGTTTTTCTTGAAACCTATTGATGGCTGAGACTCTGTTTTCTTATAGATTTCGTCTATGAAGGTTGTTCGGCCAAGGGTCACCGGCCCCTTAGCTTTTTCAGGTTTGGATGGGGGTTTGATATTTTTTCTGGTTTTTTCTGCTTAGTCATGCACTCAAAAATAAACTACGAACTTCTGTTCAAACAAGCAAAAACAAATCTGTTAGGAAAGCGGATAATGAGCAGGTCTTTTACATGCTCTGCACGTAGGTTCTTACCTTCCGTTTTTAGGATCCAACTCCTCCCTAGCAGGCTTGTACACCACTCTGAAAAAGACAAATGGCTTCACTCTTTCCCCGGCAACGGCGCCAAAATGTAGAGATATAAAAAGGGTCTCTTTCACCTCTAATTACCTCACATTAATATGTCAACCTGAGAGCGTTTTGTCATTACAAAGAGTGACTCAATCCGAGGCTCATTTGTCAGAGTAATGCTAGTAGTACAGTGCTTAAGAAATACAAGAGTAAATGGATGCTTAACTGAAATCAAATTACTTTAAAGAAATAAATCACACACTCAGGAAACTCAATAACTCATCAGTCAAGGGTTCGGTAATAATAAACCATCCCTTCAGAAACTGATGGAAAAAGAACTAAAGCATAGATCACACGCCTGGGAGCTAAACAGTGACTGATACTGCTCACTACAGTCTTAGATCATCTCTCACAGCAAACCATCAAATGCAGATAAATAGAACAGCAAAGGAAATAAAGGATTAAACTATAATTCTGAAATGGAACAACAACTCTAAAATAGGACAGCAAATGAATACTAAGTCCCGCGGGTTATATTCAAACTTAATCTATGCACTCTTTGCAATCAAGGAACACTCTGTTATTCTAAAGGAAAATGACACAAATCATATTAATGGAACAGCAATAACAGTTTGGGAATTATGGAATAATACTGATGCATCAGAAACGCACACAACACAAATGTCAATAGAACAGCTCTGTAGCTTGACAGTAAGGATATGCGATTAACTCTAGAAAGGAATAAGAACGCAATGCAGAGTTAACACACAAATCTGGCTGTAGAAACTTCAATGATTCAACTTAAACAGAGCATGTAATCCGAACGTATAAGCATATCAAATAATCAACTAACAGTAATGAACAAACCACACATAAACGAAGCTGTAATGGTACAGAAGCAAGTGTCCTTCGGGGCCGGGCCCTGAGCCTCCAAGGATACACCGCTTTAGGTTAACGCAGATGCGAAGATGGAATAATCACCAGTCTTTCATTAATACATTGATCAAAAATACATCGAACCAGTTCTCAACAAAGCTGAATAACCAAATTGAATGTTTTACAAAAGATTACATCAAACGTATCTTATCTCGCCATTCTCTGTCTCTAAACTAACAGTACTTGTCTCTTTTTATAAAAACGATGGCGGAGATGTCCAAGCAATTAGATAAGTAAAGCAGTGATCCCTCAGGATCTTCGATCCTAAGGGATTCGCCAAACAGTTAACTTTCATCCAGTCTTTGCTATTGCGCTGAGCTGGTGTCCTCTCTCTCTTGCCCGAGCCGATTCTCCTTGATCTTGTCTCCCTATGTTTGCGTTGTCTTCATCTAGAGAACAACGTTATCTCCACTTCCCCCCGTTCTTATCTTTGCAGCAAGAACCCTTCGTTTTCCTCTTTCCCCGTATAGAAAATAACCATTACCGCGTGGCTATTAAGTTATACATATCGATTTTCACATGTTTTGTGATAGTTCCCTATGACTTTCTAAATCCATGATACAAAAGGTTCACAAATTGTATTAAAAATTCATTAAAGTAATCATCAAAATCATACCTTTTCAGTACTCCACAGTCGATTCCTCACTTACGGTAACAATAATATGGATAGTACCAATGAGACGATCCTACGAGTAGTCGAAGCGGAGCTCCGCTCTCTGCGAAGTTTGTCTCAGGATACGATTGCTTATTGCGTGGTTTCAAAACATCCGAGCAGAGAGCAACGCCGCCATGTCTGTGTGCGGGCGCTGGCCTCTGCGCAAGATTCAGGGCAGATGCTGCAGAGAAGATCCACAAAGCAACCGGTAGGGCAAGAATGATCCGGAGAGCTAGAGGCAGAGTCCATAATGAACCGTCGGAGCAGATCGAGGCGAGGAGAATGCCGGTGATGGAGCATTAATTTTTCGGAGGCTGGCATATTAATTTGCGTATTGATGGAGTCGCATGAGGCCAGTTGGCTCTCCCATGCGAGGCTCCTTGGGAGGTGCCCAGGGACTGATGTCCCATCAATCCAACGAGCCATCCGCATCCGGAGTGGGAGGACCAACAATTACTGGAAAAGAACCTCTGAAATAGGTATTTAAGTATCTTGAGTTTAATGTTTAATGTTAGGATTATTCTGACACATAGGAAATAGCTAAGAATAACTCAGTCTAGTGTAGAGTTAGGTAAAGTGTGTTTCTTTACCATGTACATTTGTAACTTATAATCCGATGGTCACGATTTGTAGTGATCCGACAATTATCTCTCTCCTTGGTATTAATGACACTTGATCCATGGCTTAGCACCCGATTGGTCCATGATTTATTTTTAAAGAGCATGGAGGGTCATTTTTCCGGTAACTGTTTATGAGAGAAAAATATGTAACTTTTCTTTTTATATTAATAAATTTCCTGAAGTGGCCGCATTGGCTTAGGCCGTGGACCATTTCCCTCTTCAAGGGTTTTAACCACGTGATTATACTGGTGTACTGATTTGTGATCTATTTGTGAGCGGTGAACTTTGGTTCTTGATCTAAGGAACTTACCCTGTAAATTCCTACATGGTATGAGAGCTATTTTGAGGGCCGCATCGGTTGTTGATCAAAATCAGAAGCCGGTTTGACTGCATGCAAATTTCGTTTTGTATATCTAATATTTCTGAACATTTTTGGGCTTGGAGAACTACTTTTTTGTGTTCGGAGCATCTGTTACAGTGAGGAACGCCTTTCGTTTCATGCAAAAAGGTTTCTGGCTGCCCAAGTTATGACAGTTTCGATCTGGAGGCATAAAGCATTTGTTTTGCAGTTATATTTGTTAATAGTTCTGCTTATTTCGGTTTATTTTGTTTATTTTTGGTTTTAACGTTTTATTTATTTGCTGGATCTACACCCTCTTCTGTGTGTATTCTCTTTTTTGTGCGCTGTGTGCGATCTCTGCAAATCAAAAACAGGAAAAGGAATTTTTTTGCTACGTATGCTCTTTCCCCGCATCTTTGTGCGATCTCGGGAAATCAAAAATAGTGAAAAAATTGATAGTTGCTGGTAAGGCTAACCAAAAATCTAACAATCTCCCGTAAGGCTTTGCAATTTCGTTATTTTTTTTGCTCAGATTTTGTGTTTTTTTGTGCAAGAAAATGCACGCAAAAAAAAAAAACCCTTCCTCCTTTCACACAATAACATAATCCTTTTACTATCTCACTTGGTGAGGAGTTAGTTTATGAGAATAGAGGTCTTGGGTTCAAATATCTTTGTCAAGCTTCTTTTTGTAAAAAAAAATTGTTAAAGGGGTAGGATTTTTTTTAAAAGTTGAACTTTTTCATCAAATTTCAATCCGCTCCCGTAACTATTCGGCATCTGCAACTCAGTTTTTCAAAAATCCATAACTTCTTCATCCAGAAGCTGTTTTTCGAGCTATTTTTTTTTTAAACAACTTAATTTTTCAAGATCTTTCCTTTGCAGCAGTTATTTTCAGCTTTTCTCAGCTTCAGTTTTTTAAAAATGGAAATTGCATGCCCGGTTATTCTTAGTAGCACCAATTATTTCCAATGGCTACCTCACATGGTAGATATACTTAGAAGTAAAGGGATTTATAGAATAGCCACTGGACAAGAAACCAAACCTTCTGATGATGATAAAGCTGCTAAATGGGAAAATAAACAAGATCAAGCACGAGGGTTGATAGGAATGTCCATTGCTCAAGATCTTCGATTTCATATTCTTGACATTGACAACCCTGATGAAGCCCTGGAAAAGATAAAAACTGTTTTTGGCATTCAAAATCAAATCAGGGACCACCAGTTTGAAAATGAGTTTCTTACTTTGGACCCCAATAATTTCTCCTCCATTGAAGATTTTTTGTCGAAATTCAAGACCCTTAGAATTCTTTTAGAAGGGTGTAAGATAAAAAAGGACGATGGTAGCCTCATCTATTCCACTATTGCTAAGCTTGGCCTAGCATGCTCTATATTTATTTCCACCTTCCATTCCACTCGAGAAGACATCATTTCTTTAGAATCGCCTATAGGAACCCCTCTTTTGATGCCTTTTGTGATTCTTTGATAAGAGAACAAGAAAAATTTTTACACCTTGGTCTTATCACTTCTGGAAATACTTCTAAGAAAGCCTTAGCAGCCCAAAAAAAACCATATCAAAATAATTCCAAGAAGAAGTATCCTAAAAAATATGGTCCTAAACCAAACAAAGGTCCTAAGCAATTTCAGCTGCAAACTGAAAAATCAAATCACAAAAATAATAAGGAAAATCAAAACAAAGGGAAGAAGACAGATAGACATTGCAACTTTTGCAATCGGGATGGCCATATAGAGTCCAAATGTTTTAAGAAGATGGAAGCCTTAGAAGCAACAATAAAGAAGAACAACATCAATTTGGAGCACTCTTCACCATCATCTTCAGGCATGGCACTTTCTGCTTGTGGTTGTCAAGCATCAAGATCTGGTTATGCATTAAATGCATCTTATTCTTCTCCTTCTCATGAGTGGCTCATTGATTCTGGAGCTTCTTACCACATGGCCAAAAATAAAGCCATGTTTTCTTCTTTAAATGATTGTAACACCAAACATATTTATGTTGGTGATGATAGATCTCTTAGTGTTGTAGGATCTGGAACCATTCATCTAGATAATGGTCAGTTTAATGATGTAATATGTGTTCCTACCTTGTCATGCAACCTTCTATTTTTTTATCAGATAACTCATTCAAGTGAAGGGAAAATAGTATAATTCTCACCTCATGATGTTGTAATCAAGGACCTTAAAGATCATAAACATATTTTAGCTACTGGCATTGCTGATGATTACAAAAGGTTGTATAAGTTTCACAACTTTGGGTCATCATGTCTTCCCTCTATTTTTGTTGTTCATAATGATGATGTGAGCAAACTTTGGCATGAGCGATTTGGTCACTTAAAATATTGCTCTCTTCAAACTCTACGTAAGGAAAATATGGTGACGAGCCTTCCTATGGTATGTTGCTGAGATGGTGTTTGCTCTGGATGTGTACTCAGAAAACATCATCAGGATAATTTTTAAAAATGTGCCTCTTGGCACGCTTCAGCCCCTTTGCAGCTTGTGCACAATGATTTATGTGGTCCACTTCTTGTTGTTTCTTTCTCTGGTTGCAAGTATTTCTTAACTTTCATTGATGATTTTTCCAGACGCACTTGGTTATACTTCTTAAAACTCAAGAGTGAAGTTTTTAACATGTTCTTGGCCTTTAAGGCCTTTGTTGAGAAACAATCTTGACATCAAATTCTTAAGTTAAGATCAGACAATGGAGGAGAATATGTTAACAACAAATTTATCAAGTGCTTCATTGAGCATGGCATTCAATTGCAACATACTGTTCCTTATACTCCATAACAAAATGGTGTGGCTGAAAGCAAGAATCACACCTTAAAAGAAATGGCTAATTGTATGCTTCAATCTAAAGGACTTTGTCTCAATTTTTGGGCAGAAGAAATTAACTATGCAAATTACATAGTAAATCGCAGTCATACTAAGGTTTTAAAGAATATAACTCCAAAAGAAGCTAGGAGCTCAATCAAACTAGATGTAAATCACTTTCATTTTTTTGGAAGTGATGCTTGGGCCGATATTCCAGATGTGAAACATAAAGCCGTAGAACCTAAGAGTGAAAAATGAATTTTTGTTGGATATTCTGAAGATGTCAAAGGATATAGACTTCTTCAACCAAAATAAAAAAATATAATCATTAGAAGAGATGTAAAATTTGATGAAAATATATCGTTTTGCAAGCCTAGTTCAGGGGGTGTGCCACCTTTGGCTTGCGAGCCTGATTCGGCATATGTGCTACCTCTCTCTCTCTCTATTCTATTCTTAATAACATTCCTTCTAGTTCAGATGATGACAACGAAGATGAAAATCCTCCTCCACCTCTTGAAATTATTCCTTACACTCTACAGCTTCCAAGATGGGTCTGCTCTACTCGGGATGCAACAGGTTCTCTTGCAAGTGACCCTGCAGATCGATGATGTACACGTTCTCAGTTCGAAAGAGCCTCTTCCTTATTGGCTCAAGTTCTAGAAAATCCTGATCCAGAAACCTTTGAAGAAGCTTCCAGTCATCCAAATTGGGATGAAGCTATGAATGAAGAATACCGTTCCTTATTGGCAAATGATACTTGGGATCTTTATCCTCTTCCAAAAGGAAGAAAACTTGTCAGATGCAGATGGGTGTACAAAAAAAAGTTTGGACCAGATGGAAAAATGAATAGACATAAGGCTCATCTTGTTGCTAAAGGATTTTCACAAGTTGAAGGCATTGACTATACTGAAACCTTCTCCCTTGTTGCCAAAATGAATTCTATTCACCTTGTTCTTTCCCTTGCTGCCTCCTTTAAATGGGAAGTCCATCAGGTGGATGTCAAATTTTCCTTCTTACATGGAGATTTGCATGAATAAATCTACATGGAACAACCCCCTGGATTTATCCAAAATGACTTTAGCCTTGTTTGTCGCCTTAGGAAATCTCTCTATGGTCTCAAACAAACTCCTCGGGCCTAGTATCCCAAAATGGATAGATTTCTATTAGATAATGGCTTTTCTAGGTGTCATTCTGACAACATTGTCTACACCAAGAAAGTGGGTAAGTCCTTCACCATCCTTGTTCTTTATGTTGATGATATTATCCTTACTGGTAGTGATCCAAACCTTATAAAACATGTGAAGTATAGCCTCAAAAAGAAGTTTGAAATGACATACTTAGGACACTTGCATTATTTCCTTGGTCTTCAAGTCTTGTAATCCAAGGAAGGCATTACCCTCTCTCAGTCCAAGTATGCCTGTGATCTTGTACACCACTTTCACATGGAAGACTGTAAGCCAGCCCCTTCTCCCTTTCAGGCTAGAGTCAATATTTCAGTCACTTGTACTACCCTTGAAGTTTATGGTACCTTATACCGTCAACTTGTTGGTAAAATTTTGTATCTAACCCATACTCATCTTGACCTTTCCTTTATCGTTGGTCTTGTTGATTGGTTTATGCACCAACCCCATGTAAGTCACTGGAAAGCAGCTAAAAGAATAATTCGATATATTCTAGGTATAGTTTAGTTCGAGATTCATTACAGTGCATGAGCATCTCCATTGTTGATTGGTTTCACTGATTCAGGTTGGGCTGGTGACCCTGATGATCAAAAGTCTACTGTAGGATATGTATTCACTCTTGGTTCAGGACCTATTACTTGGTCTTGTAAGAAACAAAGTGCCATCTCTCTTTCTTCATCATAAGCAGAGTATCATGGTGCAGTTGAAGCCAGCAAGGAAGCCATGTGGCTTCGTTAGATCCTATCTGAATTTGGTCTTCAGCAGCAACACCCAACTACACTTTGGTGTGATAATTAGAGTGCCCTTAGCTATCTAAAGATCCAGTTCAACATCAGCATATGAAACACATTGAACTCCACATACACTTCATCAGAAAGCTCATTCATGATCGTGTTCTTGAAGTGCAATACTGTCCAACCAATGATCAGGTAGCCGATATCTTTATGAAGGCTCTCACACAAGCGAAGTTTACCAAACTTAGATCCATGCTTGGAGTTCAGGAAAGTTGTCATTAAGGGGGGATAGGCTATAATGCCTCTTTCCTTCTCTTATTGTGTCACTTTTGTAAATCCTTCAATCCTATCCCAATTTTTTCTTAAGGGGGGATGTTAGGATATTTTGACACATAGGAAATAGGCTCCTTTTGTGTCACCCTTGTAAATCCTTTAATCTTATCCCAAGTTGTTCTTAAGGCAGGATGTTAGGATATTCCGACACATAGGAAATAGCTAAGAATAAATTATTCTAGTGTAGAGTTAGGTAAAGTGTGTTTCTTTACCATGTACATTTGTAACTTATAATCCGACAGTCACGATTTGTAGTGATCCAACGATTATATCTCTCCTCGGTATTTTTTTTTTCTAAGTTAAGTTAATATATTAACAGAGGAAATAGTTTTCATCATGGCCGAAGCATAGTTTTTTTGCCCAATCCTGTGGCAATCTTGATAAAAAATTTAGAGAAAAAGACTGCCCTCATAGAGGGAAACCAGCCTTGAACAATTTTCGAACTGTTGCACTACCCTCGCAGGGGTACCATCGGATGATGCTTCTGATGGTTACTTCGATTACAACAACAAAAAACAGAACTATAATCCGACACAAAAAAATAATCAAAGACAAGCCCGATAGTATGGGTCGATAGTAAGCACGAAAACCAAACAAAGAGAGCAGCTACTCATCAGGAGGTTCTTCCACGATTCTACACCAGAGTGCATCCATGTCTCCATCTTTCTTGAACAAGTCCGTGATGGAAGTAAAAACTTGCCTGGAAGGTACTGGATCTCCTGGAACCATTTCCATGTCATGAACCCCGCTTGCTTGCCCTAGATCTCCTTGCGCCTCCTTGCCCTGCATGTGCATCGACCCCGCCTGATGGTCCGAATTCTGGGTAGTAGCTTTACTCAGACCCGCCGGGCCATTGCTCTGTTCATTCGCCTGGGGCTCTTCATGGAAGACCACAGTAATTGAGGCAGTGACTCAAGGGCGGTTTAGAGAGCAATTTAAAGAGAAAAGCGTCGTATGAGGCATGGGAAAAGGTGGAGCGGTGGGAATTGGAGGCTCTGAAGAGCCCAAGCGGTGGCCAGAACCATGAACACGACCCCTCCTACTTTTGGTGTTGGGATAGCAGTCCGAAAAATAGTCACTGGAATGGGAAGACGATTTGGAGGTGGAGCTGGAGGGAGTGCGGCAGGGTTGGCTTCTGGTGCTACCCCTGCGGCACCTCATCCGTTGGCGAAGGCGAGGCATTGTCACAGTCTCTGCAGAGGGCACGAGAAGAGGCGGAAGAGCAGGAGTGATGGAGGCTTGCGGAATGCAAAAATTCAAAGACACAGAAGCAAACAGACAAAGACCAGAATGTGAGAAGTGTAGATTATCACCAAGGTCCAAGTGCCAGCAGCTCAGCAGGCTTCTTTTGCCAGTCACAGTGCGCACACTGGGGAGCCCAGCAGCCAGGGAGCACCTGCAATTCATCGGCTGAGGAGTGTCTGAGAAACCAGAGAAATTTTCCATGTTATCAATACGAATGAGATTGCATCAAAGAACTCCCAACATTAAACCCACATTGATGAGAGCCGAAGGCCGATGCATTGAGTCGCATGCGAAATCACATAGGGGAATGGAGGTAGGATCACGAATAGCGCCAGAAGTAAATGCCATTGATACATTGGCAGCAGTTCTTAAATGCCATTCATCAACCATGACTTGTGTGGGCAGGTGTCTCCACGCAGTGCCACACCCAAGTCCCATCGCATTAAACGCTGCCCTCTTCACCCACATCCGGGAGCTCTGCATCCCTCTAGGCCAGTGTATTGCATTCCTATTTTTGATCATGATTCTGCATTATGTCAAGAGAACCTTGAGAATATTATGCACACTATCCACTCCCAGATTTGCTAGTAGATCAGTGACTTGATTTCCTTCTTGTGTGATATGCTTGAACAAGAGTGCACGGTTGGTGTGGAGCCACTATTTTATTGCATGCAATTGAGCCTCAAGTCTCCAAATATTGGCGATTTTGTGTGCATGTGCCCCATTTACAAGCTGATTGGCCATATTGATTAGAATTTGGGAGTCCCCTTCAATCTCCAAAGGGTGAAACCCATGAAGTTGGGATAGGAGCAGACCCTGCCAAAGACCCTCCAACTCAGCCGAATTGTTCGTGTCCCATCCTATGCTTCCTAAGTAGATTAAGAGAGGATTACCATCATGGGTTCTAAAAATGCTGCCAAATACTGCTTTGCCTAGATTACCCTTTGAAGCTCCATCAAAGTTGAGTTTGAAAGTATTCTATGGAGGAGGGATCCATAAGTGATTTCTGGTATTGGTGATTCCAGAAGATCTTTGGTTTTTCTTTCTTTGGGGGAGTTGAATGTTCCAGTTTTCCCATATGGCCTTTTCATTTGCAAGAGTTGGAAAGTCTTCAGCATGCCATGATTGTAGTGCCAAGGTTTCCGTGAGATTGAGACAGAAATTACTCCAGATGATGTCTAGAGGAGTGCTTTGATCTTTGAAGATGCGCTTGTTTCGTTCTTTCTATATTGTCCATAGGAGAAGGCCTGGGATAATTCTCCATAATTGGTTTAGTAATTCACTTTTATATGGATTCTGATGCCAGTTGCAAATGGAGTTGATTATGTCTTCAGAGACTCTGCATCTTTTTTGGCACTAGAAACTGGCTTTCTCCCATAATTGATTAGCCAGAGAACAGGAATCAAGGAGATGTTGCAGAGTTTCCTCTTGAGTATTGCAATTGGGACATTTAGAAAGGCCATGAAAGTTTCTTTTCCAGATATTTTCCCAAGTGAGGATTCTTTGGTGACCAAAAAGCCAAAGGAACAAGGAAACTTTAGGCCATATACCAGTTGTCCAGATTCTGCTCCATAAAGGATCCAGGGGCATTGGATCATTGCACATTATTTTATATGCCTCTTTGGTTGAGAAGGAACCCTTTGGGGTGTATCCCCATCTTAGGATATCCCTACTGTCAGATAATATGATTCTTCGATTTTGAAGCTTAGAGTTTATAGCTTCCATTGTCTGCTCATCTGCATTCCTGATCAGCCTTTCAGCTTGCTTCCACTATCTGTACCCCTGTTCTATACTAAGTGTCCATTGTTGCTAGAATTTTTCCATTTGTTGCACATCCCAGTCCTGACTAGGAGGCAGCCTGTATATACTGATGAGTTTTGGAAGTTGATGCTAGGAGTCAGTCCAGAATCGAGTGGTGTTTACATTCCTTATTTCCCAGAATTTGTATTGTTGGATCAACAGATAGTGTTGTTTGGCAGTGGTCCAGATTGGTGAGCCCTTATCCGTAGGAGTGAATCTAATGATTTCTTCTGGTGGTCTGTGATTGGCATACTTTTCTGTCCAGATGACAGCCCATGGCTTGTTGGGAGTAGTGAGCCATTTCCACCATATTTTAGCACCCATTATTGCATTTATGTGATTAGGATCTCGTAATCCTATTCCCCCTTTTTCCTTTGGCTTGCAAACTGTCGACCATTTTACCAAAGCCCATTTGCGATTTGTACCTGTAGAACCCCAGAGAAAGTTGAGTTGTAGAGATTTAATTTTTTTGAGGAACCATTTTGGCACTGCCAAGTTTGAGAAAAGATAAAGAGGCATTGCCTGTAGCACAGCTTTGATTAGGACTAATCTTCTCACTATATTCAGAGTTCTATGAGTCCATAATGAAGGACGAGTTTCTAGTTTCTCAAGGAGCACTTGCCAGGAAGCATGTTTGATAGCCGAGTCGATTAAGGGAGCACCCAGGTATTTGGAAGGTAGGGAGGCTATGGAGAAGCCAAGAATGCGGGCAATAGCATGTTGAGTCATTGGAGGGGTATGAAAGAAGAAGATCTAGGACTTAACTGTGTTTATACTCGCCCTAGAGGCTTCAGAGAAATCATCCAGAAGGGATTTGAATTTGAAGGCTTCTTGAACTGAAGGGTGCCCAAACAGCATGTTGTCATCAAAAAATTGTTGGTGGGTAAGGGCCGGAGAATTGTGGATAGAGAGGCCTCGGAGCTGTTGGGAACGAAGGGCTTTTTTGAGATGACAACCAAGACCTTCCACCATTAAAACAAAGAGGAAGGGTGATAGGGGATCCCCTTGTCTAATACCGTGAGAGGGGTTGAAAGGTCAAGAGGGAATACCATTAATAATGATAGAAAAGAAAGTGGAGGAAATCAAACTCATGACCCATTGGACCCAAGTTGGGGAAAAACCAAAGGCTGTTAACATTTTTTGAATATAGGTGTTAGTATGAATTCTTCGTCGAAGTGTACGAAAAAGAACCACTTTAGCTACGCATAACTAATAGCCCTAACAACAATAGAGGCTGCAAAACATCTTCAGATCTGCAATTAGTAGTTAAAGTGCTGCAACAAACAGATCTATGAATGGAAAGACATTAAGCAAAAAAGTAAAGAGTTTGCTCCATGCATCCAACAGACAAGACAAGAACACGATTTTTGAATGAATTTTTATATTACAGGGCACCTGGGAGGAAACAAGAAGGTGTATCCACATCTCCTCAATGGGATGGGTTCTTTGTAGTCCTCAGCACTTCAGATCTAAGCTTTCTCTCTCTTGTAGATGTAGAAAACCCAATGCAGAAAGTAGAGCTCAATGGGAGAAAATGGTAGAAAAATGAGACCAAGTGTATAGATCCAGAGTGATCTAATAGGCAACAAAAGGTGAAGAATGATGGGGAAAACCCTCCTATTTATAACAAAATATTGGGTCATTCTAGATCTTGGTGCATGATTAAAATAATGTTAATCAAATCTAGATCCACCTCTATGGAATATTTTATTATTATTTGTTGGAGGGAAAGGGTGCTTGACTTGGGTCAAATCCCTTGATTAGTGAAGAATAAATAAATAAATGATTTATTTATCTTTTTAAGGAAGTGGTTGGGATATAATCAAATAAATAATGATTTATTTAATTAATGGTGGTTGATTTGGTCATATTTAACAAGGAATATTATTTAAATAATTATTCCTAGAAAATAATAAGATAACTATGGGTTTATCTCATTAATTTCTTTCTTTTTGGGTTAAACATGACTGGGAATAATAATTAAATTATGGTTTAATTAATTATTCCTTTTGGGGTTTCCTAATTAACATAGTGAAAGCAGTTTTACTTGGGGTAAAACTGGTCTTACATGGTGTACTTGGGTCCATCTAATGATAAAAGGTTAGATGACCAAAAAATGGTGTAACAGATTGCCCCCCAGCGTGCGAGTGTCAAGAGCAAATCGTATGACCGAAGTACGTTGTAAGAATACAATCACTAGACGATAAAAGGGTATGTCAGAGAGAGAAGTGGGAGGTAGATAGTGTGCTGGAGGACTAGACCCTGAGGAGACGAGACTCGCAGGTGCAACAAGTCTCTTTTTATGAGAGGGTACCTGTGCTGAAGGCGGCGGGGGAGGCATACCTATGCCCACCGTGACAAAGTACAAAAGAATAGTGTGTCCAGTACACAAGGGACCGAACCAGCGAGTACAGCTGGCATAATCAAGGGCCAGATAAAAATATAATGAAGAGTCTCACATACATGCCGTGCCTGGGATAACAGCCAGGACTAGTACAATAATATCTGAGTACATGAGATAAATACAACCCAAATGCCCCCTGTAAATGGGGAAGGGCTCACAAAATCCGACTGATACATGCAAATCATAGAGGTGTTGCAAGTGGCTAAGGCCAACATCATCAAAATCTGGAGCGGCATCAAAGGCTGCAATGAAGAGGTCATCCGGGCATGTGGGGGGCTACCTGCAGGGCCACCCCCTCATGAGGGCTGAGACATCTCACACACGCCCGGAAATCATCAAGAGCTGCTGCTGGGTCACTGGACTGTCCAGTATACGAATCTCGATCATGCTGAAAGGAGCTGGAGAAGCAATCAAGTCAAAGGGAAGTAAGGGATCCCCCTGCCTGATCCGAGGCACCGAACAAAAGTGGAAGCTGGAACCAAAGTACACCGCCCTCTAGACCTTGCTTCTGGAATAAATGTGCTGATGTCGACAGAAGGAGGTCCGCCGTAGGTGAGGCAATGAGAGATCCTCACTTAAGGCACGAGAGAAGAACAATAGAGCGACGGACAGACTGACACTAATGATGATAGTGTAAATGGGAAGGATGGAGTGGCGAATGGACGACTTCCCTTGTTAGAGCATAAAGGGCATGAATGACATGGCAGCGACTGACACAATATCGGAAGGGACAGGGGACAGTGGGGCTGAAGGTCATAATGTGCGACGCAAGAGAGGGACCAAGCACTGAAGGATGGAGGGCTATAGTGGGGTGTAAAAGGACGCAGGATAGACTCCATGAATGCAATGATGACTCGACTTGGATGCTCTAAACAAGGGCGACTTTGATAGTGCTGCCACACAGTAAAGGCCCCAATGGGGGGTCATGGAAGCATGAGTACAAGGTGGGCACTCATGACGAAAATCGACACGAACATGGACAAGTAAGGGAGCGATATGGTGCCCCAAGTACAAGTGGTGTAAGTGAGGAAATTCGATTTTAAGGAGCGGTGAAGTGACCCTTCGTGGAAAAAATGTGTCAGGGTGAAGTATCAAATCACCAAAAACTAACTAAAACCCATTTGAGAGCTCGGTGAGATCTGTCCAGTGGTGCTGACGGTTCGTCGAACGGGGCTACGGTGTGGTCGCAGCAGTCGAAAGGAGAAACATGGGTTCTCTTTAATGAGGCAGTTTTTCCTCCAAAATCATTCATTTGCTATTGTTGCTGTGGTGAATGTGGAGAGGAGAGAAGGCCCTAAATCTTGCGGCGAACGTAGCGGACAAACCGACCGTTGGAAGCGAGATCTCTCAGTTGGAGGTAAGAGGCCTAACCTTGCTCTTGCATGTTGTTGGATGAAATTTGCAGTTTTAGGGCCCAAAACCCCCAGAAACAGCCCCTCCTTCATCTCTATGGCCGGGTCGCACTTTTTGGGGCAAAAAGTACGACCCAAGACGCAGGTTTGGGGGCAAAAAGTGCGACCTGGTCCAGAAAATGGCAGAAAACTGCGACCTGGGAGACGAGGAGGGCTTGGTGCTGTTTGATGGCTGGGAGTTGGGTTGTGGTGTGTGGTTATGGTTTTCCCGATCTGTACCCTGACAAAAAGAATGTGGTTGTGCAGGTATGGCAGAGTTGCGGGTCAACCGGAGAGAGAGGGATCTGGGAACACTTCGGACAGAGATCCAGGCGGATCAGGGCGTTCGTCGTGTATTGGCCAGATATAGGGGCATATGGTGCCCTCTCGGATGTGTGTAGGGGCAAGTGGTGCCCCCTAGAATGTATGGGGGGGCATATGGTGCCCCCAGGTTCTTGGATTTTGTTTGTAACATGCTATGGGCATGTCGGATGGATATATATGGGGGGGCGTATGGTGCCCCCAGTTTGTGGAACATGCTATGGGCACGTCGTAAGTATATGTATGGGGGGGCGTATGGTGCCCCCAGTTTTTTGGAACATGCTATGGGCATGTCGTATGTATCAGAGTAGGTGGACTCATCAATATATGGTTTGCGACACATATTATGGATATGCATCGTCTTTTGATGGTTGATTTAATGTTATTGTCTTGTATGAATTGGGTGTGATAAATGCCAATCTAGAACATGGTTTGCAATACTATCTACGTAGTGATTCTGGTCTCTGGGTACATGGTTGAAAGTTATGGTTTCAAACGCACGTATTAATACTTTTACTCGTAAATAGCGTCTAAACAGCACAGGGTTATGCACACAATAAACACCATTTAGTTGCATTACAAGAAGCAAGGAATCCAAACGAACGTGCAGATGGCGGATGCGATGCAAGAGGGCATCAGCTAATAGGCCACGCACTGCATCATATTCGGCCTGATTGTTGGTGGCAGAACCAATGCATACCCCGTTAGACAGAACGAGGTCATGCAAGGGGGTGAAGATGGCCCACCCCGCCGAGGCAAGATTCCTGGAGTAGCGACTTGCACCGTCGGCGTAACCGATAAAGGGTGTGGACGGGGGGTCCTGCAAAATGGTGTGACAAGACAATAAATGAGGGGATGAAAGGAAATGACGGCAGCGTGAGGGTACAGAAGTCATCGAGCGGTAATGGCAGGAGGAAGGGGCAGGATGATCAAGACTCAAACAAGGTGGTGTATGAGGGCTATCGAAAACATGGCGAGGACTCAGGCTGCGGAGGTCAACAGGGACACAAATGGAGTGATCTCGAGTATCAAAAGACACAACAGGGGAGGCTGCGGGCGGGCTAGGCTCCGAGTGTCGTGCAGAGGAGGATAGGTAAAGAATGGTGACCGTAGACTCCGTCATCTGAACATCAGGGGGGGGGATGTGGATGGGAGTGGGGGGATCCTCAGGCTGGCCTGAAGCATACTGCGCGAGAATGGGAGAGGCGAATTGATTTTGTTCAACCTCATACTCGCGGATCACCTCAAGGGAGGCACGGTAATGCGTCAGGTGAGGACAATAATGGGAGTAGTGGCCATGGATCCCGCACAAAGCACAGGGCTTGTTGGTGCGGAGAGTCTTGGGGTTCTTGGGGACGGTCGAAGAAGGAGTGGGAGTTTCAGGGACCATAGTGTCGGGGAACGCGACTTTTACCATGGGTCGGATACGAGGTAACTCGGGACAAGCATGGGTGGCATGACCAATGACATCACATAAGGCACAAGGCTTCGGGGGTGGAGGAGGAGCCGGGTTGGTCGTGGTGGTTTGGTCTTTGGTTGCCCCCTTGCGGGCTTTGCCTTTCTTCCCGGGAGCCGACCCAACAGGAGAAGGGTCCTGTGGAGGTGCTGGGGGCACAGTGGCTATGGAGGAAGCGAGGGGGACCGGTTGAACCGGTGTCAAAGCCATGTAAGGTTTGGGGTGACCAGGGGGGTGGCGGCTGGGGGGTCAAGGTACCAAACCGGAATACCCAAGGTCAAGTTAGGGAGAGAGAGGGTGGCCATGACGGGGACAGAATATACTCCGGGAGGGGGAGCCAAGAAGGGGATCTGTCCAGCAGGGTAGTGACCAGGAGGTACGGCTCCAAGATGGTTAAGGCCGGGGGGACCGAGCCTGGAGGATAAAGAGGTTCGGGGATACCAGCTGTAGGGGGAGGGCCGGAAGGAGGAGGTCCGGCTGGCGGAGATGAATGGCTAGGAGCGGGTTGCGGAGGGCGGGGGGGAGGGTGCGGACTAGCCGAGGCAGGTCGTTTTTGGGCAGCCTGAGACGATTGCATCATGCAAACATTCGACAAGCTGGGATCAGTAACAAGAGGGGGGGGAAGGTGAGAAAAAGTACCAAGCAGGGTGGAATCTTTATAAACGCCGGGGGAGACACTGGTCAAGGAATCGACGGTTTGCTTGTTGGCTACAGAAGAGATGGTCGTCTCGGAGGCGGATGGAGACGGCGGCTCATGATACGATAGCTGGTCAATGGTGACTATCTTTCCATTATGTGGAAAAGACATCTTGCGGAAGACCGTGGATGGGACAGCAGACATGGCATAGGTGTAGCTTCGCCCCAATAGAATGTTGTAGTCTAGAGGGGCGTCAATGACTTCGACATCAACGCAAACAGTCTTACCGGCGAGGGTGATGGGACAGTTACGAAACAGGCCAATAGGCTGGGAGGCATGACCATCCCACGCTCGAAGGGTGATCGTGGAAGGGGCCAACTCAGGGGATCCGAGTTGCTTCCAAACCGAAGCGGACATCACACAGGTGGACGCCCCCTCGTCAATTATACACCGGGATACAGTGGCGTTCCGGATTTTGACTGGGATTTGGAAAGCAACAGAAGGAGGAAGAGGAGGGTGGTCCGATTGGAGGCGTTGAAAACAATCATTCCGTCAATGCTAGGATCAACAATACCACGTTACATAGTAGAGCCTTCCTTTGAGAAGGCACCACCGGAGAGCTAATTTTGGAAATGGCAGCTAGGATTGTGCCAAATCATCTACTATACCGTACGATTGAGCGGCTCGACCGGAAGCAGCATTTCGGCGTAATGGACCCTTTGGAATCTTTGGGTGAACCTCAACTTTGGGTTGAGGGATGTGTAAGGGGCCACTGGGTGTCGAAAGAGGCTCTGTAGAACCTGAAGATGGAGGCTCGGGAGCAGACTGAGCAGGAGGCTTGGGATACTGGCGAGACCGAGTTTGAAGGTGAAGGTCGACGGAAGGGGATGGATCGGAGCGCATCATAAGGATCTGGTAGTCAGAGGAACCAGAAATGGACGAGGGTGTGGCTGCATGGCTGTCGGGGGGTTGGGTAGCCACGAATCCCTGTTGAGGGAAAGGATCAGTGAACACAGCTGGCTGGGTAGTGGCCACATTAGGAGGAGCGTGAGGGGAGCCGTGTTGTCCACGCAATGTGGCTTGAGACTCCCACATCTGTCGCATCTGGGGTAAGAGAGGGCAATCGTGAGTGTAGGGACCGTAAACACCGCAACACGAACAGGGCTTGTTTGTGCGAAGCGGCCTGTCCGGCCTGGGCGGAATGCCCTGAGGCTGGTTGCTAGTGTTAGGGTCCAGACCAGAATTGGGTCCTCGGTTACCGGGGGCAGATGGGTTCTGGTTGCCTCTCCGCCTTCTTCGAGAAGAAGGGGGATTAAACGCACCCTGCTGCGCAAATACTTGCCCTGGAGGGGGTTGTAAGGGCTGTTGCAGGTGGTGAGGAGGCAAGGGAGGCGGAAGCGCATATGCTGGAGGAGCTGGCGCACCAGGCTGCGGATAAAAGTAAGGGTTGGGTTGGGCAGCATTGAGGTAAGTAGGAGGTTGGGCAAAAGGAGGAGGCATGCCGTATCCTGGATACATGTTGCCGGGAGGGGGCAGAGTGCTAGAGGTGCTGGCCCCTCCCTGAGGGAGGCCATGGCTCATAGGAGGGTGAGCAGAGGGGTGGGAAAGAGATCCAACAATACCGGCGGCGGAATGAGATGCCCCCGGGGCGTTAGCGCCACCGGGCCTGGGGATGTCAGGGAGAACGGTATAAACATAACCAGATTGAGCGTAGATCAGGTCATATTTTAAAGCTATTTGGAGGGCGTCTTCTTCAGATTGAGGAAAGTGAGAGGCGACATCTTTGCCGATGGGAGACGGGAGGGTGCGAAGGAACCAGTCCATGTAAACCCGATCTTCAAAGGGAGGGGCTCGACATAAGCTCCGTCTTCGTCGCCATTCCTGAACATGGGCAGAAAGGCGTGTGGAAGAGGATTGCTTAAATGAAGTCAAGAGCTCCGTACCAGTGTCGTATCGGAGAGGGAGCTGGAAGTACGACAAGAAGGCTTGGGCACGAGTCTCGAACGTGGTATGGGAGGAAGTGGCCTGTTCGACATACCATTTAGAAGCTTCGCCGGTAAGCGTGCGTTGGAACAAACGAAGACGGATGGAGTCATCGGTAATGGAAGTTGAGGAACACCACATGTGGAAAGACCGGACGTGATTGGTTGGATCTTCTCCATTAAGGCCCTCGAACTTAGGGATATCAGAGGGCAACTTGGTGGGCATAGTGGGCCAGGTAGCATTGTGGTGAATGGGATCATTAATCAACTGATGGAAATCGGGGAGGCTGAGGCCTGCAATATACGGCAGCACGGGGGTGGCCGGGGTAGTGGTTGTGACGGTTCCGCTAGAAGTAGGGCCAGCATGGGGGCCGGGAGAACCGCTAGCGTTAGGCCCTGGACCAGACATGGTGAAGGGGGCAGGAGAACCGGGAGGGGAAGGAGGACCCGAGGGATCAGTGGAGGAGTCGGAGTGCGGACTCGAAGGTGGACTGGCTCGACGACGGCGGTGCGGAGCAGGTCGATCAACCGGAAACTGAGGGTGAAGGCCAAGAATTCTCCGGGAAAGGCGCCTTGGGGGCACAATGATGACAGGAAGAAGGAAACCGACAGGGGCAACAAGGGGACAGAATCAATTACGGTCAAGGGCAGAAAAGGTGCAGTGACAATTGATTTTAGAGTCTTTGCCGGGCGGTGTTAACCAGGCGCTTCTTCACTTAGGGTCAGTGTGTGTCGTGCGTTAATTTTAATTTTTAAACCCTTTCCGTTGTTGAGAGCAAGAAAAAGTGTGCTGCGTAGCTGAAAATAAACCTACAGAGAATAGAATAAAATGCTAAAATAACAGAGAAATAACAGCTACGTATGCATCTATCTAACCCAAGAAGGTGGGTCTCTCACAACTAAGCTGAAAAGAAAGGGAAAAACTATGGAAACACACACAAAGGAAGCTCAACAGATCTAGGGTCAAAGGGGACAGAGATCTGGAGGATAAAGCTGCAGACAAGGGGTGCAGATCACAGCCAAGAGACAGAGGCAAGGTGGCGGGAAAAAGGGAAATCAGAAAAAAACCGGGGGGGGCAAGGCAGAGGCCTTGGGAGGAGGTCCAAACAAAACGACAAGAGGTGATTTGAAAGGGAAAGAGGCTGATTTCAATGGATCTGAAAGGGAGGTAACAGATCTGGAAAAGAGGGGGCTGAAGCTCTGAAACCGACGGCTGAAACAGCTGAAACTCTTCCACAAAAAGTGGAGGGTACTAAAGCCCTAAGGGGCTGGGTTCCCACTTAGGTGAGTAAAAACAGATCAGATCTTGGTCAAGGCGGGCTGAGACAGAGGCTGGAAAACCCTGGCAGAGGCTGCAGCAGAACCCAGAAAAATTACAGAAAAAATGCTGGAAAAAAGGCAGGTCGCAGGTTCTGACCTGATCTGAGTTGAGGTCGCAGGAAACAGGCCAAAAGGTGCGTCCAAGTCGCAGGTTTTGGGCCAAAAGGTGCGACCCCCCCGTTCCGGCTGTTTCGGCGGCAGATTTTCTGAAAAATTGCCGTCTCAGGTGCGGCTGGTGTCGCTTACCTGCGCAATAGGGCCGGAAACACACGGAAGTTAGAAATTTTAGGTTTTTAGGGTTTTATGTGAGAAAAATGACATGAAAAGAGAAAAACTAAGCAGCTAAAAAAGAAGCCCTAGGGCCTGAAGTAGCTGGATATGCAGGAATATGAAAAACGACAACGGTCGTAATTTAAAACCCGTGTGGAGTCGCCATTTGTTAGTATGAATTCTTTGTCGAAGCGTACGAAAAAGAACCACTTTAGCTACGCATAACTAATAGCCCTAACAACAATAATGGCTGCAAAACATCTTCAGATCTGCAATTAGTAGTTAAAGTGCCGCAACAAACAGATCTATAAATGGAAAGACATTAAGCAGTAAAGTAAAGAGTTTGCTCCATGCATCCAACAGACAAGACAAGAACACGATTTTTGAATGAATTTTTATATTACAGGGCACCCGGGAGGAAACAAGAAGGTGTATCCAGATCTCCTCAATGGGATGGGTTCTTTGTAGTCCTCAGCACTTCAGATCTAAGCTTTCTTTCTCTTGTAGATGTAGAAAACCCAATGTAGAAGGTAGAGCTCAATGGGAGCAAAATGGTAGAAAAATGAGACCAAGTCTGAACAGTCAAGGAAGCCCAACGGGCAGTTTTAGCATTATAAATACTCCTACGGGAGCTCATAGAGGGGGGCTTTTTTCCTTTTGGGAAACGGGAGAACTAGATGGAATTGTATTGAAGGATTATACTCTTACGCATATGAATATAGAGATACTTGTTAAAACACCCTATGGTTATGATGTGTTTTGCTGTGTAAATACTGTGTGTATTCCTTGTACAGTTTCAGAACATCCTATGATTAATGAAGCTGCACTCTTATGTCATCATTTATGCGTCATGGCTATCTGTGTTGTATCAATGATGTGCATTTTATCATCTGTTCTAATAATGAATGTTAATGAACTATTTTGTTAGCATTTCGTTTCATCTTTCAGAAGTAAAAGGATATCTCATCATAAAGGACTATTCCTTTTGTGGTCAGACTACCTTATAAACATTTACCCCCAAAAGATGTGTTGCTAATGACATCTCTTGAGGTGTACATGTTTCATTTATAATCTTGCTACGCATAGTGTTTGATTAGGGTCTAATACATCAATCACGTATTAAGCCCATCACGTGAATAAGTGTATGTCCGTGGGTTCAAGGTTCTTTTGAGACCTAAGGGAAGGCGTCTTAAGCGGTAGCCGGACCCACACCCCGGACGGGATCCCTACTCCAAACGGTCTAAGGTCTAATTGGGACTTTCTACCGGGGAGATCCCCTACTGTTGGCCGGACAAATTTTCCCGTCAACAGGTAGAAGCGGTTTCAGCCTGTTGGCAATGACTTTAGAAATGACTTTGTATATGACATTGCATAAGGCTATTGTGCGACATTTTTCCGGCGTGCTGGTGTTTTCTTCTTTTGGAATTAGGGCAATGAAAGTCGAGTTCAAAGCGGGGAGAAGCCAGTGCATAGAGCGAGATTCCTCCACCACCAACCATACCTCTTCTTTGATGAGATCCCAGAATTTTTGGAAGAAGGTGGTTGTGAAGCCATCCGATCCTAGAGCTTTTTCATCCTTGAGCTGTTTCATGGCCAAATCAACCTCCTAAGTCGAGACAGGTCGTAGAAGAAGTTGGTTGTGTTCCTCTGTGATTATTTTGGGAATGTTTTGTGTGATTTTTTCTATGGCCGGTTGTCTGTCGATTAGAGGATCTTGGTGCACCGCCTGGAAGTGATTGATAAAATCTTCCTCGATCTCTACATGGTTTTCCACTCTTTCCCCCTCTTGATTCTGAATGAAAGTTATGGTGTTGTGCATCCGTCTTTGAATAGTCGTTCTGTGGAAGAATTTGGTGTTTCTTTCACCTTCTTTCAACCATCTGATTCTAGATTTCTGTTTCCAGAGGATTTCCTCCTGCTTTGATATTTCCTCCATTTGAGTTTGTAGCTGCTTTTCTTGCTCCATTGTCCTTTCCGTGTGCCCTTTTGTGATGATTTGTTGCTGGAGAGCCCTAATTTCTTTGTTTAGATCCTGTTGAGCCTAAAAGATATTGCCAAAGGTGGTTTGGTTCCAGCGCTTGATATGGGATTTAAGGAATTTGAGTTTTTGCTAAAACTGGAACATTTTGGACCCTTCTAGCGGCATGAACTTCTTCCAGATGGAGCTGATGAGGTCATTGAAAGCGGGCTGGTTGAGCCAGAAAGCTTCAAAGTGAAAAGGACGACGGGTGGTGTTACCTGGTCTTTGCCATTGAAGGGATATAGGCCAATGGTATAAACCAGTAAGAGGGAGAATAGAGGTCGAGATGTCTCCTCCAAGATATACTGCATTATCTGAGATGAGAAATCTTTCTAGCTTGGAGGCGATTTGTTGTCGTCCTACCCTACGATTTCTCCAAGTGTGAATTCCATTACAGAATTGCATATCTATTAGCATGTTTTTTTGGATGAAATCTTTGAAGTGGCCACTCTCATGCTCCAGTTTGGCTCTACCTCCCTTCTTTTCCTCCAGCTTGGTGATCATATTAAAGTCACCTCCTATGATCCAGAGGGGATGGGGTCTGTTGAAATTGAGCACTCCTATAGTGTCCAGAAGTGCAATCTTACTGCCCGCTTCCTGAGGAAAATAGACATTAGTAAGATGTCCATGGATGTTGGTTCCTATGATGTGAAAAGTCACTTGAATGATATGGTGGGAGGCATGGAAATCTGAGAGAGAGATGGCTTGTGTGTTCCAGGCAATGGCCAACCCTCCAGAAGCTCCCGAAGCATCCACAGCCACCGAGTGACAACCTGGACAGGCTCTTGAGAGGATGTTTCCAAGAGTGCTGCTATTACATTTTGTTTCATGCATGAAGAATATTTGGGGCTGCTCCTTCTTTATCATGTTTTTTTATCATTCTGAGTTTCCCGGGGCTGTTGAGCCCTCTTAGATTCCATGAAATGAGTTTCGTGATTCACTATTTGGGAGAGGCTTGTAGTACTTTGTCAACTTAGTGTATCTGCCTGATTCAACCAGGATTTTGCCAACTGTTATAGTTCTTTGTAGATCTGTTTTTTTGCCTCGCTTCTTGGAATCTTTAGGAACTTGGTTGCCATCCCACTGACTACCTGGTTGTATTCCCAGTACTTTCTGCTGAAAGGCTCTGGAGATGATGACTTCCAGAGTATCGATCTGATGCTCTTGAATTTTGTCAACTTCTTTCCTCCTGTAGGCTTGTTCGAGCTCAAAGATGTCGAGCCGGCTCAGGTCGATGCTTTCCGGTTCTTCCTCCATATTTTGTGCTTGACTGATTTCTACTAAGGCTTTCCCAGGGATATAGTCTACATCCATTCCATTAGGTTTCCAATCAGGGTCTTTCATATGAGCATCTAGATTTCCTAGCTTTTCCCCCTTGGACTAAGGAATGGGGGGTGAATCAAGCAGTGGGGGAGGCGAGGTCGATTTGACCGCCTAGGGGGCTTGCTGGCTTGCTTGTGGGGAGCCTTTGGCAGCTGTGGCTAGAACTTCAAAGCTATTACTTGTGGAGGGAATGGACGAGGTAGCTTGGTTGGTTTTTTTCCCATTAGCAGATTTTTTGTGTGACTTCTTTCTACTAGTGACCTTGGTAAACCCTTCTTGTGCAGACTTATCCGGGAGATCAGAGGATTGTGGCTTGGCATTTAGTGGGCAATCCCGAAAGAGATGCCCATGAATATGACATTTGCGGCAGCGAAACGGTACATGTTCAAAATCTAAGGGCTGGATCCATTCAAAATCATCATGATAGATACTTACCGAGTCTGGGAGGGATTTATCCAGGCGCATATAGACACAGATGCATGCGTAAGAGGTATATATACACAGCTTCGTTTCCTCAACAATTTTTATGAACTCCCCCATCCCCCTGCCAATGTCTCTCAAAGATTCTTAGATTCTTAAGTATAAGCCAGCTGAATTAAAGAAGTAGGGGCCTTCGTCCAGAACCCTGTTGCAGTCTTCAATGCAAATGAATATTGCAGTGAAAAAACCTTTGGGTCCAAGCTATAAGGTGACATGCCCCTTGGGCTTCCATTTCGCAGAAATCCATCCTTGTAGAGCTTTTTCAGTCGGCCAGAAATCGTTGAATTTTCCAATGAGGGCGTGGTCCTTCATGTACTGGATTTGACCATTTATTATGTGGTTGGGAAGTTCGATTTTTGGCCTTTCAGCAGCGATGGGTTTGTAGGTGGTTGACGTCACTGTGGGCGTTTCTTTTTTTTGCCTAGGTTCTTCTTCCTGTACTTCACTGCGCTTTTCGGTAGAGACGTTTTGCAAATCTTACATCAGGGTGTCCTTAGCACATGGATTCGTCTGTTCTGAGACAGAGTCCTTGGAGAGTTCCTTAGCATCTTGTTTTTCATTGTCTGAGGGGGTAAGCTATGAAGTCCCCCCCCGAAGGGCCTGCCATTGCAGGGAGGCCTATGCCAGTTCGCAATGATCTAGGAGATGAGAGCAAGAGGAAAGCAGAAGACGAACAGAGTCAGACTGCACCGTTGCAGGGGTGAGCAGAAACCCTAGGAGAGCAGAGTGTGCGCCATCTTCCACCGTCAGTCCACATGGAATATTTAACTATGGTCTAAACTTTATAATAGTTGGTTTTGGGGGGTTATTTAGTTATAGGGGAATTAATATCTACAAGTAGGTGTAATTTTAGGGATTTAATAAAATAGGTTAAAAGTTAATATGAAAAGGGAAACAAAACACATATTATCTCTAAGTAAAGTATAAAATAAAGCATTGCTCATTTTTATATGTACTTCACTAATACTTAGGATAAATGTAATTTGAGGGTTTTATGAATGATTTTTGAAAGAATGAATTTAATTATTTGGGGTTTATCTTTACTAAGTAAGAATGTGTCTTTACTTAGGAAAAAAGGGGTTTTAATGTATGAATGAAGGGTAAATGATGATAAATGTGGGTTAAACATAAGAACTCAATATTTTTAACTAGCCAGTCACCGAGCCTTGGATCCGGTCCCAACAAAAATCAGAGAAATGCTTTGAGCCTGTTTGACTGATAGCTTAGAATACTTAATACTTATAGGGGAGGGGAAATTAGTGATTTTGCATGTTGATGCTTTATTACATGATTTCCCAACTTCTTTATACCTACCCAACTTTATTTCTAACATTTTTTCTTCATTTTGTAGGTGCATTTAGACTTGCAACCTTAAAACGTTTTCTTTCAAAGCATAAAACTATCTAGATCTACCTTATTTCATCTGAAGATTCAGATTAAACTGTTGAGATCCTCATTATTATCTACCTATCTATTGATTTGTCCAGTTTAAATTGTTTGACAAATCTTTATTCTCTAACTAAAACATAAAATTGAAACATGAAAAGTTAAGATTAAACTGTTTAACTGATCATGGATTATGGCATTTATTGACACTCTGCACATAATCATTATTCTTGCAGTAAAAAGTAAAAGTAGTGGCATTTGGACTTGCTCACTTTCAGATCTTATTTCTTTTCTTTTCGGGTTCATATTTTTCTAAGTCCTTTGATTTTTATTTTAGGAATTTTTACCCTCTTTTTGGCTTTTTTATTATTTTTTCAATTTTTCAAAATATGGGAAAACAACTTGTAGAAAGCAAGGTATGTACATATTTACAAGACTATCAAATTCAATTTAAAATTTATGAACCCTATTATTATAGGACCCTAACAGTATCATCTCCTGTTGAAACTATCTCTACTGCTAGAATTATTGTACTTCCACTTTGTTCTTTCTCATCTAATAATCCCTCCATATTTTCTTCCATTTTTTGTATTTGCAGTTTTTTTTCAATTATAAAGGATACAAAAAATCCTTCTCTTTTTCTAATTCCCATATTTCTCATGTTTGTGGATGCTCTGTTATAGGCAATTTCAACCTTTTTCTAAGTGCTTGGATATCTTCATTCTTCTTTTTAATAATCTCCTAAGACGCATCAACATTTTTAGGATCCAAGATTCCAAACATAATTTAATCATGAGATCCTCCATTGATTTAATCTTAGTGTCCTTCACTAGAGAGGAGGTATTTTCCATTTTAAGCTCTGCAAGAGTAATATTTAAATAATTCTACAATTTTGATACACTAAAGGCAAAGCTAGTGAGAGTAGAATGGACCATCTCACCAGTTTCTTTGTGAAAATCAAGCTTTTCTATAGGATGGATTTGTTTAGTATTGAAATAAAGAACATATGCTTTTTAGTCTCCAACAATTTTAGGCCCATAAATATTAGGTTTAAGAAATGATAACTTACATTCACCTTTTTTCAATGTCAAGTGTTGAAAGCAACCTATTCTTTGTGGAAGAAGTTTCCTTCTAGAACTGGGTAGGCGTTATTTCCTTCAAAGATTCATTATTTTTCTTCATTTTTTAAAACTAGGAAAATATGTTTTGATTAGAAAAAGAAGGAGGAGAAGATTGTTCTACCACTAGATCTATTTCTTGCATTCTGAAAATAGGCTCACCTGAAAGAACCATAGTAGTTGGTGAAGAAATACCAGAAGACAATTTTTGACATTGTTCTGTTAGGTCCCTATATCACTAGTATAGTCCCTTATTATTGTTAGTGTAAACCCCTTATTGTTATTATTGTAACCTTGTAACCCCCATTTTGTTATTATTGTGCCCTTAAATTATTATTGTTAGGTCGGCTAGGATTACATTGTGGCCCACTAGGATTACATTATGTCCCCATGGACTCCTATATATAGAAAGGAGGTTTTGTGAATTGTATCATCCAAGAATTGTTCATTCATGTAATGTATTGGAGGTTTCCCCCTCGAAGTGGCTTATTTCTAAGGCATTGATATCTCTTTTCTTCTCTTTTTGGAGCTAGTTTCTCAACATTTGGTATCAGAGCTTTGGATTCTAGGGTTTCGCTACGCAAAACAGGTCATCGTGGCATTTTCGCTATAACTTTTTTTCTACGAAGTTTCAGAAGCTGAAATTTTTAGGGTGCGAAGCCAAAATTCTGAGGAAGTGTTTCTAAACATTTTAGAGCTTGGTTCGCAATATTTTTGGAGATATGATCTGTGGAATTTAGGTAATTTTTCAGGCTCCTAAACAAGTCATCGTGGCATTTTCTCTATAACTTTTTTTCTACTGAGGTTCAGACTCTGAAATTTTTATGGTGCGAAGCTGAAATCCTAAGGAAACTCACCAAAACATTTCAGAGCTTGGTTCACAATATTTTCGAAGATATGATCTGTGGAAGGTAGTGCTTTTTCAGGCTCCGGAATTTCATCTCAAAAAGGTGATCGTGGGAAAATTTCAATAACTCTCTCTCTGAGCATCGGATTGGAGTGCCGTAAAAATTGGTCACAAGTACACGGACTTTAGTTTCTTGGCTATCAATTTCAGAGGCGAAGGACAAAAAAGTGACACGTGGCAAGTTTTACAAGTTTGCTATACTGAACTAGTCCATAATTAGGTCATTGTGGGAGATTGGACATAACTTTGTCTTGGAGAATCCAAATCAAGTCAGACCTATGGAATTCAAAAGAGAATTCAGAGGGATAATTCAGTGCTGAATTTCAGATATTGAAGAGCCACAATCACAGAGATAATACAATTTCAATATCGAGCTCCTCAAAAGAAAGTAAAAGGCGTGTATTTTTTTTCCGAATTGCATAAGTCTTGTTTGAAGAATCAAGTTGAATTGATTGCAAGGGCATATTGTAGAATAGATATCAGTATTGGATTATAAAATGGCCCCTAAAAATAATTCAACACCCATTAAGACTTTGGAAAGCTCTACTATGACTCATGAAGACGAAGAATGGCAACATGACATATCAAAATTACAAGAGCAAGTGCAACAAATTTCGCTCTCGCAAAGAGCAACAAAAAATGACATGGAAGTTTTGAAGAAAGGTGTGGAATCTAAGATAGATGGCATGGAATCTAATATTGATGGCATGGAGGCTGGCATGGAATCTAAGATGGATGACATGGAAGCTAAGATCGATGAGAAAATGGAAAACATGAAGAATTTTCTAAAAGCAGACATGGAAGGTTTGACAAAGTTGATACAAGAAAGGTTTCCTAATGGTGAAAAGAAAGTAGAAGAACCTCATGATGAGAAAAAAATAAATGTTAATCGTGATTTCATAAACTCTAATGTTGGCGGGAAGAACCACCATATTCCAAAAATGGATATGAGGAAGTTTGATGGAAAGGATCCTGTAACATGGATACTAGAGATGGAGCAATATTTTGATCTCCATAACGTGCAAAACACACAAAAGGTACGCATTGCAACTTTACATTTAGAACAAAATACATTTGTATGGTATCGATGGCTTTGTTTCCGTAAAAAAATTGTCACTTGGTCAATTTTTACGGAGGAAATGATAGCACATTATGAGGATACAAAGAGCAACACCTTCTTTACCCAATTGATAAATCTCAAACAAAAGGGTTTAGTGGGGCAGCACATTGAGGACTTCCAAGAATTGAATATAAGGGTAACTGATCTTACAGAGGAACACAGGATTGATCTCTTCCTAGGCACTTTAAAGGATAACATCCAACATGAAGTTCGCGTTTTGGAACCTGATTCATTGGAGAAGGCATTCAGGTTGGCAAGAAAAGTTGAATGTAAAATTATGGCGACGAGGAAGCCTACCACTCAATTCTATAAAGAAGGAAGTGTTGCTACGCCTAGATTTCCACAACCTACAAGGTTGACACCACAACAATTGGAAGAAAAAAGAGCAAAAGGGCTTTGCTACAATTGTGATAGAAAATACACTAAAGGTCATAAGTGTGCTGAGAAGAAATTATTTTACATAGATTGTGAAGAGGAAGAAGAAAATGAACAAGAAGAGGATATACACTAGGAACAAGCCCTAGAAGAGGAAGAAATGAATCCGACCATATCGTGTAATGCACTGGCAGGAATTACCACTCCTCAAACTCTCAAGATAAAAGGACAAATCAAGAAGAAAAAGGTAATAGTGTTGATTGATTCAGGTAGCACCCATAATTTTATTCATTGTAAGGTAGCCAAGGAATTAAATTGTTTCATATACCCAGCACCAGAATGCCAAGTGATGGTTGCAAATGGAGGAACTATAAATTGCTCTGGGAAATGCCATAATATCAAGCTAGCCATGGGGGAATATGTATTGACTAGTCCAATGTTTTCCATTCCTATGGGAGGTGCTGATTGTACTAGGAGTACAATGGTTACAATATTTGGGGACTGTAGCTTTTAATTTTCAAGAAATTTTCTTGAAATTTTTTTCAAAAGGAAAGGAAGTTGAATTACGAGGTATTGCAGGAAAGCCAGGAAGGATAATAAGTTCTAATGTCATGACAAAGCTTCTAAAGAAAGAAAAACGTGGCGTAATTGCACAATTATGCTCACTAGAAGTTCCAACATCAAAATCATCTATTCCTGCAGATCTCCAACAAGTATTGGACAATCATTCCAAGGTGTTTGAAACTCCCAAAGGACTCCCACCTATTCGTGATCATGATCATGCTATTCATTTGATTCCGGGAAGTGTTCCTCCAAACATCAGGCCTTATAGATATCCTTACTTCCAAAAGAGCGAAATTGAACGTATGATTGCAGAAATGTTAGAGGCGGGTATAATTCAACCCAGTCAAAGTTCTTTCTCTGCTCCTGTAGTATTGGTACACAAGAAGAATGGATCATGGCGAATGTGTCCGGATTATAGGGAGCTCAATAAGCTCACCATTAAAGACAAATTTCCCATTCCTATGATTGATGAATTATTGGATGAATTACATGGAGAAATTTATTTTACCAAGTTGGATCTTTGTTCGGGATATCATCAAATTAGAATGAAGACTGAAGATATTCCAAAAACAGCATTTCGAACTCATGAGGGTCATTATGAATTTTTGGTCATGCCTTTTGGCCTTACCAATGCACCTTCTACATTTTCAAGGGTTGATGAATTCCATTTTCAAACCCTTCCTTAGAAAATTTGTGCTAGTATTTTTTGATGATATACTAATCTACAGCAGGTCTTGGAAGGATCATGTTGAACATGTTGACGGGGTGCTCAAACTATTGCAGGAGAAACAATTATATGCAAAAACATCCAAATGTTTCTTTGGAGTACAAGAGGTGGAATATCTGGGTCATATTATATCTCACGAGGTGTTAAAGTAGACCCTAACAAAATTAAAGCCATTAAGGAATGGAAAGTCCCCAAGACAATAAAGCAGTTGCGAGGATTTCTCGGGTTAACAGGCTATTATCGCAAGTTTGTTAAGAATTATGGGAGAATAGCAGCACCTCTAACAACATTATTGAAAAAAGATGCATTTTCATGGACTCCTGAAGCAACTAAGGCCTTTGAACATCTTAAAGAGGCAATGTGCCTAGCACCGGTCTTAGCTACGCCGGACTTCACAAAAACCTTTATTGTGGAATGTGATGCCTCAGGAAATGGAATTGGTGCAGTTTTAATGCAGGAAGGAAGACCCATTGCTTTTGAAAGTCGTCCAATCAAAGGAAAGTATTTACAGAAACCTATTTATAAGAAGGAAATGTTAGCAATACTGCATGCACTAAAGAAATGGCGAACTTACCTAATGGGAAGACACTTCAAGGTAAAAACTGATCATGATAGTCTTAAACACTTTTTGGAACAAAGACTATCTTCAGAAGAGCAGCAAAAAATGGGTCACAAAGATGTTGGGTTATGACTTTGAAATAATCTACAAAAAAGGAAAGCTTAATGTTGTTGCAGATGCACTCTCAAGAAGAATGAAGAGGTGGAAGCATTGCTTTGTGCCATTTCTATTATCCAACCAGATTGGATAACCGAAGCAAGAGATGAATGGAAGAAGGAAAAAGATGTATGGACACTCATTCAAAAGTTGCAGCAAGATCCTAGTACATCTGATACAT
The DNA here is from genome assembly GCA_034641835.2 of Pinus albicaulis. Lineage (NCBI taxonomy): Eukaryota > Viridiplantae > Streptophyta > Pinopsida > Pinales > Pinaceae > Pinus > Pinus albicaulis. The sequence goes on along the minus strand of CM076579.1, from coordinate 1,510,619,261 downwards.
TTACTTGGAAAAATGATTCCTTATGGTACAAAGATCGCTTATATCTTTGTAAGAATTCCCAACTAAAACAAAAGATTCTTCTGGAATTGCACACTTCTCCTTTAGGAGGACACTCGGGATTTTTAAAAACTTACCACAGGGTGAAGAAAGAATTTTTTTGGGATGGCCTTAAATCTAATATTCAAAAGCTTGTGACGGAATGTTTGGTTTTCCAGCAGAATAAATTTGAGACAATTAAGACCCCGAGACTTCTACAACCTTTATCCATTCCAAGTCAATGTTGGGAGGAGATTTCAATGGATTTTATCACAGGTTTACCTAAGTTTGAAGGAAAGAATTTCATCATGGTGGTAGTTGATAGACTTACCAAGTATGCACACTTTTGTGCATTATCTCATCCATTTAAAGCAAGTACAGTTGCTACTACATTTATGGACAGAATTCAAAAGCTACATGGAAGCCCGAGGGTTATTGTGAGCGACAGAGATCCCATTTTTACTGGAAATTTTTGGACGGAGTTATTTTCTTGTTTGGGTACTCAATTAGCTCATAGCTCATCTTATCATCCTCGATCTGATGGTCAAACTGAGATAGTAAATAAATGTTTGGAAGGATATCTTCGTTGTTTTGTATCTGATAAAAAAACACAATGGGTCAAGTGGTTACCTCTCGCCGAATGGTGGTATAACACTTCCTTCCATACTGCAGCAAAAATGACCCCATTTATGGCACTTTATGGATATCATCCACCATCCATCACATCATATTTAAGAGAAAATTCGAAGGTTCAAGCATTGGAAGATCACATCGAGCATCAGCAAGAAGTTCTCCAACTCTTAAAGGATAACCTGACTTTGGCACAAAATCGAATGAAACAACAAGCAGATCAACATCGCAGCGAGAGAAGTTTTGATGTAGTATATTGGGTATTTTTACGGCTACAACCATACAAACAAATGTCCCTCAAGCAAGCTAAGAAGGATAATAAATTATCACCAAAGTACTATGGTCCTTACAAGGTGTTGAAAAAGATTGGTACTATGGCATACAAATTGGAGCTTCCTGCTTCTTCGCGAGTACATCCAGTTTTCCATGTTTCATGCTTAAAGAAGGTTATAGGTGAAAATATTCCAGTTAAAACAATATTTCCAGAACTTGATGAGGAAGGAAAAATCATATTGGAACCTGAAGCAGTCATGGAAACAAGAACTCTACAGCTACGGAATCGATCAATTTCAGAGTATCTCATCAAGTGGAAGAACTTACCCACTGAAGATTCTACATGGGAGGATGAGAATTTTATACAGAAGCACCCGGAGCTACTCAAGCATTGAGGAAAACACTTTTTTTGAAGGAGAGGGGCATGTTAGGTCCCTATATCACTAGTATAGTCCCTTATTATTATTAGTGTAAACCCCTTATTGTTATTATTGTACCCTTTTAACCCCCATTTTTTTATTATTGTGCCCTTAAATTATTATTGTTAGGTCGGCTAGGATTACATTGTGGCCCACTAGGATTACATTATGGCCCCATGGACTCCTATATATAGAAAGGAGGTTTTGTGAATTGTATCATCCAAGAATTGTTCATTCATGTAATGTATTGGAGGTTGCCCCCTCGAAGTGGCTTATTTCTAAGGCGTTGATATCTCTTTTCTTCTCTTTTTGGAGCTGGTTTCTCAACATGTTCCCTCTACATTCTTTGTTTTCCGCCTCTTATATACTCTGAACTGATCCACTTATGAATTTGATACATTTTGAACTATTCTTTTGAGTTCTTTTTCTTTCATATGATGCATAGCTAATATCTTAGGTCTCATTGACTGCTCCATTTCTTGCTCCTCTACCAACTCCTGTAGTGTATTTTCTTCCTAGGTTTATTTGTTGGAAAAAAATTCTACTTTTGGTTTAGATACCTGGAAACAAGGTGGAAATTTCTACTGAACGCTGATGGATGAGATTTTCCTTACGAGGTCATATGGCCAAAAAAATCCCAGTTTGAATTTTATTTTCACTAACAATTGCTCCACCTCTTTATTTTGTAACTTGAAATTTACCACAAATGACATTACTTGTGCCTTTAAATTTAAACAAAATTTGTTTTCTTCTTGGTAAAAATGCACTTGAACTACATTAAAGCTCTATCTATTGAATTCAAGAGAAAAAATACACATGGGAAGAAAAACTGGAAATTGATAAGGTGGAAGTTCACATCCATATAACCTAATTTCTATAAAATATCTGTGCAAATACCAATCACCAAACTTTGTTTGTTCGCTAAGATGCATATTCCTTTTGATTTCTAATGATATTCTAGGATGACTATCACTGATTAACATACACATATGAATATTTTTTTCTACAAAATAAGTGAAATAAAATTCTTCAGAGTACCTTATAACTAATGAAGTCCTAAGGCTCACTGACCATTGATTTCCTTGTATATCTTGTTTTTGTAATTGCATTTGGAACCTGTCTAACTGGTAATATAAAAATAGATAAACCAGAACAAACTGATACTTAAATGCTTTCTGTTACACAGTAATTTGTCACCGTCCCTACCATTCCCCATCCCGCACAATGGAGGACCCATTATGTGACCTGTGAACACTGTCATGCCTTGAAAACATCATCAATGCATCCCTCTGAGTATGAGCTTCATTTCCCCTTGAGACATCTCCTTGCAAAACTCATGAAAAACAGCTCTTTTGCATTGGCGCGGGTAGACAGTTCAGTGCTCGCGCCAATCAGGGAAATCCTGTAAAGAGGTCGCGCCACTTGGCGCTCTGTCATAGAGCAGCAATCGCGCCACCCATTTTAGGAACTATTTTTTAAATATGGATGGCGGAAGTTGAGTTCAAACAAACTCACAACCATTGCCTATCTTGAGTTGGGAGGTTTGGCTGCGGGAGTTCTATGGAAGGGAAGTGGTTTTGCCACCTTCTATGGAACCTTCCTTGTTGATAGGGCCAATCCCATAATAATAAGGATCCCAACTCCCTCCTTCCCCATCTATAAAAGCTTGCTCAGATCCATGGCAAGCTAGTCTTGAAGTGCTGAAGCTTTGCATCTCCCTATTCCCAAGTGCCTTTGTGCTGTAAAGAATCCCTTCTTTCCCTTAAGGCCCATTCAAGCGAGGAGACCATTGTTACGAGACTTTGGAGAGGTTTCCCTTTCCTTGGCGAGCTTTGCGAGACGTGGACGACCGGAGACCCGTTCGAAGGAAGCTGCGACGTCAGAACTTGGTTGTAACTTCTATTCGTTTATCATTTTAATAGATGACTATGATTATGGTTCCACTCCTTTTTCCATCATGTTAATGCGAGTAATATCTTTTATGACCGATGTTTAGTTACGTATGCTGGTTCCTATGCATGTATCTGTTCGTTTCTTCTGTGTGCAGGTGTTCATCCACGGAGATCGTGGAAGGATTGTGATCTGCCAAGGCTGAAGGACGGGGACATCTTCTTCTTCGGATCTAGCGTTGGAATCCAGGTAGGCTCTTATCCCAAGTCTTTCATTTCATAACTAGGAGCTTGCGTCATAGCATTGTTTGTTTGTTGCTAGACCCCTGCTGGGCTAGTAGGGATCGCCTCTGTCCGCAGAGGGGATTTACCTCCTCAACACTTTCTCAACCCTAAATTTTAGAAACTAATCATGAATGACTTCATAGAGACATTAGCTAAAAGTGTATCAAAATTCTAGCTATTTTGTGTTG